>JAOXJM010000012.1:15539070-15564018 GCA_026413425.1 Tringa solitaria
GAGGGGAGATGTCATTTCATCCTCTTTTTCCTTCTACTTCACCTTGGCCTTTGTCTGGGACATGGGAAATCCAACTCTAAATCCTTTCTCCTTCTGAAAGGACCAGATCTTCCAGAAATGTCCAAAGAGATGGCCCTAAAGTACTCAAGGGGACTCTCAGCTTCTTGCATTGAAAGTTCAGTGAGGCTGAGGCCTCAGGAAAGTGTCTGACCAGAGGGCTAGTGGGTCCTCCTCACACTGTCTCTGCAATGATTTAAACTTTTGCATAAAGCAGAGCTTTTTCAGCAGCAGAGGAGCTCTGGAGAAGGTTACAGGCCACAAGGTAGGAGATGTCCTTCACATTCCTCCTGCAGACCAGGCCATTAGCTGAGCTGATGCATGTCTTCCTCCTCTCCTGTGATTCCTGTGCTCCTAGGCAATGGCTAGGGCAGGATGGTCTTGCACCCACAGACTAGTACTTTCACTCTGCACAAAACACACAAACAACCTTGTCTCATGGTGGGAAGGACACACCAGTGTCCATCACCTTCCAGAGAAAGCTTATTTATGCATGATGGGAAACCATGCAAACTATATTGCTCCTCTTTTGTAAACTGCAGATGAAGCAGTTTATGAGACTAAGTAATAAATACAGTCTTGGGGCAGCTCCAGAAAGAGAACCAGGTTCTGGTTCTGAGGTTCTGAGGAAAGTGCAACAGAAGTGACCAGACATGGCCTGGAGGGAGTACCTGAGGCTCAGGGTCAGGATAACTCGAAGTCTTCTCTACCATTTTCTCTGCCCAGATCCAGCCGGGACACGATGGTGCTGATGGGGATCCTTCTAGGCAGTGGGAACTTGGACCCCAGGTGAGGTGTAGGACTGCCCAGTAATTGCCTTGGCACTGCCTGACTGCGGCATTCCTGGAGGTTTGATAAAAAATGGCTTTGTGTTGTGTGGGATAAAAGTGAGGGAGAGGGTCCATTTCTGCAGAGAAGAAAAAGTCAGAAGTTTTGTGTCTGAGGGTTAATTTATATTCTAGCCTCTCAAAGGTGCAGTTTCTCACATGGACTGGTTTTTATCATAGTCTTTGGGAAGAAGATCGCTATCCTTACATGTTGATCAATACCTTTCCAAAACTAACCTAAAAGACAAATTAAATATTTGACAAAAGAATATGCCAGACTTCTTTTTTCCTTATTTCTCCTCCACTGCTCTGAGTGAACTCTTTCAGCTTTTCTTTTTAAATCTTACAGCCTACAGCTTGCAGTAATAGCTCATTCATTATTCAAGTAACTGTTTCTGTAACTGGGTTAATAATAGTCCTCATAGCTAAGTACAGAAGTCTAGATGGTAGAGTTAAAGTTCCCACAGAGCTTTTGTTTTCCTCAGTTTGCAACAATATTCCCAATAAAACCATTCATGAAAACGACTGTGCCACAGCACCTTGTGCATAACACCCAGTGCATTAGTATAACAAGATTTGTTAAAACTGTGGAGGACATTGGTAGTAATATACTTATCTGTAAATGATCTTTTAAAAAAAATTGTTGAGAGCTTTCATTTCAAGCTATGCTGCTTTCTCTGCCGCAGTCAATTCTAAGAGCTGACCAGGTTACTGTAATATCTGAAGGTAGTTTGTGATTAAAAAGTTAAGAAATTTCCTTAGAAATTTCTCATGAAGCAGAAGCCGAGGCACAAATACAAGTAGAAGCGCTCAATATGGAGCCCACATTTAAAAGGGGAGCTAAGGATAATCTTTGAATCAAATACCTCAGTGCACAGAAAATTGAGAAAATCATTAGAGTAATAAAACACAAGGATCTTTGTAATTTGGTAAGGATATATCAGCGTGACATACATAGAAGTAAATTATGCTTCTCCTAAACTCCTAGAATTCTCTGAGTTGAAAAAATAGTACATTAAGGCAAGATGATGGATATAATTTATTTAGAGTGTTGAAAAGCTTTCAATAGTATTCTACCCATGAGACTATGAAAGAAGTCCGGTAAGAAGAAGGTGAGGTAAAATCTTGTCCTGGATTAACAACAGCTGAAGAGACAAGCTGGCAGTGGGAATAAATGTCTGAAGCCTGAGGTTGAAAAATATTAAGAGTGAAGTGCCCTAAGGATGTCTATAAGGACTGCTTTTTATCCATCCATGTGCGGGTGACTATGTTGTACATATATTACACTAATTTCCTTCAGCTCCTATGAGGATCTTTTTACAAAAGATAGGAGACAAATATGGACTTTCAGATAAGAAATGTACCCATTAGGTTTTTTAGAGATTTTTAGAATTATTTCCTATGTCTTAAGACTGTGATCATAGTTTCAGTGGATTTGCTAAGTACTGCATTTCCTTATAACACTAAGAATTAGATGAACAATGAAATGTCAAAATATGCTGCTGATAAAAGCTTGATCAGAAAGGAAAAGCTGCAAAGGATTGTTTGAAACACCAGACAACTGTAATACCACCAGTGGTTGTCCTAACATGATGGCAGATGAACTTGAACTAAAAGGTAATGCATTTGAAAGAAATAATTTAAACTACTCTGACACTCTGATGGCTTCTGAATTAACTGTTATCTCTGGGGAAAAGAACTGAGCATTATTGCGAACAGCTCAGTGAAGATACTAAGCAGCAGAAGCAAAAAAATATGTCTGAGACGCTGAAGTGGGGGGATGCATTAAGAAGAGAATAAGAACGTACCTACCGTAGTGTGCAGATGTGCCCGCAGGTGTAGACCCATGATCACACAGAGGGGTGGCTTATCAGCCTCATTACCGCATGCGACTTTAGATGTCACATGTGAAATGTGAACTTGATGGAGGAGTATTTGAATAATTCATGTTTCCCAGGTGAGTAGATGGGCTGAAGGATGACGAAGTTGGTCACTTCCATCTAGGGCCCAACAAGTCCCTCTGGCAATGCACCAAAAATTAGGAGCCTGGAAAGATTCGGGTTGGCATAAGGGGTGTCTGAGCACTCAGAATCCTCATTAGCATTGGCTCTGCTGCTCCTTTTCAGGATATTTCCAACTGCTTCTGCCAAAGTTTCCCCCTCTGTCATTTTCCAAGCAGGATCATGGCCTATGTTACCTCTCATTTTTATTAGTTATGGTCATATTTATGGTCTGGGTTCATAAACCCATATGGAAAAGTAGAACGGTGTCAGCCAGGACTCGTGAAGGAGCAGTGCAAGGAAGGACTGAGGGACAAAGCTAGAGGAGAGCGATGCCAGTGAGCAATAAGGAGCAGAGGCAGCAGGAGATGGTAGAACCCCCCTCCAGGCTGGACCAACCTCTCAGTCAGCCTCTCTTAAGCAAAGTTTTTCTCTGTCTCCAGGTCTCTGACGCACCAACATCCCTGAAGTACCATTTTACAGTTAGGTCCCTTTTAAGATAAATAGAGGAAGCTCATAACTCTGTGGTTTAGTTGCAATTTCTCTGGCTTTGACGCAGCAAGATAACCTCCTCAAAACGCATATTGAAGCATGGTTATCTTTGCAACCAGAAGGGCTAAACACTTCATTAGCTTTTTAAATGAAAGCTTAGGTTCTGGAGAATGCATTCAAATCTGCAGGAAGGGCCTAATTCCTCCCACATTTTCATGAGCACAGAGGATCAACATCTTTGCCAGTCAGACGCTCTTGTTCTGCCTGCCACAGAAAACAAGGAAAAGGGGATGCTCGCCTTTATGAGGTGATACGTTTAAAGGAGATAAAGAGAACTATGAATAAGTTAGGCAGAGCAAACCTGTAGAATTCACTGATGAAACTTTTTACTGAAATCTGCAGGATTAGAAAAGCACCATTTATACAAATGGTGTTTGCAGCTGCAGTAGCTACAGTGGCTGCAAACAATGAGGGCAAAAATGCTTTCTCTCGGCGGCAGCACAGACCTGGCTTGGTGTGGTGGGTTGGGTTCAGTTCAAGCTGTTGGGGTACTAAGAGGTGCGTACTCTGCTGTGGGACCCTCCTGATTTATTTTGAAGCTCATTCCAGTGCTGTTTGTTGTGGCCTTTCCTAGTGGGGGGTAATACTGTGCGAAAATCAAAGTTTTCACTAAAAGAAGGAAGTGGGTTGCTTGCTTTCATTCCTGTAGAAACATGCTTAAATATCTGATTTCTGAAGTCTCAGGAAAGCAAAAAGAAAAAAACCAACCTAATGAAATCTGCATGTTTGATCATGATACGTGAATGGTTGGTGTCGGCAATATTCAGAATAGCCCCTGGTGTTGACGGGAGTTACAAGGAGTGTTTCAATAGACATGAGGAGGTACGAATAGCTGCTCATACCAAGGAGAGACTGAGAAAACAGAGGGAACAGCTAGAAAAGACAAAGTATCTCTGTATTCCCCTATTCCAAAATTCTCTGAAGAAGGCAGTGAAAAGGCTCTGGAGGAAGCTCAAAATACCAGCAGACAAAGGAGGCTAGATTCCAAAGGATGGATGACAGTAAAGATCAATAGCTCCAAGAAGGAGGACCCAGTCCTGCAGAAGAACAAGCAAAGGCTTCAGCATGCTGTATTTTTTCATGTTTTGAATGTGTTCACTTAGATGGCATAGAGTTACTGATTTAGTGGTACAGCTAAAATATCCAAATAGCGCTAAAAGGTTGTCATTGGCCAAGTTATCATGATATAGAACATTCTTGTGTAAAGACTATGAGCCCTTCTCTTCCAGAATTGCCACATTCCTGTGGCATACCAGCAACGTGTTTTTTCATTATTAATGTAAATGACAAGAGAATGCTGGAGACAGGATGTTAGATTAGAAGGACCCGTGTTCTCATGGATCATCGACAAGAATATCTAAGACCTTTGAAATCTGAAACATCATAACTCAGGAGCTGGATGTGTCCTTTCCTATTAAAGCAAGTGAGGACCAAGGGGAAAATGCTTGCTTTCTCCTTTAAGTTCTTCTGGAAAACGCTAATGAGAAATTGACATAGGACCCCATTTTGAAGCATAACTCAGATAAAACCCTGTAATTGGAACTGAATCAATGGGAAATGTCATGCTGGCTTTCATAATGCAAACCATGCACCTGTCTCTATAATGCCGTACCCCATCAGAAGATACAGTGGTGGAGTTTGATAATGAGCCAACATCACACAGCCACGTTGCTGCTGGATGTACCGCACAAGGTGTCAGCATCCTGCCAGACTTATTCCCTGAATAGGCATGGCTGATGTTTCCAGGAGCTGTAAGACATCTAGGAGAATCGCCAACAGGGAGCAAAACCAATGCTGCCAGTAGCAGGATGGGATAGTGCCAAATTAGTACAGAAGTTCCTGTATGTGCCAAATAGCTTTCTAATTACATTGCGATCAGCAAGACAAAACTGTGTCTCTTTAAAAACATATGTCTGTATTCACAGCGGATCTTCAATGCAGAAGGGGAATTTGGAGGCAAAATGGCAGATAAAAGGGCTTGTTTGTTTTCAGATCCCAGTCCATAGGACTGACCCCCTCCACTCCAGGGAGAGGAAATGAGAGGACAAAGAGGAGGTGGGATCTAGCAGATCAGAAAGTGGCGGTACTAATTCAGTGTATGAGCACACAATGAAACTTATATGACTCTGGCAGGTACCTTCTCACTTAACATCAAACAAAAACATTTGGGCTTCTGTTCAGTTGCTTTAGGTTGAATAGCATCTTATTCCAAACATGGCACTGGGCCACTAGGCCCAGTTCTTTTTGTGGTTTTTGATTTCAGTGTCATTTTTTCCCCAAATGAATGTGGAACATATTTCTAAGAGTTGGGTTGTAACAACCTGAACTTGAATAAACTGGTCCCAATTAGAAGGATGCATCTGATACTCATTAAAAAGAGGATGCAACAGCTTTTGGAACAGATAGTAGACTCCTAGGAGTACATCATGGAGGAATTTACAAAGAATGAAAAGTGAATCATGTTGCTGTAGAAATAATTATTCAAATATGTGGTAAGTAAAATTTCATCTGGATCCTTTGTATTCCCTCAGACCTTCCTTGAGCTCCTCTAACTGGCAATGTAGCCACCATGCAAAAGAGTGATGATGGGGTTGATGTGCACAAGGGCTTATGCATCTGCCTCTTCAGGCCATTACCCTCAGGGGTCAAGTACATTTTGTATCTAGCATAAAAAACTGAAAAGAGGGGAACATACGAAAGTACTGTCTGTTCTGTTGATTTGATGGGTGGCTATACTGTTTCTGACTCAGGGACATTAAGGCACTGTGAGCTATGGTGTAGATCTATGCTACAGTAGCTACACAAACTCCCTTTCCAGACTCCTGGAAGTCACACTAAGGCAGAATAGCTTTCTCCACTTCCAGTGCCCCATAAATTCATATAGGACAGGACTAAATAGAGCTATAACATGGTTAGTTAGAGAGAATCAGCAGTACCTAACTGTGCTGGAGCTTCAGCCTTTTCCCACTTGCCCCCGCATCCTTGGTTGAAGTGACTTGTCTCCCCTCATCATGTGAAATGATGACACTACTGCCTCTCCAAAACCTCATTCCAAGCAGGGCTGTATTTGCCCTGAAATGTAGAGGCACAGTCCTTACAGGCAGAGGTATCAAACACCCAAGTATAGAATGCACAACAGTGGATTTTGTAAAGATAAAACCATAACTGTGCATTTAGAAATAACAGTAATATATGTATTCAGTATGGCCATTGCTGTCTCTGGGCACATAGGGTTTGTGCAGGACTGCCTGGGTGTAAGTATCATTTGTCATACCCAAAGCAACAGCCCTCTGGTTCCCAGTCTGCTCTTTATTCTCCAAGGCATCTATGTAGATCCAGCACCTTGCAGCAGATCCATGCATAAAAATAGAAGACAGTTTATTTTATTTTATTTACTTTTTGTGGGTTTTGTCAAATTTATCACTAACAGTTAGTATGAACCTGCAGTACAAAGTACTGGGTCCTCCATAATTAGGGAGGGCTAATTCAGCAGGCCGCTTCTCCCCAGACCCAACCCCAGACTCTGACAACCTGTTTTCTTTGAGATTTCAGGCATTCCAATATTTCGGGCCATTTATTGTAGAAGTCTCCTGGCTTCTGTTCGAGAAAAAAAACAATTTACTCCAACAGGAGGTAGTCCCTTATGAGATACATCCAGCTGGCCACAGCGGGGGCCGGCCTCGTCGTCTTTACAAGCAGGATATGTTCACATGCCAAAGTCAGCAGAAACAAAATAGATGACACATCCACAGTCTGAAGGTTTGTATTCCCAACAAACCCAAGCAGAAATAAGACAGGATGGGGAGCCAGGTCCAAACCAAGCATTTAGTTCAAACATTTACATGTCTGAGATCAAACTCCTGGATTATGGATTAAATCCATAAAATGTGTAGGAAGGAGGGAGCTGCCTGTGAATTGTCTCTTAGACATGTCTGGGGACGTTTTGTGACATCTGTTGTACAAGCTTGGGTTTGTAAAACCCACATGCAAAACAGTGGGTTTAGACCAAACTGCTGATGTCTGAAATTTTCACTCTGCTTGATACAAGATACTGCCAAATCTCCAGCAGTATCGGTGTCTGAGCATCTTTTTCCTCTCATCCCACATACCTTGAGGTGATTGTTACTTGTGCAGCCTCTTGCTTTTGATACTTTGGGAGCCATATATCAAGGACAGACCTGTTTGGGAGGAGAGAACAGGGATTCTGACTGTTCTCTGATCCTTAATCCAGTTTTCAGTTTGAGGTAATTTAAGTCTTTCTGTTCAAAAACTGTGACATCAGTCACGCACTCTCAGCCATATGAGGTTACTCAAGACTTACAACTTTCTGTTGTGTGACCATTCAAGTTAGAATAGTTTTATTAGGATGATGTTTGCTGTCATGATTTGAGGACACTTTTGGCTCACCCTTGTTCTTAGGATTTGGTGTCCCTGCACGGAAAGCAGAAGAGCAATGTAGCTCAATAGAACTTTGCAGAACATGCTCCCGGGTCCTGTTACAGAGCCCCAGACCACCTTGTCTGTCTTCTCCTGGGTTTTTCATGCTCCTCACAGGTAATTTCAGAATTTCTACTGAAGTTTCTTGCAACTTTGTGGAGTGAAGCCCTGAGCACTGACCAGAGAAAGCCCTCGTGAGGCTCACACCCACCGATGGATGCGTGACTAGGGCATGTCTCAACCCTTCTGGCCCCCCCACAGCTCTAGAGTGACAGCCCTGAGGATATGAAACTGCATATTGCTGGAAGGAGAGAGTTGCTTTCAGTGGCACCTGGGGGAGTCAAAGGTATCTGCAGGTCACTGCTAAGGGCACTTTGTTCTTTCTATTTTGAACTAACCTGAGCGGACTTTCTCTTTCACCACACAGCTGGGCTTGAGAAGAAGCCAGTGTCAGCAGCTGTCTGTCACAGAGACACAAGTGCCAGATCAGGGCCCAAAATGGACCTCTGTGCAGACTTGGCTTTTCATCTCTGAATTCAGTGGGGAACAATTTGGGGCTTCCGTACACCGTGAAATACAGCATGAGAGAAGGCGTTCTAGCCCAGGCAACTTTGTGTGTTTGTCTCATTTGAAAACTGGCTAGCAGGGGTTTGATAACTTTTAGAGCAGTTATGCACCTTTGGGAAATCTTGTATAATATTAAAGTCCAGAGGGAAGAAACTAATGTACTGTTATTGCTGGAGGACTGGGGTAAGGCTGCTTGTGACAGTCATGAGAGATGTCCATGCTGTGCTGCTACAAACAGTTCCCTTGCCACATAAACTCTCTGAAAATAAGGGGACTTGAGGCTAGGAGGTACAGAGCTCCATGAACATCAGTTTCATTGCTTGGAAATAAAAAGACTGTTGATTAAAGTGACCTATTTTATATGTTTTTGACAGGTTGAGCTCCTCCTTTTTTCCGTGCTTGCTATTTTTTTAACCTTTACTACTTATACTCCAAGTATTTGTTAACATTTTTTCCTTTGGATTAGCTAACAATAAAACCTCTTCTCTGAATTTCTCCCAACATCCATGTAGTTGCATTCCTCCTTGACTTGATAGAGCTCCAACACACCATTCCACAGATAACTTGCCATGCAACATCTGGTTGTGTGCATATAAATGTATATATGTAGAGTATGTGGCATCCTCTATAAAGGCAGGACTGTATATATTAGAGCTGTTTACCATCAGTATGAACTTGGGTATCAGAGGTTTTTTTACATTTAGTTTTCTCCCTCCTCTCTTCACTAGAAAGAGATTAAGTAGAAACTACTCATTTGAGCAAGGTTCATCCCTGTTGGATCAAGTCTCTACTCTGGGGGTACCTGAACTGCAAGTGATAGCTCAGACCTGAGGTTGCTGCTGGTGTAAATTAGATACCATGTGCAAGACAACCAAAGTCCTAGACCAGCAGATCTGGATGGTGAGCTCCGGTAGAAGCAGAGAAAGTTGGCTGAAGCTGTACATGGAACTGTACTTGCAGTATCAGCAGCTGAATGCTGCCTGGAAGGGTGAACTACAGCAAGGAGCATGAAGGAGTGCCCCACCAACACTCAGCAATGAGTGGAGGAGTGGTGCGATGTCTGCCTATGGGTGTGAGAGCAGGCAGCATCCTCCCCCAGGCAGGATGAGGCTGGCTGGTGCCCATGGGGAGGTACAGCTCTACAATGCCTCCCCTGCACCTTGGGGCTCACAAGCACCAAGAGGAATTTGCACCTAAGAAGTCTTTTCCTTCCAGCTAACAAAATGCACCCATTAGTGAAGCGAGTGGAGGGTGAATTCTCAACGTACACACCTCACTTCTAACTGTTTTTCAAAGGCTTATAGCTATTTGTTTCCAGCCCTGTTACTGCTTTTTGTTCCCAGTCTCTGAAAGTTTCTCCTGACCTCACAGCAGAGCGAAGCAGCCAGCTCCAGCGTCTGCTCCGTGGTCACCCAGAGGCGTGCGTGGCCAGGGCTGAGCTAAAATCCCAGGCTCAGCTGAGCTGCACGGAGCTGGCTCAGCTGGCTCAGGCCCGGGATGCAGCTTATCTGCCAACAGAGAAGCCACCCATGGATAATGGAAAGTGGCTGTAGCAATGGAACGTGTTACAAAACTTCTATTGACTTCATGGGAGCCGGCCGACAGAAATCACTGTGTACTTACACTAAGGAAGTAATCTGGGACAGTAAATTAATCTCAGCAGTCCTAGCTTCAGGGGTTCTTGAAGCTATTTTGTGCAATTTTAGTTTGCATGGATTTGTTCTCTATTAAATTCATGAGGATGCAGCCAAACTTCTCTCAAACTGCTGAGCTGTGCTTTGTTTTGGGATTTTCAGAAAAGCAGACAAAGCCAGAGCTTTGTCTGACTCCCACCTGGAAGCAGAAGTTGGTCCACGTCTGCTGAAAGGCTTATGACTCCCTGCAAACTTGAGTCAAACTTGGCCTGGGATCCATATCTGTATCCACCTGGCTTCATGTCTCATTACAGAAGATCCACCCAGCTGTAGCTCAGGGGTAGAAGGCGTCAAGCTTCATGTCTGAGCTGGACCACCCGTGATATTGGTTGAGTCAAAGGGCAAAAATAATAGCCATAATCACAGCAAATAGTGGAACTTCTGTTTTCCTCTTTAATAAGAGATGTGTGAAATTCAGCAGGGGGTAAGAGTAGTATGTCCACATGATGTAGGGAACACATATTTACTCATTTTACTCTTTGCAGTTAAAAATGGGCCCAGCCCAAACATCTCCAGGGAAGATCAGATTTGCGTCCAGACCCATGTTGATATTCCATTTTTGAATGTCAGTGGAACAGAAAACAATGTTTTTCTTTTAAAGTTGAATTTCCAGCTGTGGTGCTGTAAGGAGCAACTCTGTGGTGAGCAAGAGAAGAGAGAGGAAATCTCTGGAGTTGCTGTGGATTATCATGCAGCACAGGGAGGAAGAGGATGAATGCTCTCTTTATAAAGGTGCCAGGGCACAGGGGAAATGGCTTCCTCTCTGTGGGTGCAGGGACCGTCTCGATGGCAGCATTAGCTGG
Source organism: Tringa solitaria (assembly GCA_026413425.1). Lineage (NCBI taxonomy): Eukaryota > Metazoa > Chordata > Aves > Charadriiformes > Scolopacidae > Tringa > Tringa solitaria. The sequence goes on from JAOXJM010000012.1 coordinate 15,550,008, forward strand.
GCTGCTTCTTCAGAGTTGCCCCTCACCTCCTTCCTGCCTACCCACACAAACCTCTCACCTGGGGCAACCTCTAGCCCGACAGAGAGTACGGGCTGGAGAGAAGATGCCATTCTCCCTCTAACCTGCCTGCTGTATGGAGCAGCGCGGCCCCTCACAGCGCAGTGACCAGCAGGAGATGCTCCTAGAAATGCAGGTGGCAGAGATGGGGAGCATGGCCACAGTAGGGACACCATCAGCCAGGCGGGATGCTGCTGGGGCAGCCTCAAGTCACCTGAAATAATTCTCCTCTGGAGTGGTAGGTTGGTGGATGCAGCCCTACCTGCAAGAACCACCAAGGCATCAGCACCACCACCACAGGGAACAGGATCCTCATCATTGCCGCTTGTGTGAGTCCTTGAGAAGCAAGCTCACGTAGTCTTTCTTCCTCTGCCCCAACTCACCCCTCTGTGCTGCCAGCCTGGTCACTGCCCAGCTCCCTCGAGGTCACCGAGAGCCCTCCAGCTTTCAGGAGCAAGCTGTTCAGTGACCGGACAAAGAAATTAACAATTTTGTTATGCCTGTTTTATATTTTTATTGGCAATAGAACTTTGTGACAGGAGAAAGGGAAGGTCGTACCCTTTAAGAGACTGAGAAATGAAGGATGTACTCATATATAAGACGGCCACAAGGAAGGTCCTCACTCGCTACGTAGCAACCCTGTAATTTGTAGAGGAAGCAAAACGCAATCTGCCAGAAACTCCTGTTTGCTTTCACTTGAGAACCAGCAGAAGGCAAAGATCACACTGCCACGTCTGCTTTTGCCTGTGGTCTGCCTTTTCCTCGCTGCAGGCAAAAGCTTTATTGCTTGTAGAACTACATATTGGTTTCAGATAGCTTTTCTTAAAATAGTCTCTTCCCCTCCTACCTTCTCAGCTGCTCTTAGAATGGTGCTGCCGGTCGGATGTTGACATTGCAATGAGGTTTGTAACTTTCTGTGAGCTGAGACACTTTCTTTTCCCTTCAAAGGTTCCCACAGCTGATGCTTGGTGGCTTCCCCTCTGTATTCCTGCACCAGTGAGTCATTTCCCTGTCTACCTTCTGCCTACACAGAGTCCAGGTGCTGACAGCCTCACTGGGATGCTGAACATGAAACCAAAGTGATTTGCTGAATCAAGAGTACTTTAAAGTATTTCCTTTTTGTTAACTTTTTCAAAGATTTCCCATATTTTAAATTTTTTTTCTCCTCTCTCTTATTGTAGTCATTCATCCCAGCTACAAATTAGCTTGGTCTGCAGAATGTGTTCATTTTCCATTGATGGCCAGATCAGAGAGGTGCTTTCAAATAGATTTTTTTTCCCTTCTCCTCAGTGTGAGAGTGATGTCAGCTGGGGACCGGGAGGACTATATTCAGACTGGTGAAGGGAAGGAGCTCATTTAATCAGGTCTGCAAAGAGGTTATCAAAAGACAAGGTTTGGAAACACACTGTTGTGAAGTCTGTGCACTTAAATGGAGGAGCCAAAGGAACCGTGACAGTAAGGTCCAAACTTGAACACCTTGGTGCATCTACATCAGTGGCTTAGTTTGAACCAGGAGCCAACTTCCAAAGTCAGTCTCCCAGTTGTCCCCACTTACTGTGCTTCCTTTTGATTTGTGGAGCGGATCTGGAAGAGACGGACTTGATGCTTTTCAGATAAAACACACCCTTGAAAACGTGCTCCGGGAGCTCACCTAGTGCACTCCGTGTACAAACACATTCAGTCCATGCCATGCTTCAGGCAGCACGTCACTCCCACAAGGCAGCTGCTGAGGGGTCTGAATTTAAGGCTTAGAATAATAAAAAATCAAACCTTAACAGGAACAAAGGAACTGTGGCCCCTGCTCTACTCTAAGTCATACACAGAAAATCTAATTATAATTGGGAATAAGACCATTTATGGCCAGTAACTGTGTTTAGAAAAATGTTTGTGAAGTGACAGATCACTCACAAGATGCTTTTCAGTACAGAGCCATCTAGAAGATGCTACATATCTTGCATATGGAGCCCTTCTACACATTTTAGAAACCTTTTAGTCTCCCTGAAAATAAATGTATTCATATGCATGCAATATATAGATAATAAGTGTTTTTGTATATATATGTATATATGCAAGTAAAATTAAAAAAAAAAGTTAAAAAAGTAAAACACAAGTGCATGTGTTGTGATTTTCAACACAGTGGATCTATTCTTCACTCATTTTAATTTCTGTGAGGGAATGCATAGGTTCTTTCACGTGCTGTTTTGCCCCAGTCCTTCCTTTGTATACAGAAACTCTGTAACATTATTGATGTACAACCTGAAAGCAAATAAATCTTAATATCTGAAACATAAACTTTGCTGCTGCTGCTGTATCTTGCTCTACAGGATACAAGGATCATGATTAGCAGTTACAGTAGTGAAAGCTTAATTATTCTTTACTAATTACTGGCTGAAATAAATTAAATGTCAAGGGTGTCTGTAGTAAAAAATGACACCATGTATGATATAATTAAATACACAAAACTATGTTTAAATAGCTGTAACTGTCTGGCTAACCCAAATCAACCAAAATATTCAAAGACAATATTGACAAAGGCCTTTACATCACATCATTGTGAATAAAAGTTTACCACAGAAATCGTGTTAGTTTTAATTAGGAATTTTCTGGTAGATTAAGGTTTATTTTGTATTTTTACAATTATTCATTTTGATTTTGATGGTAATAAAAGCCAATGAGAATGTTATAGTGAATTGTTGGCATATTTGAGAGGGGGGTTAAAATGAGTTGATAAATGTATAATATCACCTGTCATCTATATCTAGATATAGAAAGTTAGCTAAAGGCTCTGGGAAGAGCTATCTAAATCTGTAGTGTCACTGCTACTACACTTTGTGTCTTCAGTGATTTTGACCTCATGTGATCACAACAAAATATCTTAAACTGGATGTTCCTGATGTCAGCATGACTTGAAATGGTTCGTGCAGTCTGACCGAGGCATTCGAAAGCCTGCGGCAGAGCAGGAATTCGTGCTGGCTCCAGGGGTAAGTTTGATGATCAGCTGGGGATTCTCCCTTCCTGCAGCTTCGGAGAGTCTCAGCGTTGCTCTGGCTGCCGGCTTTTATCCTAGGTTTCAGGGTGAAGCAGGCATTACTGACACTCGAAGAGGAACTTACACAGCGCAAAGGCTGTCAGAGACCAAAGAGGAGCAGGAGGAGTGGTTACGGTAATGAAAATCCTTTAAAAAAGTGTCATAACCCTACGTCGTTTAATACCACAAACCTCAATTAGCCATTGTCACGTTTAATTTTTAATGTCAGGTGCTCTCAGCTGATTTGAGAGGAGGAAGCCCAGCCAGCCCAGCTCTTCGGCGGAGGCGGCGGTGCCGGCGCGTCGGGCGGCACTGGGGCTGCCAGCCGCCCATCTTTGTTCCTTTGTTCCCCCCGGACCCGCTTCCCCCGTCCAAACCAACCTCCCCGCAGCCTGGCCATGCCTCTGGTTTTTTGTTGTTTTTTTTTTTTTCCCCCTCCTTGCTCACCTGCAGTCTCTGTTCATATTGTTTTATGGTACTTTAGACAACGGGTTTTAACAGCTAAACATAAAAGCCACTGAGAGCATAAACAGGAAACTTGTGTTTAGGTGGGAGTGCCTAGGAATTTTATACTGCTGACCACAGAGGCCATGGGAGAAAGGAAATAGGAAAAACACTGTAAATACCTGGGTGACTAATGACTTGTGCTGCTCATCTGGCTTTTCAGAACATGAAAAGTTCAGCCTCTTCCAGGCAAAACAGCACAGGGCAGGCACGGTGGCTCAGGACGACACTCTCGGTGCCCCTCGCTGCCTGTTTCCCAAATCCACTCCCACCACAGAAAGTGCCTCATTCCTATAAAGTCAAATAAACCCACAATAAATTGTTGCCTGGCCCTCAAGGCTGTGTGCATTGATGGCAGCGAGAGGGAGCGTGACACGCGAGAGCGTGCACCCACTCTCTGCGCTTGCACCGCTTAAGAGGATTTAGATGTGAGAAACCAAATTTGCAACCCTGGTTTTGTGCTGAGGCAGCAGCTGGAGTTTGGGGACAGTATGTGCCTTTGTCCAGCCTTCCATCGCCGGCTCCCAAAAGGATTGCCATTGTTCCCAAGGGGCATCTGCGGGGCTGCTCCCGTTCCCGTTCCCTTTTATCGCCAGCCGCGAGGCTCGCGAGAGGTTTTGTCTTCTGCTGATGGCGGCAGATTTGGCCGATCGGCATCTCCCCCTGACGGTGCTGGGGTGGGATTTCCAAGTTGGCCATCTGCACGGGGCGGGCTGGCAGAGCGGGGTGTCGCGGTGGCCGGGTGATTCCCCTGCCGGGGGAAACCGTGACATCTGGTCACCTTCACCGGGAGCGCAGGGTCCAATTTCTCTGGAACGCCCAGGGCGGTTTCTCGCATTGAGGTTGTGACCTGGCAGAGAAGGGGTGAAAGCAGCTGAGGATGCTCCCCGAGTGTCGCCTTTCTTGGGGAGGGGGGAGCAGCAGCCCCGTGGGAAGGCACCAAAGCCAGGCTCTTCAGCTGGGGCAGGGGGTGTCAGTGCAGCCCCCGGGGGACCACAAGAGCCCCTCTGTAGCTCTGGCCGATGGACACCCCGGCTCCAGGGGGAGCAGTGCCCCGAGGTGCCCCAAGGTGAGCGCTGCAGGCAGGGCAGGGTGCTGCGGGCTCCGGTGGCAGGATGGAGGGAGCCCCTTTGGGGTCCCTTATTCATTCCTCGCTGCTTCTAATTCCCACAGCCCAAAATCTGACCCAGAATAACTAGTCCGCTTTTCATCAAGCTCCTGTACAAGTCCCGCACCTGCAAGTAGCACTGATGTACCCAGGTTGCTTCAGAGAAGAACCAGCATGGCCAGGGGTGGGGGTCCTGGTTCAGCAGCTGGGTCTTGCCGAAACCAAGTGTGTCACTGAACGGGAGTGGAACTTCACTCATGGAAAGTTAAGCACACCTGTAAGCATTTCTCTGAATCCAGGCTGGAACTTCATCTATAATGAACTTCTTGTTTGACTGCTGAAGCGATACGATAAGCTACGGCAATGCTTGGCAGGGAGCTGGGGAGGAGAGCTCTGTTCATGTCCAGGCAGGAACGCTTCCAGACTGTGCAAACACCAAAGTTTTATTGATGCGGATGCAGGTGTACGCTTGTATGTATGTGTTACTTGTATGTATACTTGTATGTATAGGTTAGGTAGATACAGGTGTAGGTACAAATTGACTCAGTCTGTAAGACCCACTCAGACTGTCTTCTCAGCAAGCAGTGCCTCAGCTGAAGCAAGCACGCAACCTCGAAGGAAATGGCCAAACGCTTGTCAGGCAGGTGAAAAATGACATTGCTGCGTGACAGCCCCAACGCAGGAGTCACAGAGGGACTCAGCAGCGTGGCAGCGGTGAAGTTCCAGCTCCCCGCCGCAGCCGGTGCAATGCGGGTGCCTGGCTTTCCTCGCACCGCACCTGGAGGGGATGGCAGAGCTCGGTGGCCAGGGACGCAGGCAGGGCACTGCCCGTGCCGGCCGTGGGATATGCGCTGCGTGGCTAATTTGGGATGGGAAAGACATCGCTCCTTCCTCTCAGCTCAGTTCCTAGCCAGCTCTCACACACTGACCCTGAAGCGGTGTCCAGAAGAGCGTAGCGGCCGAAGCACTTCTCAGGGTTTTTACTTCTAAATCCTTTCTTCTGCATAATACTGAAAAGGGGCTCCGACCCAGGACTCTCCTTGGTTAAATACCCGAGCTGTCAAGCTCCAGACTTCAGGGATTCCCTTTGAAACTCTTCCACTTTGTACAAAGCAATTAAATATTCATTGGCGCGGAGACTAGGAGCCGGCCTCCTGGATGAGCACCCCCACCCCAAGCCGCAGAGCCCTTTTCACTCCCATCCTCTGAATATTTAATCAGCTCATACAAAGCGGAGAGGTTTCAGCAGGGGAGCCTGGGAGAGACGGGGCAGTGAGACCCACCGATCACAGAGGCGGCAGAAGGAGCCGATCCCAGGCCCCTGCTCCAAAGCAGGCAGCCGAAGGATTCGGGCATTCGGCTCAGCACGGCTGCGAGCGTGTGAGCTCTTCACAGCGAAGGATGTGACACTTCCTTTCTCTCCTCTCCCCCACCCCGTCTTTCATGCTGGTTAGATGTGCTTTAACCGGAGATGTGCTTGGAGTCCGGCAGGAAGACAGGTTGAGGAATGCTTCGTTTGTATCCTGAAAACTGTACAAAATGAATGGATGAAAATTTGATGAGAGGTTTTTCAGCCATTCAAGCACCTCTCTTAATAATTCAGATGTTTGATTTTCTTCTTCAGTATGCAGTAAGGATTAATGCACTTTGGAGATGATATAAAAACTTTACTTTTCAGGAAAGAAAAAAGCTTCTGATTTAAAAAGAAATCCCACATAGGAGCATGACACTGTTGTGTGAACTTCTGTCCTCCTGATTCTCTTAACTGGTAACTGGCACAGGCTTTGTGCTGAAATTTCAGCACAGAGAGATCTTTTGCAGCCAACCTCTAATAAACAAAGTTCACAGCAGAAAAGCTGACAGGCTGTGATCAAAGCAGCACCCTCAGGTGTTGCTGTGATATACTGCTTGCTTACTAAAACACAACAGTTCAAACAGCCTGGCTGTACTTAATTGGGATATACAGTATTTCCACCTCGGAGAGCTCAACACCGAAGAGGGTTTCTCTTAGATCTTTCACTCTGCCATTGTTCTGCTATTTACTCAGAAGAAAGACATTTAGGACACCAAGTCTTGGTGCTTCATCTTGAACAAGGACTCCAGGACTATCCATAGATCGCCTTGAACTTTATAGGAGGCTGCTCTGTGAGCACTTATCCGCTGTTTCCACTCAGACCATGCTCTTCTCTTCACAGCTATAAGGAGCAGCTCTTCTCCAGTAGTGGCTGAACATCTTTACTTCAGTCACATCAACTGCATATGTAAAAAAAAAAAAGAAAAGACACTAACAGTACACCAAATGCAGTTTTGGTGTCTTTAAAGCATTACAACAGAAAAGGAGAAAACCATCCAGATGACAAGTTCTTGGAATTACCAACACAGCCTCTACCAGTTACCATTCAGGACTCGCTAGAGTCTGGAGCAGTGCTTGGCTCCATACAACTCATTGTCTGACATTCAGATGTGTGTCTAAAACTTTGGCCTTACCTGACTGTTGGAGATACAAGCTATGTGTCAAGGATGCCAGCTGGATCTGAATTCCCCTAACCCTCAACCTAGGGTCAGAGCTAAGAGATTTCTTCAAGGAGACTTCTTTCAAGAAGCATCTAACATTGCAGCAGTTCGAGAGAATGGAAGGGAAGTCTTTCAGGCAGTAGAATCTGCTCCCTTCTCAGGGAAAGCAAAGGAAACCTTGCCTGCTAAATGCTACCTACTAAACATGGTGCATCCAGGTTTGGGGTGAAGTCAACTCATTTGGGGTATGGTCATCTCTACTCTCAGCACCATGGCCTTGGATGCTGCATGTGGAGCAGAGTTCATAAGATGGGTAGGGCACAAACCAAATGCAGGACCATGGATCAGCATGGTTCTCTCCAGACTCTGTCACCTTTGAGTCGGAGCAGGGGTCAGTTTAGACATCTGAAAGGAAAGTCTCGGGGAAGATGACAGTGATGTTGCATGAGGGAAATGTCAGAGAGAACAAAGGACTTCTCAAGAAAGAATATTTGTTTCTTGCCCAGTTCTCTCACAATATCTACCACAGTCCCAGATCCTGGCCCTCAGCCTCAGTCTTCTTAACCAAGCAGCCCAGATCCTGCCACTATCGCCTCCCTCCATCTTTGGTCAGTGAATTCCCATTCCTAACCAGTATCTACTTCTTGGTCCGACCATGTATTTGTGTTTTCCCTTTAGTCAAGTTTTTGTCTCCTTTCCAGTTGCTCTAAAGAATTCCTTGTTTACACTGCCTCGATGGTGGCAAGGACATTTCTGAGAGCTCCCATCCCTGACTTTTACCTGGAGCAACTATTACTGGAGAAATGCGCTTTCTCTGACTTTGGCTGGAGGACATTCAGCCTGGAGTGAAGACGGTGCACATATTGGCAAGAGCTGCAAGGGGACAGAACATGTGCAGTTACTCTGTGTGGACAAATAGCATCTTCTCTGCTTCACTCCAGCAGCCCTGAGAAACCTGCTTATGCACCTTAAAGGTGGGTTGCACGGAGATATTAGTTCCTAAAATAAAAAAAAGTTCCTAAAATAAAGAATCACCATGGGCAACATAGGTGTTACTTCCAAAGTTACTAACTGCACCTAAATGAGAGACTTCCATAAAAACAGCAACGGACATTTCACAACTGAGAAGAACACTTTGCCTTCACGCCTGCATTTTGAGTCACTGCTAAAAACCCCTAAGAAATTAGACCTTTCTGAAAAGCAGTTTCTTAGCACTTTTTTTTAATATGAACAAAACAAAAATGTTTTCTCAATTCCTGTTCCCAGTATCCACTACACTGTTTTGACAAAAAAAGTTCCAAAATTTCAGCCTTAGGCATATACCTGGAATATAAAATATCAGTCTAAATGGTTAAAATTTGACAAAGTCTCAAAATGTGGTTTTATAATAGGAAATATTGGGCAAACTTCATATTATGCACTATTAGCCCCGCCTATGAAAAATATTTCCTTATGTGTAGCAAAGAGCTTTATACAAACTAGCATTTGTAGATGTGGTCACTATTTCCTAGTGTGCAGTACCTCAGTAATTTTGACTTTTGCAAAATTACCAAGTGCGACAAGACAACATTAATGGAATAATTCCTTGATGAATTTATTCCTTTAAATAAAAGCTTGCTTTGAATTATGCTGAAGAAAAATGCATCCCTAAATCAAGTAATTTCCATTTAATTACATGGATATTAGTTAAAAACAGCTGAACGGACTTTTTATTTTTTTAATTGTGAAAATTCTCTCCCAGGCTGAACTCTTCTATGCCAAGTTTCTGTGCCGAGCACATTTTTACGGTCTAGTTATAAACCCTAGAAAAACAACGTTTATAGGAAATGTTGACACAACCTTAACTAAAGTGGTGCTAGGTGACACCTCTATATTTTCAATTTGGGGATTTCTACTGGGAAAATATAAACGCTAATGCAGTAAAGGAAGCCAACTATAATAAAACCCTCATAGTCTTCCTGTTCACCCCATGAAGACCTACTTCAAAAAGCCCCAACTCAGACTGGAGATGAGTTGAAGTTAACTGCATTCCTCTGAGGGTACTAAAAATTACCTGCAGGTAGTTCAGCCTTACAGTTACTTGCAAGACTTCAGTTTGGTCAAAGCCACGTGAATATCCATTAAAAAATCCTGAAAAGAAAATGAGAATGTGCATAAGCTTAAAAAAGGGTGCTAGTCCATTTATATCCTTCCTAGCACAACATAAAAAGAGGAAAAAAGACTTTATAGATTCTAGTGAAACAAATGTAAGTACACACAGGGGAAAAATACAAAGATGGAAAGTGAAAAGTGAATTTAGCTTTCCTACCTGTATCTTTTAAATTTGGCTTGCCTAAAGTGAATTAATAAAGGAAGGGCTGGGGCCTCTGCTTAGCCTTCTTTTTCAAGGTGTTTGCATGGATTCATGAGCCAAGTAAGATCAGGATGATTGTCGGGACAGCTTCCAAGTCTTGGTGTCAGGGTTCAGGCTGGGCTGGCCACTAAAAGAGTGACAGATGTTTTCTTAACCTGTCTCCCTTCCCAGAAGGGAAAGGGAGAGAGAATAAGGGAGAGAAAGAGACTTACGGGTTGAAAAAAAAATCTAGAACAGCTTTAATGAAATACTAACAATAAAAAAATAATATTAATAAGAAAATAATGAAATATATACAAATATATACAAACCCAATATTGAGCTCCCAGGATGATGATCACATTACTGGCCAGCACTTGGACTGGACTCAGTATCAGACAGGAACTGGACTTAAAAAATGGATTCAGAAACACACGGGATCAAAGGCAGAAGAACGGAGAGAGTCTTCCTTGGATGCTGGCCATTGAAGAATAGAGTTAACCCCTTTGATCCCTCAGCTTTATATTGAGCATGGGGGAGATGAGATGGAATAACCTGTTGATCAGTTTTGGGTCACCTGTCCTGTCCACTCCTCCCTACAGGTTTGACCCCTTTACACTCTTCTGCCTCTGGCACTTCAACTTGGAGCATAAAAAAGTTAGCTGACCTTGGTTGTTATAGGAATAAATATGAGTAAGAGCTTGTCTGCATACTAATCCTTAGTACTTACTATAAACATCAGACATTATCTACTAGAAGCAGAAACTGTCTGAAAAACATACTGTTAATTTCAGAGAGTGCAGTCATCTACAATAGACTTCACCAAAAAGTAGAATTACTGAAAAGAAAATTGGTTTTATTCTATATCAATCCTGGACACTTGGTGAAAGAGATCTGAAAGTCTTGGGTAGATGATTTGGCCTCAAGAATGAAAATGGGTCATGTTAGTGATATATTGGAATTGATATATAGTGAGATAATGTTGGAGGGAGGATCTTGGAAAAGGTGGTAGTCTCATAATTTAAATATGAAATTCAGAATTAAAAAGAAATTATATTGTTTAGGGGAAAATTGTGCTGAGGCAGCCTGGTTGCCTTGTGCAATAAGTTGACTGGCTCTGTACAGCAGGGGAGTACAATGGATGGCATTTACCTTGATTTTAGCAAGAATTTGAAGATTATTTCCCATAGCATCCTTGTAGACAAACTGGGGAGACATGGGCTGGATGGCTGGACTTCAAGATGTGTGATAAACTGGCTGAGTCATCAGGCTCAAAGGATAGTAGCCAATGTTCTGCAGTCTAACTGGTAACCAGAGTGCTTTTCTGGATTTAACAGTGGGATTGATACTGTTTAATGCCTTCCTTAGTTACTTGGACAGTAATCCATAATGCACTCACAGCAAATCTGCGGAAGATATCAAACTGGGGAGGGTGGTCAATATGCTGGAGGGCAGAACGACTTTGACAAGCTGGAGAAATGGGCCATGAGGAAACCCTTAAAGTTCAACAAAGGGAAAGGCAAGTCTTGCACCAGGGCTGAATTAACCCATCCAGCAGCCCACACCTGAGTCAGCTGGATTGGTGGTGGCTCACCAGGAAAGGAGCTGGCAGTCCTGGTTTAAAACATGTTGAACATGTCAGTAGTGTGCCATGTGGCAACAAAAGTCCATCTGCATTCTGGGCTGTATTAGGAAGAGTAAAGCCAGCATGTCAAAGCAAGGGACTATTCTTCTCCCCTTGACACTCATGAGACCTTGTATGAAATAATGTGTCCAGTTTGGGGTGTGATAAATGGTAGAGAGTCCAGAAGAAGGCCACCAAGATGTTCAAGGGGCTGGAGCACAAGGCATATAAAATGAGATTGACAGAACTGGCTTTTCTGAGTCTGGGGAAGAGAAGAATAAGGACAAATCTTACTGTTGTCTTCAGTTACCTAAGAGGTGGTTGTAGAGAAGATGGGACTGACTCTTCCTCAAGCTGCATAGCAGAAAAATAAGAGGTAAGACAAACAACAGAATGGAAATTCCCACTGGACACGGGGGAGAAAAAAATCCTAGTTGAACAATGGCCAGGTTGCCCAGAGAAGTTGTGATAACTCTGTCTTTAGAGCTACTCAAAACTCAGCTAGACAAGTTAACCCTGCTTTGACGAGCACATCGGGCAAGGTGATCTCCAGAAGACCTTTCCAACCTGGATGGTTCTGTTTCTATTCGCTATTTAGAAACCATCCTGACCTGCCCATTCAAGAGCTGGGTGGGGAAACCAAGACTTTCCAATGTCACTTCTGGTATTTACTTGCTCAGCAGAAAAGGAGAAAGTGGGATGGTGGTACTCTGAGCAGCAGCTGCTGGGTTTCAGATGCTTTTCAGATTCCTCCTTTAGACAAACTGGCTGCTGATGGAGCTGGATACTGGCCTGCTTCTGGGAGCCCAGCCTTCTCTGTTTTTAAAGAAAGGTATGCCGAACTCTCTAGCAACATTAGAAAGTATTGGTCTGACTTTTCCTTTAGTTGATATCATACCTAACCTTCACCTCTTCAGAGGTGAACATTAAAAAGTTATGTAAAAAGCCAAACTGAATCATCCTGGTAAACAAGCGCAAAACACATTGACCTTGTAATGACCTACCCTTATATAGCTGTAACCCACTCCATTTCATGCAGTTAACAAACTGTAGTCCTTTGATTCGGTGAGACACTTGCTGCTTTTACCATTACTTTTGTGTTAAGTCTAATTGTCTATTAAGAAGGTAATTTGGGTTACACCCCAATTAAAGTCAGACATACCTAACCTTCTGCAGCTCCCAAGAGACCTTTCACTAAGGTATCTCTATGAGCAGAGGAGCTTTGGATGATGTTTTCTTTTAACCTTGCTAACATTTCAGCCATGCTGGCAGCAATTCATATAGTTTCTGCCTCCTTCTGTTTTCCTCAAAAGGTTTCACAAGATATCACAGTAACCTTGGCAAAAAATGTGAAGTCTACTTTAAGGTTAATGCTAAACTTCTGTAGTACATTATTTTAAGGTTTAAAAGAAAGATAGTAAGTTCCAGTATGTACCTGTCAGTACTAAATGATTGTTCATTTCCTGTGAATTGGGAATAAAGTAATAACATACATCTGGTGAACTAAGACATGTTGCTTATTTCTTTTTCTTCTCTGAGCCATATCCTTTACCAGCTGTGAGACATCACCATGCAGAATCTCCAAATACCTTTGAGGAAAATTAAAACAAAGGAACAGAGGGCTGGAAGGGACCCCCTGTGTCTCTGAGCCCAGGCCCCCGCTAGCCCCAGGCCACATCACACAATGCCTTTCATCAGCTGCTCGCACTCCATCTTACAACCCCTCTTGTGCCCCTGTCCTTGCGTTGGAAGTCTGCTCTCTCCAGCGTTGATTGCTCAACTGACTAGATAACGTCTTTCAGTTTCCAGTTAAAATGCATTCATGGGCAGTTTATGCCCATTTGTTCTTGTGCCAACACTGTACTTTATCTTCAAAAGATCTTTTCCTTCCTTGATGTTTAACCTCCTGGTGTATTTATAGAGAGCAATGACATTCCATATCAGCTTTTGTTTTGCTACACTAAACAAGTCAAGCTCTTCTGGCCTCCTTATGCAAAGCAGGCTTGCCATTCCCTATCACCACACCACCTATTTCTGCCTTTGTTCCCAGGTCATCTTTGGCCCAGGGGGCTGTTGCTGGACATAGTGTTCCAGATAAGGTTTCGCCAACTTATTTTATTAGTTGCTGACCATTTTCTCATGTGAATCATGCCAGAAGATGACATGCTAAAAGTATATACATCACCAAGTCTACAAAATACATTGAGAAAAATCCAATTATAAGCCTCCTTCCCTTCTTTAATATAATATTTCTAAATGGTAGGTGCTTGTGGGCTTTGCAAGTCAGTGCAGTTCTGATGATGGATCCTGAAGCACACATTAAAGCCTAGAAAAGGAGGTTGAGGTATGAAAACAACTGCCATCGAAACACAGCGACCAGAATGAAAAGAGTCAATGGGAGAGGTGAAGTAGGATTTATTGCTGCACTGCAATGGATGATAAAGGAGGTGATTAGAAATTAACTGTCAAACTCAATTCTTTATGCTCTCCTGGCATGATAAACACTTGAAACATAACGATACATATTTACATGACTAAAAAACTCAGCCTGTGGCATTTTCACAACATCTTCCATTTGAAAGCATAAAGGATGGCAACTGAAATTATTTTATGCTATAATACAGTTTGCTTCCTGCATATCTCCAAGTCAGAACAATAGTAAAATGTAACCTGCATGATTAAGTGGAGAAAAGAAGATCCTTTTTATTTTTCTCCATATGCATTCAGTCTACTCAGCTCTCAAGTAACTTAAAGTAAGTTTAAATTTTATGTTCTCATTGTTCATTTCCAAGGTGTGACTTGATTAAAATCCTTGGGGAAAAAAAACAAACACAAACCAAAAGT
>JAOXJM010000012.1:15574202-15587263 GCA_026413425.1 Tringa solitaria
CCACAGACAAAGGATATTTATGCACGGATGTGTAGGGGGATTTTTCTAAGCAATGCTTTTCCATTTTTTTTTTTGAACTGCAAATATTTGTTTTCTCTTGTTTTCCCATCACTGGTGAAATATGTAAATATGTTCCCTTTCAACCTCAGCAGAGCCCTGGACAGGTGTACTGAAAGCCTCAAACTTGCAAATCAAGGGATGCTTGCATGGTTCACTACAAGCTGGTAGAACTTATTCTGGTATCATTTAAGCCAGATTTATGCTGACAGAACACCTCTAGGTGAAATCCACATCTTTTTGAACTTGGAGTAAAGACTGACTTCAAGGACAGCCAAAAGAAATCACCTTACAGAGAAATCATTTGAAATACCTTTATTTATACATTTGACTTAAGTGATCTAACTGTTGATGAATTTCAGTAATGTAAGTCCCAACTGATGCAATCAAAGTCAACCAAGTTATTCTTGTTTTACATATGTGGGATTGGGATGGAGACTTATCTAAAAAATTTTTTCATTAATTTAAGTGGAAGAAATTAAACTGAAGGTTCTTATTTACAGCTAAATAAGGATGTAAAAACGAGTAGATGTAAGGAGAAAGGAGGATTACAGTGAAGTTCTCTAAAATGTCCAGCCTACTAGGGAGCAGCTTCTGTTGCCATTGCCTCTGCCAGCCTGTATAGTTATGTGCAGTCCTTATGTTTCTTTTCCAAGAGCTTCACCAAGGAACTTTCTGTCTTTTCTTATGTTACATTGCTTGGTGAGGTGAGCAGGTTTTCTATGCCTATTTAGCTCTTGAGAGGGTTGGCAGCATTTTAATATCTGTAAGTGGCATCTCTGTAAGACAGCTAGATGGGAAGTCCTTTAACTCCCTACTGCTGTCTGAGGCAAATTTAGCCATAGGTGCCAGGCAGGAATCACTAATGCCCTGCCTTGCATGTGTGTAGACTGCAGCAGTGGTCCTGGGCTCAGTCCTGCCCTTGAGAAGTGGTACGTTTAGTTCCACGTAGGAGTCGCTGAATGTGAACATCTAGAAGGCACTGTTAAAGCAAATGAAGCAGAAAAGGTGCTTCCAAATACCAGTGGACACAAATATCTCCCCTCTGCTTTCTGAAGAGATGCCAGTTCCTCCTGTGTATACACCTGGTAGAGCAACACTACTCAAAGAAACATCTCAATCTCCCATGGCACCAAGCCCAGAAGCTGATCTGCCAGCCCCAACCTGGTTACTACTAGCAGACAGTAAGTGGGGACAGCTTGCTTCCCAAAGAGCAAGAGCGACCTATTTCTTCTGCATTGTGGACAACTTCCACACTGCTGCTCTGGAGCTGCAACTCTTTGGTGACTTTTAGGACACAGAGTTCTAGGAAACTCCCTCTGTCTTTTTGACAATCTGCTATGACTCCCAGTCATCTGAGTTTTGCTTCAGTGCCTATCCCAGGAGACCCGCTAGCTGGCTGAGTCCACGAGCATGTCTCGGATCATGTGCAGTGATTCCAGAAAAAACAGCTCTTGAGTCTTTTGAGTTCTTCATCCTCCAGCTCATTCTTCATGAAGCGTGTTCCCATGTCCTTAGAAGCCCTATGAAGCTACACTGCCAAGGCGGCTGCCTGCCAGTGCAGGTACCCCCGGAGACGGGCTCGTGGCACCCAGCAGCATCCCCTGCGCTGCCTGTCAGCAGCTCAAAAGCAGCACAGGCAAAACCATTAGACACCAGCTGAAGAATCATGGAAAGCGTTAGCTGTAAGTCCAGGCTCCAAATTCCTGCAGTTTCTGGTAGGCATCCTAGAATTCACCATTAGTAAAACCACTATGGAATAGCTTCATGGGATACTGAAGGATTTAGTCATATGGATGTCGAGCTGTGGAGAATGACTAACAAGAAAAGCACCTTGACTGTGGAAAAAAAGTGGTATGGGTGCACTTCTGTTTAATACAGTTTAATTACTGTACTTTTGAATGAATAAACTATTCCAAAGGAACAACCCCAAATAGACTTATCCAGGAATTTCTCACTGATGTGCCCCATGGCATACCCACTCTGCATTTTTCCTGTCCATTGTTTAGTAAAAAGGACTTCTAATTTTGCGCACTTCATTCTTCTGTGTTCTAGGAGTAACCCTACAATAACTTTGTTTCATTCTCTCTTCTGCAGAGAGAAACACTTTTATGATAAAAATCCCAACAGCCCTTCTCCCATATCCTGGTTTTGTATTATGTATATTCTGGTGTCCTGGATTTTACCAATGCACATTCAGAGACATGATCTCTCTGCATGGGGGAAAGATGTATTTAGACATAACATAGCTAGGAACACATACCAAATCATGTTCTAAATACATAAACAACTACCAACTCAACATCTCCTGAAAAATTTACATTCTCAATTCAGTGACATTTTTCATTGTGCACCTCCATTGGGCTTAGTACGTTATGCGTGAAAGCATCAGACATAGAATCATTAGTGACAGTAACTAAACTTCAGCTTTTATCTCCTGTTCCTAGTTTTATGTGTTTGGGTTGGTTTTTTTTTTTATTTCAACATAATTCTGACTACATTTTCAAGACTAAAGCATATAATTCATAAAAATATTGAACCATTCACACACGCTAGAACCTTTGTTTTCTCAGATTCACCCACTTAATATATCTAGGACTACACTTATGTCTAAAAAGCTTGAAAATTTTGTACCGAGTATAAATTTCAACTAATTAGTGATGCTTTGAATAACCTTTTTGTGTGACATTTGGGAAAAACCTGGTGATACCAAAACATCTATGTTCTCCTTCTTCCTTCCAGGTGCAAATCTGGACTGTATGACTGCCTCATACTCAGCCTCTCTTTCAGCTGTGTAACGTATCTATTACATTTCATCTCTAAATATGATCCTCTGACTTTGTTTCATGTAACTTAAATTATGCAATATGCACGCTCATGAATTAAAAGGCAGTTGTTATTTTTTTAGAGGAAATAAACAGCAGGTTATATATTATCATCATCAAAGAGAGCTTTATGGAATTATTTCTTTGACTATAGCATTCAACTTTAAATCTCAGTAACTCAAGTATGAACAAATGGACTAATAAAACACTTTTCTGACCAAAGTTTCGTCTATTCCAGTATCCTATCTCATAGAAGATGCGTAGGGAAGAGTATTACAAGTAAAGTGTATTTCAGTACTTCTGTGGAATACTCTCTCACCTTCCATAACTTGCGGCCCTGGGGCTCCCTAACCCAGTGCTCGTTTTCTTGCATGTACTAGCCCGCTGTGGATTTTTCTACCAAGAATTTTTCCACTTGCTCTTTGAAGCCAGGTAAACATCTAAATGCATCTGAAAGTATAATCAATAGAAGGCACCCAGTGAGCCAGATGAACATTGAATGCTGTCGGTAAGATTGCTTTACACGTTGATTGTAGTTCTTAACTGATGCTGCTTCTCTGCACTTCTCCCTTGCACCCTGGCTGAGGGCAGGTTGCTTCCATACACCTTATGACTGAAACTCATCAGCTTTTGGATCCGCTCAGTTCTTCATTCTTGTCCATTTCTCATATTCCTTATGTTTCTACAGAGAAATTTAGCTACAGTTAATATATTTATATATATAATTACATTATTCTTGTATATGTTAATATGATACTATTATTAGAATGCAATAATATATTATGTACTATATACTATATTATATATAGTATACTCGTCATTACTAGGCTAACACCTTTCTTCAGCTTTACCAGCTGGAAATTCTAGCTAAATTGCTTGTGCCAAAGAAAAGCACCCTCCTCACTTTTTCTCCTACTGGCCCTGCTGCTCTGGAACCCGGCGTGGGGGGAAACAGCCGTGGGAGACTTCAGGACCCAACAAGCCCCTGGTATGGAAACAATCCTAATAGCTTTCAATCTGAATGGATCCCTCTTACGCCTCTGGTGCATCTGTCACAGAATGACCAGGATCTCTTTTACTCCTTACTCACAGGGTTCCTGAGACCAGGCGTCTCCTTTCGTCTCTCTTACATCTGCTAAGTAATTCAGTAAGTATATTAAATCGTCCTTCATTTGTGTTCTTGTTACTATGTGGACTATAATTGGTAGGAATTCCCTAGGATATCCTGCATCCTTCTTGTGACATATTTTGCCCTTAACCCAAGAGACAAATTACCCAAACGGTTCCATTTCTTTCTATTCAGGACACAGATGTCTTGGCACAGGATTTGCACTGAAGAATCACAGCTCAGTACTACTGGTCTTTTCCTTCCTCTCACTGCTAGACTGCTCAGGGCCAGAAGCTGGACTGTCAAAGGACTTATAAGCTTCTTTTCTTAACCTGGCTGCTTAAGGAAATGAGACATTTGCAATACTGCTTTTCACATGGCTTTTTTTGGGGTGCATGTCATGCCCTGGTAGTAACACAGGAATACACTGAGAAACTTCGTCTACATATGAAAGAGATGGCATCTGAAAAGAGAACTATGTTCTTACTGGTTTTGTGGCAATACGCAGATAGGGGAGAGCAGTGAGCTAAAATAGTGCCCATCTGGGGGACTACTGGACATATATTGTGACATATTTTAGATGGCAGTGGTTGGCTGATGTGCCAGCAAGCTCAGACCATCCTAGCTGTAGTAGCAGAGCCCCTTGCAAAACTATAAGCATCAGGATGCTCCTGAATGGGACTGAGGTGGACAAACGTATAGGAAATCAAGGTTCGGGAATTTTAAGAGTATTGGAACAGGCCCTTGCCTTATGCTATACTTTTAAGAACATACTGTTCATGGTTTTAAAGCTAACGTCAGGTTTGGTGTTAGTATAACTCTTCTATTTCAGGATCCCAATGTACTATATGAGCACTAGATCATTTTCACATGCACACTTTCTGAAATTAGGGCTGTATTAATAAGTAAAACATGTAACCTGGCTTTGCTCATTTAAAATACAGCTCAAGCTTTTGCCTGGTGGACCTTGCTCACTAATACCTTTTAAATATACCTATGTACAAATAATACATACAAAAAAATAATAGTCAATTATGTAAAATACTCAGATAATAAACTGTGAAGATTATTAGGCTTCTTCACCATCGATAAAAAATTGTAATAGTTGGTTTCATATATATATGACACTAATCCTGAAAAGAGCACGTATAAAGAATAAATTCTGAATGCTTTTAAACATACAGATTTGCTGGGGGTTTCAGAGGACAGACTTTTGTTTAATCATGCTTCTGGGCTGTTGCCAGGCTGTCAGTATTCCCTAGAGCTGAATCTCCGGACATTAGAGGTTCTCCCCTGGAGCTGCGTCTATAGACATTAAAGATTCGGAGTCGTTACATACCTTAAGCTAGGAGAGACAGGGGACTAGGTCCTAATTACAGCTTATGCTCATTTAAGGTTCTTTAAGCTTAATGCAGAAGCCTTGATGCAAATGAAAATCAGCTCTTCAGTCACTTCAAATGTACTCACAAAAAAGGTTAAAATTCTGTTTAACTTCCTTTTCTTATCAAAATCTTGGAAAAAGAGAGCCTTTTCACAACCACTGAGGCACTGCATGTTTTATCTGAAGTCTGCTGTTTAAAAAGGGTGATTGATTTTTCCACATTAAGGGCAAAATAGCAGGAGATCTCTGCCTCACTAACTCTTACACACATACCTATTAGCAACAGAGAAGCTCACCATTCAAATCAAACCAGGATTTCTGGGTTTTGACTGTAGGACTCGCAGGGCTTAATTCCTTCAGCCTTGTCTTAATTTAAGAGCCAGAAATTATTTCCCCATGAGACTGCAAGTCAGATCTTTGCCAAGGCCATGGGTCACTTGATTGCATCCAGAAGTTTACTCTAAACTTAGCTGGTGATGTGTCGATGTGATGAGGTCTCAGCACATGATACTTCATAGTGACGGAAGCTGGTTCCCAGGATTTTTTAATTCAGTTGGGGAATAGGAGTGCATAAAATCCGAGTATAATTTTCAGGTTTTTAATCCATCTTATATTTTTCCAGAAATGCAAGCATTTATGAGGACCTTTGATTTCTCACTTCTATTTGGAGGCCATAACGTTATTCATGGTAACGAAAAATAAAGCTGCCAGGTAGATGCACTGCTGTGAAAAAAAAGATTACTAATTAAATATGGAGTAAGTGACTATGATAAAACCTCTTGGTAATACGCCTGGCCACTGTGGGACAAGAGGTCACGCTTCATGTGCCAAGAATGACAGCGTGATGCTACAGGGGTTTGAGAACCAGCCGGAGAGTCAGTTCTCTAGTTCAGTGACCTCACTTCAGTGGGAACTGTATAAACACAGAAGTTGACCAAATAAATTTAGATGTATTTATAACTCTCTTGTGTAGCGAAGTACACTGAAGACAAGGGATATAGAAATTAAAGACTGCCAGTAATGGTAAATGAAAACAACAACAAACACAACTTTAAATATATATTATATAGAGCAAACAGGAAAAAAAAAAAAACAAACCCAAACTTTCCGGAGAAGACTGCCAATAGCTTGGTGACACTCAGCTTTCCCATACCAGGATCCTTGTCCTATCTGATTTGCTTCTGAGAGGAGCCTCCATCTTATTTGACAGTCTGGGCAGAACAGATTGGCTGGGGTCCTCCGAGAAACCTTGCTATAACATTAAGCCTTCCTTGCCTCAGTGCCTCACTGGAAAAAGAGAATATAATTTTCTTGCTCATTGGGTATCGTACAGAGAAAGTATTTGAATTATTTCTTTAAAATGAAAGAAAGGAAATACTAAGCAAGAACTGCTTTAAGAGGTATTAAAGAACTACTTTAAATTTCTTGAGGTTAAAATGAAGAAAATTCTTTGCAGTCCAGTCTCCCACACATCCCGTTCCCACAGCTATAGGACGACGTAAAACAAGTCCCAGAGCAACACAGGAGACTGCAATTTTCATTAAAAGCACTGGTTTATCTTGTGATTCAAGAGCAATTCTCTCACCCGTAGCTCTGCATTCCTGCTAGAAGGTGCTGCGTGTTTGCCACCTTTGCACTGCCAGTATGTCCCATGCAAACTCTATTCTGGGACAATCATCGGCAAGAAGTGAAGACCTAACAAGCAAGCCTTCTGCATTATGGAACTGAAAGAGAGACACACATCCTTGCATTAGAGCACAGACATATTGCAAAAATCACATGCAAATGAAGATTTTTATAAGAACGTGTAATAAACCATCCAGAAGGCTAGTAGTGTATCCCCCTCCACGGATCCTCAGGTGAGGGCTCTCTGTGCAGGATTCCTGCTCCAGTCACGGCTTTGCAGGGTTCCTCTGTGAGCCGTAATCACCAGTCAAAGGTTTGTTTTTATGAAGCATCTCTTCATCATCAGCGTAACGGCTTCATCAACTAACTCAAAATTCTAAGCAAAAATAATTTAATCCTTCAGTCTCTGAAGCACAGCATCATCTATTACCATACTGCATTTCTAAAATAGTATATATAGTGGTAAAATATTATTTCCTGGATTTCAGTTACAAAAGGCATTCCACGTTTTCTTTGGAAAAAGAGGCCATATTTGAATTTTTTTGGTCTTCTAGTATTTGTCCCCCTTTTCAGGCTTCAGCAACAGTGCTACAGGAAGTTTTGTAGCAAATACCTTTTATCCCCTAGGATGCGTAGCAGCTGGGCTGGCTGACGGACTTACAACTCTGCACATTTTTCAAATGTTTCCTTAACTGCTTTTTAGGAACAGCTATTTTTATAAACCTTTTGTTACTTCTAAGTTGTCCAACCTTTATGGAAATTTCTTTCCACATGAATACAAAACAATCTCTTCACTACTTCTGAATCATTCATTTCTGTCCTTCCCATTCAAACTTGCACTTATTTTCAGTTTCCCTTTCCCCCTCTTTATTCTGTTCGCAAAAGCTTATTTATCCCATATTTTTAAGTATCATTTCACTTTTTTTCTATCCTCCCATTTAAATAGTATTTTTATTTATGTACTTATATCTCTTATATATTTCCATTTCCAAAACCACCTGCTTTTTTTTTGCTTCCCATTGCTATAGTTCTTTGTAGAGGCTTTTTAGTCCACAGCAGTAGTAAAATATCTTGTGATGCTGAGAAAAGTGAGTTTACTTCTTCCTGCTTGCAAGCCTGCAACTTTCCTCTCAGTCATGTGGGTTTCCTTGGCTTCTCATTAAGAAAAACAAAAAAAAAGAGACAAGAACTATGTGTTCTTGGCTTGTTGCAGTATTTTATTACCTTGAAGGACAGAGATCAACTTGTTGGGCATTAAATGAAAACTTTAGAACACGCAGCTTGGTTTTGTTTTTTAATAATTTTTATTTGGCATCACCAGTCAAACCTTTCATATTGCTGAAATCTATTTCTGTCTTTGAAAAATCAGTCATCCTAAACTGGTACAAAATCAGTTCAAAGAGAGATTTTTCTTACTTTATGATTTCTTAGAAGCTTTTGAAAGTGTCACCTCAAAAGAAGGATAATAAATACTTAAAATATGTTCCTACTCTCTTCTATGAAGCAATAATAATGGATATAAATTCTGGCCTTCCACATATCACAACACAAAAGCTACGTTGAAAGAATATTAGGAGGTTGAGAAATCACATCCTGAGAAGTTAGGAAATGCCAACCAGCATTATTTTGACTTTTGTGTGCTTATGCATGATGATACAGTTCTTAGTTATGTGTGTACACCTTTTTTTTTTAAAAAACACAGAACAGAAGGTTCACTAAGGGAGCAATTACCATGTGTTTGCTTTCTCTTTATGGTTAGGTGGGTGATCCACCATACAGACCTCTGTTGTTTTGGCTACTGGGCTAACTACTAGTGATGATGGATTCTTATCTTCTATGCAAATGAAGTCATATGGTTTTGACCTTCAGTCTGCAAATACAGGGGAAATACGAAAACTCAGCACCTTGTATCCATTCCAGGATTTGGAATGGGATGTGTTCTTGTGTGCAACATTATTCTGCACTTGTTGTCTCTGAGTTTGATCCTTCCTCCTTCTACCTATTCTTGCAAGTCTATTTTCTCCCACTTCAGACTGAAGTCTATCGTCCACCTCACTTACGGACCTCTGCTCAGTCTGTGTTTTAAGATTAGATCAAAATCTGTCTAATTTTAAGATTAGATCAAAATTGTTATCTGAAAACCTTCATTCTCCATCCTCCAATGCTGGAGGTACCTGAACTCTGATGAGGTGGGATTCATCTATTTGAGGTAGTTGCCTCTTTGTCAGAGGAGAAGAAACAGGAACTTACATGGCACCGTTGATACATTTGAGATTTTAGGAGACAAATTGCTTCCCATACTTCTCTGACACATTAACACTCATGAAATCTGAATTTCATGCAAAGGTGTTTCTTAGTAACACAATAACTGTCCTTCCAGTTGCTGGCAGCATTTGTTTGAGATTTTCTTCTCATTTTTCTGAGTTGTAGCTTTTCAGATCTGCTCTGTTCCTTGGATTTTTTCTCCATATTTATTTTACTTGCTTGTTCTGCTTAGTTGATCTGGATCTTGGCTTCTTTATTATCTTAATTGGCATTTCTGCTTTTTTTTTTTTCCCAAGAACAGTGTTTCAGCATTTAAAGGTTTGACAGGTTAATGATGACAAAAAGGAATATACTTAAACCTCATTATATTTTTCAACTTCAAAGAGTTTTCCTCATATTTATTAATGTATCTTCACAATATTTAAGTCAGAATTATCACTGTTTCAAAGCTAGGGGAACAGAAGTGCAGACATTAAAGCCTAACCGTATTATATATTTAACAGGTACAAATAGCCAGCAGGAGGCCTAATCTGTGGGAAGCAGGAGAAGTCTGGTACTTAAGAGGTTTTTTAAAGCTTGTGTTTGGTGTTTTGAAAGTTCCTCAAATTCTTCGAGTCTGTGCTCTAGTGCATTGAATTTAAATACCTTAACCATCTTTAAAAACACATAGGCTGCTGTAGTACTCCAAACTTCAATATCTAAACCAAAACTAACGTAAACAATTCTCCACCTGGTTGAATCCAAACTAGTACTATGCAGTAATACCCTACTGCATGTGGGCAGATTGTCTCTAAATGTGATGTAAAATTCCTCAATGTAGTGCAAGAGAGAACAGCAGACTAACAATTAACGTTCTAAACCGTCACGAATTATGGGAGGGATGGAAGAATTACAGTGGTCTGTTCAAGCTGCTCTCCTTACAAAGGCTTCAGTTCAAAGCACCACGTAAGACAGTGGTTCTCCCCTTTATTACAATGTATTGGCACTTCCACTTGTGCTGATATATGGCAAAAGCACTACTGTGCAAACATCTCTATTGATTTAACTCCGAAAATATACTACATTGCCAGATATGAAAAAATTAACGTGGGCTTTAAGACTATGAAATATTTTTAGCCAGTTTATTACCCCAAAATAATAATACTGTTGTAAATAGTGCATGTAAATACTGTACATGACAAAATTCTTAATTGTGTAGGTATACTCTTCAGTTTATTCTATGTGATAGTCTGCTACCGCTCTTATGATTTACGGACGATGGAGGAAGAATGTTCTCTATGTAATATTTATTCTAAATCATTGCCAATGCAATCTTAAAAACAGTATCTCTTTGTCCATTGTAGTCTGTAAAAAGAGAAATTAATACCTTCATCAGGTATCACAGCTTGCTATTTTTTCTATTGTATTGATTGTTCATTGTTTAGTAAGTTCTGTTTACTTCCAATTCTAAGTATAAACTCATTCTATCACATTGTTTTAAGGAAAACTCATTCACAGAAGCCTGTAAAATAGACTTCGGATCACTGATACACTTTTCCATGAAGTATTCAAGAAAGAGTACTTCAGGATATCACCACCTAAGATGTTGATGTGCTACCCCACACAAAATATTATCTTCAACAAGTTACAATGAATTATTTTTCCCAGTATTGATTTAAAACTTGATATTCCAGATTGACATGCATTTCAGCTGCTACAGTTCCTATAGTTTATCATGAATGAGGTTTGAGGAAAATTAATATACTCTGTATTAGAAAAAACTGATCTGTTCTGTGAATACTGAAAACAGTCTATAATGGAAGTTTATACTGCTATCAGATCTCTTTTCTTTTTCACTTGCAACAGATAAATCCATCATAGTATTTTATTATATTTTAAAATGAAAACTAATAGCTGGTAAAGGCACAAACACATTGGCACATCAGAATGAATATTTTGTGTCTCTCCAAGTGGCATGTAATATATCAAGAACCATTGTATGCTAATTATGCCTCATTTGTAGTTTAGAAAGGCAGTACACATACTGAATATAGTAATGGTTTTCCTTAAGCAACAGCTAAGACTTGCATGACTTCAAGAGGAATTGTAATTTAAGAACACTTGGAGGATTCACCTTCAAATTCATTGCATTTTATAGATTCTGTAACTGCAAAACACTTCAGCTTTAATAGGCACAAAAAGGTGAAGAATAAGTATGTTTATTTTTAAACTTCAGTTCCTGCTGAAATGGTAAATGACTTTTAAATGAAGTATTCTGAAGCACAGGAACAGTTATTTCAGTTACAGAGCCTCCAAGTGGAACACGTGACTGAAGGACAGCACCGTTATCATAAACATACCTTGGTTCTGAAATGACTTTGAGCCACTCTGCCTGTCCTATCACCTCACATTTCATTTGCCAAGATGAAGTTACTGTATTCATAGGATTGTATTTATGTTCAAAATAACTAATTCTAATTCACGTATATTTTCATGAAATCTGAGTTAAAAAAGAGCCTAAACTTTTAATTCCTTTTTATTTTTTGGCTACACGGGAAAAAGTAGTTTTCAGGGCCAAAGACTCAGGATACCTGCTTCCTTAGCTGTCACTTTGCAGAAACAGATTTTCAGAAAACTGCACATATATTTTAAACATATTTCTAATTGTTAGCATACTGTGTAAACCTACACAGTTCAGATTTCAGCTTTAGGTACGTGTAGAGAAATGTGAATATTTGGAAGGCATTCCATGTTCCTTGTATCTTCTCCCACACTGACCCAGGGTGGGGTGGGGGGTGTTTGCCATTTTTGGTGCTTTTGCACTTAATACCACAGCAGCAGCATGATTCTAAGCACACGGTCGCAAAAGACATCAGAATTAAACACTGAGCATAACCTCATTTTCCTCCTTTCCCGTGCTCCTACCTCCCAGGAGCTGTGCCAATGTGACTTCACAGATTCTTTGTTCCTGCAGTGGCTGGAGGTTCCCTGTTGTCTCCTTTTCCCAGCAAAGGGCTATGGTACAACACAACAGCTGTGCTGAGCGTGGGCTTACTGCACGTGGGGGTGTCCTGGCCAAGCACAGGCAAGAGATGAAGTTGTGAAGATGTAGGTAGTCCTGCATCACAGGATGATACCGGAAAAGAAGGTGGCCCCAATGCCCCATCAGTCTTTCGTGTCCTGCAGGCAGAAGTCTTTTCCTTCCCCACAAGGATCATCTTTGTTGAAGAACGGATGGTTAGAAGGAAAAAAAAAGGTTCTTTTTTTTTCTTGAATGTTATGGTTCCTTTCTCTTTTCTCACCTATGTCTTCTACACTTCTCTTCCTCTGCACCTTCTCATCTCCCTCCTTCACAACATGCTTCTCCATTCAGCCTTCCCTTAAATCCCGTATTACTCTATTTCTGTCAAATTTTCATTTTTCCTCTTTCATAGAATCATTTAGGTTGGAAAAGACCCTCAAGGTCATCAAGTCCCACCGTTAACCTAACACTGCCAAACCCACCACTAAACCATGTCCCTCAGCACCACGTCTACACACCTTTTAAACACCTCCAGGGATGGTGACTCAACTGCTTCCCTGGGCAGCCTGTTCCAGTGCTTGCTGACTCTTTCGGTGAAGATATTTTTCCTAATATTCAACCTAAAACTCCCATGACATAACTCAAGGCCGTTTCCTCTCATCCCATCACTTGCTATCCGGGAGAAGAGACCGATTCCCACCTCGCTACGACCTCCTTTCAGGTAATTGTAGAGAGTGACAGGTTCTCCCCTCAGCCTCCTTTTCTCCAGGCTGAACACCCCCAGCTCCCTCAGCCTCT
>JAOXJM010000012.1:15594238-15605769 GCA_026413425.1 Tringa solitaria
CAGCCTCTCCTCATAAGACTTGTGCTCCAGACCCCTCACCAGCTTCATTGCCCTTATCTGGACCCGCTCCAACACCTCAATGTCTTTTTTGTGGTAGGGGGCCCAAAACTGGACACAGTATTTGAGGTGGGGCCTCACCAGTGCCGAGTAGAGGAGGAGTCAATGATGAGGTTTATTTTTTTCATGGGAGCACATAAAGAATAAAATTACGCAGTATTAAGTAATGAACGTATATATTTTTTGAAGTGGGACTTAGTTTTAGAGGCTGCTATAGGATATTAATTTCTTTGTATGCGTCCGGTAGTTTCATTCTGTGGCTTAGCGCTTTATTGTTTTTCAGAAAGTCTAAGCCCACGATTGCTGGCTTAGAAAAAATATCATGAGTAATGCCAAGAAGAGGTCATGTGCTCAGATGAGCTTCAGAGCTGGGCTGTCCTGGCCTTGCTGAAATGCCTCTGTGACAGCAGGTCCCTGGGGAGGCAGGGAGGTGGGATTATTCTCCTGGCTTGCTTGGGTATTTGCCAGGAGAGGCAGGTGCAAAAGAGAGGGAAAAGTGGCTTGGAAAATTTCTTTGATAGGTCTAGGAGTTGTGGGAGAAAGGGTCCTAGTAAGTCTGCCAGGAGCGGTTACTGTCAGTGAAATTGGTTTGGGATATTAGGTGGCTTCTAAGTTACAGTTTCATGGAAAATTTTTGCTGTTTTATTTGAGTTTGGCTGACACATCACTCGGAGCAATGTTTCCGTGCTCAATCTTCACATGAAACCCTATGTTATCAGTAACCAAAGGCTGAAATGTCTGTAGGAAGTACTTAGTGGTTTTTACCTGACCCAAAAGCAGAAACCAAATCAAACAAACGCTTAAAGGTGTGTTATCTTACTTTATGGTGCATTACTCATCTGTTATAAGGACAGTTGCAAGGGACTGTTTCTTTCTCCATGGACCTTTGCCTAAGGACAATGTTCTGAAAATGGTGCGTGGTGACAAATTACAACTTAGACTGATGTCATTTCTGTTGTATCCATGCTTCTTTGCCACTTTACTTTTGTTACATATGTGTTTGTGGTTCTTTTGGATGAACCATAGAAAATGGGGAAGTTCCTGTTACTGATTTGTGTAGTTTTGAGCGCGCTTCAGTCTTCCACATGTCATTGGTTTTAAATAGTAATGATACAAAACTGAATTTTGGTAGGACTTTTGGCCATCCTTGACTGGTTAGCCTCCCTAAGGGGGGTTACAGTCTGCCAGTTTTCTGTGAATGCCTGTAATCTCAGATTTGTGTCAGGCTGCTGTTTCAATGAAGTAATGCTATACACACCAAGACATGAGCTTCTGACAGTTCTTGGTCTTGCTCAGCTTGGTTAAAACAGAACAAGTGGTGAAGAAATAAGGTAGATCCATGTTTTTTAGGAAGCAAGTTAGTAAAGTTTAAATATTGGCATTCAGTCCAACACCGTCACAGAATCTTTTAGGTTGGAAGGGACCTTCAAGATCATCTTGTCCAACCATCAACCTAACTCTGACAAAAGTGAACATCCACAAAACAAACAAAATACAATGCCATCACTAAACTATGTCTCCCAGTCAATGCTGTTGATATGTACTGTCCTAAAGGTAAAAGTATGTGAATCCCCAAAATACTGTTAGAGAATCAAAAAGGATCAGTCTGTAAAAACCTGCATAGTTCTGCTATGTCTATGTGAGTGCTCTGTGTATGATGAATCAAGCACTTTTAAGTTGTCAGTCTATTAGTAAAATGTCCTAAATTTAATAATATGGATGTTCAGTGGGTTTTATTGCTTTGGTCATCAACACATTTTGAGGCATTACTGAAGAAGAAAAACAAATTGGTAATGGATTAGAAAGAAGGGACTGTTCTGTATTACAGGTCTGAAACTGAGACCACCCAAATGCTTTCAGCTGGTTTTTGTTATTTTCACAAATAGTTTGTTCTTTTAGCAGAGTGTTTAAGAACAGAGAGTTGGGCCAATCACTCTATTATGTTTTTCCCTAAATGGCAATATTAAAGAAACTTTACAGCACTGCTCATGATTGAGGAAAAAAAAAATCTTAGACTTTTGATTCTCTTGGTTTGCTGTTTTGTGGGGTTTTTTTTTTGTTTTGTTTTGTTTTGTTTTTTTCCAGTTCCAGAAAGCGAATGTGATTTCAGAACTTTAAATGCACCTTTTTCCTGGAAACTTTTGTCTAGTTTTGGGTGGATATGTACCCCTTAAGGGTCAATATATTATCTATCATATTTTATGATATTTTAGTAAGTTCAGGGATGATATCTTTTCCGTAGTTTTTTTAGGGTGAGGTGTAGAATGATCTTGTCTTCCATATATATATGTGTTATATTTTCTATTAAAGTTTTAGTTTTTCAAAGGGCAGGCCTGTACTACATCACAGAGTTGTTGTTACGTGGAAGCATACTTGGTGCCTTATTGAAGGCCTAAAGGTGGAAAGTCCATATTTCTGCAGTTTAGGGCAGTTGCCTTTACTTAGTCTGTGTTTATGGTCTATTGCAAACCAGTGATTTTCTTTCTGGGAAGATATCCTGATGGGTGTATCACAAAGATTTGTGAACTGTAATGGGTGAAATATGAGGAGGAAATTATGCTGAAGGATAAAAAAGCAAAAACTACCTGTCCCGAAAAGATAAGTCTTCACATGTTCATAGTGTCACATATTCAAAGGCTGTGTGTTAAGAATCTTGTTTCTGAGAGCTCTGTTAACTTCTGATATCTGTGTTTTTACTTGCAATCAGAGTAAACAAAGTGTGATGGAGAATAGCATGGGTAATAAAATGCTATGGTAAAAATCAATATATTACTGTCATATAGCATTTCATGACAGTGTATGTGGTGCTGGGTGCCTCCTCTAAAGAGGAAGGTACAGAGGAGAAGAGATGCAGAAGAAAGGCTAAAAGAGCAATCTACAGGGATGAAGGTTTGCTTATGTGAAGAGAAATTGGGAAAAAAAGATTTTTTTGCCTTTGAAAGGCAATGAGTATGATGAATTATAACACAAATGCACAGAATGATGAATGGTTTGAGAAAAGTAATTCAAGAGCTTTTGTTCTGCTGGTTTATGCTATAAGAGTAAGGGGATGTTCTGTCAAATTAGGGTGGCAAATAGAGAAGGGCAACTTGAAAAAGCATTTTTTTTTTAATTAAATTGATTAGACAGTGAGCTTTGCAGTCTAGGGGTAATTTGAATTTAGGAAAATTCTAATAGAAATAGAATAATTTAGAGTTCAAGAATATTTACACAGGCTCAGGTTGCTTTTTTTTCCTGAAAGAATATAACCTCTCAGCTTTTTGTCATTTATAAGATTATTTTTACCATTATGATTTTTTTCTAAAGCTCATCTAAAACCTATGTATTGATGGTGGGAGTTAAAGGCATTAGGTTTGTTTACAAGATAAATGGTTATAGCATCTCTGTAACTTGTTTGCTACCTATCCCTGTGTGAGATTTTATCTAGCTGAAATGCCCACTAGGTACTATGTCTAGTTCTTCTGGGAGTATCCACTGATTTGCTTTGGTTTTCTTATAAGTGGGGACATTGAGGAAGAAGTTTTGGGGAGTAACATCTGGTTCCTTCCAAACTTGAAGAGAAATTACATAAGGCAGTTGTTTTTGTGACTTGCCACTCGTGAGACACTGTTCTGTTCAGCTTTGATTTTTCTGTTGCCTGAGCTGATGCATTACGTAGGTGTTCCTGCAGTAATTTAGTCCAAGTCAGTACACAAGTTTGTTCTGTACCTAAAGTGATGGAATATTTAGAGGGTGAGATGAGCTAACGCTGGCCTTCTGTGTGATCCAGCCAACTTCCAGCAAGTATGTAAAAAATCATAGAAAATAGCAGTGGGGGTATCTTAATCAAATGAGCATGCTTGTCGCTCTGCCAGTCTTTCTTCTTGGCATGGTTCAAGTCCTAGAAACTATGTTTGCTTTCAGTCTCTATCAAACTCACACACAAAACTCCATGATAAAAGCGTCAAAAGCAGTGTTCAGCAGGAAAAGGCTACAGATCAGCTTTTGCTTCTTCCTACTGAAATGTCCTTTTCACTCCATTTAATGGAGGCTGCAGTTTTTACTTTTGTCTGTTTAGAAACAGATTGACTTAAATTTGTTGTATTTGGCTCTAGAGCAGCAAAGAGCAGATGTCAGGGAGGTGCCGTGACAGGAATAAAAAGATTCAGAAGGCTTGTGGGAATTTGGGGGGCGAGGGGGAAATCTTCCTCCTATTTTTTTCCCTGCTAGAATCCATATTATAACATTTAGAGTTGGCATCCAGTTCAAAACTTGCCGTGCTGCAAGGGTTGGTACACTGACGCAGGCATTCTTTCCCACAGCTCAAATTGTGGAAACAGAGTTTATTTATAAAATAAAATATGTCTGTGAAATTATAATTGATACCTTAATTATGGAGAACCCGCCTGAAAGATGGTAGCTTAGTGACCTGTGGGACATTTTCCTGGCTTAGAATACCCACGATTTATACCGAAACACTTTCTCTGTATGAATCTTAAAAATGGAATTCCCCTGTTAAGGAAGAAAAACTTCAGTAACTGAGAGGTACTCTCTCAGGGATGATAAGCCTAGAATAATGGTTAACTTTTAAGCATTATTTACAGTTGGAACATCTAAATAATAAGCTTTGCTATTTAGGGATTGTCACTATATCAAAAATATGCATTTTAAAGCCACCACTACATGTTGCCAGAGTTTGCATAAGCAAGTGGATGCCAGATGTATGTGGGATCCTGCAAAAGTTTGTTGTTTTGGTTATTTCTCTTCATTTTTGTAATGAGCAGAATGCTTCAAAAGTTAGTGGGTGCTTTTTAGTTGGTTTGTTTGGTTTTGGTTGTTTTTTTTTTTAAGGCTGGAAGCATTTTGTCTTTACCTTGATTAAGAGGGACATTTCTGAAAACGCTTTGTGTAATTTGTTAGTTAGTAGAATGATTGTTTGTTTATATTTCTCACATCTCTTATTTTCACTCATCATCTACCTGCACTTCAAGAGTATATATTGCCAGAATATAGTTTATAGATTATAAAAAAATAAATGTGATGTAATTTGCAGTAATTTTGATTGCAGATTGCTGTATTTGAAAGTTGTGCAATACTCAGTTGTCTTATATGTATAATGATGTATTTAATACTTTGTGGAGCCTGAGGAGTCTGAATATAATGAAAGTCTGACTTTTTTTTAAAAAAAGCAGTTAGTATAGCGGGGTGAGTTGTCAAAAGCATTGTATGTTCCTGCTCTGTTCTTCTCGGGACTTAGAAAGTCATGATTGAAGTATGGTGTTCAGATTTGAGAGCAAATCTTCCCATATTTTTTGCTGATGAACAATTTAAATGCACTGCTTGCCTGTTAGCTGTGGCATGTTGAGGTTCTTGGTTCAGTAGCTAATTTCAGCAGCTTGAAACTGTCAAGCCTGGAAATAATTGTGGTTAAAGCTGCTCCAAGAGGATTGAGTGAAACCTTTGTGATTTCCTAAATGTAAAGGAAGTGAAGTTTGATCAACAGCTGCTGTGAGGTTTATTCAGACAGTAAGTCCAGCCCAGTGCAGGATTTTGCACTTCTGACCAGTTTAGAGAATGTTCTTTTGCTTTAGGTGAGTTGGTGAAACTGTAAGAGAGTTTGTTGTGTTTGATTAGCATCATTTATGTTTGTCCTGTACTTAATTTTTTTCCAGTTATTTTTCATCTGACTGTCAAATTCCTTTGTTTACTGAAGTGTCTGAAAGACTTTGTGACCATGTAAGAAACGTTTGAAAAACTGATAAATTATGGATTCTATATTGAAAGACTTTATTCTAGATCATTTTATCATAAGTATTTGTAAGGCATCTTTTACATGGTAAAATTTCACTTTAACAGAAGCATGAAATTGTTGATTCCATTTAGGCCAGATCAAGATGTGCAAGGATCATGTTAATTTTTTTTTTTTTTCATGATTTCATGCAAGTATTAAACCTGCATTTATGTACTAGCATGTGGTGAAGATATCTGTGTATTGCAAGGAGAACTGGTTTGGGATATTATCAAGGTATAATTGATCCATTTCACTGTAAAAGTTTGGAAACCTTTTTGAAGGTGGTTTTGCATCAAAAAACCTTCAAATGCTTGGTATATAATACTGATGTTCATTGGAAAGTTAATTTTTTTTTCAATTCTTAGACACAAAAGCTTATTTTCATGTTCAAGACTAAAGTAGAGCAAACTCTTATTGTTTTTTTTTATATTGAAATCAAACTGCACTTACAGAAATGTACATATCCTTGAAAGATTTAGCTGATCAACTTTTGAGAAGCAGAAAAATTCCTTAGACTACGAGTACTCCTGAGTTGCTGGAAACTCCTGACTATAGAATTGGTTTGTTCTGCATATGTGTCTTCCTGTTTTAGGAAGCTGCTCATTTTGGAAAAAAAAAAAGAAAAAAAGAAAAAAAAAAGAAAAAAGTGAAGAACTATAAAATGTTGATTACATAAATTGTGGAGTAATGGACTTTTATTGGACTGTCAAAATTGCAAGCCAAGGAAACAGAGTAATGTCTTGATGGCAATTTCTAATAGTTTGCAAAGCATCTTTGCCTTATAAAACAAAAAGTAAAAAAAGAATCATCGTTTGAATAGTGGACTGTACCTATATACTATTGGAACAGCCCTGTGTTATCAGGGGAATAGGACAGGCTAAGTATCCCAGGTCATCTTTAACCCTGGGAGATTTTGGTGATGGGAGAAATAATCATCTTGGGCAGTATAAACCTTTTTTTATCTAAGTGGAATTATGTTTTGAAGTGTGTGCTGTTCAATAATGAAAACAAGTTTCCTTGAATTCTCACTTTATAACATTTCATACATGAAACACTAGAAAGACCATTTCCAAAATATTTATTAATAATTAAATGTTAATAGATAAACTTCAGAAATGTGTATTGGCTAGTACTGGTTGGCACAGAATAGCCATGCATGTTTTCTTGGAGGATATTTATAAATAAGAGTTTCTGGTTTCCTTTAGAAGCCTCTCTCCCCAATACTCGTCTGTGAATAGTGTAGTTACCTGATAATGCAGTCTTTGGCAATTGTATGTAGAAAGTTGCTTTATATTGGGAAGGAGAAAATGTTTAGCATTAGCGTTTAGCATATATATATCTGCAGTTAGGAAGAGTCTGGGTGGGAATAGTAACACACATGTTCAGTTTACTGACTGTAGATACCCCAAAAGAGTAAGTTTTAAATTTCAGTTGGAATCCAGTTGTATTACAAATCATTATATTTAGAAGCTGCTCAATTTTCAAAACTAGTACCTTTGGAATTCAGTTTTTCATTATCAAGGAGGTTCACAGGGTTAGAATATGACATTCTTTATTTTCAGGTTTTTAAAGTTAATTGTATTTCTTTCTGCAAATAAGATGTATGGTAGTAACCTCTCCATTAAAAAAACCAACCATAACTAGTACTGGTACACTACTAGTTTTCAGATCTAAATTCTAAGGAGGTTCTGTAGAGAGCAGATGTGGTCAGGTGGAAAATGTTGATGTGCGAAGGAATCTTACATTATTAGTGCACACTGTTGTGAGCCACAGTGCTGCTTTAGGGTCCAGAAGATGAATCAGTTACAAATATATGTATTGAAAGGAATGCTCAGCTTCTAACGTGTTGCCTACACTTGGGAGGCTCAGGAAACACTGCCCAGTGCGGTTGCCATCAATTCATTTGCATGGCAAGAGTCCTGGTAGTTAGCTGGTGGCTTCTGACAGACTTCAGACCTTTTTTCAGAAAGAAAGGCAGTGGGTTTATGCACTGTTGGAACTGTTGTAGGTCATTGAAAAAGCAATTGCAGGATTACTGGAAGTATTTTTGCTTCACATGTACAGGTGTTTTGAAGGTGGAATATCTTGCAACAATATGGAAATGTTTTTCTGACCGATCAACAAACAGTGTGACGTGCTGTGGATGGATTTGGGTTGAGTTTATAGCCATCGAAAATTTAGTGGCTCCTTTACTTACTGCAGTTTTTTTGGCTAACATCTTGTATGGATATCATACTGCTGCATATTTAATCTGCTGTGGAGACAGACAAATTTAGGAGAAGTGACTTTAATCTCAGAGGAACATGTATTGACTGGGAGAGTTAGTTCAGTTTGTTTTTGCAAATCACCAACCCTTAGAAGTGGGATTAAGTTTAGCGCAGGAGAAAATGGAACTTTCCCTTTGTCTCCAGGATGAGGTCACTGTGCCTGTCTCTTTTGAGCCTCCATCTCACTAAAATAATAGAAAATGTAATTGTTTCATATTTCAGTTTTATTTCCTGAAGAATGGGAGTTACAGTTACTTGTGTCAGCAATGGCTTTTTGACCTTCTTGATTGTTATTTCTTTACTGCACCATATCCATTCTATTTGCCTGCCCATGCTTGAAATTCTCATGTGCTTCTTTTGTATTTTAACTACTTTTTTTTTTTTTTCCCCGTTTTATTTATTTAGTGATACCAGTGAGCAGGTATCTGAGTAGACTTCAGTCATGCAGGAGTTGGTGGTGCATGTGGCGTTAGTGATGGCAGAGACCCACCTTTGATGTGAAGGCAAGGCACAGGAAAGAAACGTAATCCAACAGAAGACATGAAAAAATGAAGACTTTGGTAGTAAAGGAGGGTATAGAGGAATACCTGATGACAAGGTGTCCTGATTCCAGTGGGTATAGGTTTGATTTTCCCCAGGCTCTGGCAGGGACACGGGTATTCCATACCAGGTGATGCCATGCCCAGTCTATAGACTGGAGCTGGTCAGAGGAGGGGGTGGCTGGTCTGGTTGTTATTTTTGTTGTTTTCTTGTTCCCTTAGCTGTTCTGTTAAACTGCCTTTGTCTCGACTCACGAGTTTTGCCTTTCTTCTGATTCTCCCCCTATGACTGGGGGGGGTGAGAGAGCGGTGAGTGGTTCTTTGTCTGGGGTTAAACCAGGACACAAAGTGGGGAAAAAAGAATCTAAAGTGCTGGTATGGAGGTGCACTGCAAATGCAATGTGTGATGCCGCTGTTCTGATTTGTAATTTTAAGAACAACTGAAGAAGTGTGTTCTTTAAATAAGATAATTTATTGATTTTTTAAAAAATAATAAAATATCTTTCTATTTCATTTTTGGTTAGATCAGATATACACTAATACTCATTTTAGGCAAGCTTATTATTTGTGTTACTGTAATGAGAATATATTTGTCACAGTTTTAATCAACAACTTAATAAAAATGCTAGTCTTTGGTTGCTTTATTGTTCATTTCTTGTCTGATCAGGTTTATGTGCTAATACTTTGCACATAATCTCTTGGTGAATTAAAGGAATACAATTTTCCTTAGAGGGAGCTTGAAAAAAGTCTCTTGCTTTGTTGAAATGGTTCCCAGGTCTGTGTGAAGGGTGTGCGTGTATGATCACTGCTCACTTTCCAAAATGGCACTGGAAGGCTTTGTAACTGGATTGAACTACAGTCAGGTTACTCAGATTCCCTCGTGTTTCTAGATAAAAGGAATTGCTTCACCAACAAATGCATAGGGCAGCTTGTGCCCATTCTGTTGAGCTATGGGGTTTATTTCAGAATTTGGGGGATTCATTTTTCTGGAATAGATAACTGAGTTAGCATTCTTTCTTGGATAATGTACTATTTGTTTTGGAAGGATGTTTCCCATGACTAAATAGGAACAAGATGTTTGACCACCTTCTAGGGAGGAGACTGTTTGGTCAGCATAAAATTGAAAGAAAAAAATCAGAAGAGACAACCTACCATTCTTACGTGGTGTTTGAAATGTTTTCATGTTTCTTTTGGGCTTCAATTATACTGCATATACATGGCAAGAAGAAAGACCAGAGGTTATGTTTTTTTCTTGGAAGTATAGCTTTATCACATCGTTGGGAATTTATAGTCTAGTAATATGTAGTGTTTTTTCCATTCCTGCATTTTGCAATTGGTTTGTACAGCCTCATAGTTTGGCAGCTGAGAGCTCGCTTTTTCATGATTTTTTTTGGCATGAAAGGGTTACTGTTCACATTTCCTGTGTAATTCCTTCTGATCTTTCTGGGCTGTAATTACTTTCTTGATGTTAAACATTCCCAGGCTCCTATAACCTTCTAGCCTGCTTGCACTGGCCAAGTTTGTCCCAGGTGATCATGTGGGCGAACCTCCTGTTTTTAAGGATAAAAATCTCTCCTTCCTGTGTAAGATAGGCTACATACTCATTCCTTTGCTGTGCAGTCCCAAGAGAAATCTTTTTAAAAATAATAATAAGGTAACACATCACTCTGAAAGAGTCAGATTTAGCAGCCAAATAGATGACAAATCAAGTGTGTGGGTTTAGAATTTGCTGAATCTTGGTTGAATGACTGTGAGTTCACATTAAAGAGTATTTTTTCTTAATACATTTGGAAAATAGGTTATAGTATAAAAAAAGACAGATTTTGACTGTAGCTTCTTACTTTTGACCGTATAATTGGCAAATCACGTTAATCTTGCTTGAATGTAGAACTACTTAGTTGAGCCCTCAGGATTTTTTTTTTCTTTTGAAATCTTTGCAGTAGCTGAGGATATTACTCAATTCTTTGTTTCCCATGTAGTTCAATTATCCTGTATTTCTTCTGATTTTTAGTTTGTGGTATGAGCAGTAAACACAAGGTATTATTTTGTTTTTAAATAGAAGTGACTGCATTCTGCTGAAAAGCGTTGGCTTCAGAGGTGTGGGAACTGAAGTGTTCTGTTCTGCAAAGGCACTGAAAGGTCCTTCCTGCCACCACTCAGCTGCTCTTCAGCTTTAATCTGGAGGAGCAACCTGTAAGAATGCGAGTGAAGTTTGCTTTCCACGACCTTTATGCCGTTTTCTCACAGTGCCAAGAAAGATGCAAGATGGTGATGGCAGGTTTGGGTTTTTTTAGGTTGTCAGGAATTGTAATGTGCTGATACATTGACATCAGTGGGTGTTTTTTTGTTACTGACAATGTCAGAGAAAGTAGCTGGAGGTTCTGTTCACCATTCATTCAAGAAGTAGCCCAAATTTTGATGCTTTTTTCAAAAGCCCGTCTCATTATCTTATTATCCTGAAACAGATAATTTTTTTTGTCATATCCTAGTGTTATTACCTCGAGTATTTAATTGGCTGCTGTGTGAAATTTTCAGGCTGAAAGCAATTCTATTTTGTTTAGCTGTGGTATTGTGCTTGCAACTCAGATACTCAGAAGCTTTCCCAGTGACTGACTGACTGAAGTCTTGTGAATGCATAACTGAGTGTGAGCTCAGTGGGATTATGCTTGGAAGAAAATGTTATGTAGGTAATAAACTGTAGCAGTTCAAGCCCTTTTCTTAGTTTAATTCTCATGCATACCAATGCCTGTGCTTTACTGTATAAATAGAAGTTAGAGCAGTTGGTGTACATGTTGTTAACTCTGCTGCTGTGCTAATAAAGGATAAGAAGGATATATTTTAATGAAAATGTCTTTTTAATTTTTATCAGGAAGTCTTCTTGAATTTGATGGCTTAGTT
>JAOXJM010000012.1:15605869-15620660 GCA_026413425.1 Tringa solitaria
GAATTTGATGGCTTAGTTATAATTGGAATGCAGTCAGTATGCTGCCCAGTTCTTAATTGCATACTCTGTCATATAATTGGGAACATGGCTGTCAGATATGCCTATTTTTGTTGTTGAACCCAGGTGTTCTTCCTGGCATATTATTCAACACACAGAAAATCAGTCCTGGCATAAAGTTTTTGTACGGTAGTCATGTGGAAAAAAAAACCCAAACCCAAACCAACCCCCATGAAGCACCGAGTATGACTGAACAGACCAAAGAAGATATTGCTGAAATCTTGAAATTAGACTGTTCTGTTGTCATTTTGTCATGGCCTGCATGTGATCTCCAGGTACCTGAGATTTTGTAGGGAACTTCATATGAAGAGGGTTTACCTAAGTGCATCCACTTGGGGTTAAACATGTTGCAAGCCTGTGCAACGGAGCGCAGCAGGGTAGTGCTTTGGGTAAAGCTTTTTTCAAAACAGCTTAGTTTTGACTTTATATTATGAAAAAACTGATGAATTTAGAGTTAGTTGACACTGAGTACAGCTGTATTGAAGCCTGCTTTCTGTCTAATAGGATGTATAGATTGCCTTTCCTTTCTCTTTTCCTGTTTAATTTTGCTCCTGCTCAGATGAAGACAGTGAGGAATTACATGTTATATTGTAATTAAAGGTAACCTGTTTTGAATTTATTTTGTGGAGTGCTTAGAATGTAACTGACCTGAGTCTCCTTTATAAGTTTCACCTTTGCAGTGGAAAATACCCCGAGTGGTAATGAATTTTCTTTCACGAAAAATGTGGTTTCAGAGTCCTATGCAAATTACATCCTGCTTTTTGTGTAGAAGGCAGGTTAAAGGATGTAGACTGGTGCTGTTGATCTTGTGTGTGTGTGTGTGTGTGTGCGCGCGTGTTGATCTTCTGGTGTTTTAACTTAAAACTCTTTTGGATTTAGATGTCTCTAATGTACTGGATGCCAAATGATGTTTGTAGCTGTTACGCAGGGAAGAACTGGACCTATTCTTAAGTGTATTTAGTGCAGAGAAAGAAGTTGTTTGGTTCTAACAAGCTACTATATAATTAAGGAATAATTTGAATTAGGTGAGCTTTTAAGCTTTCAGACAATGTAGTCAACTGTATTTTTATATTCAGAGTTCAATAAGTTGTCTCCTTGAGAAGACATGTAAATTACTGTTATGACAAAATGCATAAATATGTCTAGGATTTGATAGTAATTAATTCATTTCACTTATCTAAGGCAAGCTTAAGTACCTTAGTTTGTAACTGGCTATAAAAAGTAACATGTAAACAAATTTAACACGCATCAGGTGTAATAGCACATTTCGTAGAACTGCAGATACTTTGTTTTTAAATGCAGTGGTTTCTCACTTTTACTGTTCACAAACTGAAGTTTAGTCTCAGAGCGGCTCTTGACTGGATTTTTGAGGGCAGTTTTTATGTCCTTGGCTTTCTTGAGTGTCTTGAAATATATGTACCAAAGCGTTAAGTACTACTAGGATGTTGATTAGCGCTCTGATAGAATTATGTGACTTACCACTGGTGTGCAAAAAGAATGATCGACTCTGATTTTTCTTGGATTTGTCCTGGTTCAGAAGATGCCATGTATCCACTGGTGGGAGAATCTCAGAACACGTCCTCTTTGAGGATCTTTTTTTCTAGATGCTGGATTTGGTGGGCTACTTATATGAGAGTTCCACAACACTGACTTCAAAATAGGTTTGTGTTGCACATCAGCTTTTTTGTGGTCTACATTTCATCTTTAGTTCTCTGTATTTACACACACATTATATATGTATATGTAAATTTATTAACACTGATTTTTTAAGAGGAATTGGCTGTAGTCTTCTTAGATAACTGTTAAGCATGCATAAGATCTTTAAATTATGGCAGTCCTTTGTACACTATGTATGTACTGCATTTTAATTCCACCTTTCTGCTTCCTGTGTATTTAATAATACTTACTTACTCTATGCACGTATTTTTGCTGTTATTTATTCTTTAATTTCTTTACATATTTTCATTCCTGGAATTCTATATTGATGCTTTAGGGAGAAGGATGTGAAACATGGAACAGAGATCCCAGTGACAAAGTGTGAGAAGGTGTGGGGATATGCTGGAGCACAGTAGGAGGTTTTAGAAATCAGTAATATGAAAGTTAATTTGAATCGTTGTTTATTTTGAAAGATTCATTATTTACCAGACACATATGTTGGAAAGCAGAGTTAGCAAACTGAAAAAGGATGTGCCAGAATTAATGTCGTCTTGTGGGTATACATTATGGAATCATAGAAAAATTTATTTTGGATGGGACCACTGAGGTCATCCACTCAAATGCCCAGCTCAGAACAGGGCTACCTTCATAGTCAGGTGCTGTTGTCCAAGGTCTTGTTTAGTTGAGTCTGGATCATCTCTATGGATGGATACTACACACCCTCTGGTCACCCTTTGCCAGTGTTTAACTACTTTCACTGTGAATTTGTTTTCTAATGTCTCGATTTCCCCCATGGCAACTTGTCTGTAGCCTCCTGTCCTTCTATTGTGTAGCCTGAAAGACAGTCTGCCCTCATCTTCCAAACACCCTCCTATTTTTAGGTAGGTGAAGACAGCAGTAAGATTCCCACCTTAGCTTTCTCTTCCTACAGTTGAACTCAGGTATGTCTTCGGGGAACCCAAACATGAGCACAGCCCTGTAAGTGCAGAATGAGCAGGAGTATTCAGTTCCCTCAGCTTGCTTTTGTATATGTATGGAAGCCTTTCTTGGCCTTTCACATCCCTTGCAATTCCAAATGATCTTTGGTTTGCTAATTCTGTGAACACCTCCCCAGACCATGTTTCTGTATTCTTCGTGTTAGCTTCTTCCTCTGCGTATGATTCTTTTGGCGTGAAGCTTCGCTTCTTCCACACCTGCTGCATGTCAAAATGCTGGACCATTCTTGTACTTTGAAGAGGTTGACCTTCAGTATCAGCCAGTTCTCCTGGGCTCCCTTATGTTTCAGGGTGGCCTTTTCACAGAGGTCACACCAACTAGCTTTCTGAACAAACTGAAATGTTTCCTCAAGTGCAAGACTGTGATTTTGCTATTAGTCTTGATTGCTGTTCTCAGGATCATAAGACTCACCATCTCCTATGGCTAAAGCTGCCATTGATGTTCACATTCCTTACCAGTTCTTTCTTTAGCTTCACCTTGTAACTTTGTAACACTGTGTTAAATCGTCACTGTATTTTCCTTCTAAAAAGTTTAAGCCTGATAAAGTACTGGTGGCATATAGTAAGATAGAATGTTGAAAAATTAGGCAATGCAGCTACAGTTTCCTGTTCTTGGTAGGAAATAGGGTTTTTATGACCCAAATGTTAGAAGAATTAAATACTCTCCTGTCTGTTTTTGCCTGAAAATGAAAATGTTTGGCATAAAAACTTGAAAATGTTCTTGAAATTGTAATGGAAACAAATTTCTTAGTTTGTTAAAAATGTGTATGAGGAAGAAAAGAGGAACAGAACAGTTTGTTGGACTGTATAGTTGCTACTTGTGACAAAAAGCCCTCTTCTGTTGCATGCCCACTCAGAATTTCTTGGTGTGAGCTCTGCTTATAAGGAGAAAAATGAGGTA
Organism: Tringa solitaria; assembly: GCA_026413425.1. Lineage (NCBI taxonomy): Eukaryota > Metazoa > Chordata > Aves > Charadriiformes > Scolopacidae > Tringa > Tringa solitaria. The sequence continues at coordinate 15,609,479 of JAOXJM010000012.1, forward strand.
TCCTGGGTAAAACTGCCATCTTTCATTTGAAACCTGAAATGAGCATAATTTCTGTAACTTAAAATTAGATAATATTCAATTGACAACAGCAACTGTGCATTGAAGACTTGGCACTGAAAATAGTAATTTCAGATTAGATGAGAGTCTCTACCAATAAATTAGATGGTGGACTATTGGGTCGGACCTGGTTTTCTGCACATCTTTTGGTTTCTGAATCATACCCATTGAGAAAAAAGTAATTTTTTGTTTATCTGAAATAGTTGAAACCAGTGCATGTGTTTGTATTTCTTAATGAATTTCAGGTTGTCATTGTTTGTTCTGGAATGGGAAACAAAAAGATTGGGGTACTGGGGTGACAATTTTCCCACTTAGACCTAACATTTAACAGATTTTTGTTTGTTTGTTTGTTTCTGGACCATTCATATGTTTTTGAAAGTATCTGATTTCAAAGTTTACAAAGCATTGCATCCAGCTCATGCTCATTCACTGTATTTTTACTAAATAAAATAGGCAGTGATTTTTGAAGGGAAAAAAACCTTTAAACACCCTTGCTTTCTGCAATTTATTGGTGTTTCCGGTAGTGTAACAAGCAAGATCCCAGGTGGCTGTTATTTCTGACCATTTACAGAAAGCATGCATGTTCACTGATGGTAATAGCTTATTTGCAGCTTTTACTAACTAGTTAAAAATTTCCTGTCCCCCATAGATAAATATGGACCAAGATGCCTGATAGACTTAGCTAATGTTAAGTTTTACCGCCCAGTTTACCACATTTAGAGACTATTATTTAGCAAATGATGAAAATTGGATTAAGTGTAGTGATAGAAATGCTGGCATTTTTTTTCAGTGCCAAGAGAAAATGAAGCATCGTGACATTTTTGATGTTTGAGATGAAGTACCCCTCTGAATTTTTTTGAATTTCTGTCTGTATTTCTAAGCCTTTTCAATTGTGTGGTTTTAGATGAACAGTCATGGAAATAGACAACTTTAAAAGATATTTTGCAATTTGAAAGAGGTTAGGAAAAAGGAATATACTGCGTCTTTATTATACATGTGGTTCTTCTGTGTACATGTGTTCTCCTTTCTACATGTGTGGAAAGAGTTCTATTCTTGCCATCTGGTTGGATGCCCAAAGCATCTGGGTGCTTTCTGTATGATCTGTTAAACATACATATATTGTCTAAATTTGTTACTTATTGGAGACTTCTTTTAAAGGTCTTATCCAAAACTTTGCATTTCAGAAATTTAAAGCTCATTCTTCCATCTGTATAAAATGCATTTGGTTTCCAGTCTGTGGATTTTCATCATCTTTAAATACAGTGGGTGTTACACCTATTGCAGTGGACAGTTTTGCAAATACCTACAAATGATGTATGTGCGTAGCCTGAAATATTGAAAAAGTGAGTCACCTATTCATCTTTAAAAATAACTGTCATCAACAGGAATACCTATTTTTTTAGATTAATTGCAGGACTGTTGGTTTGAAGTGAACTCTTTGTCATTGCATGTTTCCTTTTTAAGGTTAATTCCGTTCAAACTTGTAGCATGATCATTGACATTTACATGCTATGGATCATGAGGCCTGCATGCAGTAAGTGAATTCACACAGATCAGAAATATCTATAGAAGAAAAGTGGGAAATATCTTAGGCAGTTATCACCATTACTTTTCTTTCCCCTCCTCCCTTTCCAGTGCTCCAAAAGAAAGTGGTTGGGCTGGATGGATGAATGTTTGATGCAGAAGATGCAGGTGATTGGCACGTGCCCAGTACACATGTGAAAAATAGGAAGTTTGCAACACAAACCTCAACCAGGACACAGACCTTAAGTTATTTCACTATTAGTGAACGGCAAATCAACTTTACAGAGAGACAGTGAATGTGATAGAAATAATTTGCACAGCTTTCTGCTTTGCCGCAAGGGAAGTGTTGATTTTTATTTTTACAGAAATACATTCACTAATGTTCTTCCCATATTAAAACTCTTATTAAATATTTATGGGATATTGTGGTCTTTGTCCAAACTTGTATATTTCTGTTATTTAGTACTTCTTTTTTTTTTGAGATAAAGCAAAATAATAAATTTTAAAAAATATATCTCAGCTTTGTAATGAAAATGATAATGGACCCAGCTAACTTGTATGAAGGCATTTTTAATGAGCATTTAGTAGAGAACATCTGTAAAAGCTAAAATGTCACAACAAAACCTTATAGACTTTTCTGTAGTCTTGTATATTAAATATTTTGTCGCCTACTTTAACAGTTCTTGCAATTCAGAATACAAATAGAGTGGTACTGTGCCGGTGTTTTAACTGAAAAAAATTATTGGAGGCTTATGAGTAGTTCCTTATCACTCATTCTGTATTGAATGAAAGAAAATTAGAAGAATTCCTCCTGTTGCACGTATGGGGAGTTTGTGCTGATAAATCAAGTGGCCAATGATCAATTTCTGAAGCTTTTAAAATACTTGTTCATACATACATACTTTTATATATATATATACACACACGACAGTTTTCTAACAAATAAAAGCCATATTGTTCTGGTTAATTTTGTACAGGTTTTCTTTCTGATGCATGTAGAATAGATAATGCAAATGTATTAGGAACTGTGACCTAACGTGTGTTAGGAGCCAAGAACGAATTCTGCAAGCATGTATCTCCTATTTTAATCTTTTAAATGAGCAGACTTTAAAAGCAAAGAATATACTCGAGCATAACAATCTGACTAACTTGACAATTGCTTGCTCATTTAGATACTCCAGAGAGTTCTGCTCTTAGGAAACACGATTTGTTTGGTTAAAGTAAGGTAAGTAGAGGAGTGAAGTTAGCAATACAGTTTAAAGAATGGGGAGCTGATGATGGCAAGCACTACATGACTTGGAGATGGTTAAGGAGGTAAAGATATTAATAAAAATCTGTGGGCAGTAAAGTACAATAGAGCTCTTTAAATATAGAGGGTATTCTTGAAGGATACAAAAGCTTAGTAATGATAGAAGCCCAGTAATGGCAAGGATGATAAATTTCTGCTGTGCAGAAAAAGGCATAAATATTCAATAAATATTATGTTCTGTATTCAGAAAGAGGCTGGATTATGCTTTTACATCTCACCTCCTCCATCATTAGTGATGGAAAGAATGTATTATCACTGTACCAGCAACTATTAATGTTAAATGTTTTTAAATCTGCACTGACACCTACAGATTCTAAAAAAAAAAAAAAAACACCAAAAGCTAAAAAAAATAAAGCATAGAAGCTATATGAATTATTAATTTTGAATTTTGACAAATCATGGAACAGTGGAGGAATTCTAGAAGGCTGGAGGGGAAGGGGAAGTAATTTACCCAAATTTAGAAAGTATAATATGAGCACCTTGAAAAGACATAGCATGCCATCAGTGTAGATTCAAAGAAGAATTGCATAATTAATACTGATCAGAATGGGCAAGTCAGCCCCTACCTTGTAGTGCTGCATGGGGTTACTCCATGAGAAGAAACTTGCATTTGCCTTCACCCTTGTTGAATTTCACAGATTCCTGATAGCTCTTTCCTCCAGCCTGTTTAGGTCCTTCTGAATAGAGGCCCTGCCCTGCAGGTCCCAACTTCCTCTGTCACACACATGCGAGGAGTGCACTCTATTGCATTATCCAGGTCGTTAAAAAATATTAGACAGTGCAGGTTGCAGGACTGATCCCAGAGGCATACCATTGGTAAGTGGTTGCCAGCTGAACTTCATACCACTGATTCCCCTCACCCTTTAGCCTGGCAGTCCAGCCAGTTTTCCATGCACCTCATCATCCACTTTCCAATGGTTATCAATTTGGCTGTGAGGAAGCCATGGGAGACTTATGTCAAAGACCTTCATAAAGTCAAGATGAACAATACTCACTGCCCTCACTTTATCCACAGGACTAGTCACCTCATTGCAGAAAGTAGCTAGGTTAGTTGGGTGTGATTTATCTTTGGTAAAACTGCTGGTTTTCCCCTCCTCCCTGTCCCTCACATTGCTGAAAATGGCTTCAAGGAGGCTTTGTTCCATAACCTTTTTGTGGTTGGAGATTAGGCTGACTGGCCTGTGGTTCCCCAGATCCTCTTTCTTGCCTATCTAGAAGATAGATGTGCTACGTGCCACTTTCCAGTCTTTAGGAATCTCCCTTGATGCCATGACTTTTAAAAGATGATAGAGTGCATCCTTGCAGTGACATTGTTCAGCTCCCTCAGTGCTCTTGGATACATCCTTCTGATCCTATATGGATATAGGATTTGTATATGTCCAGTTGTATTCTCTTACGTCCCCTTCTCCATCAAGTGTTAGGCCCACATATTCCTTAGCCTTTCCTTTGCTGCCAGTGTACCTGCAGCAGTCGTGTCACCTTTCCCATCCCTTGCCAGTTACAATTCCAGGAGAGCTGTGCCTTTGCTAACTAACTCTGTGCATGCTTGAGCAGTGTCTCAAATAGTTAAAACTCTACTGAAATTTAGAGACACTGAATATGACTACCAAAGTTTGGCTTTGTATGGTCCTTAATGTTGGAATTAGTACCACTAATGAAAAAAAAATAGGTTTCTGGTTATTTAATTACGCTAAGTGAGCAGAGCTTCAGTGTTAGAATTCGAAGACTTGACATGACTCAAGCAGTATAGGTGTCCCACAGTATGGTTTTCATGGGAAATTAATGAAAAGGTGCTGCGTGTCAAACCACAAAAGCCTAGTTGCTTTAAAAGCTTGGTCATGCTTAATTGTTTTTCTCTTGAAGTACTAATTCGGTTTGGTCTTGCTTAGTTTGAGATTTAACTGAATGAATTAGAAATACAAATATCCTTAGGAACAGAAGGCAAAGCTGGAGGCCCAAAGAGAAAGAAGAATGTTCCCAGGGTTAGCATAGTGTGCGCACCACAGCTGGTTGCTGGACAGTGGCCAGGAATAATTTTGACATGTTTATTTCATTTTTTCTTCATGAACATGTTTTGAGGACACTTCATTAAGTATGTCTGATAGTCTTTGAGGCTCTGTGCCTTTCACATTTTTCAAACAGCAAAGAGGGTGGTGGATAAAAACATTAAAATTATATTGGCAAGGAGTATTTGCACACTGAAAACAAAGCAAAGTAAGTGAGTGAGGGCAGTGAACTGGGACAGGTTAGATTTTGATTTATTCTTTTTTGTATGTTTGTTTGTTTGTGTGGAAGGTTTTTGTAATAAGAAGGTATGTTTCATCAGTAACATTGTGAGGACAGATAGTACTGCAGATAGTAAAAAATAATAAATTACTACAGATAGTAATAAATCCTGTGAAACAGAGATCATTTAAGTAAATCATAGAATATGGATATACACTTTGTCTTGCATATGTTGTCCCGTATGCTGCATGGTGAATGGTGTACCAGTTTGAACAACAGCCACTGGTCTATGTTGCTTCTGGATGCTGATCAATCAATCAATGTTACTAAATCTAGATAAGTCTGTGGAATATTTTTGTCTATCTACATTTTGTGATTGGTATCCAGAAGTGTGTTTATACCACATTGACTAGAAAATACACTGTTATGTTTTGCTTGTTCTTAAAATAAATGACATATCAGTCACTTCAGCCCATCGGTTGCTTTGTCAGATGGGTCGCGTCTCCGGGAGCTCCCAGCCGGGGAATTGGGGCATTCCATGTAGGAGAATCCATTGAAGCGGGAACAGTCCTTTCTTAGAAAAGGAGAGGGATATGACTGTTTGAGCAAAGAATGCGGGCGAGCAGCTGAACTTCTCTGCCGGGGTCTGTATGATACAGTTTGGGCGCAGCAGCAGCAGGGAGGGAGGATGCTGCACCCTTTGCATGTGCTCAGCATCCAGCTGGGCCATTCCTCCTCTGCCTGCAGCTTTCACAGGGGCTCTTCAGCTGTAGCCCACCTCTTCCGATGTAAAAGTTTAACTGCCCTTAATTTTGCAAGATAATTTTGAATAAATCAGTTGTGTGTTGGCAATTCTTTTTATCTACAACCATGAAATTTATGCAATATTCTTTAACACTTATGGTACTTAACTGTCACAGAACTTACATAAAATGTGACCTTTTAATTTTTGCACTGAACTTGGAACACTTGAGTTTTATGAGAGTGTTTCAGTGAGATGATGTCCTAATTTGTAAACTTAATATTTGGTGATTCTTCCGCTGTAGAGCAGTTTCCTATATGCTTAGGAAGCAGTAAAGGTGAAAGTCATATAGGATTTAAGTTACTTATGCAAGTCATTATATTTTTATGAGTTTTTTTAAAGTGTGATCTGTTAAGTACATATTCCTTTCTGGTGAGTAGGATCACGTTTGGGAAACATAGGGTATAATTAATAGTTGGGTGATGTTTGTAATGTTCAGCATCATTAAGAAAATCCAACTATTATATTTATATAACTGGTTTTAAAAATATATGTGTTCTACTGGGCACTCGACTAAAAAGGTCCTTAGCCCTGAAACACAGTCCAGGTTAGCAGTGTTAGAGCCAAAGTTTGGAGGTAGAATCAGTGTTGTACAAAACCAGTCAAAACAGTTCCTAGTACAACATCTGATTAGTTATCTGGTATGCTTTTCAGAATAGGGCAAGGACCAGCTGTGCCTCACAACAGTAAACATATTCTCAAGTGAATTCTTCTTCTATAGAGTTTGGAAGTTATTTTTGAGTTCAGCTGAAGAAAATAGGCCTTTTCATTCAATGTAAGAAACTAATTATTTCAGTGTATAATTCTTATTAAGAGCTTTTTTGGTTGACAGAAATTACGCCTTAGAATCCGCTATGCTTTGATTTGTCTTAGGCATTGGGGAATGTTACTTTTTAATTTTTTTGGCCCTTAATACCATTTTTCTTCTTTCTTTAATTTCTGCCTTAGAAATATGTGTGTAACAGGTGAACCCTTTTGAGGGGGGGGACGATGGACTTTCTTTTTAAAGTCATTAGTTTATAGGCAATTTGAATTTTAACATCCTGGAAATTGGTACCATCTTTGCCAAGCTCATTTATTGCTTGATCACACACAGTCATAATCTTCTCACTTTGTCGTCTGCGGCATGTAGTTGCAAGATCCTTTTATTTTTTGTAATTTTTTTTTCCCAGTTCTTGAATGCTTGTTTTGATTGAGACTGTGAATAAGACACAGTGAAGTCACTTTTTAAAATGCAGTGTGTTCTTTGTATGGAGGATATTGCTGCACACACATTATAAATGTAGCTTTCTGACTGAAAGCTGTCTAGCTGACTTTTAAAGAAACTCCTTAATGGAAATTCTTATAAAAACAACTGTAGATGATGCTCACTTTACTTATTTAGTACCATGGCAAAATTTAGTACTATGCTTCAGTTTGCAGCTGTAAAGTCAGAAATAATTCCATTATTTGAGTCAGAATTGCAAAGGCAATTCATATTGCAAAGTTGAGAGAGTATTTTTGCTTTTTGTCAGCTGTTGGTTACCTTTCTTCTAAGTAGAACTTTAACATCATGTTCAGACTTTATTAAAATAGCAAAAACCCTGGACAAAATTTTTCCTGAGTGACACAGTAAGTTTTATCTCATTTTTGTCTCCTGTGGGATTCAGATTAGTGTCCAAATAACCCAAAATACCATAATCAAAGTAGAAGTGATTAGGGATTGATTGTTTCTTTTTTAGCCTTTATATAATTCAAGGGCCAGCTGGGATTCTGCGAAGACTTTAGTCTCATGTTTCCAAGGTCAGTCAGTCAGATTGTGCAGGTGAATGTTCTGTACTCTTGTCTTAATCCTTACACTATTAATGGAATTTTTAGGGCTGTGTTATCTGAGCTATTCAAATACTTTTTGACTATGTGTGAGTAAGTTCTGAGGTGTCAAATATCTCTAAAATATGTAAGAACTACCAAATTTAGAAAACAGAACAGTTACTCTCCTTTCAGCATTGGAGTCCTGGCTGATTATTTCTGTCATCTAAATTGATAATTAATAGAATCCTAAAACTTCATTTTCACCAGAAAATTGTTGTAACACTACCAGTAATAGCTTATTCCTCAAATGTCAAAGTTGAGGAGAATATAAAAAGAAGTTAAAAAAAAGCAAGTAAAATACAAGTAATGTTTTCTTGGTTTTTCCTTTAGTCATCTTTAATTATTTTGGTTGGTACCTTTGTTGTAGGTTAACCTAATTCTAGTCTTTGAAATAACTTGTTTATATGTAGTCTGAGAGCAAGTAAAAAAGCATATGTGGCAATTTATTATAAAATATCTTTGTTCTGTGCCACTCAGTCAAATTCTGTAAGCCTTCAGCATAGCATGAAGTACAGGAAGGGGTGGTTTTTTTAGTACCTTTTCAGCTGATTTTGAAGTGTTGTTAAGAGTATAACAGCAGGAATTGCTGGAACAATCTACCCTTATATACATAGACCCAATGTTACTGTGATTTTCAGCCTATCCTTTGTTGTCAAGTGGTAAATATAATTTGATTTCTGAAAGGCATTTGTTGAGGTTGAAGCTTTTCAAGTTCCATCTGGACAAAGCCCTAAGCCCAGTGATGACCCTGCTTTAAGCAGGAGGTTGGACAGGATGACCTAGCGTGATCCCTGCCAACCTGAATGTGAGTACCTGTGTGCACAATTGCAGATGTTTGTCTAATGCTATGTAAGTTTTATTATAACTGCAATGTTTAGTGTTTGTGATATTGTTTGTCTGAAAAGAAAGCTAACATACTGCAGCAGACACATAGTGAAAGATAAATCATGTATTCTATCCCTATTAGGCCAAAACAGTCATTAATTGTGAAAAACAGCAAAGTCAAAAAGTCTCAAAATTTAATCAGGCATTGCAAGCTGAAAACCATAGTGGTATACTGCAATTCCACTGTGAATGACATAGATTTCAAACAGAGTTGTAAGGTATGTAGTTTCTGTCTTATGAAACTGAATTGTTGAGAATCCTGGAAAACCTTCCTAGCAGTCTGGACCCAAGCAATAATTTCATGCTTAATTTAGGACAAGGATAATGTAGAGGGGCAAGAGTAGAAGGAATTGCACAGTTTGAATTTTAAAGTAAATTCTAGAGTAGACATTGCCAAATAAGAGAGCTAGATGTGTTTTTTAATTGATTTATTACAAATACTAAATTAATTTGAATTTATATTGTAAGAACTATTGGCAGCATAGATTTCCCTGAGTGTCTTATAAAATTGAAATAACTAGTTTATATTTTCCATAACTATTGTTTCCAGTTTCCCTCAGAATCAAGAACAAAGTGTAGTAATTTGTACTGATTCATCATTTCACAGTTACTTTCACAACTGTAAGATCCAGGACTGTATTTTAAAATCAGAAGCTTTGACCTTTTAATATACGGTAATGGCAAAGTTGTCTAATACAGGACTCCATGGCATTCAAAGCAGTACTACTGAGAAAGTGTTTACTAAGGAAAACATAAAAAGACAATATGTCACTTTAAATTGGAAATTTGGAAAAAAAGCTGTTATTTTTTGGTATTTATGAGTTGTCTAACATTAGGCATAAGAGCAACTGTGCTGTTGATGGATCTTCTTTTTTAGATTTTCAGAATAGGTTTGTTTTCTCAAAAGGAAAATAATTGAGGCTATTTACAATTGTAAAAACTGTTCAACTACAATTTATTTAATACACATACATGTCATAAAATGAAGAATCAATATTGCTTCTTTTTTAGCCTTTTCTTCTTCCAGGCATCCCTTTGAGAAACTCAGCTTTAATATATTTTGTCTCAAGTGCTTGAATTTGCTCTCTTGGACATAGTTATAGTTGTAAAATAAGAATTACTGAGACTGTATACTGGGCTGCAATAGTAAAAAATGTGTGGAACATCCTCGTTTCTTGCAGTGTATGTGCTAGTCTTTATTCATACAATTGAAAAAACCTTAGAAGCTGATGTCAAAAGATTTATCTCCTTGAGAAACAATCACTTTTCGTTTGCTTTTAATTTTAAGCCAAACGCTGAAGCCGTCCTGTGTTGTTTCATAAATAAGCTTTTATCATCAGCAACATGTTATTGAAAGTAGCATAGAACCTGTCGTGTAGGCACAGTTCCACTCTGACAGATGGGCATGGTGTAGGCTTTGCCAGCCAACCATTCTATACATCACCTATCAGAGAATGAAGGAAGAATTTTTGTCCAGGATTGCCACTGTGGCATTCAGTACTTTTTAAGGCTTGAAGTTCAGGAAATATGCTCGGTCTCATCCATCTCATAGCATGTCCAGAATATTTTAAAATAACCTGGCTTTTAGGTTCTGCTGGGTTTGTACTGGTAGAAGTGACCAGTTGCCATGAGGCTTCTGTTTCTTTTTGGCTGTCTGCTGAAGTCACCTAATGGGCTCAGCCAAAAAGAATTCTGCCGCGGAGACACATTTCTTCTAGATTAATTACCTAAGTATGGAAGCATAAGCAGTGTTTAATTTCTCTTGTAAGAAAGCTGTTGTTTGTGACTACATGCGTATCTCTTTGGATATAGAATAGGAGGGTGAGGATCTACTGATGTAGGATGAAATTCTAGAGCGAAGATATGATTTAAAGTAAAAATTTTTGAATAAGAATAAATCAGACTTCTGCACCTGAAGATTTGTATAGTGAAATGCAGAATATTTTTGCAGGCGTTCAAAAATACAAATCAGCTATTGCGTGATTATTGGGGTTTGGGGTTTTGGAGGTTGGTTTTGTTTTTTTTTTAAATTTTTTAAACAAATTGGCTTAATGCCTTGTGCTTGATTTTATAAAGTAGCCAAGCACTGCAGGTTTTTGGCAAATAGACTTGCTTGAACAAATGCCTTTGTGTGTTACACCAGTCAATCTTTGTCATTTTTAGCTTCCTCAGTATTTTTGCATAGCTTCAGTGTTTTAATCATTTATTTGAAGTCTAACTCAGCCTTTAAATACCAATGAATTTTGCTAACTTTCCTGGAAGTTATGCTGATATGATTCATTCATGCTTTTTGGAGAACTTGGTTTCTGTTGAAAAGTTTCTAGATTTTGGGAAAGAATGGTTGCATGGCACTGTCATTTACAAGATGGCACAGTATGCGAAAGAACAGGTGCGAAAAATGAAGGGAATAAAATTGCTTTTGAAATAAAAATTGAAATTTCATGGGCTTCTGTTAGAATGTCTTTTCTAAACTGTACTAAGTGTTAAATTTTTCTTTCTAGCTGAATGTTTTCCTTCTGAAATGAAAA
>JAOXJM010000012.1:15625384-15642616 GCA_026413425.1 Tringa solitaria
AGGTTGGATGGGGCTTTGAGCAACCTGCTCTGGTGGGAGGTGTCCCTGCCCATGGAAGGGGGGTTGGAACTAGGTGATCTTCAAGGTCCCTTCCAACTCTTAACCATTCTATAAGTCTATGGTTTTCTAAATATAAACTTACATTTTTAGTGCCTTTTCTCCAGCATTGTTATCCTTACTAATATTTTTTGTGTTTAACTAGCTTTCTTTTATGTATTGTCTCTTCAAAAGTCATCTTTTGTTGATTTTTTTTCAGTATGGTTAGTGTCTTAAATTTTTCCCTCTGTTGTTAGGGTATTTGTGCTACAACTGTGTATTCCCAAGCTTCTAGGTGTGCAGCCGTAACTTTAATTTCCTTTCCCTTTTGATCTGTGTCACAATGCTAATGTTTAAATATGATTGTTAACTTGAATGTCATTTTTAATGATACTTCTTAAATGTGAATGAATGGTTGATGGATATGACATAAGCTCTAATGGACCTCTCAGAACCCTTGCAGGCTGTCAGTTAAGTTTCCATTGTTAGTACTTATGTTAATTAAGAAAAGCACTATATATTACTTAACTTGAAGCCTTGAACTTTTACTGTCATGTAAGTTTATACTTTACCTGTTTTGTGAGGAGTATTTTTATGATACTGTAATAATTCTGAGGAAGCTATTCCAGGAGGATGTCATGCAAATTGATCTTAGTTGATGAGTTCTGTGTCTAATGGGACTATTCTTTCAAGGAAGACAGTACTCACTGTTGTGTAAAGCTATCCACCCTGCAGTGTGCTCTACATCTGTATGCTTATGACTGGAATACTTAATTCTAATACTTAAAACCCTTAATTTAATTTTTGCTTTAAACAATAGGAATTTGACCACTGTTGTATTCAAATTGAATGCATTATCTTTATGTTAAAGCCATTTCTGAGTAACAGGAAGACAATATAGACTGTAAAGCTGTTTGCAAACTTGAAACTGATGAATCATTTGCTTTGAGATTTTTTTGAAGACTTTTTTTTTTTTCCTAAACAAAAATCCATTCCAAGCAATATCCTGTTATCAACTTTCACCCAGAGTCAATTTTAAGAGCCGTGTTGTAAACTTTGGAAGTGAGGGTTCATGTTAGAAATCGTAACCAGATCCTGACCAAGAGCTATACTAATGTGAAATCATTATATTTTGCAAATATACTAGTTTCAGTATATTTTTTGTATTCTCTTATTATCACTCTTTTTTGTCCTCGTATCACGCATCACTATTGTTTCTTAAATGTGTTGTGGCACTTTGAAAATATTGAGGCTATTAGCTATTTATAATGATTTATGTACAACTATAACATTGGAACATTTCTTACAAATAAAAGGTTTGAAAAGAAATGGTATTGGAAGTAGAAGCTATCCATCAATTACATTCAGTATAGCATTTTTGTCAGTCTTTCTGCACTTTGAAAGTGCTTGTTATTTTTCAGTTTAGTATGGAAGTATTGGTTAGTGCAAGTTCTTTGAGTGACAACAAAAACCCTTCACTGCTACCATTTGTCACGTAATAGCAAAAGTTCTGTTATTTGATATGGACTGCTTCAGGGCATCTGTGTTTTTATCAATTTAAAATATTTGATAAGAGAGGTGAGTATCATTTATATAGCAAGCATTATAACTCCATGTTCAAATAGATGCACTTTCTGAATAAATATTTAACTTCTAAGATTTTTATTTTTTTCCTAGGAATTATGACATTATCATTGAGGCATCATATTGTACCGTTCACACCCATGTTCATATTTGCTGTTGAGCAAGTGCTGAGTCTCTTTATGGTGCTCCATAATGACATAAAATACCAGCGTGCCTTAGAGAACTGAAATACCTTTGGATGAGAGGCACTGTCGGATTTATAAAATGTTTTTGTTAAATGACACTAACGTGAAAAAATTGTGTATCTTATACAATTCCTGTGCCAAATATAAGACTGTCCTAGTTTATCTAGGGATTTATTTAATACGTTTTTGTCTTTTTAAAATATACATTGAAAAAGTACATCACGGGCTGAAATCATAGTTTTGCTTCTTGGGTATGTTTATTTTAATTTTTTTTAAAAGTCTAGTTTTTTAAAAAAGCCATTGTGTAGTTTAATACATTTTGTATCCGTGTTAGTATGGTCATTTGGTGCTGGGAGATCTCAGACTTCAATTAGCCATGTAAATGTGTTTCTTAGCATCAGCTCTCACTTTGCTGGAACCCCTGCTGCCTTTATATCATTAACATAAATGCAGGTGCAAATAGCATTTATGTACTTTGATAGAAAGCAGTTGGAGACATTTCACTGTGGGACACGACACTTTCAGATTGTGTACATCTGTTCAAATAATGTATCCAAGCCAGTGACATGAATGCAAGGATAAAAACATCTGCCCCTGAGACTGTTTGCCATACAGCAGATGCTTACATCTTTATTTATGCAGATGGTTTGTGTGATGAGCTGAGCAATGATGAAAGCAAGAAAGTTTGACAAAGATTTCAGGGTTTTGCTTGGGATGGGAAAATAGGTTGGTAACGGGCTTCGTTTTCAGATGTCAACCAAAAGGAGAACATCTGTTATGAACGCTGATGTTTTTAGTAACATGGACTTGTTATTTGGGGATGTTAAGTAGATTAACACAAAATCAGCAAAGGATTATTTTTTTTAAAAAAATGTCTTGCACAAAAATTGTACTGCCGTTACAGAAGATACTAAGTAGTTTAATAGAAGTAATTACTTTTAACAGGAAGGCTTAGCTGCTTTCTGTTGAGGCGTTCTCGAGTTTATACAAAACATTGAATTGACTGAAAAGTTTCCAAAGGTAGAATATTTTGAAAGGATAACGTAATGTGTGAAGTTGTTCAGAGGTTGTGTGCGGTGCTGTAAAAGAATTGATGACTTTGGGGATTTTTCACTTTGAGTCGTATTTAGTGTTATGAAATTACTAAGACAAGCAGTTTAGCCTTTCTGTTGGTCAAAGATGACTGTAAGGGTAGTCGACGTGAGTCGCAGGTCTAAACGGATCTGGCACTTAAAAGAAGGCACAGCAGGTGCCCCGGAGTGGCTCTCCCAGCCGCGGCCAGGCTGGCCCGGCTCCGGCGGCGCCCAGAGGCAGCGGTGACGGGCGCCCGACTCCCCCTGCTGGACTCTGCGCCAAGGGGCTTCTTTGTCTGCCAGCACAGGCCAGATGCACGATTTTAATTAGAAATCCGCTGATATGTCTGCACACGGCAGGTTAAGGATGTCATCTTTGGCCTACATTCCTGGGGACTGCATTCCTGTTTTCATTCCCGCGGATGCCGGCACCCATTCCGAGCGTTGGCTGATGTAGTGTCACTGATGAGCACTATCTCCCATCGTTTGTTACAGCACATCCAGTAACCTCTTGTGAGAACCGCTGCTGCCTTTAATCAATACAGTGGCGAGCATGGGCGAGCTTAACAACGTCAATAAGCATTGCAAATAATTGTAATTATGCACAGGGGGAAGACAAGCATTCAGATACTGCAATTTAAATTATTTTCTGCTGCATCCTACTGCCAGAGAGGCCTAGCAGCAAGTGATAATTTTTTGTGTTCTGAAAACTAATGTATTCCTAGCCAGGGCCATAATCTTTCTGAAGATGTTTTAGTTTTCCGATGCTTTACAGGGCTGTGTCTGTCTTTGAAAAAGTATACACTTGAAGTACTCTGGAGATCCTCTAATCTTTATTTTTGTTTTAAACCTTAGTGGAATTGACTACAGGTGGCAATGTTTTGCATATCTCAGCCAGAGCCTTTCTCTGAAGAAATTTGAGTCATGAAGAAAGGAGAGGGGGCAGCTAGAGCAAACAAAGCCCCTGGCTAGAGATTGCCCATTCAAAAGTTAGATCACCCAGGTAATTTTCAAAAGAAACAAGCTATTTACAAAATCCCTCAGAAAATACTCTCCAACAGTCATCTAAGTTTAACGACGTGTTCTGGCCCTTTCTTTGGGGAATGATAAACCTGTGTATGGTTCATACTGGAAGACACAAAATAGACCAGGCCAGGCCTGACAGTTTTCTGATCTTCGCTTCATCTTTAATGAGGGAGCACTTTCTGAGGTTTGTAGCACAGAAATCACCATGCAGGTGCCTTTAACGCCTCAAGTAAAAGATATTTGTCTGTGGAGCCAAAGTGGCGAATTAATTGCTTGTTTTCTCTCGCATGCGGGATCTGCGCAGCACCATGTGCTCTGGTCATCACAAAAAAGCGATACTCTCTAACATGAAAAAAATGTTGCTCTTCTGTTGTGCTCTCTTTGCACACTGGTATTGGCAAAAAGTAAATTTTGGATGCAAGAGGCATAATTCCCTTACTGCAGTCAGGCTTATGTCCCTTTCAGTCCCACGGAGGGAAGGGTGGACGGTTGAACTCTCAGTAAGATGAAGATAGATTAGGTGCTCAGTTTATTTGAGAGGGGAGCAAGAGTCTAGTCAGAAAATACTTCATGATTTATTCATAAAATGGTCCTACTTGACCTTTTTGTGATGCATAGTTTCTGAAGAATTCTGTCTTCGATTCTGTAGCAGACCTGGTCATTATTGTTTCCTGCACTTAAGGAAAAAATAAGTCTATTAATTACCACTTACATTAGGCATATCAAGATTTTGCCCAGGTTGATGTGATCTTGATAGACCTTTTAAAAAGGACTCAACATTGACATTGACTTCACAGTGAATGAATTACTGTTTAGGTCCATATCTTTCTTGAAGCTTACTAAAAGAAATTTCAACTGGCAGGTGTCCTAGAAAATAATTTTTAAAAATCCAATTACAGTCTTTTCTTTTAAATCTTCTGTTTGTCCCCACCTTCTAGAGTACCTAATTCACATTTGCAGTGCCATTGAACGTTTAGGAATTATGAGTTTATGACCAGTGCTAGCATCACCTCCCTTCAGTTATTTTCTGAACAATTAGTTCCCCCAAGTGGCTGCATCACTGAAGGCTTGCCTTGCAAATCTCCAGGGATGGTATCCTCTGTAGAACAGAGTGACTGAACAAAACGAACAAAGACAAACCACTGGATTTGCAGCAATACCAAAATTTCCTTTCTACGCAACCGAATCCTGTTGGAGCAATGTGGTCTCTAGATAATGCCCACTTGAAGTTTGACATGGTTGGTCGCTGAAACTAGCAAAGGCAGAGCAGAAGCTGAAACACAGTCTTTGATGATGTATCTAATAGTCTTTCTCAGACAGAAGTTCCATGTTTCAACAGAAAAAACCCCATGTTTTCATCTTTAATAGTGATTTGTGTGGTTGCTGAGGCCAGGCACCATCTCGAGCCCATAGATTTATCTGCATAAACCTTATTCCCAAGTTCTTATATTGCCATAGTGAGAAAAATTTTCAGCTGTAAAGGTGGAAAAAGTTATTAATAATTACAGATGCTTTATGTCTAGTGCTCTTTATGTCAGTTTTCATTTCTTGACATGAAAATGTTTTGATCTGCTCAAAACCTATTAATTATGTTAACCTTAATATGAAATGAGTAGCTTATAGCTTGAAACACTGTGCCTTCAAAAAAGCTTTTAAAGTTCACAAACACTGCATGAGAGGTGTTAAGAAAACATGTGGATCTGCTAATAAATGTATTTTACATTCTTTGCAAAAGAGTGTTTAAAAACCTCTTACATTATGTTCTGACTTTTAGGAAAGACTTCCAAGACTTTCTTCCTTTATACAATAGCACAGAAATGACTTTTTTTACAAGTGGTTGTTTTAAGCCTTGAATTGCCCACGTTTTATATAAGGTGTTGCTTTTGAATATTAATTTACCCACATGTGGCCATACATATGATATTAGAGCTCAAAAAGGATACCTCAAAGCTGTTGGCAACTTGTCTCCTATAGAAATAGGATTTCATATGTATTTAAAATGTTACAATATGGAACAATACAGAGAGGTAAATGTTCAGTACTGCTACAGAGTTTATTTAAAACCTGTGATGAGAAATCTAAATCAATGAGAAATCCAAAATGTTGTCCTATTATTGGTATATATCAACATATGGTCAATAGTGAAACAAGGATGTTTCAGGAAATAAAGCACTGAATGAGATAGGAAACTGAAGAACTTCCCTAAGTCTGAACTATGTACCCATGATCTTGGATTACTGTATGATTTATCTCTCCAAAATGACTGTTTATGCCAAAAATAGTTTTAGCTTATTCCCACACTGAAAAATGTCACTAGAAATTTTAAGGTTGAACGTCTGTTTTAATGGAGTCCAGTTAATGTCAAAAAAACATTTTTATTGTGTAGCTTTGTTGTTGTAATGTTCTCTTTGGCTAGGACGAGTCTTTTGGAGACTACTTAAGGAATCCAGGATGTATCCCACTGCTCACAGAATTTCTTGAAAGGGACTATCATCCTAATTCCTTAAGATAATAAACTTGCAAAGGCAACCTGTCTAAATGATAAAATGCTTAGTGCACAACTAGCAAATCACATTGATGCTCAAATCCAAATTGATTATATATAGCTTTAAAGAGGTCTAGTTTTTTGTTTTAGAATTTTAATAAACTATTTTGATCTTGTTCCACCCATAGTATACCAGAACACGTTTTCTAAGCCTATTTGTACATTCTGTATGTAAGTATTTTTGTGAATGATGTACTGTGGTTTTCCAATCTTGCATTAGAACACTTATTTTTTTATTTTTCTAATCTATTTTAAATTGCACAAAAGGACTCCTATGTAGACATAATTATATTACTCTTAAAAAAACTCCAAGTACTAAAACGGTAAGAAATGCAAGATATGGGATTATCCCTGTGCCTTAAATTGCTTCTGCTTTCCAAATCACATGTAATAGTAATGTTCACTACCCATCTTAAGTCTGCGTTTAATTCCCATATCTCACCCTGACTCTTTGGCCTAGATACTTTCTGAGTCACATTTCTAGTTCTCCGGTCCTTTTCCTGCTTGCCCTGGATGTATCCTAGTTTCTCTTCCACACTCTCGGCTTGGTAGCATAGAGATAAAGAGAGTTTTTTCCTTGTTCCAGTTTGGGTGTTTGGACCTAAGGCTACAGGTTTAGGAAAAATCCAGCTCCCTGAAGCAGGAGCTCGTTCAATAGAATGTAATCATTGGAAAAATTAGCTGCTTAAAGTGTCTATTGAACACATGCCAAGAGCTTACAACTTTGCCAGATCTGGGCAGCTTTTCACAGACAAAAGAGACATTGCTCTGTCAAACTTCAAGGTCCTTGTCTAGTGCATACATGTGTTACTAGATTCTTCTTTTTTTTTTTTAATTTATTTTTTTAAATACAGAAATACCTGGGAATGACCACCATTTTCTGTTGAAATTAATTTTAGAAAATTATCTGAAGCAAATACATAGAACAGAACATTCTACCCAAATAGTTGTTATTAGGCAAAGATAAGAACAACTGCAAATTAATGTATGTAATGTATAGAGATGGGCATTCCTGATTTGTAGGCTTTATTACCAACTTTACTTCATGTAGGTGTGTGGCAAAAGTAGTTTTAAACATAGAAGGCCAAATTCTATTTTCTAGAATAGTTCCACTGATCTACGTGGGATTATAGAAAATATAAATCAGCATAGAATTTAGTCCCTGGTTTTAAAAACCTCACTGAAGCTACTGAACATTCATTTTTCTGAGCTTTTTGCTTTGGTGCTGTTGACTGTCTGCCATGACACTGAAGCTAAAGCATCCCATCTGTTTACCATATTAACCAGCTTTACTCAATTATTAAGCTATCACTTTGCATTTGGCATGCAATATATTAGATTTTAAAGCATTTTTTAAGGAGAGAAAAATGGCAAACAGCAAGAAGCAGTAGCTTTCCTAATGCAGTAACTAGAAGTTAACGTTTTGTATTGTAGTTTTATATTGTCTTTTTCTGGGTTTTGCTGGTTTTGGGGGTTGTTTGGGTTGGTTTTTTTGGTCCTGGGATCTATTTATAACTGACTGAAGCACTTTTGCAGGTGGTGGTTTTTTGCATGCTAATCCTGCAGAGAAACATTGTGTCCAACAAAGTATGCTGGGTCAGCAAAACCAAGAAACTTGTGCTGGAAAGACAGTATCCACAGGTATTTAGTGTGCACGGAGATTTGGTAAAATGAATCGTTAACTATCATTGACAGAAACACTATTGTCTGTTAGGATGTTATGCATTTTTTTTTTACTTTCCCAAAGAACAGATATTCTTCCTTTCAAAGTCGGTAAAAGACTCGGCAACACAAACGTGCATTTAATAAAATATTTCATTGATCTTTTTCATCTGTACTCTGGCTTTCCCTTCCAATCAGGATGAACCTTTTTTATTTTGGTATTATGTTCTGTCACTTATCCAGTCATACACAAATTAAATACATACCTACACAAGTGAGGTGGTCCTGCAAGGATTATTTTAAAAGCTGACACACAGTGGTTTTTCACATTTTGGTGGTTTATTTTAATGTTCAGAACAGACCAGATTAGTGGAGAAAATTAAATTTCTTCTGATGCTTTCTACATTGTCTGAGTCAGAGACTTGCATGCATCATTGATTTTTATTTTTTTTAATTGGTGTATTACTGTCCAGTCTTATACAATTTTAAAGTTATTTAGAAGGGGTGAAAGCTTATAACATCGTGCAAGGTTCTGAGTGATTTGATACTTGCAAGTACTAGCATGGTAACCATTAATCTTTTAACAGAGTTTTAAAGTAAATGGATTGAATTGCATTTGATTTAACCTTGTGCTTAATTATTTAAAAGTGTCTACCTGTTGCCCCAACTCCATGCCTGTTTGAAAGACTGAGAACACAGAAATTAAAAATGAGCTTCACATCATTCAGATACTAAATCTAATGTTTTCATTCATTTCCTTTATTCTTTATGAAGATTTTAGAGAAAGTGTAAAAATTATTCCCTTCCAGTGAAGAACTCATAGACTGACGTATAGAAAGAACATCTAAAACCAAGGGCCATCCTAAAAAATGCCACTGCTAATCCTCCCTTAACTGAAAATTCCCCTTCTTAGGTGGAAGATTTAATGGATTTACATAGGCATGAAGGCTTTTCCTCAGGTCACCGCTGACAAGTCAAAAAAGAGTCCTTTGAATCGGATTTGGAAGAATGTATGGAATAGAAGCAGAATGTCCCTTAAAGATGTATATTAAGTTTCCAAGTGGCCTTCTGGTAGTCAGACAGCCAGAGTATATTCAAGTCCTTCAGTGTCAGGGTGGCAAAGACATCAATTACTGTAGTGATCTCTGTGTACAAAGGAAATTGTTGAACCTCTTCGCCAAGTATAAATGGAAAAAGTAGTTTTGGTCACTGATGCTACTTGCCCACTCTGGGTGGGGTCAGTAGGAGCTCTGGTCTGCGAAGTGACTGGTTGCTTTTTCGTGATCCAAGATGCTAAACAGTCTTTCACCAGTTCTTCCAATTAGCTTTCCCAGTCCACAAGCAAAATCTTAACCAAGTCTGGAGGATCATCAGACAGCTAGTCTGCATCTAGCCCATCTCTATATTTAGACGCTGGCTGAGCCGCTTAACTACAGCAGCTGTGTTGGATGGGAGGGAAATACAGAGTTGAGTTTTCTTTGCTTACCAGAGGCACTGCAATGAATAGTTCTGCACAAAACTGTCTAATGTAAAGCTTTGGGGGGGGCAGGAAAAAAAATAAGTTGTACTAAAGGCTGATAGCTGACATAGCTTGCCTGGAAGATGTATTTATGATAAAATCATGCTAGTAGGGAAAAGAGCATTTGTATAAAAATCGCTTCTCAAACAGTTATATCAATGTTTAGTATTGTGTTAACTGCATAAGAAGGATATTGATCTAAACAGACTGTTTAAAAGAGCATTTTGTGATTAATATTCATGAAGGTCTTGGCTTCTAGAATGATACTTTCTTGTGGAATGCTGAGAAAATATGCAGAGAGACTTTCTTTGAAGAGAAGTGGTTTTACTGCCTAACTTTGCAATGGGCAAGTCAACGTGTTTGAGAAGCATATGCTTACTTTTAAAGCTAGTGTCATGCATTATTTCTCCAAATACTTCCTCCTAACCTCAAATTTACCTCTCTTTTGTGGTGCTTTGGCTGCTGTTTCGGTACTTTGTAGAGGTGGCATGTCCACAGCAAAACTTCCGTCTTTTCCTGAAGTCACATCATTTGCTGCCATTGGTTGGGGAGCGGTGCCTTATAACTGGGAGTGTAACCGGGAGCAGTCTGCTGGAGTGCTGGCTTTCCTAAACATTTTCTGCAAATCAATGAATGAGATTTTGAAATGAAAAGGGAGAGGTGCGAGCCAAACGTGAAGAGAGAATGGAAAGTGCCTTGTGTTGAGTATTGTGGCAAGTTGAGTAATTGCTCATTTGGAAAAAGTCTTTAATGGCAGTATATGGCAAGCATAATCTGGAAAATAATACAAGACTCTGGACCCTAAAAGAAAACTACACTTGTTCTGTCATCTACCATATTCAAGCTGTGCAATTTGACCTGTAACTAGCATTGAAGTTCAGGGCTAGTTTGGTTAATGATTACAATATCTTACATAATTTTATTATACTTCTCAGGAGCTCTAAAAGTGTTTCCTCAAAAGCAGCAACAAGAAGATACCACGCAGGAAAGAAAAAAATAATCTGAGTATTATTAGCAATTGAGAACACAAAGGATTCTATATATGTAGTCATTGTAGTTTGGCTAAAATGGAAGTTCTTAGTGAGAAATTGTACAAGCTCCTGCATTTTGGAGAATGGAATGGACTGTAGGGAAACAGAATTTTAAATTTACCATGTTTCTGCTTTTTCCAGGTTGCACAAACTTTGGGGGCCTGGACTTATTCCTGTGTATAGGGATCTCTTTTTATTTTGGGGCAGGATTTCCATAGGTACGCTAGACTGGTCTGCACAGAATGTCTAGAAATTCTGGACATCTCTACAGAGATTGAACAGAAAGAAAGTATGGTGGTGCCCAGTAGTTTCACTTAATTGGGGGATCAGGAAGGTTCATAGTAGACTTGGGGTTTGGTGCTTTACATGGAAATAAAAGGTTTAAAGTTTATGCCCAGGATAGTTCCTCTATGATAGTGTCCTCTTGAGAAGCATGAGACCTACTGTGTATGAACTGTGCAGTTTATATGTGATTGCTCAGTGCCTTTACTGTGTCCTGAAGGCAGTAGATTTACTGCACATGTGCATACCATAAGTATGTACATACATCTGTCCAGGAGTTCTGGTTGTGAAATGTGATAGCTCTGTAATTTACAGTGTGTTGCAAAGTGTGTAACATCTGAAAAGAACATCCAAGATTAAGATAAATTTACTGGAGTTTCCAGTGTTGGTAGTAATTCACAGCTACCTCTTTAAGTCCGTAACTGTGTATAAACGCATTTATAATAGAAGGCTTTAAAATAATAAGGAATGGAAACTTCCTCATGAAATTACCTTATTGCAGTATTTCAAGGTCCCAGCATTTATTTTTACATATTCTATTCAAATGTGGTTCCTCTCTCAAAATGAATTTTTATTACATTGTCTTCCCAAATTGCCTTTTTCTTGGTATCTTTGTAGTTGAATTTTCAGTGGTTGAGATATTGGGAAATATTTTTTCTTCTTCAGAAAGCCTGTCCCAGTTTTTGAGAACTGGAAGCATCAGTAGTTGAATTTGAGAGTGGATAATGGGGCGGCTGTATGAAATGGTAATGGTGCAATTAACTATATGTCAAATCCTTTTTTATGGAATGTCTGAAAGGTCAGCATATATATCTTTGCTGCTTAATGCAGATTGTATCTTACATGATCTACCTTTTTTCTTTTATTTGTTTTACATAATTGTCCTCACATTCTTGTTTACTAAAAATGTTTGTGACATTTACCAACACAAGTAGAAACAGGTAGGAACTGGGATATAACCTTGATAAATCACATCTTTTAAGAAAATATTCGAATAACTTACTACAGTAATTCTATTGTGCATTAAAGGCACATAAGCAATGTGTGTGATTAGGTATTTAATAATGGTACTTTTTCTCTCAAGTCCTCTTTGATTTTGTTACACATTATTTGCATGTTGTATAGCAGTAATTTTTTTAAGACTTCAGGTAAGCTTTGGTCTGTATCTGATAAACTCCCCAAATTCTAAATGTTACAGAAACTCTGGAAGATAGTAGGACTTTGGTTGAGAGATATGATCAGAGCATCTGCTCAGAAAAGTTCTGCATCATAGAGTTTAAATCCTGCCCCTGGTATTTTTTCCAGCTGAATATTGCCAGCGTGCTAGCGCTGCTTTTCCAGAGCAAAAAGGGCTTATAAGTGTATTTGTTCTTAAATGCCATGTAGTTTCTAACCTAGAATGAAACGTCCATTTAAGATTAGATTAGAAGGGGTTTTTTTTACATTTATATTCAAGTACATTGTTTCAGTGAGTATTTTTGTTTTCTCCATGAAACTTTTGCAATTCTAAACTTAATTTAGTGGTCCTTTAAATACCTTAATACTTATTATAAGTTGTGCGTAATAGTAGCCATTGTATGAAGTTTTATTTTCAATACATTAATTTTTTTAAAGAGAAATGCTATATATTATATTACATCTTTGTTATGTTATTATTACAGATAAACACAAATCTCCTTCGGATATAATACAAAGTTTTCAGAAGAAAAGTCAGTTTAGGACCATTGCTCCAAAAATGGTACCAAATATTTTAACATCTGGAGTGGTTTCTTGTCTTCAGTCACCTTTGCCTGAGCAAAATACACCAATTTCAGCTGCAGGTTCTAAACCACTGGTGGTACCAACTCAAAACTATGCTGTCATGCAGGTGGCTGGTCATGAGGGGACTTTTTCTCTATTGGCCTTGCCATACGTTGCCCCTGCCCTAACACAGCAAGTCCAGCAGTCAAATGTGGCCCCTTCTGAAAACCCAAAGCTGCCCATTCCTAGGTACCAACCTGTAAGAAGTAAATTGCTGAGTGACAAAAAACCGTCACAAATCTCTGGTTTGGGTGCACATAACGAGATACCTACCAGAGCATCGATCTCATCACAGAATTCTCCCATGACTACTTTAACTGAAGACTGTGCTGAAACTCATTCTAGTTCAGATTCAACTGAGCAAGTGATGCTAACAGACCGTGACTCAGCTGAAATTACAGTTGCCACGTTAGTAAATAAGAGCAATTGTGTGGAATCGGGTTCTCCTTTAGTGAT
Organism: Tringa solitaria; assembly: GCA_026413425.1. Taxonomy (NCBI): domain Eukaryota; kingdom Metazoa; phylum Chordata; class Aves; order Charadriiformes; family Scolopacidae; genus Tringa; species Tringa solitaria. The sequence continues at coordinate 15,638,584 of JAOXJM010000012.1, forward strand.
CAAAACTGAAATTGCTAATGGTAATGTCTCTGGACCATCTGTAGTTAAAGACTCTTTATCCGAGCTGGCAAGTACAATCAATCCCATGAAACTAAGTCTACACTCTGTGAAGACAGCGTCTGAAACCACAAGAGAGCCATTCATAACATCTGAGAAACTAAAGGAAAAACCGACAAATTCTGCAAATTCTGTTGCTGTCCTGTCACCGGCAGTTTTTGGCAGTACAATACAGATGACTCCATCAGCACCAAAAGGAAAACTTCCTATTTTGCCTTACTCAAGGATGAAAATTTCAGTGTTCTGTAAATCTAAGCCGAATACTAATGTTACAGGTGTATGTGGACCTTCACTGAGATCTGAATGCGAAAAGATACCAGCTTTGGCAAAACCCTTTCATGTTCCTTCTAACGCATCTGAGAAGCAATCAGCTGTATCATTTGCACAAGTCCCCAAACAAACCATTCAAGAAAATACCTTCTCTCCATCCAATAAAGTGGATGTCGACAGTCTTAAAAAATTGAACAGTGCAGCCTCTAAAAGAAGAGGCAGAAAAAGAAGAGCCACAGATGATTTATTGGCTTTTCAGACCAAGCGAAGGAAATGCATCATTAATAAGTTTAGAGAAGGGAGAGAGAGGGCAAAAGTTGATCTTCAGCCACCTGAAGACAAAAAAGCAGTAGCAGTGAAAAAGTACCGTAGCATTAGACCAAAACCAGTGGTGATTGTGCAGGATCTTCCACCACTGACTTCTGCAGCAGTGATAGAGACACCATCTCCTGAGCATTTAGACCGAGATACTTTTTTAAATAATTCACTTCCCAACAAATATTTAAGTTGCAAGCACAGTGACACTACATCCGCTAAATCAGGTGATTTAAGTAGAAATACGTGTTCAACCCTACCTAAGCTGTCATATAAATGTTATGTTTGCAACCATATCTTCCAGTTTAAACACCATCTCCAGGACCATATAAACACACATACAAACAAACGGCCTTACAGCTGCCGAATTTGCCGGAAAGCGTATATTCACTCTGGAAACCTGAGCACACATATGAAGCTTCATCACAACGAAGGCAAACCCAAAAAGCTTGTGTGTTGTGAATTCTGTGCTAAAGTTTTTGGCCATGCAAAAGTGTATTTCGGTCACCTAAGAGAAGTGCACAGGGTTGTGATCAGCACAGAGCCCTCCACGAGCGAGCAACATCTGCAAGATGCTTTAAAGAAGAGACACACCAATATAAAAGAAGCAGAAGAAGCAACAGAGAGGTGAGTGCTTTCACTCATTAAATGCTAATGAAAACGGGATTTCAGGTTCAGTGGAAGTTCATAAACAGCACTGTTACAAAAATTTTTGCTTTTTCCTCATGTTTCATTTCTGCGAAGTGACATTCCTAGTGGTTTAAATATTTTGTTAAGGAATCTAGTCAATCCATTAGACCATCTGGTATATTTTAGCTGATTTATTTAATATAAATTATTACTGACACTTGAATATCCAGAGTAACTTTGCATGTATTCTAATAATACCCAGTGTACTTCCAGCAGCTCTATTTTGATCAGTTGATTTCTCACAGCTAAGAGTTTTTCTGTTTACCTGCGCTGTCTTCTGTGTTCTACCCATTTTGGGTTTTCCCCAGAAGATAAATAAACCAACTGCAGTAAGTGCAAAGCAATTCATATTTCAGTATTAGCTTGTAGTTTGTTTACCCTATTAAATATCATTATCCCATTTCCTTCTCTGGAGCTGTCTGAGCTAATCTGTCTTGTGTGATGATTACTGCTGCTCTTGCGATCATTTAGACAAGTAGAAAAGTTAACATTTACCATATTAAGATGGATAGAACATTCTTTTTTTCTCTGCATTATGATTTTGAGGTGAAATTTCTTGTCACAGTATAAGCGTTGGCTTTTTTTTTTTGTTCCACTCTGAATTTACTTTCATTGAAGTACACTTCAATAAGCTCAGGGCTCTAACCTGACGCCTCACTATGACACTTCAATTTTATACATTTTGCTTCTCATAGCTCCACTCCCTGGGGCATCAGTTAGAAATTTTTAAGGTATTGAGCCTAAGAAACACTAGTGCTTTTCTTTCAGCCTTACTAGACTTCTCACAACGAATCATTTAATTTATCTATTTTGTTGGGTGATGTGTCTGATGTGTATAAATCCGCAGTATTACATGGTCCTTTTTGTAGTCATAGTGAGAAGGGTTCTGTGGAGGTCTTCTTTTGAGTGGCCTAGCTTAAAACAGGGACTTGCTACCTCTGCGTGTGTCTTATACTGCAGAGCATGAGAGGGGCTGTCCAATTGTAAATTAGGTATTTAAACTGTTTAATACTGTCTTGCAAACTTTTAGGGGAAAAAAAAAAACTTTGAAGTTTCATTGTTTCCATCTTGGAGTGGGAGGTAGGACCTGGTTTTGCCTTAAATTGACCTTAGATCACTCAGTGTAAACAAGTTACTTTCTTTTAGTAGGATGCTACATATAGTACTCATTTTCACTTTTTTAGCACAGAGCTAGAAGTATTTGGATTGACCTCACTAAATCAGGAACTTAAAAAAATGGTATTAACCTTTTATTAAAAGATTAGTGTTGTTAAAAGATTATTTCTACCAAGGCTAATTTTGGAGGCAGTTCTTAAACTCAGTAGTGTCGGAATAACATTTGGTTTTATTTGTTTTCTAATTAGCCTGATTATTACTTTATTTCTTTTCTTTTTTTCTGTTCCAGATAAATTAGATACTGTAGCAATGGTGCCTGTTTTTAATTAAAAGAATGTTTCATGAATGTCATCTCTTCTTGGAACTTATAAAGACAGAAATTGCCGCCTCTATTCTGTGCATGGTTAATCCTGAAATAGTTCTTATGTTCTTTTTTTAACAGGGGAAATAAGAGCAATCTTGAGGACCTATTCCATAACCCAGGAGAAGTGAAATTACAGATCAAATGTGGTCGATGCCAGTTTATTGCACAGTCTTTTGGTGAAATGAAGTTTCACTTACTGTGTGCTCATGGAGAAGAGATCCAGGGAAGAGTGAAGGAAGGAAATAGAGGCGCTAAGGGGGAACTGATCAAACACACAACCCACTTGTGGAAACAGTGCAATGAGAAAAGACATTCAGCAAAATGCAGTGCCCATGAGGAGGAGTTTTATACTTTTCCAAAACTGAAAAGACAGATACACTTTCACCATCAAAATAATGTCGATGTGTTATCTAAAAGTGAACCGACTCAGTCAGGAAGCAGTGAAGCAGACAAGATGCAAAATGTAGGTTTTGGTACACCAAGCAAAAAAATAGAAATTTGGTCTAAATCAGGCTATAACTGCATTTTATGCAGACAGTTATTTGAAAGAAAAGAGGATCTTTGTAATCATTGGCAGAATCATCATAACTGTGAAGACCCTTCCAATTTATGGACAATTTTTAGTTTGTTATCAGAACAAGGAATTATTGAACTTTCTAATAATGTTGAATATTGAAGCTGTGCTCTACAATGATATGAAAAACTACCTTACCAAATTGTGTCTGTTTTTTTGGTGTGTTGCTAAACTAACAAGAGATGTATCACTTCAGAGGTTTGTTTGGTGAGCTTGTTTGGCTTTTTTTAAGTTATGCTAACCTTTATTTTGTTAAATAGAAAATGTATATATCCAGTGTCCTTCCAGATGGGTATATGCAAGCCCATTATGGAACACTGTAATTAAAATTCATGCTTAAGCAACTTAACAGCAGCAAGTAATCAATACTAATGGTTAACACAGAGGAAAAAGATTCTCAAATTATACTATATACACAGAAATAAATCAGTTTATATGAAATAATCTCAATCTTGAATTAAATAAAAAGCAGACTCAAGTGTAATTTCAGTCCCGAATGGGTTTCCAGATTTTATGGTAAATAGATATTTCTATGCAGTTCTCTGAATTATTTGAATGTTCATACATGCAGCCAGCATTCAGGAGCTTTATAATCTGTAATTAAAGAGCTTTTAATTATTTTCTTGATTTCAGTGTCTTCAGCCATG
>JAOXJM010000012.1:15652455-15686000 GCA_026413425.1 Tringa solitaria
CCCACCCTGCGTGCTGGGGCCGGGATGGGGGGTGTTGATTTGGGGTGGGGGCAGTGGAGCCTCCCCCCCTTGCCCCCCCGCCGTGGGGCTGGGGCTGCAGCGACGCCGCATCCGTCTGTCCGTCCCCCCCCCTCCTTGCGCTCTTCAGCCCTTTGACTTTGGTTTTCCTGCCTCTCTCTGGGACGAGGGCTGGGGGGGCCATGGACCCCCCCGCCCTCACTCTGCTCTCCCCCCCCCCTTCTCTCTGCAGCATTCAGATGAATCGCATTTTTCAGGCACAGTTCAAGCAGACTGTCAGGTCTCTGGGGCTCTCTGCCTCCTGGGCTCCACATTCCCACTGTCAGCTGTGAAAAATAATTCCCCTTTTGCAGTTGTGTCCAAGGAAAGTAAGATGATAAATCCACAAGTTAGATTTAAGGTCGGGGGGGAAGTGCGTTATTGTTTACTCAGCATTGAATAAGGTTTTGTTTTAAGAGATACGGCTGCTGTGAGGCATGGGAAAGCGTTCTCAGGTTTAAAGCTTTCTAGCTCGTGAAGTCGTTAGGATTCATTCACAGTTAAAAGAAAATTCAGGGGTTTGTTCTCAGTCACAATCCTTTTGGAGTACCTAAAATGGGGTTTTGAAAAACACCAGGCTGGGGAAAAAAAAAAACAAAAAAAAGAGAAAAAAAAAAGAATAAATACAGAATAATAAAGCCCCAAGAAAAAGTCAACGAAAAAATCCGCAACGTGTGCAGGCTATCTGAGTGTAAGTAACTTATTTCAGATAAAATTCACGACACAGTAGACTTGCTGTTCAACTGCTCTGAGGAAACTGCAATATAATTAAGAACTTCTTTTGAACCAGAAGAAAATGGTAGATCTTTTAGCTTTGGAGGAGTGAGAAGGTAACTTCTCCCTGCAGTAAGTGAAAGGTGCAGATATGAAGTTTGTCACTTTGAATTGTTGCTCCGTTCTCTGTGCAGCATTTGTTTGCAACATTCTTTTCTTTGCCATAATGCCATAATAGTGCTTTGCTGTAGAGAATAGATGCTAGAACTTTAAACACTGCTGAGTCTGCAAAGCAATTAAATCTTCAGTTTACAGTGACAGAACTCTCCAGGTTAAAAGAAAAAAATAGAAAAAAATAATAGAAAAAAAAAAAGAGCTGTTATAATGAAGCCTTAAGACTCTTGGCATTCACCTTTCCGCCTTTCAAGTTTCCTGCCCTTCATTATATCAGTGTTAGATTTAATATACATCAGTATCAATTCAGCACAGCCATCCAGCATCCTTCCTCTGTACAGGCAAAGCCCTTTCACTAATAAACCTTTAAATGTACCCAAATCCTTCTCAAGGCTTTAAGACCACACAGCAAATACTGCTTTGCTCGCTGTCAAATTGAAGTGATTAGTTTATTTCTAAATGCCAAACTTCTGAGAAATAAAGCAGCACGGTAAATGCAGCCGCCTTCCTTTTTTTAACTTGGTTTTAATCGCTTGCTGTACTAATGGTCAGAACTGTAATTGGGTGGGAGAACTTTGAGCTGCTCCGTACTTCAGCTGGTGGAATATTAATATTATCTATTGGAAACATTTTCGTAGCCCGCAAAAGGCTAATGTGCCTCGGGAGCAGGATTCGTTCAGGAGGGGCCAAGGTGGCCGTGCGTCTGGCCTTGCCGGCTCCCGGGGAAGTCACAGGCAGAGCCCGGCGTGTGGAGCCCGGTGCCCGGGGGTCCCCTGTCCCAGCCCCCGCGGTTCCCTCGGGACAGGGGGCTGGATTTTCTGGGCTGTTCAGCCGGAGCTGGGTCTCAGCGCGGGGCTGCCTCCAGCCAGGGACCCCCCGGGAGGAGCTGCCCACGGAGGGGAGCATGGCAGGGGGTGACTGGAGCAGATCCTGCAAAGACTTCATTTCTATAGGCACTTTGGGTGTTCCTGTGGCAGTCGGTCGTACTCTCATTGCTAGCCTCTGCAGGACTGATGCCCGTGATGTGGCATCTGCGGCACCTGGCCCCTTCTGGTCGCCCGTTAGCCAACAGCTATGCCACTGGGCAACTGCATGCGAGCATGGGATGAAAAGGGAGAATTAATTTGAATTACGGAGCAGCGTATCTTATCTATTCTAATTAATTCATGAGATAATTGTCTGTGTAACGAGAAAATTCCTGTTCCTTTTGCTGATTACAGTGATCCGAACAACAGGTCAAGAAATCCCAGCGCAAGAACCTTACTTGGACTTCGGTGCATGTCCTCACTGGTAGGTTACTGTCCTGTGAGCGTCCGTAATTATGGGATGAAGAGTGAGGTTTTTAAAGCAGCATAAACTGAGACAGAGGAAAACCAAGGAGTAGTCTTACTTACGTAGGTACAAAGAAAGGTTAATTGCTGTATGCAATTACAATACAAATTAGAATAAATTGGTCTGAATTCAGTCACCAGATTTCAGTTTGCAGAAAGTACCGAACCAGGGCAATAAAAGCTAGAGAGGAATTGAAGAAATTCTAAAGTATTTCCAGAGCGGGATATTTGGTAAGAATGCAGGCAAAGAAAGATAACTGGAAAAGTATGTAATTTTTTTTTTTTTATATCTGCCAAAGTCACTGCAAGAGATTAAAAAGAATGAGTATTTTGTGCCTCATCCTGGGCCAAAGTCACTGGGGAGCTTTTCCTCCCCTCCTGTTTGCTCTTTTGCACATGATTGTACCCCACGTGCAAAGGCTCTGCAGGGGTACGCAACGCACGGGCTCGTCTGATGGCTGCGGGGGGGCTGGGGGGCGGTTGGCTGCTCTAGGTAGAGAGCAGAAAAAAATCCCTTATTATAATTTTCTCTACTGTAAACTGTGAAAAATAGTGTCTGAAAAGAATATCAGTACCTAATGCTAAGTAGAAACTACTGATTGAAGAATTAGTGGCCATGGATGGCCACAGACTGGTTTCTTTCTCATGGATTTAAAAAATACATTGTTTACTTTAGATTTTTCTCCCTTGCAGAGTTTTCCTACCTGTAGCATTGGTTATTGACTGATGTTTTATAGACAGTCTGGGAAAAGTAATGAAGACAAGCGGGTCTGGAAGTATTTTCAGGGTTTTCAAATAGAGAAAGATTGAAATACACTTGGAGAAATAGCCTTGAAAATGTAATAGCAGCTTGGTTTTCAGATGTGCTGTGGCAAATGGTATTTTTTGTTGTCCTTCTGTCTGTATCCCCCTCCTGTCTGCGTGCAGCAGCTCTTTCCAGCAAAATCCCTTCTAGTTGTTCAATGCATAAGAAAACTGTGGGGGAAAATATTAAAAATGAACAAACAAAAATCCTGGCTTTTTTTTTTTTTACGGGATGGTAAAGCTGAGCATCAAAGTTGACTGGAGTGTGCCCATGGGCATGTGCTGGAATCCCTTTTCTTTTGGGGAGATGTGTGTCCAAGGAAAGGGAGAGGTATGAACACACGGAACCTGTGGCTGTTACTTCACCCTTTCCCATGGGTGCCGAGCCGCAGCCGCCCCAGGCCCGGGGCTACCACTGGATCTGTTTGCAGGATCCATCAGCGTCCAGATAAGAAAAATGTGGCTCGTTGCTGGGAACAGAATCCTTTTTATGCCATACGAAGTGCTCTGCTAGGGAAATCTGATACAGGCTTCATGTTAAAATAATTGATGTGAAGTTCAGTTTGCTGCACTCTGATCCTCCAGCGCTGGAAGCGCCGTGGTCCGTGGGCAGGAGCGGGGAGCACAGCCCTCTCCTTCACCCCTGAGCCCCAGGGTGCCAGTGGCAAAGGTGGGGAGGATTTTGGAGCTGGTGGCAAGTTGGGAAGAGCAGCCCATCACTTTCTCTGCCACGCTGTGAGGATGGCTTACAGACTCAGACGAGTTTTGAGACTGTCCGAGCGCTCATGAGGATTTATTTTGCTGTCTCTCATTCTCCACGTTGTCTCTCGTTCTCACGTGCCAGCGGCCTGAGCTGGAGCTCGAGGAGAGACCGGCTCCCTCTGCAAACAGCCCTGGGAGCTCTGCTGCTGCCAGACAGGGATTTATGGCAGCTCCCACAAGGGCTGCAGGCAGCCGGGAAAAACAGGGCTATTTCAGCACCTGGTAGAAGAAAGGCTGAGTGATTGTGGGTGAGGCTCACAGCAATAGGAATAAACGTCTTAGGTCATAAAGTCTGATCTCCTTCCTTACTGCCTCATTGCTCTAGTAGCTCGTAATCATCTTGTGAGCTGATAGTCCTCCTCTTTCGCTGTCAAAGCCAAATGACAATTCCCCATGTGAAAGCTACAGTTCCACTTAGGTGTCTCCAGATGCATGATGCGGAGTTGGTACAATCAAATTTAATACATTTCTAGTATTCCAAACCACAAAGTCGTCTACGTCTCATACACAATATTCTGGTGTTCCCATCACCCATACAGTACCAATTAACTCTGCCAAACCCACAGATTTCATTACAATTCTCCTACCTGGTTAATAAAAAATATTAAATAAAATAACTTGAAATGCTGAGCCTTCAAAAATGATGGTAACAATTTTTACCTTATGGCTCCCATCTCAGCACAGCCCGTGGTCACCTCGGGCTTGGCCAGCTTCTGCTCATGGCAGAAGTACTTGGATAAATGACCCATTTCTGTACGACACCTCCTAACAGAGGTGCAGGCAGCTCACAGCCAGTAACACCTCACTGAGCAAAGGGTTGCCCATCATACTGAAGAATGGTGGGAGATTGGGTTGAAGGTAGACAGACTTGGGGAGTATATACAGACCTTCACGTCTTTCGTTATCTTTTGACTCCATAAATGTTTCCAAATCATAGTTTAATATTGAGGACGGACTAAAATGGCTACAGATGTTGTGATTGCTTGATTTACCCTCTTTATGATGTATTTTTGTCTCCCTTATTGATGCTCTTCATTCGATAGATGTTTTGCATGAGAGACAGGCTGGCCATTTCTAGTTTCTGTGCAATAAAATATTTTTCAGTTGGGATATGGGCACTTCCAGTTTTATATTCACATCCCTATTTAATTTCCTTTGCAGGGTCTAACTGGGTTTATCCACATCCTGCACCTTCTTACCTGTAAGGGTCAACTTTTCTTCACCGAACAGTTTTGTTTTCAGCAACTTATTCAGTGCTTACTCCTGTACCCTCCCTGAGGTGGCAGGGTATGGCATCTTCCTTACAAGCTTTTTCTCCTTCTTTGGGATGCCGGTTTATAAAAAGGACTTTTTATATTTATGGAAAGAAAGGTCATGCTTGTCCCACACTTGAATTCTTCAGTTCAGCTAATTTCATCAAACTGTTTCATTGATTTCTTAAAGCTTGACTTTAGAAATTGAAAATCTTACTCAAATAATTGCACTTTTTCCCCTTTAAATTTAAAATAAATCAAGTCATAAGAAAGCTAAGAACCTAAAAAAGAACCTAAACAGACATCAGCTAAGACAATTTAGCTCAGTTCCATACTGGGTTTTGGCATATGGTGCAATACTCGGCCAGGCTCAGTATCAGGTGGGTGCAGAGATCCCCACCGTGGGCAGGGAAACCGCAGAGCAGAAGGAAAACATTAAGTGTTTTGAAACAGTTGTGAGAGGCTCTGCAGAATTTATGGCCTCTGGGGGCCCATGAGAGGTTTACAAGGCCGGAAGGTTTCTGGGGAGCACTTTTGTGTGGGCTTTTGCAGGTGGCTCCCCGAGATCCTACGTCTCCGTTTGCTGGAATCGCCTCGCTGCCCGGACGGGTGCTGCAGATGTGGAGGCAGCAGAAGGAGCACGAGTTATCTTTCAGGGTGCTGTGTCTGTGCTTCCTCTGAAAGGCTCCTCAGCTGTGCTTTGTCTTGCTGAGCTGCTAGTCACGTCTTGCTGGGGGAAATGGGCAATTTTGCGTTCTCGGATCCTCTGCATCACCAGGGGGACGAGCAGGCTCCTGGTTTGTAGCATCGTATCAGTAACTGGTGAAGATCGATATACTATTCTGGAAAACAATTCTTTGTAAAATGTCTGTGCAAGGCCAGAAGGGAAAAAAAGCCTTTTATTCAGGTCAGTCTTAACTGAACAAATGTATTCCTCCAAGTGGTTTTATTGTTCAGTGAAACTTCTTGCAACAATACAGAAGACAGCGAGTGACCTGCTACAAAAATCTAGTTTTATGTATATTCTCTTTGACTTTTAATCAGAGATGTATTAGATGTTTTCTGATGATCAATTGTTATAATCCTGTTAAATAAGAGCAGCATAATTGTAAGTGGTTTATTTAGTGTAATGCACAAAGACTGTAATGAGCCAGAGACCTCTTCAGGAACGGTGGCCATGTTAGTGCCTCCTTTCCTGAAATTTCCTTTCTGGTCATTAGGAGCCTGCTAAAGCTATGGAGCACAGTTGGAAACGGGTGTCCTTGCCAATATTTCACATGCTTTTTCATCCATCCATTGACCACAAAGGCTTGATTTACCAATCCACCCCCCCTCACTCTGTGACTCTGGTAGGAAGAAAGCAGGTGAGTTTGCAGCTCCAGGCTTGCTCTCCACAGGTGCCTGTGAGGTTTCTTCCATGGGTGACCTGGGCAACGCGGGGGAAATTGCAGCCATGCAGGTACATGGGTGGTGGTACCAATTCAAGACAAATGAATTCTTCTCACAGACTGCTGGGTCTCCCCCTCGCAGGATTTGAGGCAATGCTTCCAGTGAAGTCCAGAGCTTCCCCACCCAGCCTGACTCGGCCCCACCAGGTCACAGTTCTGTGTCCCAGCCCATGCTGGGGAAGTTGGGAAACTCCCACTCCCATCCTAGAGGATGAAGGTTACTCCAATTTTCACAGGCGTACCTCGGTGGCCACCCCTGTCTACCGGACACATTGGTGTTCTCCTGCCTTGCTTGTCCCTATTTAACATCTTTTGGTTTAAATCCCATTTCTTATGGCTTTGGCTGGAAAAGAAATTGATGAAGAGGGAGGCTTCTGCCACGTGCTGGTACCTAGAGACTGCATGGGGATTCCCCAATGTTTCCCAGGCCAGACCATGTCCTATTACATGTCCCACCTGCAAGCTGCATGCTGGTGAGGAGAGCTCCAGCATTTACTCAGCTTCCAAAAAAATTCCGTGCAGGGGCTGAGTCAGGAGTATTGATAGTATTTCACTGAAGCTTTTATTTATGTAACTGATGCAAGTATCATGGAAAGATTATTGCAGAGGGGTGGATGTGGGTTGTTTAAAGTGGATTTCAGAAAGAATACAGGAGTTGATAATTCAGTTTTATCAATCATAAAACCGAGCAGCTAAAACTTGGACAAGAAGCTATTTGGTAACTTGTAGCATAACCTGCCCACCATATAAATGTATTATCCATCCTTGAAGAGGTTGCTTTAGCTGTATGTTAAGGGATATGCCTGAATGTAGTTATTTCTCTTGGGTTTTGCTCTCCTGTAGGGCTAGCAGCTGGAAAGCATGCTTTCTGATCATATTTTGGTCTTATTTTTAATTCATTTCCCCCACCTTAAAGTATTCATCAGCTGCTGTAACCTGTTGTTTCAGACAGCTGCTAGATCCTAGCTGATGGAGTTTATTGATTTCTGACTCTGATCTTGCAAATCTTATTTCAAATTCATCACCTGCCAGTGCTGTGCTGGGAGCCTGAGCTGAACCACAGCTTATTACGGGTGAGAGAGCTCTCTCGTGGGCTTCCTAGTGCCACCAGCTGCAAAGCCCCTCTGTGTCCCCTGCTCTGGAGCAGCCCACCCTGATGTTCTGGGGGGTCTCAGAGCAAACCCTGACCCCTTTCCCGCCCGCAGCCCCCTGCACAGTGATGCCTGACTCCTCGGGGTGCCAGCAGTGCCTGTGCCACGCCGTGCCGCACCACGGGAGCGGGGACACGAGGAGCTGTGCACAGCAGCGGCTTGGTGGCCACAGCTTGGCGGGTGGCAAGCCCCCTGTCCCGGCCCACCCCCGGCCCAACACGAATTATGGTCCCCGTCCTGCAACAGGAAGGCTGAAAAGCTCAACCAGATGCATGATTTCACCTGATTTAAAGACAGCCTGGAAGCAATAACTCTGGGAGGCATAAAGTGCTCCTTTCATCATAATAAGATGTTAACGGGGGGAAAGCCCCGCTGCTCCAGGCGGTCCTCTACTGACGGTGCTGCAGCAGCTGGGAAAGGGGGATCTGCTGGATCAGTTTCCACAAGGCTCACCGCCATGCATCCCCTTCTGCCCATGGCTCGGGGTCTCCAATTCACACATTTCCCCCTCGGTGTGGTCCCACTCCCGGAGGCGGAGGGTGCCTGGCCATTCCCCCTGCCCAGCTCAGGGTCCCTGGGGTCCTGAGGTCTTAATGAGGGCTGTGGCAGCAGCACGTCCTGCTTCTTAGAGAGCCCTGGCTGCTACTGAGCAAAACATCTGTTTGCCATCGCTTTGGGTTGTTTATAGCATTTTGCTGCTCTCTTCTGCAACATTATATTTTAAGGAGCCTGGTGACATTCCCATGCAGAGTGCAGCAGAAGTGCAGCTTGCTCCTGGTTTATGTGTTTCAGATAAGGTTGCCTAAAAATTCGTGAAGTTCAGAGAGTATGCACTCTCTGATGGAAGGCCAGACACCAGCATCATTCCCAGCTCTCTCACTGCCCGCTGCGTGCCGACCTGCTCCGCTCCCCAGCCCTGCTTTCTGTGGGAAGGGGTCTTTGGGCAAAACCAAACTGGCCCTTCTTTGACTGGGTTTAAAAAATGACATTATAGCTTTGGAAGCCGGGCTGCGATTTCTCATCGTGCAGCACAGAATTGGAGGAGAAAGAGCAGCCAGTGCCCCCCTCTGCAGCACTCTGTACGTTTGCTTTCCTATGGTGGGAAGTCCATACACGCGGTACGTGGCTCGGGCAGCCCTAAGGTAAGGAGGAACAGAGAGGTAATGTTTTCTGCTGGGCAACCTTATCTGCTCTGATTGTGCAGGATTTTCAGCTAAGTGTGACTGTGAAGGATAATTACCATCGTGTGTTACCTGAGATTACAGGGTTGCTTTCCAACTAATGACACCAGGAGAACCAAGCAGTTGTTAATATTTAATCAGACTCTTGGCTTAACAATTGGATAAATGAGGTGTGTAATTACACAATTATAGAAGACATTTCAGATAGAAACTGTGCTGTTATTAATAGTGAAGGTGAAAGCTGGTGAACATATACTGTTCAGTCCCATGAAGCACGTCATTAAAAAAGATCTCCAGCACGAGAGTCTAACAGCATGTCCTATGAGATGGTAAACAAAGGTTTCAGCTGCTTTTGAGATAAAAATTCCTGCTTGGCCAAGAGGTTTCAATGTAAGGAAAATACCAGACCAGATGTTTTGTTGATGTGGCAAGCTGTAATCAGGGGTAACTAGGGAACATTTAAATACGTACACAGAGTATACCATGCGTTTATGGCTGTGCTTTATGTATCATTTCTCAGCAGTCAGGCAATTATTTTCCCTAGGTTATTCATTTAAAATTTTATAGGAAACAGAGAGGTACCTTTTAATTCAGTGTAGTACTTACCTGCACAGTGCAACTTTTCTTTAAAATCAATGTTTGTTGTATAGCACATGCAAGGTGTTGTGTTTGATCACTAAGTACCAGTCAGAATGAAAATGGAGATGCTGTCTATAATAATTTCATTAGTCTGTCCTTTTAATCCTATGCTTTATCTCATCTCCTTAAAAATATTTCATTTTTTCAAGTGATCTTGGTTTGAAAAGATTGCAATAGTTGCAGTTCTCCAGTGCTCCACTACAGTGAGCACTAACTGTAATTCCCTTGAGAGTTAATTAGTAGGATACTACAAAGTTAACATCAAAATCAAAGAACTTATTGAGCAGCATGATTGCAGGTTAGTGATATGAATCCAAGTAACGCATGAAATTAAATCTTAGAAATGTTTTGCACAATGCAATGAGGCAGCATTCAGGTGTTAATGTGGTTTCTTAAATTAGAGCTTGTAAAACCAAGAAGCGCATTTGTTGGTGGGTGGTATGGGCAATAGCATTCTCTCTTCCCAGCTCGCATCCCTGAGAAGCTTGTGATAATCTAGATATGGATGCACAGACATTGTTGAATTTCTCAGTGTCCAGTTCTGATTGCGACTAGATGTCTCTGGAGTGTGCTTTGAGATCGGGGGAAAAAAATGTCCTGTCAAAGTCACATTAATATTTTTCTCTTAGATATATTTATATTAAGAAATCACATAATCAGAGAAATGCCTTGCATGCTCACTGCTCAGCAGAATGCTGGTTTTGTGCCAGTGGCTGAGCTGTACCACGAGCTGTCAGTTCCTCCTCCTGGCATGTGCTTGCACATCGGTTCCTCTTTAACAATTTGTGTTTGGTGTTGAGCTCATGCTGTGAAAAGAGCAGAACCCTTCAATTATAGTGATGCAGAGCCAACAGAGGTAATTAGAAAAATCAGCTCTCAGGCGCATGAAGTTAAGATTTACCTATATAACATTGGCATAGAACTGTAAAGGAGATATAAAGAAGTGCACAACCAGAATAATTTCCTATGGTATGTTACCTTGTGATCCACTTTAGTGTAACGTGTTTCTCCAGCCTCTTTCTTCTCTGATTCACCTTGAGTCTGCCAATTCTGTCTTACCCAAGCTGGACCAATGAAATAGTTTTCCTCTGTTCTGACTTTGTCATCCACCTTCCTCAGCCTGCATCTCCCAGTCTCACTTTTGAGTACTGTGCAACCACGGATTGTGCCTTCCAACCTCCTTGGCAAATGTTTCTTGCTCCTATGTGATACCCACTTCCTTGTGCTCCCCATTCCTTCTAGTACTTACTTTCATTAGGTTGCCACCAAGAACATCTGATAAATTAGAGACTTGCCGCTCTCTTTCCTTTTCAAGATGTGATTCTTCTGTTTTGCTTTCCCCACGGGCTACCTCCAGATTCCTGGAAGAAATATAGTTAAGAAAATGAGGAACCTTGGAGCTGTAACATTGAACATCGCCCAAACAACCTAAATATATTGAAGCTGTTGGTTAAAACTCATCTTTCTTTTTCCGCTAAGAACCCACACTCATGGCAACTCCGCCCATGAATTTTCCAAGCTGTACATTCCCCAAGGAAGGACCACCTATGACACTTAGGCTGTGAAACACTTCATGTCTTTATACCCCTCCGTAAATAAATTGAGGACAGTGAAATAAGCAGCACGCAAGACTTTCCCCTCCCACCCTACAGACCCACACTATCCTGCCCTCTGAGGGGCGAGTGCCAAAGTGGTGAAATCTCTTTTGGCCCATTCGACACAGTTTTTCAGTCAGCAGCAGGGAAACTGTTGTTGGCTGGTGGGTTTCTGGTGGGATGAAGAGATGCCTCCAAGGTCCTGCCTGCTGGGAGCATGGGCAGGGTGATACATAATTTCCTGTAATGGAGTCCTGCCTCCCTCCTCTCAATGCACTACTTTTAAGAGATGGTTTCATTATCTCTAAAGCTTTTTATTGCATCACATCCCGTTAGTGAAGACATGATCTGTGCCCAGTGCTACCCCAGCAGTTATGATAAAGGCCTTTGCTGTTGGCTTTTGGGGGAAAGTCCAGGACTGACAGAGGGACGTTTTTAGCTAAGGCAAGCAAGATTTGTTAATTAACATTTGTGGCACCTTGAAACCAGAAAATGCTGCATACCTACTTCACATATTTTTCTAATGTGGCTTGCATTTAAACCTTTTGAAGCCTTAGTGACTTGGTCTGTGGATTCCTGATCTACTCTATCTACAAAATTAAAAAAAAAAAAGCAAGATATTGAGTTCTGGCAACTGAAGAGGATTCCTCTTCTCTCATGTGTGGGTTATTCCCTTTTGTATCTCTTGGAGGTTTTAAGTTCAGAAGACTGCAGAGTCAGTGACCAGAAAGTACTTAATGGCATGAATGCATATAACATGTATTTAACTGAAAAGTTAAAATATGTAGAATATTTCAAGGATGCTGCTTTATAGACTTCTGATTGGGCACATCAGTAATTTAAGCATGATCTGGCTTTGCATGTTGTGCTGGGCTATTTACTCTTGTCCTCAACTGAAACACATAGCCTGGCAGCCCTGCCACTCTGTGCAGTACCCCGGTGAGACAGGGCGCTTTGCAAAGGGAACACACGGTGACAAATGCCATCTCGTGAACATTTGAAGCAGTGCATACACAGATACACATGGACAAGCAATTCTCAAAGACAGACCAGTCCCTGTTATTGTGGAGTCTGGGAGTAAATTTAGCTTTCTGCCAAACCACTGCCCCCATTTCTTTAGTTGTGATTTGCAAGGGCAGCTTTCGTAGGTTTCATAAAATCAGTTTGTTTCTGTCTTTTCCTTTGAAGAAAGTCAGTGTCACCCAGACCTCACAGACTTCTCAGCCGGACACGCATGTTGGCTGCCCTGTTTGATCCCCACTGAGCTAAATGTGTTTGTTTGCATTTAATCTCCTTTGAAGGGACTGAGAATTCAACAATGAGTCATCTCTCTGTGCCGAGCCAGGGTGAACCTTCCATGGGTTTATCCCACAGCCCCAAGAGGTGGTATTCAGGGCACTTTATGATAACTTAGAGACACCAGCTATTCCTCTATGTAATAACTCTCAAAAGAAAGAAATAAAAAGAGGTTGCACAGAGCGTGCACATCTCTCCTTTCAAGAAACGCTAAATATCAAAAGTAGATCTGGTACTGTGGGTGACGCTAGCCAATGGAGAGTAATCAAAAGGCTCACTGAACTTGCTTTGAAGGCTTGAATAAAGAAGGCTTTCTTTCGGTGCTTCAAATTCTGGTGAATGGGCATGTTAAGCCAAACGCAGTCAGTGAAGTGCAGAGGCGCAGAATGGCTGGGGAAACCCAGAGAGAGGGAAGATGAGCAAAGAGCTTGTATTTTGGCAGGAAGGTGGCTGCAAGCCTGAGCTCACTTCAGCACAGAGAGACAAGTGAAATAAGGCAGCATAGGGTTCTGCAGGACCCACTTATCTTTTATCTGTAGATTTTAATTTCTATTTGTAAGAGAACGGCCGGATGTTATGCAACATTTCTCTAATACTCCAGCTGCGGAAAACAAACCACATCTGGCACATAAAATAACAATGAAATTATCTGAAAGCTGTACTGTTCTTAAAAGCAGCTACAAGTACGTGTTCAAATAACTTGCTGGAAAAGAATAGATCCAATTTGTCAGATGATAATGCATAAGCTTAGAAGAAGGGAAAAATTAGGCCAAGAGAAATATTGCACTTCAGAGAGTTCAAATAAAGAAGAAGTTCCTTTCCACCAAACTTCTGTGGGCTTGCAAGGCATAAATTACACAAACAGCATTTGAAAACAGGAATGCAAAATTCAAAGAGTGAAATTAAAAGCTCTGTTCGTGTTCCAGCCATGCAACAAGTGTGCAGCAGATGTCAGAGGCCTGCAGTTAAGCAATCCCCTGGTCTGGAGGCACAATTTCCAGCGTGTCCTGTGGGCACGCATCTGAAGGTGGGTTTGTAACAAACACACTGTCAGCTACGGAAAATATGCAGTCTGTGAGAAGAGGAAATACTGCAGATCTGAGCATGACACTTTCCCTTGTGTGTTCTCTAGCGAAGCGTTTCCGAACGAGGGGGCACCGGTGGCCCGAGAGCTGTCACACTCCATCTGGGTGAAGACCCACCTCCTTTCCTGGTTCCTCTCTCGCGCTGCTGCTGAGGTTTGCAGTGAAGCACGAGGTAACTTGCTGCCTCTTAAAATGGAGCAGTTCACCTTAACTGCAGCTGACGTTTGGTTTTGGAGGATGCATCCCACTTTCATGGTCCGTTATGCCCTATTTGAGTGAAAAGGCCTGCACTGCCCTGTGTGCCCATCCTCCCCAAGGCCCAAAGGCAGAAAGGAGCAATAAAAGTAAAAATAGCATATTGAAAGAGTTTAGCTGAGGGAAATTGTTGAAAGGCTGTTGATTTGTTTATTTGTTTAAAGTGATTTCTTTCTCACTGGTAGACCTGAGCTAACTGCAAACCAAGGCTGCTGCTGGATAACACCATCCTCTGCTCCTGAATGTGCACCTAAGTGTTCTCTGCCTCCATCCACCCATTTTACAATGAGGGTAGTGAGACACTTGCCCAGGTTGCCCAGAGAGGTGGTGGATGCCCCATCCCTGGAAACATTCCAGGTGAGGTTAGACAGGGCTCTGAGCAACCTCATCTTGTTGAAGATGTCCCTGCTCATTGCAGGGGGGTTGGACTAGATGGCCTTTAAAAGTCCTTTCCAATCCAAACTATTCTATGATTCTCAAGCTGCAGCCTGATAAACTTCTTAAAATACGTCAGACTTGACACATTAAGTGGTAGAAAAATACCATGCCTCCTGTGCTTACAGCAGCAGGAGAAGCGCGTTGGGATGACTATATAAAGCCCTTTCTGCAAGTAAGTTGTTCTTCATTTCAATGTTTTTTTATCTACCAAACAATAATAAAACATCAGTCACTACCACACAGAGATCCCAGATGAATGCAAGACTGAATGCAAATTACAGGCTTTGCAGACAGCCCGAACAAGAGGGGCTTTCACGCCGGTCTGCGGGTTTAACGTTGAGGATCAGGTTCTTGTTTAAACAAACTCCCCTTTGCCTCACCTCTGCAGTTGCAGTGGACCTTACTGTGGGAGTAAATTGCACGCCCGCTTAATCTGAGAGGGTTTAGATTAAATGCGAAGTGTCACCCCGGGGGTGGAGGGGCCGGGCTGGCTGGGGAGAAGGAGGTGGCAGGGGGAGATGCTGCCTACAAGCCTGATGGGAAATCAAATTAACTAATGCTGCTTTGTGGATATTTTATTCCTCAGAATAATTGTGAGTCTGAGCTGAATTCTGCAACAGGAAATGCTGATTGCCCACACCTTCTCCCTCCTATCACTGAAAATATCAGGAAAAAGTGTGTTCACATACATGCTTCTAATATATTTACTAATATCAAAAGTATACCTTTTTGGAGTCCAACACTGCAAAAGCAAAGCATGGAAAGGCAGGTGTAAAATGTAGTGTTTCATGTCGGTGGCAGCTGCAGTCTAATTTCTGTGGTGGAGTGATAAATGACAGGAATTCACAATTTTCTCCCCACTCCCTTGGAAGATGTATTCTATAGAATGAAAATAGAAGCACTGAATTATTAAGAATCATCCCCTTTACATATGAAAATGGTACGGTGTCATGTTAAATACACCGTATTAAGAGGTCAATTAGAGACCTATTTTGAGTTAATGGAATTAGTTCTTTTTTTATTTTACATTTTAAATGCAATCTTTCAAGGCATACTGGAGATTGAAGGAGTAGAAAATACAGTAATCCAGTTAAAGGCAGTTAATGCTTGCAAAATGCCTGAGAGCAGTGCTGATGGGTGAGGGGGGTGCGATGGGGCAAGGGCTGAGCCCTTTTCTTCCCATCTACATCAACTGCCCTGTGCGTATGAGTGAGAAATTCTATATATTTTTTAGTACATTCCCTATATTTGAATAGACGATAAAACAAGGGAAAATTTGCTGGGGCCCTGCCTGCCAAGCACAGCCCTCGTTTCACTAAATCTTACAGCACTTTCTTGAAATCCTATTTGGTTCAGTGAAAACTGAGTATATACAGAAGTCCTGAGCGCAATATTGCAACTGGTCAAGGTACAATTGTTGCATTAGTCACTGGACAGTTGTTCAGCTGCAGGTTTGCGTTGGCACCGGCTCCAAAGGGAAATAGCTAGAGCGAGTTTCTCTACTCTTCAAAGGATTTGCTGCTCCCGTGATGCCCCTGGAATATTAATGCACATGGAAATTACCCCCCACCCCCTACGTTACAAGAGAGGACATGACTGTAAAAGGGGAAGCCTCTGGACCAAAGAATAAATCAATAAATGAGGCATTTTGACATGCAAGGACAGTCCTGCCCACACATCCCTGCGTCCCTTGCTAACCCTCTCTGTCCACCCTGTCCAAGCACAGGTCCATTTGTGCACTTGCACTGGGGACCTGCAAAGGGGAGATGGATTCAGCTGGAAAATGAACCCGAGGGAAGAAAAATAAGTCTGATTTTCTTCCAGCTGACCTGTTCTTGCCCATGTGGGATAAGTGCGAAAGTAAATACATATTTACACCCTCATTTTGTCTAGTCTTTAGGTAAGGTGCACACAGCACTTTCATATTAGGAACATTGTTTACGGTGTAGACATGCAGGATGGCAATTTCTGTCTTAGAGTTACTGCTTTGCTATAGAGGTGGTACATGCAGTGCATGAAAGGGGACACATTTGTGCCGCACAGAAGAGCCTGGCAATAGTGTACTCACACTTGCCCCTGTGCACGCACACTGCCGCTGCGGTATCTGCACTGAAGAGACTCCACCGCTCTCCAGACAGTACTGCTGTGGCCCCATGGCTCCCTGATTCATCTTGTCTAGTCACAGTTCAGGCTTCCAAAACATTTTGGGCCAAGGGTTCCTTTTATTTTGGTGATTTGACTATTGGTACCTAACAAAAAATACCACCAAATCCTAAGCAACTCCAACGCTCGTATAATGGCAATTCAAAAACTATATGGGGTGTAAGATTCAGAATCTTGCATTTCCAGTTGGTTGAACCAGGCAAGGATCTTCTCTCTGCAGCTGCTGGGCCTAAAGGGTGGGTTAACGTTAGGAGGGGACTTGTCATCCAGGGTTTTGCTGCAGAGCCACCATCACCCAGCCCGCACGTCCCACCAGTGCCCAGCTCAGCACTGTGTGTCGCTGCCTCCTGCTACTGCTGCGGCCAGATCCTGCACCGGAGAGATGCTGGCAACCAAGCCAGCCCTCCTGGCTTGGGAATACGAGCCACTTGCTTTCCTGTAAGCTAGGCCACAGCGTCACTCATTTCCTGGCACTTTCTGACTCTTGTTCTTATTCCACTGATTTTTTCCTTTACAAACAACAGGGGAAAAGCTGGGAAAGCTGTGGAAAATAGAAAGGAGAAATAGGTCACACTAGAAATTCTGAAACCTCAGCAAAGCTCTTGTTTAAAGTGATTAATTCAGTGACCTCTGACCACAAGGCAGACCTTCAATTTGCCAGCAGAGGATAAAAGAGTCAAGATCTGAATGAGTAAAGAAGGGATGAAGGGTGAGTTAATCCAGTAACTGTGAAGGAACATTGGAAATAAAAATACTCAACATATATTCTGCTTCCTTTTAGTCCTTCTATCACATGTGATTTATTTCTGGATATGCTGGAATATCAGGTACATTTATATTCTTTTTGATCTCCACTGTTTGATCCAGATCCAGCCAGCAGAGCAGACTGATGCTCTTAATGTTATTAAGTAGCACAGTCTGCATTTATTTATTTTTTAGAAAGGGAACTAAAAAAGTGCTTGCAAAATGGTCCAGTGTTAAAAGAAACTTAGGTACTACATCAGCTTGTAAAATATCCATCTTTATTCGTTCAGGTTTCTCATCCTAAAATACCCTTTTATTGTGTGATGGAAAGTGACAAACTGGTTAGTAACACTGAACACTTTTGCCTGAGTTGCCTGCAAAACTCCCATGCAGAATATAATCTTTCATCTATAGTTATAAGCCTTTAAGCTGCTTATACTATTTTTACTCTAAAGTCACCTTTCATTTGGTTTGTCTCCAGCAATTCAGACTTACACTTGGAAGGTCCCCAGTAATTTCCAGTTAACACCATTAAAAAGTGAGAAAGGAGTCTTGAAATGTCTCAGTAGTGCACGTATTTTTGCTGCAGGACAGTAAGCAGATCCCTCATTTGTAGTGTCTCATGCCCTTCATATGATAGATTTGATCCTACCATTTTCTCCCAAGTAGAAGACTTGTGGGAACCCCGTTTTGAAAATGCTACTGACCAACAATGTTAATGGTGTGAAGACTTCTCCGTACTTGTTTATGGCAGTAGCACTTTAAAATGGAGACAGAGACCTCGGAGTAACATTGAACGTCCGATCAGTGCCTCCTGTACTCCATTACTTAGTTAAGGTTCAATCACTAGAGGTTCACGTGTTACTTGAACAATTTTCCACTTTCGTGGGTTGTTTAGGTTCCATTTTACAGTAGCAAAATATCAGGCTATTACTGATTATTTGATTTTACAGTAAGGAATAAATGAAGAATTGAAGATAAAATGCATAATAAAAACCTTGTCTTCACAACATCATTAATGTTTTAAGAGTCAACCAATAATGTATTAGACTTCAATCCTTTCCTCAAATAGAAAAACACTTCTTAAAAGTGTGTATTAACTCTTATTTTTTAAGTGTGGTATTTTTTTTTATGGTTCTTAGAAAGGAATCCTGAGAGAACCAGTAACTCTGTTTATGTCTGCAGAGCCAAAATGCCATTTGAGTTGTCTTTGATTAAATCATTATCTTCTTTCTTCTGCTTTATTCCCTCTGGAGACATAAGACGACATTAGTAGCAGAGATCAGGCTGTTGAGAGTCCAAGAAACAAAAATGGAAAATTATTTATATTCAGCTGTCCAGTAAAAGATTGAAAAACTGAGTAATTATTTTATAATATTATAGTAAAGGATGAGGTAAAGTTTTGTCTTTTGACAAGTACGATGTAATGAAATCAGAATTGCCTATAATTAATATTTATTGTTATCATTTACTGAGCTCAAGTATGTACTGATTTGCAGGGAAATAAACAGATAAAATCCCCCAGACAGGAACTTTATGTAATACAATAAATTGCAACAGAACTGACGAGGACAAGGAGGGTCCTTACGCTTCCCTTCCTTCCCATGGAAGAGCCCTGCAAACTCCTTGGAGGAGAAAAGTTTCTCACTCTGTGCTAATTAAGCTTGATGCTGATTTAATGTTTACTGTGCTTGATATGGATCACTGCCTAAATTTAAATGCATTATTGTTGCAAGGAATATTCTGCTTAAATCCAGAAAAGGATGCCAATATTCGGTGTCATATAGAATATCCTCCAAACACGGTAGCAGGGATCAGAGCGACGATAGCTGCGAGTAACAGAAAAACATTGACACTATCAATCACAACGGAGCCTCAGCAGCTGTTAAGATTTATGATGTCAACCCTATAATATAGAGCTGTTCATGAAAATAGAAGATTGAAACAATATTGATTTATTCAGTCAGACACATGAAGGCTTTAATGAGAGCATCCTTCCATTGAATGGCTACTTTGGGCTGTCCCAGTATTGCAGGACCCTCGGTAGTTACAGTCCTTACACATTGCCAGCACTAGAATTTTACATGGAATTTTGAAAAGTTCAGGTTTTCCTCAAAAAAAGAACTGTGGATATGAGGCTGCTGATCTTCAAATATTTACCTTCAAATGAATAACTTTTTGAAAAAAAAATCTCAGAATTCCTGAACAAATTTTCTTAGCATAACCTGATACTCTGAGAAGCTGTTTTTTTAATCCGAGCTGCTGTTTTCCTAGTGTCAAAGTCTGGTAAATAGGGAAGACACATCCTGGTTTTCAGTGTCTATTCATAAGTAGTGATAAATAAACACACCTGTCTATTTATTGAGTATGTCTCCACACATGCAAACAACTTCTCAAAATAAGACTCTTAATAATCCGTGTCTACCTAATTTTGCATTCTCTCCAAGGTCGCGTAGACGTGTAATGGATACACTGCCATAGCTCAGCACACATGCACATGTCTACGAGATGAGATGTCAAAAGTGGAGCCCACACTTGAAACGTAAAAATTCATCAGTTGTGAGTGCTGTGATCCAACTCGGTAAAATGTTGTTAGTAGCATTATGGTGAAACATTTCTGAAGACTTAATGTATTGTGAAAGAACTGGACATGCTCCATTAGTTTTGGATTACTTTCAGCTTGTGAAAGGTGCACTTTTCTGCTAATTCAGGGTAAGGAGGATTGTTATCCTTGGTGGTTCTTGCTCTCATCAGATGGCTGCGTTAACCTTCAGGCCCCTGTCTCTGTAAAGCAGCAGCTCAGGTGTTGCTGGCACCAGCCAGGGCTCTTCCCCTGCTTTGGTGGAGGCAGATGCACTGGGCTCAGGTTTATGTAAGGTTAGTGCCCTGTGATCATGGAGACTCCTGTGCTTGTTAGTAGCATCTCCATTTAGCTGGATTTCCCCCCAGATGGGCAGGACAGTCCTGGTCCTGCTTCTGCTGCTGGCCAAGGGACTAGACAGCAGCTGGGCTTTCTTCAAGCAGAGGTGACCCCCTGCCTTCCTGTGTTTAAGCATTTCACCAAGTTTTGCCTCTGCTGTTGGCTCCAGGAAGGCTTTGTCCTGTCCCTGTCACCCAGATTCCCCATCAGAAGGACAAAGGCTCACTGTCTTTGTCACCAGTGACCGACTGACCTGCACCCTGCCAGGGAGAGCCCATATCTCACTGGGCATGTGTTGACCAGGCAAGAGTTCCTCACAAACCTCAGGTTTCCTCATCCCTACAGCTTCATGCTGAGTGGCACACAGCTTTGGGCTCCCCGCACAGCTCCCCATTGTGCCTTGGCTCCAGCTCACATTAAAGCCCTGGCTCGGGGGAGTGTTGCTCCAGGGAGCTGTGGTGCCGGGGGAAAGGTTTTAGTGCTAAGATGTAACGATTTTCAAGGATAATATATAAACACATCCCAACAGGATTAAATGATGATTTGAAGCAGGAGGAACTGTCTTGCTCTCCTCCTGCAGGTCAGCGTCATGAGGACACAGGTGTCTCAGGCCATGGGACCAGTGTCCAGAGAAGTAGAGGAAAGCGGTGCCACTGGCAGGAACAGCCCCTTTCCCCTCTGCCCTATCAGCAGTTTATCACTTGTCTTTGCCTGCGCTAGTGTCACTAATGTCTGTCATCGGCATGGATGTCCCATCCCCTTCAAATTAGCCTTAATGAAGGAACATAAGTCACTGGAGGCCATAGTACCCAAATGTCTATCTTCTTCCTTAAAATCTGTCCCTGCTCTGATACCTCCAGGAAGCTCATGACCTGTGAAGACCACTGCCTGTCATGTAGATCACTGTTTCCTGGCCATCTCCCAGACTGGCCTTTCAAGTCGAAGGATGCCTCCTGGCCAGCACACACCTTGGTGCACCAGGTACCTACCCCTCAGCCACCGCCAAGGACCGAGTAACAGCCTGCAGGATGGGGCTGGCAGTGGTTAGAGTATTGCACACCCCCAAGCCTCATGCTTGAAAGATGATTTTTGAAGGAAACCCTCTCTGGACCAAGGTGAGGACTGAAATATTTCCTAATTCCTCCCATGTCCCTGTGGACACAGCAGTGGCATGCAGCAGACTGGACACTGATATGCTTGGCACCCTGCACGTAAATAAGAGAGATGTTCCTCGTGCACCCACCCAGCTCAGGTCCCCAGCTCAGGTTTGATGTATTTCTTCATGACTGCTTTCCTGCCTTGAGGTGTGTGGTGGTTAATCCCATAGCATTTTTGGGTGTTGGCTGAAACTGTGTTTGAAATGTGATGCTAAACTTGTAAGTAGATACAACACGGTTAATGACTCCTTGCAAAACTGGTGTGATGTGCAGGGATCAATGATACTGTCTGCATTTAACAGCTACAAAGGCCAAAGCTACAGAGGAGGCTGCAAAGACTTGTGTAAAGGACACAGAGAAACAAGCAGCTGGGATTAGGCTTCAGGAATTCCTTCTTTACCAGCCACCTTATTAATTGTTGGGCGAAGCCCCACTCTCCAACATGGCTTTTACATGCTTCGCAAACACATGAAATTTCCTATTGATCAGCCAATAATTCGTCCTCTAAGATTTGTGCACAAGTCAAGTCAGCATGACTTGGGGATTGAGGTGGATTGATTCCTCTTCATCAGCATTATTTACAAAACTGACTTCAGTTTCAAGACACACGCCTAGTAACAGTGAAGTCAAAGGGTGGTCATGGCTAGGAAAAAAGTGTTTGACATTTCGCTGCCGTAAGTTCTTCTATTTTAGTTATAGCTTGGTTTGTTTTTTCAAATTCTCTTTATGTTAATATAAAAAGGAATTCAAGCTGAAATAGTTACCATCTGCCTGAAAGAGGACAGGAAAATGTGGTTAGAAAAGAATGTCTAAAGTGTGGAGCAAAATACAGTCCTGCTAATGGTAACATTTCTGTCATTAACATTAAAGATTAAAGCCTATAATATACAGGAAAATATATTGCATGGCTTATCACATTTTTAATGAAGGGTTCAGTGTTACAGCAGGCAAGCGCTGAGAAGAAAAATGTACCTCTTGGATTTTATTTGCTCTCTTGGGAAACTACCCCATCACGATTGTAGCCTGTACGATCAGCCAAATGAACACCAGGCTGTAAGCGAGCAGTCCCCAAAAGGTTAACAGAGCTTCTTCCTAATGTTACAGCAATGATTAAAAAAATTAGCTCACATTAACCTTTCACCTTTCAGTGGATGGTTCAAATCTAGAGCGGGTTGGTAGTGATTGAAAATGGTTACTATAAGTTTAATGTTTTTTTGGTGGCTTACGCAATGCGAGCGGGTGGTCTCTTGCTGCTTCCCAGGGGAGGCGTGTCTGCCCGATTAAAATCCCAGAATAACTTGCCTCAATTGGTGCTAATTGGAAACCTCCCTGGCAGTTTCAGCAGAGACCCCTGGGTGGGCACAAACTGGTACAGACCACAGCTACAGACACTCTGCCTTCCCAGCAAGGGTTTGAAGTCCTGAATTTTTAATTAAAGCAGGTTTGCCCATCTTTGGTGCTGAGCCTCCCCAGGGTCCTGCTCTAGCTTTAGCCCCTTCTCCCTCCCCCTTCCCCACATTCCTCAGGTCCTCCCAAGGGTGCTCCCTAATTCCTCATCCCCACGTGCAGGTTACACCAGACCTTCACACGTGGGTCTCACTGGACAAAGTATGGGAAGGCGGCCTGGCCATGTGAGATTAGGGGTCTGCTCTCTTCAGCTATTTTAATTTTGTGGAGCTGAGTTTTGCCCTGGCAATAAATGCAACTGCAGGAACCCATTTACCTCCTGCGTTTGTGTACTTCACCCATCTCCAGCCTCGGCCCCTTGCTCACGCCCCCAACCCAAGATCCACAGTGTAAGCATATCCATAAGGTGAGAGACTGCAAGCATTTGCCATAAGGTAACAGGCACAGTATGGCCCAAGAGCATGGAACTCTGGCCCGATGATGTGGACTCAGAAATACAAGGTCCAATGCACTCCCCAAGGTTCGCCATGATGACTGAGGCAACATTAGCACAACCCCAGTTCGCCCTGGTTCCCTGTGTGCCTTCAAATCTTGGACAAATTGTAAACATTAATCAATGACACAGGCACAAACACAAGCTCTCTGCAAATCCTGCTTGTTTTCTGTGGAAAATCCTTTACCTGGTCTAACACACTCCTCCCCTACCTCTTCTGTCGTATTTTGCAGCTAGAAAAAATTATCAGGCTCTGGCCGTGTGTATTTCTTGCTTCTTGGGTGAGAAAGAAAGCAATCAGCACTCCGGGCTTTTTTTCTTTCTTGGGTAAATAGTTCTTGTTAAACCAACCTAAGTAAGGTGATTTGCAGTATAGATTTTTCCCATCTAAGTTATCAGAATAAGTTCAGTCAGCACATTCAACCCTAGTCTCCAGTGGTACATAAATTTAATGCAACACTCAACTCTCCTTCAGTATTTTTCGTGTATACTCGAGTTTTTCTTGGCACAGAGAGAAGTGGCAGGTGGAGTGATCAGAGACTTTTTTCCTTCAAAGTGAGATTAGGGTTTTTTTAGGTTCCTTTGTTCTGTAAAAGCCTTGGTCTAATTCACTACAAGCTATCTAGGACTGAGAATGCCATTTCTTTACTAATTTATATGTTTGATTTAAAGCTGTGCCCTGATCTCAGCGGAGTTTCTCTATTTTTAGAATCCTGCTAAGAATTTTTAACCAAAGGGGTTTATGCACAAGAGGGGCAGGTTTTGTTAGGATTTCTTCATTTTGCATTACACTATCAAAGGCAAATAGTTTCCTCTTTCTTCCCCCTGCAAACTTCTTATCTCAGCAAGAGAAAGTGGGACAGCCAGGCTAGCTCAAGGCAATGGAAACCCACCAGCATCTGTTCAGGATGACGCTGATTGAGTTGAGCCCAGGCTGAGCTGGGTATCTCAAAGTTAAAATCCCCCAATGTGCGTGAGGAAGTGTGCTTGGGAAGGAGAAATATGAGAAGGAGAAATAGGATTTGCAATGAGCTGTCTTCTCCAGGAATATACTAAATAGAATTCACCTGGCAAAGAAAATCGGAGGATGCATGCAGCTTTCTTGGCAGGTGCAGAGAAGGCCTTTGACATGATTTAATGGTATTTTAAAAGGCAAGCATTAGAAACAAATGGGAGTGTGCTGGGATGAATTAGATGGATTAAGATTCAATGCGATAACCTAACAACCTCAGGAATAACTAATGACCTACCCTAACAGAAATGTCTGCTGGGTAGGGAACAAGGCAAAGCTGTTCACTTTAATGATTTTGCTGGCACTGAAGCCTCTCATTTGGGATGTTCAGCAAGAACAGCTTATAACAAGTATTGGCTGAAGTCCTCCATTTGTGCAAATTGTCTCGGTTCCTTTGGCATCAGAGGTGTGACCCTCTGCCCCAGTGGAGCATCTGCCTCATTCTGGTAACAAGACAGAAATCAATGCAGCCCTAAACGTGAATGATATATTGACAGCTGAGCTACTCTTGTTTATAGAAATGCTTTCATAGTACCAGGAACAGGACAGCCTAGAATTTAACATCCAGAGGTAGCAGGGACTGCCCCAAATGTTTTATGTGTGAAGAGGTGACAGCAGTGGTCAAAGCATCAGAAAGGGTGACTGTGGTGTGCAGGCATCAGTGTGACACCCAGCAAGACTCCCTACCATAGTAAGAGGAATGCTTTGCTCCTGTGACATTTGAAATAAGAAATGAATGATAGTGCACCCAAGAACTGTCCTTAGAACAAGTATTTTGCTTCAACTTCTTTTCAGTTTGGTAATCAGTTCAAAAGGAAAATTATCATGACCTTGGCTGGACAAACTAAAAAATCTCCTAGCATATCAATTAACGAATTGTATAAGAGCATTGCAATTCATTTGTTTAACTGAAGTCCCTATTTCTTAGCAGCGCCAGGCTGATTTACTGCCTTGAAGGACACAGATACTCTGCAGAAATGAAGAGAATGTGCTAGTCACAGGAATGAAAATCCCCTTTCTGCAGTCATTTACGGGATGAGAACACTGGGACAAGTGTCCATAAATCTCAGCTTGGCCACTTGACTTGCCAGCAGTCAGAGCTACAGAGAATCCACCTGAAAGGCAGAGGGCTGTTAATTATGCAGCGCGTTCATCGCAGCTATGAGGGGCTGTGGGTGCTCTCTGTCCAGGGACCGATGGGGAAAACATGGAGATCTCCTGCATATTCAGACTTCATGGTGCATATCACAGTAGCATGAAAACATGGCTTCAATCCTCCCACAGCTTTCCATGGGATTAGAGCAGCCCTCGGGCTCTAGGGAGCAGAGGACAGCACCGCTGCCAAAGGGCCGAGCATATATTCCAAATTCTGGTGGGATGGGCTGAGATCAGTTCCTCTCTGAAAATGTATATGCTCTGTACCCGCGGTGGCTCATATTCCCTTGCACAACTCTTTCTTTCTTATTGCAAAAACCATGTCACTGAGCACTGAAGAGCTGCGCAGCCATTAGGCCCTTGATGGTAAAACAGCACGTACATGTGTGGATGTGGGTGTGTGGGCAGCTAATTGCAAACCGTGACTGCGTCTGGCACACGCAATTTAATACAGTTGGTGGTTCAGAGCCTGACCTTCACAAAGGCTACATAAAAATACTTCCCTTGGTCAACCTCAGCTCATGATTTCAACTGTGGCACCTCGGAGGCACTGCCCTGGGTGTGGAAGATGTCTCTGCCCTGCAGCGGGGCCCTGGGTGACATTGTGCTGTTATCAGCTCCTTTAATTACTAACAGGTATGTTAGAAAGCATCCAAATTGTAATCAGGCTGAAATGGAGTTATAATGATATCTGATCTGGGAATTTAGTCCAAAGCTTTCCTTTTCCATGATGGTTTTCATTTCCTGTAATTTAGAGCTGGAAGCATTTATGGAATATCACATGGTTTTAGTTTACACAGGAAATCAGCTGCAGTTGCGGGAAGATACTGACTTACGGGTTTTAAGGTTTGTTTTGTTGTGGTTTTTTGTAAGAAACAAAGATTGCTTTGGAGGAAAACATTGTGGACTTCTACCTCTGCTGTTTGAAGCCTGCGTCCTGCAAAGCCATCCATGATTATATAGGAACAAGCAGCTTACTTCTGTTACATGATAATCACTTAATGTGAATGAAGCAATAAATGCCTTTCCTTTTTACAGTGAAGAGATAAACCAAGTGCAGGAAAAGACGTGGAGGAGGGTGAGGGGAAGGGATGCCGGGCAGCTGCAGCAAGAAAAACCTCTGAAGCAGGAAGTATCAAATACAGCGTGCATGAAAAGCCTGAGATGGCCAAATCAGATTAAAATGGGAAAAGGTGGTTATGTTTCTTGAGTCATGGCCTGCCATTTTAATTACTTTCCTAGGGAGGGGGCGGGGGTACGTCAGGACTAACACCCCATGGTGCTGCACCACCCAGACCACACCGCAAAAGCCTTCTCCCTTCTCAGGGGTGAGAAGCTGGTTCTCCCGGTGGGGGCCAGGCACATTCCTCTGTGGAGCTGGGGCGCAAATGCTGAACGTTTAGTCTTGGGGAGGAAAAAGCCCTTTTGAACTGCACTCCCACAGGTAACATTTCTTCTCAACAAACTGCTCTTCCGAAAGGGCCAGCAGAGCAGCTCGGTGCGTTGTGACTGGAAGGCTGGGGCTGGCATCCCTGGGGAGGCAGGCTGCGAAATGCCGGTCGGGAGATATCAAAGAGCAAGAAAGGCAGCAGGAAAGGGGGTGGAAGCCAGCAAACTGCAATAAAAATTCATCTCCTCCCAAAGGCAGCCCTGCCCACGCCACGGTCTCTGTGGTGCCAGAGCAGAGGGAGATGGCAGGCTGCGAGAAGAAAGAGATGGACCGCGTAAGTCAATAGCGACTAATGAACCGTGTTGGAAACACCGTCAAAAGCAAAGGGCTGGATTTGTAGGACGGCGAGAGCAGAGGAGTGCTGGCTGCTCGCTTTCTGCACACAGAGGTACATTATGATTTTAAATGAATCCAGAACAGCTGAGGCATTTGTGGACTAAAAGCCAACATAACCATGACCATCTTAATCATCCCCTTGTAAAATGAGCAGCCATATGCGTGAAATCAGCCCATACATTTTATGGAATATCTGTTGTATGCTGGACAAGTACTTGGACTGAGGTTTATTTTCTCAGGACTTCAACTCCTGAAATATAAACCATGTAACCTTTCTCTTCATAAAACCAGAATTTAGAGAGGGGAGGGGGAATTCCCCCAAGCTTTGCACTGTGTGGCTTTGCCTCTCACATGCTGCTGCACTTGACAAAGCCTAGTGCTATAGTGGACCCAATAAACAATGATTCCTTTACCACCCTGCATGAACAGCCCGTGCCACGATGGGGAAGGGCGTTTAAACAAAGGTGGCATGGCTTATAATATTTGTTAGCAAGGTATCAAAATATTTATGTGCACAGTATTTCTTTGCTATACTTCTTAAAAGGCTGAGGTTAATCAAAAGGAGCCTGTTCCTTGTCTTAAAATCTTGTCCTAAGATGCCTGCTCCTTAATGCCCAGAAAGCAATACTGTATTTCCTTACTGGTTGCTTCTCAGCTAATTGATTCAATATCAAAGGCAGTGTTACTCTGCGTTAAGGTTTCTCAGGGTGGGAGAGTTTCTCCTTGACCATACCTCTCCTGAGCTCTGGCTCTGCAAGGTTTAGTGCATGTGTTCAACCATCTGCGCTGGAGTAAGAATCCAGGCTCCATCTCCTCGGGCCTCAGCGGGACCACTCATGTGCACCGTTACGCATATGCATGGGTCTGTGCAGGACCGTGGTCTGATTGTATTTTATGTTCTACCATATCCTGTAATATATCACATTGTCACTGGCTTGTATGTCACAAGTTCCTTCAGCTCCCAGAGCAACCTGTTGGAAGTGGGGTGGTTCACGGCAGCCAGAGAGCGCTCCTTGCACTCATGGTCTTGTCTTGGGCTTTTCAGCTTGCTCCATTTTCATCTTGTTCCATTCTGGTTCTTCAGCATTTCTGAAGACTTCAGGCTCATTTTTCCCTCTCCTCTCTTACTGAGGTCCATCTAAAACCATCAGGGTTTTATATAGCCATAGCCTGTCCAACTATGTGTCCGTTGCTGTGTTTCTACTACTTGGCAACAAAAGCAGGCTACACCAGCCCATGAATAGTACTGGAAGGGAAATGTGTCCAGAGGAGAAGATCACACTGCCTGCATGGAAGAAAAAGATGGGGTTTAGCACACTTTATATGCAGAAAAAGTTATTTTTGTTAGGGAAGGTGTGAGCAACTTTCTACGTGGGAACAGGACTAGGGGGAGCAGACTGATTTAGGAGAACAGGTACTGACTTTGCAAATGAGAAGAAGAATGATTTTGCCTGGACAAAATCAGTGCTTGTGGACAGTGAAGGGGCAGCCAGGTGGGTGAGGAAGCCACTGATGGACCCTCCCCTTCCAGAGAGGAGATCTTCTTAGGTTTATCAGCAAAAAAATCCTGCTGAAACAAAGATTTGCTTTCGAGAAACAAACAGGGAATTCTTTGAGCAAGAGGGAGGAGCTGATCCAGAAGACACTGTGCAACTTATCTGCTGGGAGAGGATGTTGGGGCCTCCAAAGCACCCCTCACTTTCCTTATGAGCTGGACATGAGTTTGTGGCACCGGTGCCCCTGTCCTGTGTCAGTCCAGGGGCAGAGCCTGCAGGCAGAGACTCCTGCTTGGACACGAACAGTGAATGCTGGGGAACAGGCTGTGGACCTGGGATGAAGATCAGTATTATTTTGTGGTTGATCTCAGTTTCAGTTTTTCTTCTTCTAAGGGAGACTTCCTGGATGCTGCAAATGAAGACAGACTCGTGGGAAGTTTAATCAGAACTTCTTAAAATGTGAGTTAGGCTCCCCTTTGCTCCATCCCTTCCCCTCCTCTTGGGATCAACCTCAAAGCTGGAGCCAGGAGTCCAGGCAGGACTGCTGCGCTCCTGCCCTTCTCCAAGTCCTGTCAAAGCTCCTTATCTTTAAGTAGTCTCCGTGCAAATAGTGTCTGTTGGAACACGATGAATTTGTGCAGATGTATTTACCATCCTGAACTAGATTTTAAACAAATTGACATTTTAATATGCATTTATTCCTGTCGCATTTAAAAAAACCTGCTGGTATTATGCCAGAATGTGATATATAATGATGTTGTTTAGCGGCAACTCTGTCATTTGGTGTTGTTGACAGTAAAATAAATTAACATAATAAACATAATTTGTTCAAAAACAGCTAAGTAAAAACAGATGGTTAAAATATTTTGGCAGGACCCGTTAGCCCAGGTTTACATGTGTGTTTAGACATTAGTTCTGTTTGCAACATATGTTACATATTTTCTTGATCTCATTTAATATGCAAATACACACCCTCTTCAACAGTTGTATAAACAGGTCCTTTACAGCGTGAGTGATGGGGAGGGTGGGGGGAGCGGGATTTTTTTCTTGCTTTTTTGAGTCAGGACCAGTTCTCGGCTACATAAATGAGAGAGGAAAGTAGCCATAGTACTGTAAGAAACAAATAGGACAGAAGGTGGAGCATAACAACATATTTGTGTACTGACACAATGGATCTATTACTGGCTGCTGATATCTACTTGTGCAAGGCGCTGGTTTCTTGCTCGCTCTCCTGACCACGCCAGAACGTGCTGTCCCCATCAGGCTCCACAGCCTCCCGCTTACCTAATTCTCACCGCGCTGGCCTGAGCCCCAGCAGGATTAATGGTCACATCTTGTCTCATCCCTCCCTCCCTCCTGTTTGTGAGGCTAATGTGAAAAAAAAAAAAAAGGAGGGGAGAAAGCAAGCTGCTCTTTTAAGAGAACCTGACACTGGAAGAGAAGAAGCTGCGATTAAGTTCTTCTTTTTAACTCTTTCGAAGCTGTGGCTGGACTTATACAATCATGTGAATACTATGAAATTCTTGTTAATGTTCAAAGGTTATGTGTCTGTCAGTCATTTTCAAGGCATAGGGACTTGGTTTAGTGGTGGACTTGGCAGTGTTAGGTTAATGGTTGGACTCCAAGATCTTAAAGATCTTTTCCAACCTAAATGATTCTATGATTCCATAGCAGATGAAAGTAAACTTTGTGCATCATACCTGGGCATAATTTTAACAAGCTGTATATTTTATATAACACGTACATAAGATGCACCTTGTAAACTACAGCTCCAGAACAGAAAGAGCATAGACACATGGGCATCACATGGGCCATTGGTGCCTTTCAGCATGCATCTGCTTCTGGAGAGCTTTGAGCCAGAAAGCAAAGGTGATCTTCAGTGCCTTCCTGAGAGAGCCCAGGATGTACTCCTACCAGACTGCACCATCCACACAGGGTGAGGTTTGTTGATATCTGGACTGGAGAAAAAAATGGTATGATGGGTAGTGCCAGTGGTGTGAGCTCTTTTCTATAAGTCAGTAGTAAACTGTGCACACTTCAAGGTTTCCAACTGTCAGGTAAACCATGCAAACTTCAGTACTAGGAGGCCTCAGGTTGTCCCTCTGCCCAACTTTGTAACCCTCTTTCTCACTCACCTCATGCTTGCAGAGGGAGAAGAGCTGTTCATAGCCCCTTCTCCACTCATGCTCCCCAAAACCTTCTTCACCTCCCTTGGGTATTCTCCCCTGCCTGAACCCTCCAAATGCCAGCAAATGTCACTGCCTGTTTATCTCTCCCCACACTGGTGGCTTCCCACTCCCAACCCATGTCCCTGCCTGCCCCAGCACCTCCCAGCAGCCTGAAGGGCAGTGCCGGGGAAGGGTCTGGAACACATTTCTGCCTCTGGAGCAGAAAGAGATGAGGGAGAGATTACCTCATGTTCCTTCCATGCTGGTCCTTAAAACAGTGACTGACAGCATCCACACCACGAGCAGCTAGGGCCTCATCCATCCAGGAGAGGCCTGGATGCCCCAAAAAGCGTGGGCTGCTCTCTGGGGAGGTACACAGTCCATCGGTGCAGAAATATGTGGCACGAGGGAGCATTTTCAGAGGTTGCTCAAAATGTCACTGTCCCTTCCTTGCACGGCCCTGCGACATATCTAATATAAAATATTATTTGTGAAACTTCCTTTTAATTGCTGTTTAATGGCTTCTAATATATTTCAAATAGGCATCTGCAAGTTCATTTTGACATTTATTAGAAGCCATTAGATACCAATTTAATGGTGATTTTATGACAAATGTCTGACATCATTAAAAATGTGATGGTTGATAAATTATAATGTGATGTGCTTTTGAGCATCAGGGAATTAGACTGTTTCCAAATGTGACTGTTTTTGATGTTGTAAATTAAATTTTATTTCTAATTGATTTATGTTTGTGGGATCTCAAAGTGGAGAATATCAGAAGTTGAAGAGTTAGTAAGGAAGTAGGTTCTGAAGAGGGCAAATGTAGTCAATCAAACCAGCATAGGTTCTGATGGCTTGATTTGAATGAAGGAAGATGGTATTTGGAATAACTTGCTTTTTAGAGGAATTGCTTGATCGCTCCTACAAGTGTTCCATCAAGTACATTCCCCTGTATTAGTCTGATTACTCATTTACCGCTATTATTATTGTATAGCAGAGTATCACTCATTCTGGACCATCTTCCCTTTGTGCCAAAGAAAGTACAAGTGTTGGTCCTGCCCAGGCAGTTTGCAGTATAGGCTGGCTCAGGGCTGAGGAAACAGGGAGACAGAATTAGTGTCATCAATAGCAAACACTCGTCTTTAGAAAGCTTTTCATAGATATCATGCAGAAGAGAGGTTTAAAGATAATTGGCAAATGTTAATAGGAAGTTCCTTGTCAGCACAAGAGGATAAATGGTAGAGGAGAGAGCTGTGCAAACTAAAAAGGGGTGACAGAGGCTGCCAAGGGATCCCTAAGCTACAGGGTTCAGGCAGATCATGGATGCAGTTACCAAAGGAAATCTCCGTCTCAAGTTGCATGGAAATTCCACACTCACATTAATGCGCACAAAGCAATGGAACAGAACTGTAAATATATCTCAGATTTCAAAGTGAGTATGAGACCTGCAGATGTGGGAAAAGATGCTTTCTCACAGAGGGCCCTTGGCTTAACGGAGAACAAATTGCTAAGGCTGCTGTGTTTGCCTAGTTGGAAAACAAGACTTCTTGGAGACAAAGGTACAAGGCAAATGACATGGTGTCAGGAAGGCAAGACCATATAGATGTCCAGAAGCAATGAAGAATCCTTCATGGTCCAACAGCTTGGCTGTCTGGCAGGACTGGCACAAGCGAACAACAATGCTGATGGCATGGCATCATCTGGTTTGACATATGTGCCTGACCCACTAGGGGTGCTGGGTATGATCCTGGGTGGCTTGGTCTTACTGATGGCCATAGCACCATTGGTGCCTCTATCTGTGCCTGCTCCATCAAGGCTGTCTTTTCACTGTCCCACCATTGTACCACGGTCTGCCTGACAGCTCTGCATGGAACATGGCACAGCCTCCATTGAGACGTCAGCCATACCTTCTTCAATAAATTCCTCGTGTGTGGCTGAAGTCAGTGGAAGGAAGCAGGAAGACGAAGGGGGTGTCAGGCACACTGTGGCATGGACAGTATGCTACCTGCTCTGCAGTCTCACCGCTGGCTGGAGGATGTGGTGCTGCAGCCAGTTTGGGTGAGGAGGCCCACTGGGTTCTTCTCCACACTAATGAGGCAGTCTCTGTCTTCCAAGCCTGGGCTGTGAGCCTTGCTCAGCTACCGTACAGCACAGCATGCAATCTACACGCATTTTAGTGACTCTTACACAGGCCTGGAGTCAAAAACAGTGTCCTCAGTAAATCTGTGCATCTTCCCAACTCTAATATTGAGCCATGTGGCTTTCTGAAAATGAAGATTTTTGTTAAACAAGATGCCCTTTTTGTAGCTGCAAGAATAAACTGGAAGAGTTCCTCAAAGTACTTATACAGTGTCAAAAGCTCTGTTAAAGAAAGAAAATCTTTTTCAAATCCTTCTGGGAGGTGTTTGCCTAACACATCGAAGAGTCTATTTTGGCTCCATTAACTTATTTTCTTGTCTATTTCTCAAGTCTTTGAAGGTTTTTTTCTTTTTCCTTTGGGTAAATGTTGTTTTACCACTGCATAGTTAAGTGGGGGGTCCTTGAGACGTGTCATGCTGTAATAATAAAGGTTTGACAAAAGAATACTTCGCATTTTTATCACTGCTGTGTATCTGAGGGTCTTCAGTTTTGATGAAGCTGAGCTTTGCTCTTCTTGACTAAGGGTTTACCCCTGCTACAAACATTGCACACAGTACTAAGGGAGGACTTCACAGCACATTAATCACAGAATCATAGAATCATTTATGTTGGAAAAGACCCTTGAGATTATTGAGTTCAACCATAAACCTAGCACTGCCAAATCCAACACTAAACCATGTCCCTCAGCACCACGTCTACACACCTTTTAAACACCTCCAGGG
>JAOXJM010000012.1:15698710-15713061 GCA_026413425.1 Tringa solitaria
GGCGGCGGGGCTCCACGGCCTGGAGGGAGCGGCCGGGCCCTCCGGCTGTGAGGGCGGAGGGTTCACCCCCGGGGGTGGCGGCCCAGGCCGGCTTTCGGGGCGCCGAGCCCCGGCTCCCGCTGCAGGGCTGGGCGCTGGGGGGAGGCCCGCGAAGGCCCGGCCGGAGGGCGAGGTGAGGCCAGGCGAAGCGCCCCAGGCCCGCGGCCGTGGTACCAGGCGGCGGCGGGTTAAGGGCAGCCCCAGGTAACCAAGAAGAGTCATAGAATGGTTTTGGTTGGAAGGGACCTTTAAAGGTCATTATGTCCAACCCCCCTGCAATGAGCCGGGGCACCTTCAACCAGATCAGGTTGCTCAGAGCCCCGTCCAGCCTGACCTTGAATGTTTCCAGGGATGGGGCATCCACCACCTCTCTGGGCAACTGTTTCATCACCCTCAGCGTAAAAAATGGCTTCCTTATATCTAGTCTAAATCTTCCCTCTTTTAGTTTAAAGCCATTACCCCTCGTCCTATTGCAACAGGCCTGGCTAGAAAGTCTGTGCCCATCTTATAAGCCCCCTGTAAGTACTGGAGGGCCTCCCCGGAGCCTTCTCCTCTCCAGGCTGAACAAGCCCAACTCCCTCAGCCTGTCCTAACAGGAGAGGTGCTCCAGCCCTCTGATCATCTTCGTGGCCCTCCTCTGGACCTGCTCCAACAGGTCCATGTCTTTCCTGTGCTGAGGACTCCAAAGCTGGATTGCAGCACTCCAGGTGGGGGCTCTCCAGAGCGGAGTAGAGGGGCAAAATCACCTCCCTCGCCCCGCTGGCCACACTTGTTGCAGCCCAAGATACGGTTGGCTTTCTGGGCTGTAAGTGCACATTGCCACCTCATGTCCTTCCAGCTTTTCATCTGCCAGCACCCCCAAGTCCTTCTTGGCAGGGCTACTCCCAGGCCCTACAAGTATGGCTTCAAAGTGGCGTGAGGGCAGGAGAGGTGGCAGCCGGGCAGCGAGGCTCCTCTGGTCTGTGACCCACAGGCGCTCGCTCCTATGGCCATAGCTTAATGCTTGCATGGCAGTTAATTATAGGCGCCGTGGGCCAGCCACAGAGGGAAATGCAGGCTGTCAGCGCTGAGCCTGAGCAAGGGGCTGCTCAGCCCTGCAAGCACTGACCCCTCGGCGCTGCAGTGAGAGGCACCTGGTCTGCACCAGGGATGGGCAGCTCTCATGTCTCCTGCCTCACTTCTCACCCTGGGACATTTAAACCTTCACTAGGTGAATATAATCATGTCTCCAGCTCAGGTGTAGCCAGAGGAAGGATGTGAGCCTCTACGGGGATGATGTCCTCATGGCAAGCAAGGGGCATGAAGCCTGTCTGTCCGTCCCAGCTAGCAGCGGTGGTTGCAGGGCAGGAGCACAGCGATGTGCCTGTGTTACCGACGCTACTCATGGCAAACAGCGGGCACAGTGTTCACCAGCCGTGTTTTGTGTAGTGCAGTAGCCAGTCATCTGCCCAGCCATCTGCCCTGGCTAGGTCCTGTGGCCATGGCTCACATGATGCGATGTGAACATGGAAAAAGGACAAGGCCGCTATTAAACTCAAACAAGGCTGGCAGCCTCCAGCCACTTCTAGAAATAAAATAAAAAGACATCTTAATCACTCCATGCTGGCATTTTCCCAACAGATTTTCCTTGTCTCTTCCTTTCCAAGAAGGCTCAATCATTATCCCATCTACCAGGGGCGCCTTCTCATTAGCAAACATCCTCTGCCTGCCTTCATTGAGCGCTGCCTGCCTCCCCACACACAGCTCAGTCCCTTCTTTGGAAAATCCTGCTTTAAGGGTTTTCTAACTTTTCTTAATGAGTTTGGCTAAGAAAGGGGAACATTTGGTATATATCCTTCGGGAAGTAACAAACCCATAAGAGATCCCTCAGAGGACAGAATGAGGAGACTGCATGTGCAAATGCCTTTCCAGAAGATCCACTTTTGCACTTTTTTGTCTGATGAGGGGCATCTCACCCTAGAGAGATAACCTGGAAGCAAATCTGCTGCTACCAGGCTCTCACAGACCATTGCCTGTTCTGTGTCATCAGAAATGAGGCAGCTGCGGTAAGTTCCTCAAATACAAAAGCATATATCCTTCTAACGCTTGGTCTTACAGTGTATGAACATCAACAAATGAGGTGTGTTGGGAAGGTGGTATCTTACTTAACCAACCAATATATGCTCCTCATAAACCTTACCTTATGGAGTCTTTGTGCATATTTTAAGGACAAACTGTAGATTTTCTTCTGTGGTATCTACTCTGTCCAAACTGGTATCAAGAACTGTGGTGGTTCCAGAGGATCTCATCTTCACAGGTCATTCTTGAAGGGCTCTGACTTGTCCCTCTGTGGCTCAGACTTTGGGCTCCAAGAGTTCATTCCTGTTGGTGTCCTGGGTAATTTTGGCTAGTCCTGCGCCTCATGTCACTCCCAACCTTGAGTGCTTCTTCTGCTTCTGCAAAGCCTGTCTTGCAAGTCTTCGCTCAGCCAGCTGTCATGTGTTGGCAGAACGCATGGCTCTATCTAAATCAAAAAGCATTGCAAAAATTAAGTCTGTTTTGCTGGAAATTTCGATACTAAAGTAAACCAGAGGCTTCTGGATAAAGTCAAAACCTCAGACTATTTTTGGTAGTTTTCTTTTTGTGAAGTGCGCTATGTTCCTTAGTATTAATTCCACTGGTGTGGTGTGGTATGGGGCGGTACGGTTCCACTTCTGGTCTGCAGCCAAATTTTGAAAGTCTTTTCTGAAATAGAGAATCGTCTTTCCTATGTCACTTATAAACCACTTGGAAAGAACTGGGGAAAAATTCCCCCTCTCCCCAACTGCGCAGTAGGGTACCAGCAATTGTATTGCTGAAATACAAACATTAGAATCGTTTAAAAAAAAAAAAAAAAGCAGATATTTGAATTGCAAGACTTCATTGAAACGAAGGTGGCAGTCAGAGTTGGAGAAAGAAAAAACATTGGAACTAGCTGAGATTTTACTTGAAACTACTTACAAAAATTACTTCAGTTCAAAAACAGCTATAGAAGTGAAATGACAAAATATTGCCTGGGACCCCATAAATAAACCAACACAAATAAATTACTTTTTCATCTATAAGCCATGAGCAATTTATAAAACATAGAATGAATAACGATTTCTGTGAGAACAGAGGCACTTTAATAATGAAGTGTTACCACTTCAACAACATTATTATATACAGCATCCAGTTTCTGGAGCTCAGAGGCAGGTGCCTTTCTTCCCAGCAAGTCACCTTTACCAAGGAGTGATTGTATTTAGGTTACTGTATGTTTACTGGCTGCATAAAGGCAATTAGTAGCCCCACAAGTAAACAGTTACCAGTTTATACAGCATATTTCTAAATTAAAAGGATTAAATATCAGAGTGCTGCTGTCAAGCTCAAATGGCTCAGCAATGGCCCCTGGAAACGGAATGTGCTGGTTAGTGCAGCCAGGAGCCCTCAGGCTGCAGAGGGGCACCCTGAGCAAACACTGCCCTTTGGGGGGGTAGAACTGAAGCTGAACAGGTATCAGCCAGTAATATGGAAAACGGGGACACCACAGGTTGCTTTCTCCCACCTCCTTTTGCTCTTCCAGCAGTGCATGTGCTCTACGACTTTTCTCTGATTCAGTAACCTGGTGGGTAGTTCCACAGACAGGTCCCTGCAGAGGTGAGAGCAGAAGTTTGGGGTGGTTTAGGTCCTGTTTGCAGCCACGGTGTTGCCGGCCAGGACAGACAACCTCTCAAGGCCCCTTCCAGCTTGATTGGAGCGGTAGAGCCACAGGAGTAGAAACGCGTAACTGCAAGGGTTCACCAGCACGGGGTCTGGACTGTGTGTGTGCAGAGACGTGTAGCAGAGCCAGGGACCTCAGGTGCATTCAGTAGCTTTTACCATGAATCTCTAC
This sequence comes from Tringa solitaria, assembly GCA_026413425.1. Lineage (NCBI taxonomy): Eukaryota > Metazoa > Chordata > Aves > Charadriiformes > Scolopacidae > Tringa > Tringa solitaria. The sequence continues at coordinate 15,702,639 of JAOXJM010000012.1, forward strand.
AAACGACTTCACCTTCTGGTTGAGACGATAAAGTTTTCTTCAAATGCCACGGTTGCTTATTGTGATGACAGAGCAGAAAACAGAGCTGTTTTGTGTTGCGTAAATATTGTATCTTTTAACAACAGAATCTAAGAAATTTGTCCAGAGTCTGGACAAGTCACAAGTCTTGCCGTGAAAATATATTCCTGCACTAGACAGAGAGTGACACTGAGGAGGAGTGACTTACAAAACTTTGTACAACAGGCACTTTATGGTCTTGCCAAGAGAGCAATTGGTGGTTTCTGCTTTGTCGGTGCATCAGAACTGCGTGTGACCTCAAGTCGTGGGGCTGCCCTTGCTTATGGCTGTGGCTGTAGGAAGAGGATGGGGCCGTGTTTGCCGCTTGGGCTGCACGTTGTCAGGGAGGGCACAAGGTTTGGCATGAAAGAGCGTGAAGATGCAGTCCCTATTGCACATCTCATGTACCTGCTGCCTTGGCACTTGGGTGCATCGTGCTGATTCTCTGAGGAATAAAGGAGAGGTCCCGGGGCTGCCAAATGGGGGGTTTATAGACCACCCGCGAGTCGCAGAGCAGGTGAGGTGCCTTGCAGCCAGCACCTCTGTCTGCTAAACTGAGAGAGGCTGATGTTGCAGGGGAGAAGGATCATGCTGTGGCAGGTACCACATGTGTGAGCAGCGGATTCCCTCACAGGTAGAGGCAGTGGCTGACCAGCAGGGACCCCGGGGTGCCCTCCTGCCCGACGGCAGGAAGAGCTACTGCTTCATCCTTTTCTTTCTGGGACCGGCAGTACTTAGTGCTGGGGTGTTTGGGCTGTGCCTCTGGCCATGGAGAGGTATTGCACTTGTTTACCTACAAGTTCAGAAGTCAGTGCCCAGAAAAATACTGCTAGCAAGAAGCCAGTACAGCTCACATGTGCTCAGATTTGCTGTGAAGGGAAAAATATTATGAAAATATTTTAGCTGGGTTTTTGTATTATTATTATAGGACAAGGGTAGTTGGATTAGATAGAGAAAAACAAACAGTGTGACAACCCTACCCCGCAGTCACAGGTTTTAACAGAACTTGGCCACAGATCCAGCATGAATTGGGAAACTGCACTGACTCTCCAGACTGTTCTCTGGGCAGTTTTATCGACCAGCCCCCCAGGACAGCAGCGTGTCATGGTTTAACCCCCACCACGCAGCTGCTCACTCACCCCCCTGCCCCGCAAGGGGAGAAGAGAGAGAAACGGAGGGGAAAGGAAAAAAACATGTGGGTTGAGATAAAGACAGTTTAATAGAACAATATCCAAAAAGGAAAAATAACACTAATGATAATAACAATTATAACACCAGACACTCTCACTGCTGGGTGATTTGGCAGCATCCTGAGCAGTGATGGCAGATTCCCTCTCTCTCCTGCTGGTTAATCCCTATTTATATTCTGAGCATGGCCTCTGTGGCATGGAATATTTCATTGGCCATTCCATCCTTCTGCCTATTCTTCTAGGGGAAGCTGAAAAAAAGTCCTTGAATAATGTAAACATCACTTAGCAAGGACTAAAAACAACAGGTATTACTGACATTCCTTTCACAGCAATCACTAGAAAGAGAAATTAACTCTTTCCCAGCTGAAACCACGACGCAGCAGAAAGAGGAGTTACTCACAGTGAGCTCTTCTTCCAGGTGCTCATCTTACTCCAGCGATCAAATCACAGGAAAACAACACAGAATCAGCGTTAACCTTACAGGGCATATAAATACGAGACCAGGGGAGGAAGAACCAACCTGGCAATTCCAACACCACACCACAACCTCTTTCATCCCCATCAAAGATCAATTCACACATTCTGTCTCAGGAGGAAGGTTAAAAGCATTCATCTACCCACGGCAGCATCTCAGGCTTGTGTGACCAACCTCCCGCTTGTGCCCTTTGAGAAGCCAAGGGGACCACCAGATCCAGTAGTGACTGGCTGAGCACCATCCTCACCCTATGCCCAAAATAATTTCCTTGCAGCATCAGCTCCCAGCAACATACTGGGAGAGTGCATCGGGTGTAGAGGGGCCTGGCGTGTTTGGGCAGTGACTGGGGCGTACAGGCTGCTTTCTCCTGCTTCTGGGCAGCGATAACCTGTTATTGCAAACCTGCCTTAGTTTCCAGACACAGGGGTGTGGAAAGCAGGCACACTGGATGATGGTATTATTATTTGAGCTATTTCTCCTCATCTGCTACTTCATCTGAAAGGCAAAAGGGAAATTTGGACCAAGAGCTGGCAGCAGAGACCGGTCCCAGAGGGCTCTCCAGTTCACAGACCCCACCGCCCCAGCCTCAGGCGTTACTCTGCATCTGCCACTGCCCCCTCCCACGACAGCACCAGGGGCTTTCAGAGAAGCTCAGAAGCTTCCACCCCTTGCGCACATGTGTCCACAACTCCTGCCCAACTAAATACCCATCTGGGAGACTGGTGAGATGGCGGTGGATAGAAAGAAGCCCTCCCAAACTGTTACAGATGACTTTTGTTTTTTTCCCCCTGCTTACCTTCCATTTCCCCTCCTCTTCTGGCTGAAGCACACAGGCTGCAGATTCCTCAGACACAATGTTTTAGTTGCTGCTTTGGCATAGTAACGTGTTCACGTTTCCAGCCCATTTCACTGCTAACAAATCCTTACATGTGCAGGAATGTTCGTGTAATCAAAGAGCAGTATTTTTAAGAGTCAGGATCGAGCAGTTTAAAACTGTAGGAGATAAGAATCATGGCTGAAGGCCTGGAAGCTGCGAGACTGGCAGAAGATGCTGAATGCCATGTTCAAGGTACTGCCTTTTTCATATAGAGAGTCCCCATACCAGATACTCTGCCTTTGACTCCACCCAAGACATTAAGAGTGTTCTTGGGGATCTGTTGGAAACAAGCAAACATTAGATAAAATCCAAGTGAGCAAACAACCCCTCTGCCCATAACCCAGACAGACCCTGTTTCAGCTGTATTTCCCGTGTAGAGCTGTAGAAACAGTTCATCTCCACCACAGAGAGGTGCAGAAAATTACAACATAAGCCACAGTTCTGCCCAAGGCCTTACACTGACTTTGCTTTCTGTTGTCAGCTTCACATTTGAGGAAAGCATTTTGATAAATAACAAGTATATTAAGGACAAAACAAATACTTTATTTTCTGCAGAACCTTGAAGCTTTCCTAGGCAACGTTAGGAGCAAAGCACTGAAGAAGGAAGTTGGGTCCTGGGTTCAGGTTCCTGGAACTGAGACTCAAGAGACCGTAATTTTCACACAATTTGGTAACTCCAAGAGCTGACAGCACTGAATTAGGGTTCACTGCCTGCAGGTCCCCGTGCGATTCTAAAGGCTTCAAGGGTGGGTGAATGTTGCCCTTCAGCAGCACTTGGAGGACTGATGGTGTTTTAAAAAAACAAAAGTGAATGATACTACCCTGCCAGAGGGAAAAACAAGGTCAATCATGCTGTGCAAATTAGCTCTCTGTTGGAGAGAAAAATCAAAACAAAGGAACCTGCTACCCCCACTGTACAGATTGAACATGAATAAACAAAACTTAATTCCTGCTTGATTTTATCACCAGAGAAGGTGAAAGAGGAAAATATATGGGTGCAAAAATACTTAGATGAATACAGCAGTGACTTTGGAAACCTCTTAGTGCTTGAAAAATAAACTTGTTGCCATAAAACCCTGCATTTTCAAACGTTTTGAGTGTCCCCCATGCAGAAGACACAGCTAAGGACATCTGAAGAACTATCAGATATCAAACCAATCTGCGTTTTGCTGGGGGCTATGTAAGAAGTATCCTTGCTCTGAATACTGTTGCTACCCTTTTCGTAGGTAATTTATTTTCAGTTCTTGAAGGAAACTGGTCCTGAAAGGAAATACACCAGTGCTGAAAATTCACCTGTAGTATCTCAGGTCAGGTGGATAGTACTTGTGTATTTCTAGACTTTTGGTTTATTTACTTAAAGGCTAGCTTACAACTTATTAACCCATCCGTCAAAAAAAGACTAAATTTAACTATGGAGCAACATTTACTGCAGATCCTGAGGAAATCTACACCTCCCACTTCCAAAGATCCTGCTTCCTTTCACTGGGCCTATGAGAATGACAGGAGCAGCCAGAGGCACCACTGCAGGTGCTTTTTACCAAGGCAGGAGCAGCCCCGAACGGCAGAAGGAAATTTATGCGGGCAGGAATGAAACTCGGAAATCCACCAGGCTGCTAGAGGGGAACCACACACATTGCTACAGAAATGCCAAACACACGAAAAACTTTTCAAACAATAACGCATTTCTACTTAATTATTCTAGTCAATATTTTAATTAGCTGAATGAAAATTATTTCAACTGGGGTGCTTACTGAAAGAATGGACACAATGCCATACTCATTTTCAGTTCAAGTTTTACTCTCAACTGCACAAAGGTCGAAAAGATTTTTTTCAAAGTTTGAAAATCAGCATAATAATTTTGGTTTCACGTATAAAACAGGGCAACCCAAGGGATACAAGAGCTGTGTGGCTGTTCCACTGTTCAGCACTGAAGCGTTGCACAACCTAATTTTATCTCATACATTGATTTTTTTTTTACATTATCTGCTTCTCAATTTATAACTCTGTGCAACACCCGCAGATACCTAAAGTTAAAATATTTTGATAAAATACCATGTTATGGAAGATTCCAATGACTTAGTAGAGATTACAGTATAAAATAATGACAAGTCAGAGCATTGATAAGAGTTTATTCAGAAGCTTTTACTTTCAATTCTTATATCACAAAAGACATGTTTAATGTTTACAACAAGTATTAGAAACTGAGATGTTTTTATTTCTACTATTATAAAAGTAACATAGGAGACTGCTCTAAGCCACCTTCAAAATGCAGACCAATCTTTTTTTGTATATAAACTGTACACAAAAAACAAGGCACTATACATTTTTGGATAATAAAGTATAAAGGTTGATTCGCATAGTTTCTCAAGAAATCCATGCTATAAATACAAACGCTTTGTTCAGTTTAGCACCTGAAGCAGCACTGAGAACAATTCATTACCTATTGCAAAGAGAAACTTTTCAGAATGCGTAAGAGATACATATTGGTGGTACAGCTAATTCAGTACAAGCAACTGCCATCCAGCTACTTTTCTGTAGTTTTGACATGAAAGTCTTGAAAGTGAATATATATTGCATTGTTAAATACATACTTGTTCTATGTGTTTATATAAATATAAATTCTTTGTAATCCACAAACTAACAAAATAACGCTTTACAAAGAGAACTTCTTCAAAACAAAAATGGCAAGTATTGTGTATAGCCAAAGGACACCTGCTGCAGTAGCTCCAGAAACTACTGTTTAAGTGCATAGAGAGCAGAGCTTAAACACATTGCCTTTAAGAGTCAAAACTAAATTCCATTTCCAAAGAGTTCTCTTGGCCGTTTATAATATTACACACCTCCAGATAGGTAGTCGCTAATAATTTCAGATTATTTCTATTTATTTTGTAAATGTGGGGTACAATTCTTCTAAAGGGCATAGAAAGTGAAAACAGACATCCCTTTAGCGCTCACTCCAATAAACACAACTTAGAAAAGTCCTTTTGCTTTCTTCAGATTAACCTGCTTCCAAGATGGCAGTGCATTGTACTCTTCTCTCGTCATCTCTAATGCAACCTGTGTTTAAAGTGAGAGGATATGCCATTAGTAAAAACACTTCTGAAGTAGCAAAACTGTCAAACAACTTCACAGTATGGTTAGACACGCACGTAGAGTGTTAACAGTGCGCCCATTCTCTCCTTACCTCAAAGTCCTCATCTGAAAGATAAATTTCAAGCTTCAGTGGATCAACTCCCTCAGGCAGAGGTCTAGCTAAGAGATCTGCCAGCGGATACACCGTTTTACACAGCTTGGCCAGCACGTCCTCTACAAGGATTATCTGATTAGAAACATCAGCATCCTGTCGGGAGGAAAGGAGAACAGAGAACCTGGGATCACAAGGCTGAAACCACCAGCGGCTCCCACTGCGGATGGCAGGGGATCAGCGGGCACTGCCTGCTTCATGGAGCACAAAGATACACATCCAGTTCCGCTCACAGGCGAACAACCCTGCCCTACAGCAACTTCACAGCTTAAAAAAAAAGGTCTGCACTTTGCAGAAGGACATCCCGTACTCTCAGAATCTCAGTTTAAGACTGAATTCTGCGTTTAGCCACGAAGCCAGCATTTTCTACTAAAGATGGCTGCAGATGACTTACAAAGCAGAAAATAAGATTGGCCTTGAGATGCCCCTTCACTGAAGGCTTTTAAAGCAGTCACAGGTAATTCAGCTGTGACTCCGCTTCTCAGGAGGGGAAGGCAATGCTGGAGCTTCCGGAGCCAGCTGATCTTTTGTAGGGAATTTTGCTCCCCTGCACTTTGAAGCTGGAGGACAGACCATGAACTGTTGCTGCCTGTTGCACACAATTGAAACAGAGTTTCTACGAAACTCTAGCACATCTCCTTTAATAGATGATTCAGGTAATACTTTCCTCCTGTTTTTAACAAAAAAAGAATACAAGAAGTTATATGGAAAAACAAGCAGGGATGCCTGTGATATCCATCCTCCTAGTCAGAATTTAGCTGTGTTGTTACTTGTTTCCTATGCAGACTCCTGAACTGTACCTTTGTAAGTTTATCCTCTGGATTTTGGGGCTTGACAACACAAACAAGCAATGTTACTGGAAAGAGTCTGTGCAATGAAGATTTACCATTTCTGTGATCTCTGCGATGTCCTCCCTGTGTTCCCAACTTGGGAACATATTAGTGAAGGTCAGAGGCTCTAGACCAGCATGAATTAGATAGGATTTTGGGGGCTTCTTTACATTTTTTCCTAAAAACAGTCAAAAAAAAAAAAAAGAGAGAGAAATTACGAACAGTACCAGATTTTGCAACGCCACCCATTAGCCAAAGGTAGCTCCTTGGCATGTTTAATTGTTTCTTTCCTAAAAAGCTGAAGAAATTTAAGGCAGTAGAAATAAATTTCACCAGGATTTTTTTTTTATGTAGTATGGCATCTTTTAACCTGTTTTTCAGTATTCTTAAGTCTGCTTTTTACTCTATCTGACCACAAAGATCAAACCGTGTAAGCTGAAAATCCCTCACAGTTACTTCCTTAACCTGATATATTTCTTATCTTACAAAAATAGAGTTGGAATAGAGTAAGCAGAGTGTGACACTCTTAAATTAGCCAAATTCAAGTAAATACTCAGCAGAAGTGTCCTGCCAGCAGCAAATAAAGCTTAAGCTTGGAGGCTTAAGTGAGAATGTTCGCACTGCTCTTAACTCGGGATATTGAGGTCTAACACAATCACTTTGTTATTACAGATTCAAGGGAGTGGGATCTGAAAGTTAACAGAGGTATTGCAATAGCTGGATGGTAATTACTGACTTTCAAAGACAGTCCTGCCTCTTTAAAAAGATGTATTTGTGCACACTACATCGGACATGGACGTAACCCTGCCTTGGAGTGATGCCATATCAGATTAAGTGGTTAAGTCATTATACCAAGTACTGGTAAAAAAGACCCTATTGGTTGAATGATTTAATTTCACAAGTATTCAAAAGCACTGATAAACTCCAAATATTATTAGAAAGAGGCAGACAAGCAGTCAGAGACTGGGAGGAGCTGTCACTCAAAAAAACATTGTACCTTCATCTTACTTAGATTCACATAATTCACCCTAATCAAATCTTACTTCCAGATAGGCAGTGGAAAAGCTGAAGATGTTGCAAAGTCCAAAATCAGGTGAAACTAACAGAGCAACATGGCACCTCCTCACTTCAGAGGGCTGCAGCTTCCCTAAAAACTGCTTCTTGCAAAGTTCTGTTATTCCCTACATTCAATCTCAGAGCATCTTTAATGCACTGAGATTTCTCCCAGGGCATATAAATCCATTTACACAGAAGACCCTGTTTCTTACTGTAGTCCCTACCTGCACTTCATGCATGTGGGCTGTCAGGGAGGAGGGTCACAAAGAACACAGCCCCCTCTTCCCCATTGCCAAGGAGCCCCCCAGGGAACCTGTGCTGAATAGAGACAGAGCCTGGCCGGACACCATTGTTCCATTCTGTTTGCAAAAGCTGAACATTACAGGTTTGGCTTTACATCAGATGTTGGGAGCAAACTGATTAGAGAGAGTATGTTCACATGAAACTCTGAATAGTAGAGGTAAAAGCCCTTTGGATTAGTCTAACAAACATATTAGAATGGGAGTGCTTTAACTGAATGATTTATACAGGAGCCTTATCATTTGCACACCTGATTTTAAGACTTCTCTTCCACATATTTTCACTTTAATTTATTTGTTCGTTCTACCATGAATGAAAAATTTTGCATTTAACAAGTATGCGTGAATCTGCTCTAGTCGCACTGCTCCACTCACAGTAATTCAGCCAAGGAGAGTGGTGTTTGCTAATGTTCCCATACAGGTAAGATGATTTTGTATGTAAGCGGAGAAACATTTTCATTGCATGAACTCTGCTCTCAGCACAAGCTGATCTCCTCATTAAGAACCACTGAAGGGTAAATCAGATTCTTCCCTCTCCTAGCGGTCTGCAGCTCAGCTCTCCAGACTGCTGATTTAGCAGATAAAACCACAGAAAAACTTCCAAGACATTTTGACAAGTTAAATAAGATCCGTGCACAAGGAGAACTGTTAGGTATATTCAAGGGATATTCAGAGCTGCTAATCAACCTCTTTTATACCATCATGTAGTTAAACACTGCAAGCCAGGAAAAGAAAAAAAAAAGGGGGGGTGGCGGGGAAAGGGGGAGAGAGGGACATAGATGAAGAAAGACATAAAAACAAGAGAAAAGTTTTTTAATGCTTCTGATCACTCAACTGTATTCTGGCAGTCAAAATAATTGCAGCAGCATTGGTATCTCCTGAAATTCAATTTCTCTACCTTGATAAGTAACAACACATAAGAGCTAGTCAGCCCTGACAGCTCAATGCAATGAAATTTTGAAGTGCTTGACAGAATCCCAGACCATGAAAGTGACAGACCACCAGAACAGCATAGTGTAAACAGTGAAATACTGCTAAAGAAGTTCACATCAGCTTTAGCACAGAAATAGTACAAGTAGAATCGGTCTTTAAAAAGAGTAACAAACTTGCTCTGTACCTATTCAACCACACAGCCCAAAGCTTTTGGGAACTACCCCCGTGGCAAAGAGCATAAAGCCACAAATGCTGCAAAATCACAGCCAGTGGTAAAGAACTGAGCACCCAACAAAAAACTTGTGCTGTGATGCATATGCTAAACTTCAGACCCATGAGGAGTCACTGAAGAGCTTTCCATTGTGCATCAAACTCAGATGCAGCAAATCCAATCCAGCGCAGAAGGTAGTAATCCCTTTTCCCATCATCAAACTTGATGAAGTTAAAAAAACCTGGAAAAGTGTCCAAACCTCAGCGTGTGTATCTCATTCCATCTCTGCAGGGGCCAGAAAACATGATTTTCATTACCACAAGATTACAGCACTGCATCAGGAACACCGAGACCAGGATCTTACTTCTATCTCTCTCACTAGCCTGCTGAGCAACTCTGGGCACCTCGTTGCATGGGGCTCTGATCCTCTATGCTGATGTTCACGTCTGCTGTGAAGCACACTGTATGAAATGATTTCAAAGAAATGCATCTCATCACTCCTCTGACTTGCAAAACCTGGGGGTGGGGGAGAACAAGTAACTGCCCTCTTCTTTAGGAATTCAGCAGTCACTGCCAAAGGCTCTTCCAATTACTGCCCTGTCCTAAGCACCCCATTCCTACACAAATGCGGGTTTGGCGGGGTGGTGCCAGGGACACCAGAAGATGAACCACACAGAGCAATAATGCAAATATAGGTCACATTTCAGTGTCTCCAGTGCTGGTTTTCAACTGTCTCCTGCAGGTGTTACCAACTCCCCTCAGTGACATGAGCCAACTGAGTAGAAATGCAACAATTGCACGTGCTCCTATTTGACCTGCAGATTGGGAAGGAGAGACTGGCTTATCCTCACAAGGGTGGAATCCAACAAGGGTATTGCTGCCCCTCTTAAAATATACAAATGTCTATAGGAGAAGATGACAGATACCATCAGCTGTGTCACAAGTTGTAAAGTTTATTTGCTACAGAAGAGATCATCATGAGGTCTGAAGGTCTATAATCAATCTGGCCTTCCTTGCAAGAGGGCACAGTTTGCACCAATTAAGCCCTAGTGAATTACTCAGTGGGAAGCTGCTCTGAATTAACAGAACATGGCTGTTACTTATGTCCTCTTTCCTGGATAGTAACCCTGTACCTTTATTCATCAGAATAATTCATCAGAAAATGCAAGGTCCCAGCTTTATGGATTCACAGATTTACGGAATTGTCAGAGTTGGAAGGGACCTCTAGAGATCACCTAGTCCAACTCCCCT
>JAOXJM010000012.1:15713161-15726295 GCA_026413425.1 Tringa solitaria
TCAACCCACCCTTTAGGAACTTGTAAACATAGATGAGGTCTCCCCTCAGCCTTCTATTCTCCAAGCTAAAGAGCCCCAGCTCTTTGAGCCTTTCCTCATAAGGAAAGGAAATGTACATAACCTTAGATGAAGTGAGAGTAAAGCATTACAGTGTCTCAAGGAAACTCTGTGCAGAAAATAATCCGGTCAGTGTACTTTTACATAATCATCAGTTGCAGCCTGAGTCACTGCACACTGAGTGGCAGTAACTCTGTCCTGTAGAAATGAGCTCCAGCATTTCCAATGGCCACCTGCTTCTACGTGAGATTTGTTCACAAAGTCTTTCCACCTCCCCACTAAGTCAAAACCCAGTTAGATCAGCAAACAGTATCTTCATTCAGTCTTTTGATACACAGAAGCTTATGGTATCTAAAAGGACCCTGGCAAAAAGTCTGACCTATTCTCCCACAGTGGGTGCACAGGAAAGAAATAAAGCCTTTCTGAGAACTGAAGCCTGATAATTGAGTCAGCCAAGTATCTTGGCAATTTGGGAACAATACCATTACTACACAAATGAGTTGCTAAGAATGAGTGCAGAACATATCTTCAAATGCACTGCTATTTGCCGGTGCCATTGGGGAAGCACCTTGAGTACCTTTCAGCTGGGGACAGTAGGGCATGGAAAGGTATGAGGCACTCAGAACAGCCAGCACAGCCATCTGTTACCTTTGCAGTACTGGAGCACTGTCTCCATGGCGCATTTCCTGTCTGTAGCCCACCTGATTCGAGCTGATCCAGCGATTTTGTTTTCCACAGGCCACCAGCCTTGCCACAGGTACACTTCGTGGTGATTGTCAACAAGAAACAGTGCTACACAGCCAAGAAGTAACAAATCCATCATCAGCTGCTTATTAGTTCTCAGAATCCCCTAAACAACCCCAATCTTACATGCTTGTCAGTATCAAAACAGGATCATTTCAAAGCTTTTTGTTATTCACCCAGCTGAGTCTCAGCTAAACTCACATTCTCTGATACAAACAATGTATTTCTATAGGAAGCTTTTGGGATCCATGTTTGTTTGATTAGTTCTCAGCATCTTTATCACGGGAAAATTACTGTTATTGCTCAATGCTGTATAAGCATCACATGCACACATTTTCCTGTGATAAATCAAGTTAAAAGTAATTACAGTTACTCAATCACTGCCCAATGCAGGATAGACTTGTCTGTTTTCCTGTTACTTAAGTATTTTAAAGTATTTACCTGGCTGTGGGGCAGTGTAAAGATCCTCTTGCAAGAATGGCATGGAATTGATGACCGCAGGGTCTCTTGAAGGGTAAACGAACTCAGTGGCTGAGAATTCTCCTGATGAACTACTGAGGCTGAACAGGCGGGGGGTGAAATTAAACTTTCCAGGATCTTTAAAGAACAAAAATTAAGACGATTTTCTATAGAAAATGTCAGAGATTAATGTAAAAAATAAAAACAAAAATTCAACTTTTAGAGTAACTGTAAATTCTCTGATTTTTTAAAAATCAGGAGACATCCAGATGTCTTGGGGGACTAGCAACAGCTGTGAAGAACTTGAGCTAAAAGGCTGGCTGCCATCAGCTTGAATCTGATCCTGGCTAGTTACTATCAGCCGTTTCGTAACTGGCTGTTTTGCAGCTGAAGTGAAGCAAGCCCATCTCAGAGTTTACTTTTTAGCTGAAAAAATTTCCACTTGGTAAATCAATCCCCCTGCTACCTTTGTTGGCAGCTTCAAAGCAAAGACGGGACAAGAATGCGTGCAGGACCGCCTCCTAAATCCCTTCAGAAGAGAAGCAAAATGTGTTGGTAACAGCGTTTACTGTTGCTCTGCGCTGCATGAATACAGAGGGGCTGCAGAAGGGGGAGAGAACAAAATGAAACACTTTGTTTTCCAGCACTTTCCTTCTAGAACAGTATTACTTAACTCAGTAGATTTTTAGAAGCATCTCTCTCGAAGGGATCATCTCAACTACCAAGAAGTTCTTCAAAAGCTTTACATTAAATCTCACACCATAGACTAATAAAGTAAAATGTGATGCCAAATCCAGGAATGCAGGTCTACCTTGCAACATGCAATCATAGGCCTTTCGATCTCTCCTTCCTAATGCATCCCAGAATCCCAAGGGCTCTGACCCTTCATCACATTCATGTATCGTCACCTTGCTGCTGCTGTGCAGCCCTGCCTCCAGCGGACACCTACAAAACACAAAGAAAGAGGGTGAACCCAGCTTTCCTGCCCCAAACACAGCTAACACTAACCTGCTGGCCACTCCCATTATTAGAACCCACAAGCACCCTACAGGCTTGTTGCACAGTTTGTGTCAACATAGGCTTTTTGAAAATGATGTAAAAAAATATCAATAAACAAGATATGGAATTTCAGCAATCATTCTCACACCATTTCTGATCACATACGCAGGGTGGAGGAGACACTCACATGAGCTCTCAAATAGGGATTCTCACTGCCTGTTTTTGTAACTACTGCTGTTCTCCTCGGATGCTTTCCCCAATTCATTTCTTCTTCCTTATTCACAATGCTTGATTCTAATCCTCCTATCAACTGGGATTTAGTTTGCTATTGAGATTTTGAGCATCTCCCTCCTAATGGAAAAAGACTGGGTTTTTTGCAACTATAATTAGTACATTAGGAAGAATAAGTGCATTTGACCTTAAGTCAAAGTGATTACAGAACATGTTTTCCCCACTCCACCGAATGAACTACCCATCATTCCTCCTCCTTATCAAGCATACACGTATTGCAGTTGTACTCATAGGACAGCTTTATTTATTTTAACTTTTCTTTGAGACAGGCTAGTTTAAATAAATTGGTAGCCTGTATAAACATCTCCAAAATACAGGTCAGAAACTCACTGTTCTTTTATTTTATTGGCTGCTGTTCTTCCTACATCCTTGGTGTGAGATTGTGCTTTGCAGCCATGCCACAGGTAGATAAGAGCTTTATTTATATTGAGGACAATCATGGATGTCCGGGAACGCAAGCTGCTGCAGTGACATGCGACTTCAAGCAAGTTTCCTTCATTGGGGACTTCTCCTCGCACACAATATAGCCTCCAGTCACCTGCAGCAAACAGGAAGAGCGCAGCAGTATTATACAGTCACACGGGATTGAAAATTCAAGACCTCTGCTCTGGAACAGCTGTTCTCTTCCTGGATGAATTTCATATATTGCATGCCTATAATGTCACAGATTACACTAGCTAAGCATCAGGTGTGGCTAACTGCTTGAGAAACCCCATTGCAGAAAAAATGCCTTATGAAACCTTGCTTCAAGAGTGATGTGAAGAGCCAGGTCTACTGTGTTAAGAGCTGAAGAGCTTAACAGAGCAGAAGAGTCAAGTTTCTGCCATTTCATGCAGGAAAAAATATAGAAACAAATACAGTAACCCTTCTATTCAGCTCTTCTTCCCTTGTGCACCTTGTACAGGAGGTCACATACAGATGTGAACTGGGACATTTCCAAGTTACACCTGCATTGAAATTCTCCTTCCTCAACTGCAGCATTGAAGGAATATGTTGCAAGAAGTGATGAATGGGTAACAAAAGCTTAGAATTCTCCTTGGAGTAGAACTGCTCATAAACATACTCTTTTGCCCAGACTATGTAGAAAAGAACATATTTTAAAGCAGATAGGCACTTTGCTTAATTAAAAAAACCAAACAACTAGAACAATTTATATGTGTATCAATACAATAAAGTCAACTTGCTCTAGGGTGACCACATCCATTCTAAGCTCAAAGAAGAAAAAAACTACCTCACAACAAAGCATTGCAAAGTTGTCTCATGCATTTCATGGCATCCATTTCTCTTTTTTTTTTTTTTTTTACAGAGTATGGTAGCAGAGACTGAACTCAAAGGGCTTCACAATAGTTAATAAAGGATTTTGGGGCAGAAGCTCTAAACTAACAGTAATTTACTTTGTGCATTTTCTTCTTCCTCTTCCCTTCTTCCAGCATGCACGATCATTCCTCCTTGGAAGCACTGCAGGAAGCATGGTGGTTCTTTTCCTTGAAGCACTTGTACCTGGAAATTGAAAGCACCGCTCTTTGTTAAAAAAATGAAGCAAGTATACAGACTCAGGAAAGCTAGTCTCAATGGATTATTAAAAATTATATAGTTATGGCCACCTACAAAGTTATGGCTTTTTTGTACTTTACAACTGCTGACTATTGGTTAAATTACTATATGTATCAGCATAGAATGGGTTTCATATGTGACCTGCATATTAAAAGAAATCTCTAGCTGGAATCCAACAATCAAGAGTTCCAGAGGATAAGGAATAGCAATTAAACTTTAATTTAAATTATTTTAAACTAACCAATTTTTGAATTCTTTACAGGACTGGGCCATCTTGCGTGATATTTTCTGAAACTATGATGAGATATTGTAGAAATGAAGTAGGTTCACAATTTGCTGTGAACTGGTCCATGTGACAACATGCATATTGTTTGCTCATTAAACATTGAATTTTGATTATGAAACCAATACAGTAAATTGTTAAATCAGCTGTGTCACACAGCATCCAGCACTCTGGGCCAAGTGTATTTGTGTGTCTCCTCTGTGCACTCCTGTCTTACTGGTCATGTCTATGCTGCTGTTCAAAAACTAATTACAGCATTATCAAGGTTGAGAAACTAACTTTAAACCTCCTTTCTTGTGTGCTGGTAACAGTCAAGCCACAGCAAAGCCTAACTCCACCTAAAGACAAAGCAATCTAGCCTGTCCCCTGTTTGAGCTTCAAACTAGCTGTATTTACATTTGCTAGACTCTCTGAAAAACAACACAATCTACTCCAAAATTACAGAGTAAACAAACTGAAAATTTCAAATCTATTTTCATGCCTTGGCCTGGCAGAAAGCGCTTCTCCTGTTCTCAGAACTAGGAAGACAGTCCTATTATCTGAATATGTATGGAAAGGAAGGCACAAATCTGTTTTAACTGTTCTTCACCTATTCCTGCAGGGAGAGGAGAGAAGACATTCTTCTTCAGCCATTCTCAGAAATACCATCTTTAGAAGGGGGATTTGGGAATGACAATCCATAAAGGAGTTTATTTGTCTCTGGAAGTTGGAATAAAGGGAAAAGAAATTTTGAGGTCTGGCTTTTTGCACTGGCAAGCACACCTTTACAGAAAGAGAGGAGGCAAAAAAGATAACCTGCATTTACTCAAGTGGCTACTTGAGCAAGCAAGTCTTACCAGGACTGCCATCTAGGTCTGCAGGAAGCTCACCTGTGCTCCTCTCTCTTCATCAAGTTCCACTGTCATCAGTGCCGATGTCCCTTTCTCACTCACTGTGGAGTGTCTTCCTTGCCAAAAGAAATACACGCATTTCTCTTTTCCAACAGCCCTTACTTGTTGGTCTCCTTTTTGCCTGCTTCCAACTGCAAAACAGAAAGCACATGCTGAAGATTAAGTAGTCTGGCTATAGGTTTTAACAGCACGTGGTTTAATCTCATCTGCCAGCTCAGCACTATCCTGTCCAGAACAGGAAAGATAAAATGTCCAATTGGAGGAACATTAGGTCTCCAAGCTAAGTCCTCCCCGTGCTAAGTCGGCACTGTCTCATCTGGTGGATGTAAGCCCACAGGCAGAGATGCCTGCGTTGGCCAGAGAACGAGATGTAGAAAGAACTGGTACTATCTGGAGAAAAATAACTGACATCACTGGAGCCAATTTGCATGTGAAATGGTATGTCCAGTCATGTTACCAGAAGAGCACATTATGGCTCATTTTCCACATTACACACTGTTCTTTGGCAGCAGGAGAGATGCTGGCTGCTCAGTGAGACTGGAAACAGCAACGGTAGAGAAAGCTACAGGCATAAAAGAAAAATCTTTCTTGGTAAAGCGATATTAGAAAGGAAAACTACATAACAAAAGAACACCAAAGCAGTATTTTGCAGTCCCAAAAAGTTAGGATTAGGTAATTTTTATTGATTTATTTTTTAAAATTAACTCAGTATTTCACGTTGGTCTGGAAAGTGGGTTAGCAGCAACGTTTTTTTTTTTAAGGTTCAGTATTTTGTTGTTACAATAAGCAAATAATGTTTACAGCAACGGAAGTTCAACAATAAAACCAGTTATGGAATATTTTACTCTTTCCAGTGAATACTGAATAAACAGAAATAATTAAATCAAAGATTTAAAAAAACCCAAGAGCTTTAAACCAGATTCTGGAAAAAAAAAATTAGAACTTCTGCCTTGATTTCAGCAGTGCTGAGCATCATCCAACCAAAATACTTAGGAGAAAGCATCTTGGTTTTTTCCAGTTGAGAATATTCAAACCACTAGTCACTTCTAAATTTTACGGTTTTCACTCTTACCTGTACATTCAACCCACAGAAGCACTGCTTCCTACATAACAATCGATTCTGGTTTGGAGTGATGGCAAACATTTTCATCCATTGGGATTAGGAGTCTGTTTACGGTTCAGTATTAGTGTTACCCACTTCTCCCAAGTCTTACAAGCTTTTGTATTTTTCCTGGATTTGCCCGTATCTGAACTCAATGATCCTGAATATCTACATTTTTTTTTGCTAAAAGGCTGAAGCTGTCTAGCTGTTATACTGCTTTCAACCAATTTTAATATTTTCCTATTTGGAACAATCATTTCTAGACTATTTCTAATTTACTTACCACAAAAGCCACCTACTCTTATTTTGGTGCTAGAACGGAGAGTTCCAGTGAGCGTAGTGAGCTGACTGATTCTCAACAGTTACCTGCTGCTCTCAGGCAATTTGTCAGAACACTCCTCAAGTTTTCCGCTTCAGACAGAAACCCATCCCAAAGTGTTCCCAGAAACAGCAAAAAGGACAGCAAGGGCAAACAGTTGGCAAGAGCTTTTCCTGTCATTGTTACTGTGTTCCATTACCCAGCAAAGGTTTCCTTGTGGCTAAGCCTACCTCTTTTGCAAGACGTTCAGGCTACTGTCATTAGTCCAGCTGCCTAGATATTTTGGTGTTAAGCTGTGGGTACAATTCTGGCTTAATGAGCTGTCCTGTGAAGATGTGCAACACCACTTTTGGGTAAAAGGAGAGATGACAGTATTACATTCGATGTATGAAAAATAACTACAGCTTTTTTTTTTTAATGCTTTCTCTTAAACAAAATAAAATAATAAGCTCTGCTGCTTAATGGCCTAGGAAGGTTAAACTAGCTTTCTAACCTTTAAAACAGTTTCACATCCAGGGAAGTCTAGGTCTGGATCCTACCACTAACAGAAGCAGTTTTAACTGCTTCTCTCCAAGTTTCAGCAGGATGAAATGGAATCGTTCACTAACCTGTAGTGCTCACCATGTACTTCCACTTCACCACGTATGTGTCTCCCTCATGGAACTGCCCGATGCTTTGCTTAGGCAGTCTACTGTAATCGAATTCCAGGATGTGCCAGACATCCACAGAAGCAGTGATAATTTCAAACTGCCTCCCGTCTTCTCCTTCTACAAGTCCATAGCCCCGGCCAATATTCATTCCATCCAAGACCATGCCTACAGTTGTTTGGGGCACAGGTACCATTAGCATGACATCATATGGTTTAGTCTCAGATCTGGATTCTTCCTGTCAAAAAACACAGAAGAGTATTCTTTGAGCATAGGTGTGTTTGGTTTTTTTTTGCCTTACCCCACAGTTACACTCAAACAGTTTTACTCCTGCATATTTCAGTACTTTGGTATCTTGTCATCATTTGATGCCTTGTCAAAGCCACCTTGGCAGTACTCATTGAGCTGTGTAGCACTAATATAAAGCAACTCTGTGGGTTCACTGTAGGTGGTGATGTTCCGACCCCTAGGTCAAAGCCCACAAGATAAAGAAAGTCCTCTGGATCCTTGAGAACAAGCTTCTCATTCCAGCAAGGTCATCTAGTTTGAAATACCTAGCATGCTTATATGCACCTTCTGGTGAAGAGATTCATGAGAATTCTTCTCATTGAGTTTCTTCAGCTCTGTCCAATCAAGAAATTTTTCTTTGAACAGTATGGTCTCATTGTGTTCTGTGAGTCTGCCAAACACAGCCCAGTCTGGGCGTCCTTGTCCCTTTCTGTACAAGCGAACAAAAGAAACAGAATCAAATTAAACACTGTGAAATAAGGGCAAGAAAACTAAGTTTCTGCAATAAGACTAAACTCAAGTTTTGATACCTGGGTATGAGGGGGTTGCATTCCCCTGGGTCCAGAGGATTTATGTCACAATTGGAGTAGTCAAAGGTGCCATTCCACAGGTGTTTTGCCAGCTGGAATGCCACTTTTCTTTGTGCTAAGGTAACTTCCTTTCCATGCCATACGTATACTTCACTGCCAAAATCAAACACCAGCACCTAAAAACCAAAACCAAACCAAAACCAACCTACCGTTAGGATAGGTGATACCCTAAACCTCCAGTTTCCTAGTGCTGCAAGCTGGCTGCGTGTTGAACACAAACTCCTCCAAATATCTGGGTTTCTGCAGTGGCACTAACAACTACCACTGCCATGCAAGTAAGGCCAGGGCAAAGTCTTCACTGTGATGTCTAACTGTTGAGGATGACTGGAAGCAATCATGGGGAATGTTATGAGGTGTATCTTTAGGTGGTAGCTAAGTCACTTGCAGATTAGAGAGCTCTTATTACTGAACACCTGATTCTGTTGTACGACTGACTGCTGTCCAGTTCCAGAAGCTTCACTGCATTTAGACCTAAGCTTTGCCCTGCCGCCAGGGAAGGCTGGCAGAAGATACAGCGTGGGTAACTGCCTCAGCAAACAGGCAGCAACTGGAATACTTCAAAAAAAAAAAAAAAAAAGGAACGTGTCTTTATTTTGGAAATCTGCTCTCATTCCTACTTAGATGGGTGAAATAGTTGTTTGAAAGGGAAGACTCTGCTAAGCCTAGAAATAAAAATGCTTGAAGGGGAAACCAGGTTTTTATTTTGTTTTGTTTTTCTGAAGTGCTACCTGTTTTGCAGGACAAAAAGATTTACACTTCCTAAAATAGTATTTTACTTTAAAGCTAACATGATCTAATTTCTTGAGATCAGCAGCACAGTTTAGACAGCAAAGTGTTCAGAAGCTTTTCAGAAACACAGAGGACCCAATTTCCAGCTGTATGTTCCTGCGCTTACCACAGGAGCACTAAGTGGCACGGTACCTCTTTTGGTTGTAGCAGGGTACATTTTGGCACCTTTCCCCAGTAGTCATCCTCAGGAATGAGTTTATCTTCTACGAGACGGTAAATGCAATTTGTTTCTATTATTGCAGCTTCATACATTTCATCTTCTTCAGGACTTCCAGCAGCTAAAGGAAAAAATTGTCAAAAATAATAAAAAATTGTAACATCCAACTATCTTTACTAAAGAGAACCGACTCAACTATTTTACTGTGATAAAACATCAGATACTGTAACTGTAAGAATGCTTACACTGGTAATTTGTCTGTCCACCAAGGAGCTTCCAGAAGTCTTTGGCTGCATGGGTATGGGTATTTATTCCTTCTTCTATAGTCTGTATATAAGAAGCTCTACAACCAAGTTCCCGCTTTGTCTGAATTAAAGTTGCAAGTTCTGAAGCCTAAGAGATTAACAGTTATCTGAACAGGATTGCTTAAGTCTTTAGAATACTTGTGCATATCTTATTCAGGGAAAAGGCAAAAGATATGATATAATAAAGCAAATAGCAAAAAAAATGGTTATTATTTGTTGCACTAAATAAACAGACGCTAGAGAAAATGTTACAGAAATAAATTAATTCTTTCATTTGCCTTAAAACAAGACCTGATCTTCATGAACATGGGAATAAAAAGGACATCCTGCAATTCAGACTATTTTTTCTTTGAGTGCAAATCTGTTTCCTGAGGATATCCTCTTTTCTCTTGCAGCTTCACAAACTGCACACTCCTATGTCAGCTTTCATTCACTGCATGGGCTAAAACATATTTACAGGATCCTACAGATCTACCTGTCAGTTATACACCACTTTTCAAGAAAACTGGCACCAAAGCTCAATTACACCAAAGAGACCTATGCTGTGGCAGTTTTAAAAATAAACAATAAAAAAACAACTAGTACAAACCTTTGCTTTTTCTATGACATTTGCAAACTCTCCTACCCATAAGAAACATAAATGTGGAGTTAATAACAGGAAACAGTCTCCGCTGTTCAGTGACGAGGCCCTGGGTTCAACTAATCTTGTTTGAACATGTCTTCTTCCTAAGGAGAAAACAAAGCTAATTATATTCCTTTGACTACTGCTATCAAATGCCAAGATCTAATTTGTTTTGAATGAAATACAAACAATCCCAGCACATTTAGCAAAATATATGGAAACAGACTGTTAAAGAAGAATTAAAAAGACTACTACTGTGGAAAAAGGGTTTACTCACAGGAAGCAAAAAACTCGTTGCCTCCTTTCAACTAATATTTCTATTATTTACTGTTCTTGCTTTAGCAACTTTTTGTCCTTCTGGAAAGAAATGAATTAAGTAAATGGCAGACAACAGTGAAATTCCAGAATCCTTTACATTTGCTTAAGTGAAGCTATTGTGCAGTTTTTGTAGGCAGTAAAAATTTTTAAGAATTTTACTTTGCAAAAAAAAGTAGCTATTATTTTGCAGAATCAGGTGCATTACTACGCACTGTAAGAGAAAGTGAAGCAAGAACACTTGCATGTCACTTCCAAGTTATAATGAGCACTGGAAGAATGGGACAGTTCAAAAGTTTCCACAGGGGATGGATAGAATTCGTGAAATAATTTGTTTCTCCTTGGAAAACACACAACAGCGGCCACAATGCAAATCTGTTTGTATGGTTTTGCATTTGTCACACAGTTCTCAACTTATTCTTTTAGGTTTTGGACATAAGTTTTTAGGCATAGATCCAGAACAAGGTAAGCATCCAACTGTGGTAGAAAGTCCCATATGTTAAAATCAGCCTATTATGTATGGAAAGTAAAAGCAATTCCAGCATACCTTTAATTTGCAGCAGCATTAGCTTCTTGTATGGCACAGCACTGTTGTTAGAGTTTTGTTCTGTCAAATTAACACTCCGCAGGCTCACGTTGCTGAAGTTCTCTTTGCTGGCCAAGCCAGCAAGTGCTACTTCTGAGAAATTTGAGTTTGTAGACACTTGTACATAAGAAGTAGTAGGAGAAAAATCACACAAGAAAATGCAAAGAAAGGACAAAATTATAAAAAAATAATTGGTTGTTGCACTAAAAAAGAAACCCGCCCCCATTATATCCTGTTTTTCCTCATTCTCAAGAGCAACAGTAAAACAGGTTGAACTCAGACTAACTACTGGCCCGAAAGCTTTGTGGATTTAGCAATACCTAAGTTTCTAGATATCATCCAAGAGTAAACTGTCAGTGTGAGAATTATGTTATTTGGCAGAAATACCAACTTTGCTAGGAAACATGTTTTACCCAATGTTTTTTGAAGTAGCGTGTACATCTTCAATGCCTTAGAATTGATTAATGATAAAAGACAGCAGAGTAGCCAAGGCTAATTAACTGAAATTCCCTTCAAATTTGTCTCAGCCAGTGTGATGCAACAGTCATTTATATTTCAAAGTATTAGTCATGTTTTACTGTAAACTTAAAGCCTAAATTCTTGGCAAATTTTGTTTATTTCTCAACCAAAGACAAAGCACTTTATGAATTTATAACTCAGGGAAATGGTTCTCATCAAATGACAACAAAGTATTTACACATATAATTAGCATTTGCATCAATACAAGCAATGTTTAAAGCTGATGTCCCTTTATGCAAATATTAATAAGGAAAACTTGTACCCAAAATGGTAAAAGTGACTTGAAAAACCTTTGAATAAATTTTACAATAACGTCTCTTGCTGTCTGTCTGGTTGTCAGGAGAAAGCAACATCACAAGTAAAAGACAGAGCCCTGCCACAGAGCACTAATCCTTTATGGAAATTAATCTTTTGGAGTCAAGGCTAATCCCACTTTCTTAGAGAAAACTAGGACCCAAAATTGAGGCCAGTGTAACTGAACCAAAGTTTATCTATTCTTGTCAGCTCTCACCTCCAGCATAACATAAGACTAGATCTGCTTTCCTTGTTCCCCTGTCCTCACCCTGCAGGTACAGTGGCACTCTCTCTCTGCACAAGGTGACTGTGCTAAATATAAATAATTAAACTTATGCACAGGAGGTGGCTGTAGGTAGCTCTCCTTGAAGAATTCACACATGCCCTTCCCTCCAGACCTCCTAACCAGTCTACATTCAACCTTACACCTCAATCAGTATATTGCCTCTTAGAGAAAACATTCCATTCCTTCAGTTATGGTTTTGTGCTGGAATGTTTTGTTTTGTTTTGAATTGAAATAGCAAGACAGTGTCTTGTGCAAATCATACATTTAGCTTACTTTTTTCTACTTTCATTCGTTTTGACTCCATGAAGGCAACATTCAGTCTTTGTTCAGTATATTCATGAAGAATATCTTCCCTTGCTGCCAGCATTTTCAAGGGGTTTCTTGAGGACTGGACTCTGCGCGTAGGCCTGACTGCACGTTTGTGCTCTGCTACAGAAGATATTAACCTGAAAAACAAGCAGTGTTAATAATCATCAGTTTATTTTTCTAGGCAGAATCATCTAATGACAAGAGATTTGCTTTGATTTTGGGTGTGACATTCGTTATGAAATCAGGATCAGTTCCTTGATTCAAGCAGAAGAGTGATTGCAGTGATGTATAGAAGAAATGGACATGCCCAGTACTAAGATATCTACAAGATGACTTAAAGCTGAGCATTTTGACTACCACTCCTACATGGAAAAGCAATGGGGGGGGGAAGTTCTTACTTTGGTGCATAAGGATCAAAGATGGCATCAAAGTCCTCATCAAGGTCCAAAGGCACTGAGGAGGAAGGGAAATCCACATGGCGATAAAATTTGGAAAACGTTTCATCATCATCCAGCTTCATCACTTCTTTTACAGATTTTCCTGTAACTGTCAGCACTGTCTCTTGCATCCCAGAAACTGCAAGAAAAAAAACCAAATAACACACCACGTCACTCAATAAATAATCATACTAGAGATTGTAACTCTAGAACATGTAAACTTGGCTTGCTTGGTAGTTGATGGGGTTTTTTTTGGTGTGGTGGTTTTTTGGTTTTTGTTGTTTGTTTGTTG
>JAOXJM010000012.1:15726363-15749031 GCA_026413425.1 Tringa solitaria
GCTACTCATATGCAATAATCTTTATTACAAAATGGTTAGGAAGTATGGCTGAATAAAAAGTTAGGCACTATTAAAAATGAGTTGTTCTGATAGGGTGATATAAGCATTTTATGGTTTTGTATATTCTGTCTTGCCTCCAACCACAAAATTCCTTCCTTTGAAAATATATATTAGAACTACACGTGGAAAAGTCACTACTTCACACTAGTGAGTATGGCACAATCATCATCCTGTGCTAGTGCCCCCTCTGCTGAAATATGAATACGTTTGTTTATGGTATTTGACGCTTTACAAATTACAAAAGGAATTTTATTTTACAAAAGGAGGACAGACATGTGAGAGGGAAACACCAGAGAATTCTAGACAGCTTCATAAGTAGCCAACAAGCTGTACAAGGAAGGTGCATGAGCTGCTACAGAGAGTGTTTTCAAAAAAGCAGGAAGATAAATGAATTGTGCTTGGGTCAGCTTAGTGTCCTATCTTGATCTCAATGATCTTAAACTACATTTAAAGCTGTTTCACTCTATACGGTGATATGATTCAGACTGGCTGTGTGATTTTAAGAAATTTTCCTCTCAAGAAATATGTGAACATTGTTTGTAGAGAAAGAAGAAAGTTATTTTGGCATTTTTAATTTATTCTATTTTACTTTTGTAATACAATAGCATAAGATGTTTTTATTAAAATTTAGCAAAGACTGAACCACAGAAATAAACAGTGTGATCAATAAGTGCATTCTGAACAAACAAATATTCAGTTTCTGTTACCAGATATTTAAACTAAGAGGTACTTTAAGCAATTTGCTGAAGTTGGAGAGTGGATAAATTGCCACCTTTGGTAACTTCACCAACCTTTGTTATTCAGCCTTCCCAAGAATGACTCCAGCTTGTCAAGCTTCATATCTGATTCCAATTGCATATCAGGCCTGGCTTCAATTTCTAAGCAAACCAGAAAGTAAAACCTGTTAATTGACAGGAAGTAAAAAAGCCTGAATGTATTTCAGCCATTTTTGTTCCTTACCTTCCAAGGGCTTTGTAACTGGGGTAGTAGACTTCTGCCGGTTACTGAAAGGGGATGCTACTGGGGTTAGCGCACTTGGAGAAGCCAGGCCTGCATAAGAACAGTCAACATAGAAAATGCAGTCCTGGGTCAGCCCACGTTTCCAACATTGATGACAGAGGAAGCTACGTAGGGAAAGCAGATGAGCCTGGCTGCTTCCTGCAGTCCCTCATGCTTCCCCAGCCTCCACAACTGTCGCGTTAGGGATGGCAAAGTGTACTGCCTTGTGTGCCCCTTAAACCAACAGCAGAAACTGTCTCATTCACAAGAACAAAGCTTTGTCTCCATTTGCCTGTAGGCAAGCCACTACAAGATGCATGCTTTCTCTTGAATACAGTCATTTTGCTTGTTTTCAAGGTAGCAGCAGTTCACTTGATCTACATTTTGGCCTCCAATTCTACCACAAGCCACATTTTAAAAACATGCAACTGTTCTGAACAAAAAGATAAAGTTAGCAGGGAAATTACCAAGATCTTGCTTGGCATCTTCACAATCACCACCCCCTCACCCACCTTTTTAAATTTAAACCCGTTTCAATTCTTAAACATAGAAGGATGCATCTGACTTCTGAATGCTATCACTGGATTAAAGAGTAATTCTTGGGCACCGTCGCATTTTTAAGAACAAGTAGAAATGGAAGTAGAAATGGAAGTCACAGTACCCACCATGTCAAGCACTACTCCCTCCCCTTTTCTTGTACTCTCCTTCCTCCTTTTCACTAACTACTATAAAGCAATTAATTCTGGACCCAGTGGATAAAATAAGATGATCTTTGTTTAGTTTTTTTCATGTGAATCTAAGTTGCTCCAGTGAGAGAAATAGCACTTATAGGTTTCATGTTTTTTATTAGGCAGAAAAGCATACGAAAGCAAAGAATTGCATCTAATACCTCTAGTTGCCTAGATTTTCAGTAAATGGAGAAACTGTCATTTAAACCTTCCTCTAATATCTATTTTTCACTTAGCCATAGCTTACTAATTACTGAGCCACATAAGTTTAAGCCTTTAGTTATTTTGATCAGATTAAACCACTATTGTGGAAGATATAATAACCACGTTTCCACTTATCTTTATTGCAGCTCCTAGCAAGTCATAATTGTCAAACACCAAGATAGATTTAGAATATAATCAAGTAGCTTTTCCACTAACAAATTTTTCCCTGTTACTTAAGAGACTGAAAATTCCAGCAGGTTTTAAGTCAACTGGTAAAGCCTTCATCAAGACGTATTTGAGAGGACACAGCTCTTAAGCAGTTCTCCCAGGACTTAATCCACAAGACCACATTGAGAACTGCTTCAGATGTTAGTAAAGGATCATCTTCCAATTAGGACTGAAAATTTTTCAGCCATAAGAAGCAATTAAAATACAGCATCTGTGCACACGTATATAACAAGGATTTAATTTTGCATTGCTTTCTCATCATCTCTTAAATTAAAAACTCATCATGATAATTTATTCTTTTAGGCAACAAAAATAGCACACATCTGAATAAAATCCCGCTTGGACTACTTTTATTGATGCCACTGTCACTGGATTACCTTGCTTCTCCAAAAGAATGATTGCAACACCTAAACAGATCCTTTTAAGGTATTTTTCTTTTCCCACTAAGAATGCTATCACCTTCTATTCTTTTCCAAAGACCGGTCTATTTAGCAAAAAAAATAAAAAATCTCAAAAAGCAGTCTGTGGACAACTGAACACTTCTTCTTGGCGATCCTCCAAAATAGCTTAGTCTTTAAACACTGACCACTGTCATTTCTCACAGCAAAACAGTATAAGCAGCAGCTAAAATCTGTTACTGATAGATGTCATTTGTAATACCACGTATCTGTTTATCTACCAACAGAATGTGGCATGGATTGCAAATGGAATTACCTTCTGTTGAAATACTGCCTTCACCCCACAATAATTTTTTTGGGTGGTTGTCATTTAACTCAAGGTTCATTGTTGTGTTCTTGTAACAAAACAAAATTTAGTATTCATTAACCACAAGAGATCAGTTTAGCTGCCTTCCCAAAGCTGTTATTATCCCAGGCGCGCTGCATGAACACCTGTATTTCTACCACATACAGCCTTCAGAGACTCCTGTCCACTTCAGAAGAATGATTGCATCTGGAAATACTGACTGAATTCAAGAGATCCCAAAAATGTCAGCATTGCTCCCTTGTCATTACTACTCACAGAAATCTGCTCAGTGATTTCTTCAGCCAAACACAACACTTCAAGTTGTTGTCCAAAACAGCATCCATAAAAATAACACGCTAAATATTCCCAGTGATCCTAGGAGTGGGGGAAGTGCCAGCAATAGCAACAACTAGATTTCACAACTTTTTTCGAAAAGACAGTGCACCTGGCTTTTCAAAGGAAGAATAAATAAGAAAGAATAATCCAACTGTGCCCTCTGGGTTGTATTAGAAGGAAAAATGAAAAGTGTTGAAGTGATTGACTACCACCATTTGGACAGAGGCCAGTAATAACTGTATGGTAGTGCAACAGTGCAGAACAAAATGAAACAATACCAATGGCCGCAAGAAGGTAGAGTGAACAGTCTTGTGTCATTCAGTTGAAAATAAACAGTCCTCCCCTTGCTAAACATGGATACTGCTTCTGCATAGCTTTAGCTTGACTTTATTTTGACTAGACAGATAAGCTGTGGCTTATTTATATGGGGATCATTTCATCACTGACCTTTCTTTACCATTCGGCCAGCTACAGTGAACTGTGTGGAGTCATTGGCTGCTCCTTTACCCTTTGACTTCCAGGCTTCTTCTCGAGCTGTAATCAGGTGTTTCCTTTCTTCAATGGTCATCTGACTCTCCTGGTTATCTGCCACCCTCTGCTTTTTGGGAGGAAGAGACAGACATGTTTAGAAATAGATAAACTGACCAGGATATAGCAAAAGACTGGCTGAACATTTCAACTGCCAGCTGCAAAGAGAAGAGAACAGGAGAAAAAGCTACTGAAGTAAAGTCACAGACACAGCTTTGTGACCCTGACCCTGAGAAGCTTCATTGTCTTGCTATTCCATTACACTGTGAAGATAAGATTTTGGTCTATGCACTCTTTGACCTTTTCTTGACACTACCAGCCAAGGCAAATGGCATCCCTCTAAGCAAAGCACACTACTTATTCTGTGTATGATACAATTTTCCAGACCTTGTTCTATTGAAGCATGACTTGCTACACCGGTGAGACCACTAAACTGACTTTCAGCAGATGTTTTCAAGTGTGCAAATCTGCAGGAGGCACAGGGAATAACAATGAAGAAGTGTAACTTCAGTTGGTGATTTCTGAATCAGTCTCTCAAAGTAACTCAATTCTCCAGGCAGGATTAGCAGCTTTGTAACTCCAGAGGCTGCTCACTTTAGTTCCTAAATCAGCTTGCTCTACTGAATATTTTCCAATGACTGTGATCATCTGTCCCACTCCCTCTCACCCTTGCTTTTTTTCCTTTTAGGTCACTCTCAGCTTTCCTCAGTTGCTGTAGATGGTAGTAGCCAACAGCTCGAGTGACCAGAAGCAGCTAGAAGCACTACCTTAGTGCCCTCCTAACACAAAGGATTGATGATGGTGCATTAAACAGGAAAGAAACTGAACTTACATACTCTGCTGTAGTAGGTCAAGCCAAAGAAATATTGCTTCAATGCACTTATCTTAAAAAAAGGAGCAATATTTCAGGGATGATACCACATAGAAATCGAGCATGAAAGTATTTTTAGCACATGGGACTGTCAACTCTAGAATTACTTCCAAGTTGTGTGCTATTTGGCATTTTTCTTCACAACTTAGCTGCTAGAATTGAAAAACCACATGAAAATCTAAAGCTTTAGCACAGCTCTAGCTCATAAAACCACAAAGGGGAAATGAAAACATATGCAAAGACTTACGAGCATAAAGCAAACATCCTTCTTTCAAGATACAAGTAAGAGATATGAACCCAGATATTCTTATTTATTATTTTCTTAAAATCAAACAGACTAAATATATCTGTGACTTTGTATAAAAGCAATTGTGACTGCAGGGAACACACTGAAATAGAGATTTTGTAGCTTTCAGCATTTACTAGGAGCAGTATCCATCATCCAGAAGAGTAAAGACAAGCCAAGAAGTGGCTTGTACAAGGACTAGGACATGAGAGCCATCCACTCCTTCCCTCTAGTTCCCTTCTCCAGTAATGCTTGCTCTCAGTTTATTAGGAAAGACAGCTGAGCAGCCAGACACCATGACTGCATGTCACGATAATCAAGATAAAAACCTCTGATTTTTCCCTAGAACTCCAAAATGTTCAATAGAAATAATAAGATTCCTCATCTGTAAAAGCCTCTGAATGCTTTAAAGAAAAACACTGGTAGTAATTTCTGTTCAGTTCCCCTGATCTCTACCCGTTCCAATGCCAGCACAGCCACCTCTGGGATGAACAGCTGGTAGAAGAAAACCCACAGTAATGTACTAAAGCAGATCTGGGCAGGAAATTAATAAATACCTAATGAAACCACAAGTGAAAATTCATACAAAAACCAAATACTTTTAACTGAGCGAGGATGCTGACTTCCATTGCAGTATGAGGGGAAGTGAGGGAGAGGTGGGAAGTAGTGTCAAACAGATTCTTTCATATGTTTTGGTTGTTTGTTTGTTTGTGGTTTTTTGTTTGTTTGGTTTGGTGGGGTTTTTTTGGTTTTTTTTTTTGTTTTTTTTTTTAAGTGACAAGGAGGGAGCTTAATTTTGAATTTTGTCTGCAGTGAATACCTGAAGATTCAGAGTCTGTAGAGATACTGCAAATTCTGAAGACACAGACCTGGAAAAAGTGTGTGTTAACAACTACATACGTAAACTGTAAGAAAGATCATTAGTAATTCTGGAGCTCTGTCAAAGGACAAAAGAGAGTAGCTGTCTAACAGCAGAAACAAACATTTTTTTTGAATGTAAGATTTCAAGCTGTTCCATTGGGCAAAACACCTCTAGAGTTCCTAAAAATAAATAAATAAATAAGCCTGGATATGTATGTTGAAAAACTCAGAGCAATTCCATGTTAGATTTCTTCCTAATGCATGAAGACTCCCACCTTCACCTATTAATGACCTAATGAACTAAAAAAATTATAAACTCAATAGAGACCAAACAATCCCTAAAACATGTAACTTGCCTTAACAGTCCTGGTGAAAAACAAAATTATATGTGATGATTAAAAGAAAGAATAATTTTCTGTAGCTGGAAAACTAACATAAGCCAACACAATTGTCAAAAGAAATCTCAGAAAAAATACACCTGGTAATTGGGAATAGTTTAGAAAGCTTTTGCAATTGCCAAATGGCAGCATTTACAGGGGAATAAGTTGGTCAAAGCACATTCTGCCTGGGAGAAAATATGACAAGAAAGGTGAAACTCAACAAGCATTTAAGTACAAATTCATTTCCAAGTGAAAAAAAATATTAAGATATGAAAGAAGTATAAATCTCAAATTCGTTACTGTAACATTTTGATAAGGGGAGCTAAAGACTCCAATAAAAAGTCAAAAAAAGAATTAGTTGTGACTGCCCCATCCCTGGAGGTGTTCATCCAGCCTGGATGGGGCTTTGAGCAACCTGATCTAGTGGGAGGTGTCCTTGGCTATGGCAAGGGGTTGGAACTCGATGATCTTAAAGGTCCCTTCCAACCCAAACAATTTTATGATCCTATGAGTCTAAATAACTGGGATAGGAGATGCCCCAAACACAAGCAGTGAATTAAAAAAGCTGCCTTTGTAAATGGAAAAATACCTAAGACTGATAAAAGCTCAGATGGCGGACGATATTTAGAAGAAGCAAAACTAAAGCATACAGACACAGGTCACACAAGCTACGTGTTCTAGGAGACACTCGTGGGAAGACTGCTGTAAGACAATCAACGAAGAATCAAAAACATAGGCACGTAATTAATGCCATTCCACATGGCATTATGGAAAACAGGTTTAATCAAAATGGTAAGTTTGATGAGATCAAGTATGATTAAATATGTTAACATAGTTACCTCTGATTTCTTTAATATATTTGACTTAATCATGGATGACATTCCGAGGGTTTTTTTGAGCAATATAAAAATATCAGTGCAGCTTACAGGCTGCAAACTAGTTAACTGAAAAAAACATTTCTAAACAGAAAAGAGCCATGCAGTGATCTTATTCATCCCAGCTTTGATCACAACGTTTTCATGCACATGGAAAAAAAGATACAGTTCTGCTGAGAAAACCTTTGGGATGACACCAACATACAGAAGAGTGATGAAGTGAAGGAAGAAATAATCACATAGATGAGTTAAAAAAGGTTATAAGAAAAATCTGGTAAACGAGGCTTTTAAGAGAAATGTTATTTGAAAAGGGAAACAAGCAAAACCCAGACAGAAAAAGATGAGAAAAATTCCCATGGAACAGTTGTTCTGAAGAGATAATCTGTACTGCAACAGCTAATCCATTTCCACACTTCTATCCTGGATGCTGACAATTTTGAAGTGTTTCAGGAAAGAGCTAAAATAACCTTTCAAGATTTGAAAAAAAATCTACCTCAGATTAAATCAGAAGAATATCTGTTTTTACTGAAGAGGTTAAGAGTTAAGTTTTACCCAGTGAGAGTAATTACATATGAAAAATTACTTGATATTGCAGTGAACTTTCTGTCTGTTGACAGTTCAGAATAAAGACATTAAATTTTTCTAAAAGATCTGCTTTAAACCTGAGAAGGATGTATAGACTCAATGCAAGAAGAACTAGAAACAGGTCTTCCTTTTCTCCCACTGCTTGGCTAGGTTGGATGATGATATTGGTCTTTTCTAGCACTGCAACACATTTCTTGAGGGTACACACAAGGACTTCACTGCTTTTGCAGCATCAATTCATGCTAAGGAAGGGCCCAGATGTAGGCAATGCTCCATTTTGTACCCTACAATCTTCCAGTCCAACCAGTGTCCCCTTTAGGTCACAAGAACACAACTGAGAGTGTTCTGTAGCTGCTGGTTTGTTGTTTGGGGTTTCATTTTGTTTTTTGATGCACAAAATAAGCGAATTAATGGTTTTCTATGTTGAATATCAAGACTGTCTCTACTGGGGGAATCCAAACCAAGCATGAACACAAACTATTTTTCAAAAGGGGGATCCATTTAAAACCAATGTTACAAATTACGTAAAAGAAGAATCTGAAAAGTACCTATTTGCATTTAAATACAAGTAACCTCTCTAGTTTAGGCTCCTAAGACAAAAAAGCATGAGAAGACTCCAACAACTGTACAAGTATGGAAAAGTTTCTGCATTGTTTTCCTCTGCAACTTTAAATGGGTCTTGCTGTAAGCAGAAAACTCAAATGTAAATGCACTGCTTCCTGTTCAAAAGTGGTTTGAACAAAGTAGAACATACTCAACTTGTCTTGTGCAAACAACAAAACAATTGCGTCAGAAAAAAACCCAAACAAATCTGTATGCACCTTGATAATATCCTAGAAGGAAGCATGTTTCTAGGAGGGCAGGATGCAGCTCATCATGGTCAACAGAAGGGTGTTCCCCTTTAAAGATAGATGGGATGAACAACCCACTGAAGAACCTCCTTCTCACTACTGTGGGGATATTATGTTATTAAGTTAGACGATACATTTACCTTCTAGTTACATAGAGTGGGTGAACTCTGTACAACAACATGAATAGGTTACCTCAAGTAAATAGTAATAAAGCTATATTAAAACCAGACCTTACAGAGAAGAGGTAACACTAAAACATTTAGTTACTAGCCCCAAATTCAATTTTTACTTTAAAAAAAAAAAAATCAGAGTAAAAGATCATCCTGAATAACGGTTATGAAAATGAATATAGACATGGTAAATATCAGTATTCAAAATGTTTGTCATAGTTCCAGGAGCCCCTGGCATAATCATCATCCTCTGTTCTAGCAGTGAATATCTGCCCCTTGGATTCACTGCCATTACATGTGCTGGCCAGAATGCTTCCCATGTGCAACATGCACTGCATTTTGTGTGGAAATGAAGAACCCAATGGTTTCCCCGTAGTACTACAACCACAGATCTGAGCTGGGAGGCAAGGGACAAGGAGGTGTAATAATGCAGAATTAGACTTTTGGACTACTGAGACTTTCCAGAGAACTGTCCTGGTTTTCTCATGTTTTTCTTCAACTTGTTTCTTCACCTGCTCCTGCCTTCACTTTTTTTTTAACCTCTGATTATTTGAAACAGATACTGTTTTCTCAGATCAAGATCCAATATTCTACTTCTGCTCAAAGACAACTTTGTTACGTAGCTCTAGCTGAAGAGTTTATATTTCTCATTATCTATTAATTCTTCATAAGTAAGCTCTTCAAATTTTTTTATAATGGAACTGCAGAGGTATTGACGTGATTTTGAAGATGAAATCACATGAATCATGCTTCTCCAACATTTACTGGAACAGCAGCAGAACTCTATTCCCAAGCAAGCACAGTTAACTCTGTTGCCACAAGTTGCTTTGGGAATGTGCATCTTAGATCTGAATGTAATTTTCTGTCTTACTCCTCCCTCCAATAATTAAATAGGAAGTTTGTACAGCATTTCACCTTCCATCTCCAAGGATGACGTTCATCAGAAATCAGAGAGCTTGATTCTTTCAAACTAGTACTACAGGCCTTAAAGGAAGAAAGAGAGAAGTGGGAAGATGGGACAGTCAGAGAATAGAAGCAGGATGTACCAAAGCAAAAATCCTTTAGACAGGGACTAGGGAAAAGCACTATAGGAAAGTCACCTCTGAACAAAAGGAGCTTGTTTGTTACAGTCAGTAAATTAGATGATTTTATGCCTTACATTGCATATGCGCATTACTTACAGAGAAGTCATGCTACACAGCATTTCATTTTAAAATAAATGCTGTGCAGTTACATATTGCTCCTTTTATACACTCTTTTTACAGTGTTACAATGAATGCAATAATGTCTCCTTCACTTACTTTCTCACCTATATAGTCTAACATACAGAATTTTTAGGAAAGCAATGATAAGAGAAACACTAGCAGAATGTATATTGAAGTACACAGTATAGTGGCATAATACTATGTTTCTTTAAAGCAGCATGTATTAAAGTGGTTAATCAGTTAAGAGTATTATTAATTTCCTATTTTAAAAAAACCCCAAACTGTCAAAATGTGCTTATTTGAAATTGTTGAGCATTTAATTGTGCAGACTTTTGCTCACCTGATTAATAGGTAGAAAAGGATGAAATTTATGGAGAGCAGGTATAACGGGAGAGTAAGTAGAAGCATATACAGGTTCCTATGACAAGGACAGAAGCAAAGCAAAGGAATTAGAGAAGAACTGGGCTATCAGAAACGGAGATGGGGGGGAAATAACTCATCTTCCCCTAACTTCTTAAAATGAAGTAAATCTGAATCTTTTAATCTTCTAAAAATGTTTTCCCTATTGAAAAGCCAGAGATCAAAAATGTTGTCAAAATACAACAGGATGTTTACCAAAGCCATTCCATGCAAGAATTAAACAAGTTAGTAACAATATCACTACAACTCAACATGAAACAAACCAGCACAGCCAGAAGATACACTTTTCATATGCCGATAATTTTTATGTCTCTGTATTCATGCACCATTAAATAGACGAACCACGTCAACCACAAAGTGAATAATTCTGCTGCAAATTTAATCAGACCTGGCTAAATAACAAGCCATCTATTTTCTGGATTAAAGGAAAGAATGCTTACTAAAACTGGGATACTCAAAAGCCATCTGGAGGGAACTGCTAAGCTCAGAGCACTCAGTGAAGGTGAGTTCATCATTCTAAACAAAGCCTACAAATAACCCCTGCCTCAGAGCTGGGCTTACCCAAAGCTGATTAGACATGGCTTTATCATCTATAATTCTTCCTCTTTTCTATAGGTTAAAGCAAATTTGGAACATTGCACAGAATATAGGTAAAGACTGGTCATTAGAGTGGCTCCAAATGAAGCCTAATTATTAGAGTTTCAGTTTTGATTAGAACTGGATATGAGCACTTGATGGATGTTATATATGAAATGGATAAAACTATTACCACAACAGGAGAGTAATATTTTGCCTAAAAGTAACTTTTTAAGGGTTTACCCCCTTTCAGATATTCATACACTTCATCTCTGAGTAATTCTGAATTGACTGCTCAGCCCTAGCCTTTAACACCAGCGGTGAGCTGCAGTTTGAACTTGCTGTAAGAATTACATGCATTTCAAATGTCATTCACTGCTTTAATGTGAATGTAGCGGCACTGCAGCTGGTAATCACATTAATCAGGGACTCCACTAAAAATGGCTGACTAGAAAATAGGAATTTTCATTCGAGTAAATCTTGCTATTTTGACACTGAGGAATGATTTTAAAGTTAGTTAACTTTCTACCCATGAAAAAACCCAACAAACTGGAAGTCTTCCATCCAACTGAAGACGATGAATACAAATATACTAAATCAAAAATATTTTTCCCAAATAAAAGGGATTTTTTTTCCAGTAAGACATTACTCAATGTACAATTGTTCCCCTGACGTTAGAGCTATTTTTTGAATTGTCCAAGTATGTTCTACCATACATATAAATAATTTAAGAAGTCTCACAGCTTCCAACAAATTGTCCTCCTATGTGCAGCAATCATCAAACCAGATGCTAGACCTCCAAGTAAATCTCAATTTCCCCCCACATCCATATCTCCTTGATTTAATTCTTTATTCCCTTTTTTCCCCATTTGAGGTTGCTCTGTCAGCTTTTCCATAAATTGTATTGTTTTTCTACAGTTTAGCATACATATAAATGACTACAACACATTTGGAGAAATACCCCACCGTCCAGACAACTGTGCAGAAGCATTTTGAGTAGAAGTGATCAAACAACACTATATAATGTAAATTTTATTAAGAGTATGTCTTTCAACTTTTGTTGTCTGTAGGAAATCTAAATGTACTCTAATGTAACTTCTATTTTACATAGCTGTGCTTCAATAATTAAGACTCCAGAACAAGTTAGATAATCTTTTAAAAGACACACACATACACAAAAGAAAACGTAAAAAGTTGTCTGAGTACATTAAAAGGAGTGACATACTGAAACTGAAAACATCAGGCATTATTTTGAACCAGCAGGGCATGACAGTTTACACACCTTTGCTGTTGATGCATGACTGCCATGTGTGGAAATTGTATTTTAACTAGCTCAAAACACAGGAATCAATACAATTCCTGCACTTTTACTGGAATCTAGCAGCTGAAAGCACAAAGATTCTTAAGTATGTTGTAGTCTCAAAGCTCTGCTACAAATAGAGACTTCAGTGGCACACTGCTTCATGGTCTTCAAAGGATAATAGCCGTCACATTGATTACTTATCAAAAATAGT
Organism: Tringa solitaria; assembly: GCA_026413425.1. Taxonomy (NCBI): domain Eukaryota; kingdom Metazoa; phylum Chordata; class Aves; order Charadriiformes; family Scolopacidae; genus Tringa; species Tringa solitaria. The sequence continues at coordinate 15,738,785 of JAOXJM010000012.1, forward strand.
ATTTCCAGTTTTAAGGACAGCTAACATGATGTGTTATAAGCAGTGTGGTCAACTTAGTGCAAGCTTTACATTATTCATCATTTAATACATAATGAATCAACATTGCAAATATCCATACAGTTCTGGGAGTTGTGTTTCTAATAAGACTAACGTTTTTCCTTATACATCCAAGACTTCACGCATTGGCAGTCATGCAAATCCTTTGATTTAGGCTCTAAATAGCCAAGAGCTAACATGAACCAACAGAGTGGGTGACCCAGTGTCACAGAACTCCCACTGCTAGCATTGTCACATCAAAGCTCGTACCCTTCAAGCACGTCATGCTCGCTTACTTGCTTTAAAAGCCTAACTTGTGCTATACTGAGTGAAGCTGCTGCACATGGTAACACAGCAGGGAGGATATGGGTGCTGGAGAGTTAGAATAGAGAACAAAGGTTTTGCCTCTGCCTGAATCTTGGCAACTGCTTAAAGCTTTTTCTCAACTCCATTGTCTTTAGCTGGAGTACATTTGTTATTTGATCTCAACAGTTGTCATTTTGGAGACTAGCCTGTTAAAAATGTGACCACAATTTTGCTTTCCTTGCTGAAACTATTTTTGCTTTAGGACATCTTTCAAACTAGCAACTGGATTTTTGAGCAAGTCCACAGGGCTAAACCGAAACAAAACCCATAACCCAAACTACAATCATCAGCTTTCTTGGTTTTCTGTCAAGTTAACACACAGCCATTGATGAGTCACATGTTCAAGCAAAGATTATCCTCAATATTGACAGACTGTAACAACTCCTTACTTGTAATATACTCATGGAAGACTTTTTGTTGTTGTTTACCTAAACTATTTAATAGAAGCAGCATTTTCACAACTAAATGATCGGATCCAAAGATTACTGCCCCCACTATTAAAATTTATCACACAAATTTTATCTTCCTTTGTCCTCTGTGAAAATACTCCTTCAAAAATAAAAGGCTTTTGAAACAGCCTCTTTTATCTCACAGTCATTTTCAAACTACTAGACTCAGAAGAGATGCAAATCTACATTACTACTGTAGTTTGAACCTTCAGTCCATTTTGAAGCAAGTCTCCCAGTCACCCTCACTTTTTGTGCTTTGGTTCACGTGCAGAATGCACACTTTTGGATGAAAGTAAGCCCTGAAGCACGCTCCTAGATTCCCAGAAACACCACAGCTGCTAACAGGCAGAGGGCACAGGAGTACACTAAGCTTAGCTTGAAGCAAAACAAGCAAGTATGGCATAGATAGCAGGTCCTCATCAGTAATTGCCGTGCTTTACAGATCCACTCCTGCTGAGCCACATAACTTATTAATGTATAGACATAGTCAGAGTGTGCTAACAAGATGAACTTCCCTTTCCTCTACACCTTTTTACTCATCTCCCACTCTATTCACTAACACTGCCAAGACAGATAATATACTTGTCCAGATGGTTTTGGCTATCTGCAAACACTAAAGATCATGCAAGATAACCAAAAGACAAATGGCTTATGAATGCTCTGGTACCTGCATTTCTCAGTGTTTCTAGGATTCAAAATTACTGCTCAAAAAAACCCATATGCACAGAGACAACACAGCTTTAGGTATCTGAAATTTTTAGAAGCTCACCCATACTAAAGAAAATGCCTGAACTTAAAGTCTTAAGCTGATTTCACTGGGGTAAAAAGGCTTAAAAGACGCTGTAAAGACACTGTAACCAGTATTACATGTCCCAAGACAGTGAACACATTCTCATTTAAAGAGCTCTCATGTTGGGAGAATTGTTTTTTAAACAAGCCTGACAACAAAAGGAATAGCAGGAGGTAGTAGCTAATATTAGGCATGCCTGTCTAGTTGGATGCATCTTCAAAAGGCTGAACCATTTCAAGCAAGATGTTTTTTCCAAACAAGGATAGAGTTACCTTCTTCAACAGCTGCTCTACTTCTTGCATCTGCGCGCTACGATCAGTGACAGACACTTTTGCGTACTCCTGCTTTTTGCTGAGCCTGCTCTTCCAATCTTCTTCACCACTCTTCTTCAGCAATGCCAACCTAGAAGAAAAACCATGCGAAGAGGTAGCTTTAAACCCTTTACTTCCTGTTATCCTTAAAAGCTACCCTTATTGTTTTGCTAATGCTGCATTCAAGAAAATCTGAAATTAAGTTGTATAACATTAACTACAGTTAATTACATTTCATACACATATACAAAGCTCACAAATGAACACCAAGCCTTTACTGAACATGTTGAATGGGAATCATCTGTCAAAACACAAACATCTAGATCTCAGACAGGCACTCCAGTAGGGTACGGGATGTCTCCTAGGAATGAGGCCTACACAGGCATGATCTTCAGCTTACCTTCCTCAGAAAGTAATATTTGTATGAATTTTCTACCTTTCAGAAATCATTCGTAGTAATCCATAAAAACGTAGATCTGCAATACTTGTGCAAACAGTTGCATTGGTCCAGTAAATAGTTTTTATTTTAGTTGGATTAAGTTTTCCTACATAACTTTCTTTAATTTAGGGCGTTTCAGCAAGGATTATACAAAACCCTTAACCCTATTAATATTTGAACATGTTCAGTAGTTAAAGTGTTGGCAACATATTTTGACTACAAGATACGGAGATTCCTTTTTGGAGATGCAATTACTGTTACCCTCATAGTAAGTCTTGAAACTCTGAGGAGAAGGAAAGGGTAGGACCGAATAGGTCTAGCCAGAAGCCAAGTTTCAGGCAGCTATGTCCTGCAAAAATCCAGGGGGTGCAACCATGCTACTGACCCAATTCAAGGATGACCAATTGGTCCTAACCAGTCATTTGAGAAAAACTGAGAATGCAGAAAACAGTCAATCCATAGAATACAATGGCAGTAGAATGTTAGTATTCAAGAAAGCAGTTATTTCCTCTCTTCCTGCCCAGACAGGCAGCGCTGGCAGGCTTCACATCGCCTGGTTGCTTCATACCTCACAGCACGGGATGAGTAGGGGTGAGAAGGACTCACAATAAGGAGCTGAGGCCATGGTCATTGATTCCAGAACGTATACAAGATTTCACTGCCCAGAACTAATCTTCTAGATTGCATCCATGCATGTGTGAAACTGTGAAGGAGACCAAGATGGGACTTAAATTGCCACCACGCAGTTGAATTATCTTCAACAGTCATGTTCTCTCAGGTCAGCTTTGCTTAGAAACAATCTGTGGTAACTGAAGCTGGAAGGAGTTTTGGTCAGCTTTGGCCTTAAGATGGGTTTGTTTTTAGAAATGTCTGTAACAGCTCAGCACAGCAAGCAGAATTTTTTATTTTTTTAACCTGACATTGCTGCAGGGTATTTGTCCTAGAGTTTTGCCCCAAATGGATCGGTTGATCAGGAAGGGAAAATCCATCATTTTAAGACACTTTCTGTTTCTGTGGAGACTTTGTTTCTCCTCTGTCATAAGGAAGGATTTGTACCAGCCCTCCACTCTTCACTTTTATGTAATGAAACAACTCATTCCTAGAGTGAGAACACACTTCTGTCTGTTTTGAGGAATGAAATCACCACTTAATAAACATGATTGCTCTGTATGCCATTGAAAACTTCACTGCTGTGTGAAACCTAAAGCTGTGCATTTGTTTTGAATGATAGAAACAGCAATAAACTCAGACTGCCCTGACTCAGCAACAACCAGAGAGCGCCCTTTTGTATTAATAAAGATGGAAGAACTACCAAACTGATTCACACAAGCAAGTCCACCAGCTCCATAGCTTAAATCAAAGTAGACAGCAGCTGATTCTTTGGAAATTCAGCAAAAATAAGGCAGTTATTTGGTCTAATCCTTGCATTTGTTTAAGGCCTACCAGTTTCACTGTATACTACCTCTAGTTTTCTGCTTTTGATAAATGATGAATAATCTTTCATTATTCACTTTCACAGTTCTATTCATACTTTTGCCTCAAAAAGTTCCTTTTCTAATGTGAAAAAAAATCAGTTTTACTCTTTTATTGAAAGAAAAAAAACATATATCTGCCCATCTTTGACAGCTTGCTCTGCATCCTTCTTTCACCTACTACTGAGATAGAGTATCTGCCATCACGATGGAATGATTGTCATCCTACAGGTGTCAGGGTGGGTTCAAAGCAAAAGCTTTCACAGCTGAAGGCAAAATGTTAGATTAATACTGAAGGAAAATAGAAAGAAGATTTGAACAATGGTTTTGCCTAAACAAGGAGCATTGTCTGAAAAGCCTGGGCAAAAGTCCTGGCAAAAAATGTCAAAATTGACACATCTTCTATGGCAATATTTTAGTATCTTAGCTGCTAGCATTATCCTTGAGTCAGACTAAACTGGACACAGGCTTGGCTTTCACAAGTACTCCATTGACTGCACTTGACCAGTTCTTTTCAGCTAAATCATACATCCTGGAATCCAATGTGAGATAAGCAACTACAAAAAGGAAGCCGACTGTTAAAGTGTGCATAAATTCACTATAGTGGCAACTAGTTACACTGGAAAGTCTTGTTCTGGCATCCATACATCAAAAAAGGTTGAAAATTAAGTTTAGACTGGGCTCTTCCTGAGAAGGAATGCATGATGGTAAGAGGTCCCACAGAAATTAGTTATCTGTAGTTTTTTTTTAAATGACAATCATGGCACGCAGCTGATTTCTAGAGTTGAGCTGATACAGTAGCCTTCTAGCAACTTTGGTCTCCACAAAGATAGGTAATTACACACAACTGATGCTCCATTCGAAGTCCTCCAAGACATTCCTCTTCCTGAAGGCAAGACAATTATAGAAATGTTTCCACTGCTCATATATAACATATCAGTGGATTGGCCCTGGCTGCCTAAAACAAAACACAGCCAAACTACTCAAAGATATGAGCCTTTGCTGCCTCTCACCTTCAAGCTGCTTGTTTGCAGAGGAGAGAATGGGTGTCTTCTCTTCCTTGAAAAAACACAATTTTCACTCTTGCATATAATCTAGGTAATTCTGAAAATGCCAGGTATGCACTCACTCCACAAGGATAATATTAGTTCAGTGAAGTAAGTCTTTGTGGAAAATCACTTTCATCCAGACCAGCATGAATACATCCTGAAGAATATCATTACATCTGTGGAAAAGCTGTTCTTCCATAAGGTGAAAGAATGTCTGACACAGCCAGAAAAATCCATTGGATGGGAAGATGAAGTTAGTGAATGTAAAAGCAAAAAAGAATCCAAAGTGTAATAGTTAATCTTTAGCAGAAATGTTCTTTGAGGTTTATGAATACTTGGCATCAGCCATGGCCAAGCAAAAGAAAATGACCGGTTGTACCTTTTTAATTCTGGGCCAAGAATTAGATTACTGTGGTATTCTGGAAGGCTAAAACATTTTGATACCAGCTCTGCTGTGTACAGATGTTTGTGGAAGTGGAATTCCTGACAAGACAGCAGGTATTTTGTTTTGTCAGCTTTGGGACTGACTAGACAGTCTTGGAGGCCTAACGAAAGCGATTCCAGATTGTGAGTGTGACTGACAGTCTTTAACATCAGTTCCTCAAGAGATCAACTCAACCGAAGCATTAAATTTAGGACTGAAACAGCTGCTAATACTTGGATCTTCCCTTCACTCCAACCTCCTCTTTTTCCCAACCAGGATCAGGGAAGGCAGGTCATTTGCAACCTATAAAGCAGAAGTTGCTGGTCTAAAACCTTATCTGCCCTGACAATTTACAGAAGAGGGGTGGGAGGGATGAAGTTTGCTTTAAACAAAACAACAGTAAACTGAAAAAGGTAAGTACATCCTTTAGAAGGGGGACTAAGACTGTACAGCTGTTTTAGCTGTCCCTGCACCCCCTCTTTATGTTAAGAGGATAACAAGGAGTGGGGATGGGTCTATAAATGTGGATGACTCACATACAACCCAGAAATACATGAATTTAAGAAGCATTTAAAAAAATAAATGGTTAGGAGTTCCTAATATCACACCCACCTCACCAACTGAGGGAATACTTTTACACAGTGAAAGTTTAATCAAATGGCTATTTTTATTTATTGTTTCTGCCTTCACAGCAAAAAAAAAATGGAGTAAAACCGGGACTATTTGTCAACCTGAAGCAAACAATTGTAATTTTACTCACTGGACTGCTACCAGATCCTTTTACAGTTTGGGGCTGAGTTTATACTCTTGAGTTTTAACTAAATTAGAATGACTTTTACAAGTACTACAGCAGTTATTGGAGCTCTAGCCACGAACTCTTACTGTCCGCACAAGAGCAGACCACTTAACATTTAGTTTCAGATCAGAATGATCTTGGGTTGGAAAAAATATTTCTGATACTCCCACAAACCTGTCCAACTTATTACCATTTTAAAATCCCTACAGTAAGTTTTCAAAAGTCAAAATGGCAACCATGTATTTCTGAAGTAGAGAGTCACAGAGTCAATCCCTGACTCCCCATATTCAGCTTATTTAAGAGAGACTCCCATAGACCAACAGAAAACTGGCTATTAAAAAAACCAATAATATTATATCTGTTGTAATTGAAAGCAGAACCTGAGGAAGTATACTGAGTATATCAGTATAACTAGAACATCTATTTTTTACAACTTTCATTTTCTGAACTACTTATTGATTATTCAGGCGGCTCTTTCAAAATCAGATTATCATGTTCTCTTGAACAGTAATTGTCATTCACCACCATCTGCTTTATAAGCATGTCAGGCAGATTAGCTGCATGTTTCTGCCATTAGCATTTGACATCTAATAAAGCCTAATAATCACTGCTTAGCTTTTTCAGAAATATTTAAAGCTTCTTTTTATACTATCAGTCTAATAACTGTATTTCTAGCGATCATTTTTAAAAAGTGAAATTTAAGTACCTTTCCTTAATTGACATTGTTTTGCTGCCATTATCAAGGACATCCTCAGCTGTTTGTGCTTTGCTCTCTCCAACAGAAAACATCTCACAGGAATTCTTATAAAATTTGCCTTCCAGTTGTTCAGAGAGCTCCTGCAGTCTACAGGATGCTGCAGCTGCAGTTTGTGAAACTGTCCGCATTGATGATGTGCTGGTGAGTTCAGAAGCAGGTTCAGTGTGATCTACCCATTCAAAAGAGAAGAGTGAATTAGAGTTAGTGCTATACTCAAACATATTTTACATTACTAACACTGAAGCAGCAAATCTGGTTTTTAACATTCAAATCACATGCTATTCTAACAGAGAAGGAATTTCTGGCTGAGCTAGAGTACAAAGATTAATCATGCAGTATTATCTGCTGCACAGACTGGCCATTTGGGACTGAAGTTCCTGTGAAGCCACAGAATACCGTGTTCTGAACTTCATATGGATCAGGCACAAACTGCTGCTCGTGTCAGCACATCAACAGGAAAACAAACGGACAGATGAAAGTGAGAGAGGAACAAAGAGTGGGTGAAGAGAAGCACACAAAATTGAAATAAGAAATTAACTTATATAGCAGTTTAATACATAAATGCCCTCCTAGCATGCTACTTAATAGCTTAATAAAGGAATTATTTTCTAGGAGGGTGTTGGGGGCTGTTTTTGATTTTGTTTTTGCAAGCAGCAATTGAACCACAGGAAAAACTGCCTTGATGAAAGATAAGCACCAGTACAGTTATCCTTAAGGAAACATAGGTGATCTTCATTTTTCTTTTTGACTGGCCTTCTTTGACTTCCTATTTACCTTGCATGTGCGTATCAATTTCTTTCTGTTCAAGAGGCTGAAAAAGTGCTTGTGAACTAAACAGTTCCATGCTGCCCTTCCTCAGGAAGCTGTATGTTGTCTCTTTGTGGTAGTCTCCTGTTTTTTCAGAAACAGGATATGTGGTTTCTTCCTCAAAGGAGCTATACTTTGTAATATCATTAGTTTCATGTGCTAGAAACCTCTTTCTCTCCTCTTCATGCTTCTTTGATGCTCTGTTGCTTTCTGGTGTTTCCATTGAGGGCTGCCATTGCTCTGACTTCTGTGTGCGTTTTCCTGAAGAGTCCGAGTTTTCTGCTGAAGAGCGGAATTTCAAATCAGCTCTAGCAGCAGCACTCACACTTCCATCACTCACTGGTTTCGCGTGCAGGTCTCCAGCACAGAGCTGAGAAATGGTAGATGCCATTGTTGAAACTGATGTTGCAACTGAAGTTGACAGGGGAGTAATTTTTCCACTTTCATTTTGTACCTATGAACACAAAAAAAAGGGACTTGAAAGCTCTGAAATAATCTGTTCCTGAAATCACATCAGTTCTTCAGGGCCGTGCTTCAGTGTGAATATAGTGCTCTATAAATATAGACCAGAAACAGACAAGGAGAGCAACACCACCTCCATAACTTGTCTGCAGGTGGATTACTCCACCCAGGGAAGAAACGACTGCATGTCACCAGCAGCATCTTTAGTAACAAAGGGTGTACGTGTAGCATGCAACACGACGTGTCGGAGCTCCACGGAAAGTTTCATACTGACATGGTGATGTGCAGCACTGGGGAAAGAAATTAGTTCAGGTTCCAGACACCGGATGACATGCCATGTGCCCAGGCTAATCAACTCTGCATCTCAGCAGGGCTAATTAGCTTTGGCACAGCTCTGCTCTGAAACAGTTATGCAGCTTCCAGCTCAGGATCTAGCTCAGTGCCAGAGACTGCTCCGTGCTGTTCTACACAGGGAAGACATTCCTGATGCTTCTGCCACATAAATCACCTTCATGCAGGTCTGTTAGTCTAAGGCTTTTTCAAATATCAAACATTGGCTGTCATGTACATCTCTGAGCAAAGTTATTTGAATCTAAGAAGCATATTACTAAACCCTCTAAACTTGCTCTGCCAGCCTCTACAGTGGAACAGTTATCTTTTCTACTCTTCTAACATAATAATTTTATAAAGTTTTCCTAGAGACAGTTAGGATGCAAAATTTTTCTGAAATGCAGAGTTTGGCTTTGTCTTCTCCAAAGGAGACAAAAGCTATGAAAGACTGACAGATACACCTTCATACACATCAGAAGTTTTTTGTTAGCTTTTTTTGTTGTTTTCTTAAACTGCAGTGCTAGTGAACAGCATGCAAAAGGAATAGACAAAATCACACCAGTATGAGGAAATCAACTGAAAACTTAAAACGCACATGCAAATCCCATAAAGCAGGACAACACAATCATTCATTAAACAAAACGGAAAGCAGAGCAAAAACTATTACACAAGCTCAAAAATTCCAAAGAAAGATTAAGAAAATAGTTACCAGTTTACTCTTTTTCCATTGCATCTATCAGAATTAGAAATTTAGAGGAGATCAGCAAAGGGATTTCAGCTTTAATTACAAGATATTTACATTTGTAATTATGTATTTTGGTAATATATGCTCTAGTTATCGGGTTTGATACTTTCCTTTTGTTTCTTCCTAGAAAAACTGTAATTGCACCCCAAAACATGCCAACACTCCAAATGAACAGTTCACTATAGAAAGCCTTTTCGAAAATACACTGCCACCGAACTTGGTTCAGAATCAACTCTGGTTTCTTTTGCTATGGTCAGAAAGAGATTACTAAACATCCTTCCTGAAGAGCAAATTTGTTCTGTAAGAGTCTGACAAACTACTGAGACTGTCCCTGGCTTCTTTCCCATCTGCTTCAGCCCCTTTCTGTTGATCACCTTCCTGGCCCCCAAACAGGTTAGTGACAAATCATTAGAGAGGCCAGGCGGTAACAGTGGGTGGCATGTGAAAAATGAATGGAAAAAGGGCTGTAAGGTCTGGAAATCTTGCTAAAATTAATTTTGCTAAATATTTTCTATTATTTCATGCCTAGTTAAAGTAGCCATAAAGCACAATTGTATTTCTGTACAGCTTTGCACCAATATGGTCAGAGAAATCCTGTCTTCTCACTATTCTATTAATTTAATATGGAAAATGTAAAATCATGAATGAAGCATACAGAAAGAGAAACGGTAGGAACTTTCTAATTCTCAGATTGATCCAAATCCCTAGAAATAAGACATGCATTGGAGTTGAGCTTCACTGTTAAAGTGATTTATTTTAAAGCTGTAACACTAAGGGGTTGATGTTTCTGCTATTGTGAATATCAGCTTTGAAAGATCACTGCTGGAACATCTTAGACTCAAAATTCACTAAAAAGGTATTCCTTTGCAGTTCCAACTATGTCAAGGATTCCAGAACAGGAAGCCCAATTCCACTGCAGATATTAAGTAATTTTATTTTGACCATGACTTTCTGAATTCCAAAGCATTCTGCTTTTAGGGGGAGGAAAAAAAAAAAAAATAAAAAAAAAAATCG
>JAOXJM010000012.1:15749131-15795660 GCA_026413425.1 Tringa solitaria
TTTAGGGGGTGGAAAAAAAAATAAAATAAAAAAAAAAATCGATCCCCCCCCCTCCCAGAGGAGAATGACAGATTATGTTCTGACTAATGATGGAAATATACAGTGCTTTCAAGAAAGAGTCTGAATACTCTGAATGCTCCAAAATTCCCTGAAAATACATCTAAAGCATAATAATATCTGTCACAATTTTTACCCCTTTGGTATATACTTTTAGAAGGAATATACTTTTAGAAGATATGTAATGTTTTCCCAGAAAAGACAGACACTGTGAAAGGTACAGCATGCACTAATAAGGATGATATACTCTTAAATTACTAAAAAAAGAAAACCATGGCAATGAAGTTGAACATTTTAGAGGATGTTGTTCCTCAATGCCAGAGGACTGCTTCCTGACAAGCTTTTTCCTGTGAATATGTCATGACCCCAATGTGTAGCTCAGAGCAAAGAAAAGGCCGTCTGTTGCAGCATCTTACACTGAAGCTGTTTTCTCCAATAAAAAGAAACGAACAGAAAAGAGTTAAGACGGCACTTACCTGCTCAACTTCTCCAAGAGTGACTGGCTGCGTCTGGTAACGAGCATTCATTCTCCTGTGCCTAATATCTCCTCGACTCCTTGTGGAGATGGCCCTGGATACTGGTTGAGACAGTTTGTTAAACAAAGCCATCTTTTCTGCCAAACTTAAGGTGGAAGAATCTGGTTCATCAGACTGGTCTTGCCCCATTGCCTCTTTGGCTGCTCTTATCTCCTCTTTAGCTAAAATTTTTTGGTGTGCTGATGCCTGCAAACTGAAGAAAGAGAACTGGAAATGAGTTTTGAAGAAGCCGTTATGAAATTTTAAGATCTGAACCTGATAGAAGCAGAAGAACCGCACATGAAGCACAATAGCCAATGTAATATAGCAGCCTGAGTGGTTATGCAGTGGTTCAACATTGGCATGATGAGTTCTAATTCAACAGCTGAAGATTTAAAAAAAGTTAAATTTTCATTCACAAATTCATTTGATTAGGACACAACGATTTTTTCAAAGGGGAACTCAAGTTGGTCTGAAAATATTTCTCTTCAAATCTCTTTATACAGAATACAGAGATATGGAGAGACACTTAAGATGCCTGCTGTAGAACAAACACATGTCCTACAGGGCAATTTATGTAAAATTCAATTTGATTAGAAATAATTTGTGGAGCATATATGACGAAAACATTTAAAAGATGGATCTAAATTCCAAGTTAGTGCTGGTTTCAGGTTAGCATAAATTGTAATGACTTTAATTTGAAGTCGAACAGAATTCAGACTGGCTTTTGTTTTGAGTTATCTGGGGTAACTCAACAACAAAAAATAGTTTTGAAATATTGTTTTGAAATATTGAATCAATTTTGAAGATTGTTTCACCAATGCTGAAGGCAGACACATTCATTCATAAAAGCTGTAACTGCATTTGTCTCTACAATCATATATTTTATTCACCTCTAGCTAGATTCAGCCACATTTATGGAATTATAGTAGTATTCTCTTTTTTTTTTTTTTTTTTCTGTCGTGGTCTCTGCTAAAATTCTCCCGTTCAGAACAGTAAACGGTATTCTGCAACTTTACCTATAGGTGGCGCAATTTCTCATCTTTCCTTTAATTTTGTAAGCTAAAAAAAATATATGTAGAGACAGACAAAGAGGATACGTACTGCTTGTGAAATCAAGCACCCAGCTTTTGTATTTTCATCTCAAGATGACATTACTGTATAAAAAAACTTACAAGAGCAAAAAGGTTCTGCTAGGTTTGCTCACATGCAAAATAATTTCTTTCACAAAGAAGAATATGTTTCTAGAATAGGTAAGTGTGGTTAGAAAGGTCCTGAAAACAGATGCTTGACCAAAAAAAAAAAACCAAACAGAAAAAGCTGCATTGTTTTACCATGCAAACATAAATAAAGCTGACGAATGTTTTAAATTTTCTTGAAACGAGTATTGACTTGACACATTGAAAAGGCATTCAAGACTTCAAAGATGCATCTGCTATTGAGGAATCTTGTGTTCCATGTAACATGCATGTTTATCCCCCCCAGTACCTGATAGGTTGTACAGTGCTCTTAACTACAGTGGGGCTAGGTACTCTTGTCACTACTGTGTGGGTATTCACAGAACGTGAAGCAGGGGTAGATTCACTTTAAAGAATTGCCAAGGAGGGAAAATTCACAGGGAGAGAGAAGAAAAAAGCATTAAGAAAAGCAATACATTAAGTGTTAACTACAGAAAAGACCAAAACAAAACAAAACAAAACAGAAAAAAACCAAACAGCAATGATTTTTAATTAACTGAGTTATCTGCTGCAACCTTTGCAAAATAACTTCAAATGATTTGAAAGAACAAAAAGCCTAGAGAAGCAAACAGGTTGTCTCTTGAAGTTACTCATTACCCATAACACAAGATATCTTTTAGTAGATCATTAGGTGAATGTTCATTCACCTTTGTTTAATTTCTCCCCCAAATGACTTCCCTTTTTTTCAAGAAAATTTCATGATGTATGACCAGAGTGCAAGAAATGTGTTTCCAAAAAGTACATTTGAGATTTCAGAGTGCAAAAGGTTTTCCCCAGTACAAATAGATTCTATAAGAAATTGTGCAGATTTCCCTCAGGGCAAAGTATCTTTTTCATTTGAGTTACAAACCAATGCTGTGATTAATTCTGTTTACCTAATCTACAGGTTCAAATGCTTTCTGCCAAGTTACAGTTCATACAAGTTATGGTTCACTAGTCCCTCTACTTCTAAAAAGGAATTGCAATACAGCTTCCCTTGTGGTTCTCAAGGAAGTCAGCCCTTAATGATAAATGTTTTCCTTGCTACAAAGTTGTAAACACCACATATATGGAACTTATTCCCAGATTTAAAAGCAGGAACCAAAGCTATAGTCAAGGTATGTACAAGACTTACGTAGCTGCTATGACCACTTCCTCACTGGTAATTGGTTGTGTGTGCGATCTATCCTGCAAACGCCGCAGTCTTCTCTCTACCGCTGAACTTCTTGTAGGTGGCTTAGGAATATTTTTCATTTCAAATGATTTTTCCATTTCCTAAAGGGACATATGTGTTAATCAAAACCATGGAAGAAAAGTTCTAAAACAGTACTTTCTTTTAACCTTCTTGCGTGCAAAGTAGCAAATTTCCCAAATGCCCGTCTCTATATTAGAAGCAGGATGTAATTACACAGTAGGTATCACAGAGTTAAAACTCAATACACATCTCTCTAAATGACGTCCTTAAAGAAGGCTTTACAGCAACAGGTCTGCTATGCAGGTAGGCCAGATGAAGTTAAAAAAAAAAAAGTTATGTAGCTTGGACTTTGCTGACTGCATTACACTTAATTCTAATGCATTTTGGGTTCTTCAGCATCTCGTATATGAAATGTTTAACTCAGCCTTCTATTCAGAAAATGTAAAAACTTACTCTAAAAAGTAGTCTCTTCGCAGCTACACTTAGTTTGGCTCGGTCATCCAATTTTTCTTCGTCTACACAAAGGCAAAAACAAAAAGGAGACAATGTAATGAATCAAAGCTCGTATTAGGTGCAAGGCTTTTTTGACTCTATGATTTCTGAACTCCTCAAAAATTTTATTTTACTATGACAAGAACACCACCAGCAAAAGACTTATCACGAATCAAATTGCATAAACTTTTCTTGTATTTATACACATTGTATCAAGGAAAATTCTTAACAGGATTTGAGAACAAGAGACTTGTCTTCAGGACAGTTCATGTGCTTTCTAGTTATCCAAACAACCTTTTATGAATACTCAAACTTACTATATTAGTCTATGACAACACATAGACTAAGAAAATAATTAGACTGAAAGACGGTCTTAAGGCTCAGTATTCATCCTGCTGTATATTTTCTACTAGTTGACCATACAAGGTGGTCTCTCCTGAAAGCTGGTCATTCTGATTACCACCTTGCACCCCCATATTTCAGAGGCTCAACTGGTATCCTTAGGAGCTGAAATCAGCATTCTCCAGATTCAAGAGCCATCATCTCAAAGCTGCAGAGAATATCAGCTTTGAAATAGCATAAGGCATTAAATCTAAATTTAGCTACTCATGACATTATCTACTTAATTTGTGCCAGACTTGCCAAGAGTGACAAGAGGGAAAGAGAAGCAAGATGGCAGACTGAATTATATAATTTATAATAACAAGCACCTTGCTACTTCCTTAGCTAGTAAACATGTTACCAGTATCTGTGTCACACTATAGTAAAGGTTTTTTTAGTTTTTAGTCCTAGACCATCAATTACAATGTGTAATTTTCCCCCCATCAACTAGCTTATTTAGTGTTTAAATCAGAAAAAATCCCCACAACTATGTTGAAAAGTGTCGAGCCATTCCACCTCTGGCCTCCCATACAAAGTTAAGTATCCACAGACAGACCTTAAATTAATTTGAAATCAAATCTGTAGTAGACACGGCCCAAGGAGAAGTGGTACTTCAAACATGATAGGTAACTATAAGTTATTTTCAAGTGGACTTTGTTTGCATTATCAAACAATTCTTCAGTTAAAACCAAACCAAACCCTTTTAATCCCATTTCTTCCTTGGAAAATAGTGTAGTAACTTACCTTCAGCAGTTGGTATTTCTGCACTCAAAATTGACCTAGTGAAAAATTATCAAACAGAAAGAAGTTAGTAGAAGCAAGAAATCAAAAATTAAATTCAAATTCCACCTGAAGTAGCAGGATCTTAAAATCTTAAGAGTACAAAAACTTTATCTATTTTTCAAGTTTCAACAGCTTCCACTTTGACATCCTTTAATAAAGCAGAAAGGCAAGCAATTGCAGCCAAACTTAAATATACTAAAGGAAAAAGATTTCCAGTTCATCTTGCAGAAGATAAAAGACTAAGATTTGCTGCCAGCTCTTTTAACATAAAATATGTAGCTTTGGTTGTTTAAAAAAAAAAAGTAAATGATAAAGCAGAGTAGGATTGAAAGGAAACTCTTTATACAAAAACAGACAAAAGCATTTATCACTAGACAGAACTCAACAGCTACAATACTTTATAATGATTCACTGTTCACCATTTTACCTGTGGGGGGGTGGATTTGCAACAAATTGGTTTTGCCGGCGGTGTTCTCATTTTTATTTTATAAGAAGTTATAACAAATACTTGTTTGTTTTTAAAGAGAAGCAACAACCTTACAAAATGTTTACGCTAATAAATCAACAAAGTCTCTTCACAAGCTTGTTCATGTTTACCTGCACCAGAACGCTACGCAGAGCTACGTACGTGCCTACCTATCTGTCTCCTTTCGTTCTGCTGACGTTATAGGTTGAGTTTTAAATCTCTCAGAAGTCTTTCTATTTTCACCAGGAGAAAAATAGCGCCTCGGCCTTCGTGGCCCTCTTTCACGGTCACCATTGGCAGACAAAGTGCTACCTGCCGTTGACATCTCAAACCGAGATTCACTTTTAAACCACATGATAGAAAGCACATAGGAAAGAAAATAGAAGAGAGAAGTAAAGCATAGATGTAAGCATCTTAGCAATTCACCAGAGATCACTCTGCATGCTCCTCCGGTAACATGCGCAGACATACACATTCCAGCTACCCCACATCACAACTTGCACTAGCAAGCAGAAGCATAAAAGCGGGATTCAAACCATCTCAGCCTCCAATACACACTGGTGAGAGCTAAGCTGTGTGCTTTAAGTGCCGAACACAACTGATGTTGAGTGTGTGAAATTTTTGCCAAGGACGTGCAAGTTTCACACGAAAATATGTCTGAAATGTCACCTACAGTTCCGTTTTCTTGTTGGCATTAGCAGTCTCCAGAAAGACATTGCGGAGCTGAGCAACAGAGACTTTTGTGTCAACCGTGCCAATCTCACCATTCGGTGCATTTGCTTCCGTGCTCTCCTTACTTTTAAAAGCTTCTAATTTAGGAGCCACCGTGTAGTCAGACATTGAGCGAGTCAGGACTTTATGCTTTGCTGTCGACACTTTCCAAACAGGAGCTTTTGCCTTGGGAGGCTGCGATACAGACCCGCTCTGTATGTACATAACAGCTTCACTCCTCTCTATGTTCTCAGGGCTCTTAAACTGCTGCTCAGGAGCCTGCCTCTTATTGCACTCCAGCTCTTTCTGAACTTCAGAGTTAACTGTTTTCAGCTTGCTTGTGAAAGAGGAACTCCCCACGGGGGTATCCAACTCTCCTCCTCCAAAGAGGTCTTCATGGTTCTTCCCTTGCTTGCGAATCTCAGATGGCAAAATCGGTCTTCTGCCTTTGGAAGCCTGTTCACCCTCCAAGGACTCTTTTTCATCGGGCTTTGCTCCATAACTAAGTGCCTCTTCCTTTTCACTCTCTGATGCAGTGGCTGCTGACGATTTTGTTAAGAGGCTAGCACTGTCTGGGAGGAGGCTGCCAACAGAGATGTTTGCTGGTTCTTCTGTTGCCATCAGCTGAGCTGTGTGAGCAATGCCAGCAGGCTGAATATAGCCATGTATTGGTTGGCGGACTGAACTGACGGGCTGATTTATAACCCTATCAAAGGCAGACGTTTCTGTCTGAAGAGGCATGTAGTGGGCTGGCACTGGATGGGATTTTCTCTGAGATACTGTGTCTGTGACAAGTTCAGGGCTTCCACGAGCACTTTCCTCTTTCACCAGTTTCTCTCTAACTTTTACTCTTTAAGAAAGAAAAAGGATTAGAGCTGTGAACAGCAATACCCAATCTGGGAAGGAACACAGACACCTACTGTGGGTACAGACAGCAACATCATATTAAAATAAAAAGCAATGAATACATAGAAGAAAGCAATCTTATGATGCAACCCTGTCCCCCCCACCCCTGAATCTTAGCGGTAACATTGCTCAAAAACATTCACGTGACTCACAGCCTTCAAACACATGACTCCTGAGAAGGTAACTGAGCAAGCTCTGAAAACGTAGTACAGCGTGTTCCCAGGTCAAAACTACGTTTGTCAAACAGCACATACCCATAGTCTCAAACAAACAAGATGATAAAATCTGCTTTTTATATTATCGAAGTGTTGGGCTCAGCCTGAAATTGCAAATTCTACTGGCAATCTTGTATATAGTCAGATTTTTGAAGATCTGACTGGGCAGCCTACATTATATGAAGACGCTGTTGCATTGGGGAAAGGGATGAAAAAGCACATTGTTACCTCCAAACCCATTCAGATGCTTGGCCAGGGACTGTTTTATGTGTGTTTTTGTGTATCACATAAGACATCTAAAATGTCACATGTAGCATAACATGTTTTAGTAAGGGAGAAAAAACGTGGACAGTGTAAGCCTTGAAGCCCTAAGTGAAACTATGGCATGGCTGTTGCTCTTCAGACGGCTTGCAGGGGAAAAAAGCATAAAAACAAACCCCCCCCCCCCCCCAAAAAAAAAAAAAAAAAAAAAAAGAAAAACAAACACCACCCACAAAACAACAAAAAAACCCCAACACTAAAAAACAAGCATTCTGCTTTAAAATGTTTCACATTACATTCTAACATGCAAAACTTACAGGAACGTTCCCCAAAGTTACCTTACTTCAGTGTATTTTCCAGAAACACCTCTAGACTTGAGTAACATCCGTGCAAAACAGAGTCGCATTCTACTTTTAGACACTCAATGCAACTCCAGCAGGGGCCGGCAGGCGCATGCAGCCGGAGGCACCTTTGCTCTGTGACTACAGCTGCAGGTAAGCTCCCCAACAGTTTTACAGCCACACTGAGTGTTCGGATAGCTTACAGGGTAAGGGTTTGTAAACATCATATACACAGTGCTAAAAACGAAAACCCTGTACTTCCTCCCCTCCCAAGGGGGTATAAAAAATGATTTTAATTCTGAAGAAGGAGAGAAACTCAAGTACAACGGGAGACTAGCTCTTTATTTGAAAGTAAGTAATCCAGCTCAAAGTACGTGCAATTCCAGGCTTGCTACCAACAGACTTCTTGGAGTTTTCATTATTTAGAAAGAAAAACAAAACAAGACTTAGAAAAAAAGCAAATGAATATCTGAGAGCCTAATTCTGGATATCCAAAGTTATCTGAAATACCAACCTTTCTAATATTTTGGTATTTCTTATCTCTGAGGATTGGTGCAGTTATCAGGGAAACTTCTTGGAAGTTACTTAAGTACAGGAAGTGTGCTCAGTCTGAAAAAGTGGTTCTTTAAACTACACATACCAAGCATTCCCCAGAACATCCACACTGATGTTAGTACTGGGTTATAAGAATTACGTTAATCACGAACGTGGAAAAGAGTCTTTGTGCAATGCTTCTCATGGTGGGCTAACTGTATATGTTACCAAATGGGGAAAAAGCAGCTGCTTTTAGCTCTGACCAAGATCTTGCTTTACTTTTTGATATTTTATTATTTTTTTTTACTTCTCTTCTACCATCTCCTTTGGAATTCAAGGAATTAATTGTAGAGAATGCTAAGATGGATTCCTGTGTGGTATAAAAATCTGCTGATTTGCAGAGTAAAAAATGGGATAAAATAAGAAGTTACAGTGACATGATTTAGTGACGGGTTGTGTTTTGCTTTTTTTTTTAATCAGGGTTAGGTTGATGGTTGAACTAGATGATCTTAGAGGTCCCTTCCAACCTAGGCAATTCTATGATTCTATAAAAATTATTGGAAGCCAGAATGATAGTAGCTGTGGAAGAAGCTAGAGGTATTTGTACTTCTTCATCAAAATACAACTGGTTTTAAGTTATAATAAAAGCAGATGCTTCAGAGAAGTTTCATTAGCTGTTTATCCGCAAGAAACAACACTTTCTAACTTGCTGCTGTTAAAGGAAAATTAAAGGCAAGTGTTAAATGGAGAGAGAGCAAAGAGAAAGAAAGAGGAGGTTTGCAGTCTGATCATTAGCCACACAGCTACATTTTATGATACCTGGAGGGCCAGCTGATAAGTGAAGGTGTGTCCCCTTCTGAATCTTTCTGAAGAAACCACTCAGGTTTTGCTTTCCCTGCACTACTATAGAAAACAGAACTTCAGGTAATTTTTGAGAACTCAACACATATTCCCATTGTTTCTTGCAATCTTCCCTCCCAACCACTTTTTTTTTTGTTTTCTAATTACAGAAGACTGTTCATGAAAATAAAAGCACAGCATGTTAATCAAACTGAACGGTGATACAATGTGAAATAAACTGACATATTAATTCCACAAACAAATAAAAAGTGTTCTGAATGTTAAATATTACACAAAGGTAACTTTACCGAGTGTACATTGTCCAGAATTTGAGAAGTGAAAGCAACTACACAATCTTACTTTTGTCATTTGCTGTTGCAGGTGAGTTTAACGGGTTTATGTAAGGACATCTGGAAAAGTTGCTAAACCCATTCCTTTGATTTGTAGTTTGAAGCAGTAAAGACCACTGGGTCCAAAACTAAGTAGTAATATGAATTTAATGATGCTAGAAATTCAGGTGGCCATATCATACTTCCTAAGAAATTCTCAGGAGCTGCTGGAATCTCTCTCTCCTCTTGTAGCCCTGTATCACAAAAACTTCCAAAATGCAAACCCAGTTAGCCCAAGTAAAACATGCTATGTGGGGAATAGAAAAGCTTAAGAAACAAAGCAATCCCCCATTTTATCTTGTTTTGACTTTATTCTGTTTTCATTTTAGAGTTGAAAGCATAAACAGAAACGTGAGCATTGCAAACGTAAGAGCCCTACAGGAAAGGGTGTTTGCAGACTACCCAAGTACAGTTTCTCAAATACTTTACTAATGCCCTTCTTTATCTACAGTCCCTAGAGCCCTCTACTTGCATTGCAGTAGAGCCATTTGGGATGAAAATCCCAAATTAAGCTCCAGGCAATCTACTTCGATTTTTCTTAGCTGGTCCTTTAATAAAAATATATGAAAAAAAAGCAAAATCAATGACTGCTCTTAAGATAAAGGTGCATTTACTGAAAATAAGTTTAAATTTGAGAACTCACCTACAGTTGTCACCTTATCCAAATCAAGCTTAGAACAAAGTCAAACACCAACTGTTAAAACATCTTTTGTTTTTCCAAAGGTTTTTGAATTCCTAAAGAAACCGACCAAATAGAAGGTAAAAAAATCTTTCACAGGAGCTGACCTGGTTGCTGGAATTGCTTTGAAGCAAGCAAACTTCCTTCTCCTCTCTTAATGTGTACTTTGGCACATTTTTATAGTGGGCATGGCTCAAGTAGCAATTACTTGTACTTGATCATTCATCCTTTGAAGAGAGCAGTCAGAAGAACGCAAGCCATGTTTTGAATTTGGAGTTAATCTGCCACTTCAGCAGCCATATGTAGACAATATCAAATGATACCTTCTCAGCACTTTGCTGTCTTCAGTGATGGATAATAGGATTAATTATTAAATCGTCTTAGGACTGAAGGCACAAAGCTTTCGTATGTATTGCAAAGCAAGCTGCATTTATTTTGCAATTTGAACTCAGTAAATTTAAATTTAACAAAAACAATTTTGCATCTTATATGATGTGGAACTGACTTCAAAACAGCAGCCACCTGGAAAGCTGGTGTTAGCCCTTATTTCGCTTGTGCAAATGGCCTTATGGGAACTACCACACAGTAACATAACAGCTTCTTTACGACTCAGAAACAGGGACAAGAGTTTCTCTGAGGTTATTCTTAAATCTCTGAATATCACACCAGTGAGTACACACTGGCACTGGAAGTTGTCAGGCGTATTAAAAAAAAAGAACGTGCTCTTGGCATTTTAGCAGTTGAAGTACCACCTACTGCCTACACACATATCCAAACAAGAGACCAAAACTTAAGTTTAAACTCTTGGCTGCTGTAAGAGCTACACCACATCTTGCTGGGTGCAGATGATTTCCTTCAAAAGATAACACAGTTAATTGCGAGAAACCTGTTTTACACAAATACTGACCCAAGACTTGTCCAGAAAGAATCTGAAATTAATCATAATGCAGAGAGAAATTTGTATTAAGTTATGACTTATTCCTGCTGCTGTTGCCCCAGTCTCTCATTTGTTATTATGGCACGACTGCAGAGCAGAGAAGTGAAAACCCCACAAATGGGATGGAGTTTAAACTCTGGTATTGTCCTAATATCAGAACCCACCTGAAAATGCATCCTACCATTTCATTATCTGGAAACAGAGAACAACTAAGTCTCAAAAAAAGAAGGCCTTGCAGAACTGGCTCATCTCCAGTGCTTGCCAAACACAGCTGATACCTCAGTGTTTCACTCAGCATTAGATCTCATAGGGACCTATAACTTTTAACAAATGAAAAAGTATGACCCCATTAAAAACATTGTTTCCTTAATTATTTTTCTTTTGCCCAACTTTTGCAGCACCTTTTATTATAAAAAAATAGGTAATGCCAGAAGTGGCAGATTTAAAAAGAAACAGCTGGAAATTGTGAATGATTTGATAATGCCTTCAGCTTGCTCAGTCTGAACTTGTAACTGGTTTACAGAGCTGCATTAGAAACACACTTGTTAGCTGAAAATGAAAGAGCTTTATAAGATGATCTGATTTCTCCACATTAAAGGCTCATCTATGAATGAGTGGATTCAGGTGTCTCTATAGCCAGCATGCTGTTTCACCAGGGCACCTGCCATCCCACCAATGCTGCACACAGCACCGCTTCTTCTGAGTTGGAAGAGACAACCTAAGGCATTTCATTGTTGAGAGTTTCATTGGTTTCCCCTCACAGAAACAGGGACTAGGACTCCTTTATAATAGTAAAGAAAATAAACCCCCTTTTTACACTGCAGCAGACACATTCTTGGCTATACAGCCTGATGGGCTCCTCTCTTTGCTTTCCTAAGGCTGAAAACTTCATCCCTTCCTTCATCTTATAAAACAAAGAAAACAAGCTGTCAAAAGTCCATTACTCCAATATACCTTCCTATCAGTAATTGGATTAGCGAAGAGATTTATTTCAAACTGACCCTTTGAAGATAAGGGATAATATTTTGTAGTATTTGAGTTGAGACTGCTTCAGAGACGACTTTTTTGGAACCTGGAATAACCTAGTTGGCTTAAGGAGTTTCAGTACAACTCTAGTCTCAATTGTATGGATGACCCTGCAATGACTATTTTCCTTACTGTAGTAGCAGAACTGTAAACTTGGAACAGAAACTAAATATAAGATAGTACTTCTTAAGTACACTGATTTACTTTTGCTCTGACGTCTTTTTTGAAATTACAATATTCCTTTAAAATTTTGGCTTAATTGGGAGAGTGCATGCATATCCATGCAAAAGAAGGTGAGCAGGATTAAAAGTCACCTGAATAATGAAAAGCTATGAAAAACATATGAAGAGACTACTACTGGTGTGTCCTGTGTAAGAAAGTGAAACAAAACAGAAGGCTAAGTATATTTGAGCAGTTTATAGGCACTGTGAATAGATGACTTAATCCATCAGGTGGTTAACCTTTGACATGGAAGATTGCTTCCTCATTCAAACTTTAAGGTATGCTGATTACAGTTAAAAGAAAAGCCACAACGAGTAAGAATCAAGTTTTGTGATTTTGATGGGAAGGATAAAGAAGTCCAGTCAAGGTAGCTTGTTTCTGGACCTACTGCAAAAAATACCAAAAAGTGTAAATGGTTCAGTTTATGCACTGCTCAGCATGATACAAATGTGTGTACAATTAAGTTCTCATTACAATTTACATCATTTTTTAGCTGCAACATTTTAGCTTATGTTATTATAGTTATTATTTTCCATCTATCCACCTACTTAGAAATTGAAGCATCACAATTAGAGAAAACCATACTTTCAAAAACATTCTTAGTCACACATTGTTCTCAGTCACCATAACACTTTGACAGTCTGTTTTTGCACTGGAGTTTGAAACTACAAGGTGAAATTATTGAAAATGTTTTGGTTTTTTTTTTTCTTCTGGTAGAGTCTGGTTACCCTATTACTTGCGTAAATTTGTCAAATCTTAAATAATTCAGCATACCATGAGGGAGGCTACATTTTCCATAACTCTCTCTTCCTCCTTTTCACACACATACCCGATATTATCTGAAAGATTACCTATCACAATTCAAAAGAGCTTTTACACTTTCACAGAAGGAAAATAAATGTACTATTATTTCAATTCTCAGCTTTTAACTCTGAGACCTGTTTTATTTTGACAAAAGCTGTCATGAAACTATTCAAATCTTCATTGAGAAACAACTTGCCTTCACTTGGAAACCCCCACTCAAACAATTACAGGATACAGAGGAAAAAAGTTAAAAGGCTTGCTCTGCTCTAACAAGTTATGAAAAAAAAAGAGCCCATTTAGAACCATAACTGCTTCCATTTCTAGTTTGTGTAAATAATCGGTTATTCCACTCCCCCTGCAAATGACCTAATTTTAGCATAAATTCTATAAATATAAAGTGAAACCAAGGATGTATCTAATCATAGAAATAGATACCCACTTCCTTGCATCAGAAACACAATGTGATTCAATAAACCAAATCAATCCAGCCTGAGACATCCAAAGGCACCAAATAAATTCTTCAAGGGTAACAGATACATTTATAGTGTAGATGCTACTGCAGAAGTTGATTAAGATAAAGGAATGTACTGCATAAACAAACAAATAAAAATCATGCTTACCTTTGCCTGATGTTACTGTGCAAGGGCTGGTCATTCTGCAAATGGATTGGTGACGCTGCCCGCTTTGGTGAAGAAAGGGACTCTCTGGGGGTTTGTTTTGGTGATATTGGCACTTCATTATAGGAGGAAGATTCTCGTCCAGAAAGCGTAAGGGAGACAGAACTATCCAAGGTTGCTGAAGGGTCAGAAGCCTGTCTAATGGCACTGTCATCATCTGCTTTTCTATCACTCTTCTCATTTGAAAGGTCTTCTTTATCTGGAACACCATCTTTTTCATGGCTGGAGTACTCTTTGGGTTCAGAAATCACACTCTTTGACTCCTTCATCTCAGTTCTGGACAAATATAGAGAGCCATAGTCCTTGTTTTCATCATCTTGCCTTTCACTTTTCACTCCCTTTCTTTCCACGCTCTCATGATCTTTCCTCGCCCGTGTATATCTGGATGAGTAGTCAGAATCCAAATCAGAATCAAGAGATAATCCATATTTTTCTGCCAGCTGGCGCCGCCTCTCTGCCTTGTATCTAGCTATTCTTTCTGCTTTTGACTCCAGTTCCTGGACATCCATGTTGCCTGTACTATACAAGGGTTCTGTATTACCTCCCGTGATTTCTGTTCGGTATCTGGATGATCTAGGCTGTTTTTCTACAGAAGAATCTGAAGTTTCCTCCTCTTCATTTGATCTTCCTGTCAAAAGTACAACATATATGAGCAAGTCCATCCCAGAACTCTGAGTGTCCTACCTACCGTTCACATCGAGTGAACTTAAAGCTTCCCATTTTCTTACAAATCAAAGTGTACTAGTGACTGCACAGACATGTTACACGTTTGCACTTATGTCTCCAAAAGCACATACAAATGATTCAGAAATGTGTATTAGTTATAATTCTTTAAGAGTCTCATATCAAATTATTGTTGGCCTAAAACAATATGGATAACCAACCTTTTTCAAATAAGACAACTGGAGACTTAAAAGGCAAGTTAAAAATACCCTGACCCCAGCTCTCCTATAAAGCTCTTCTCCATGTAGTAGTGAACAAATGATAGGGTAGTAGCAAGATACTACTTACCTAAGTGGGGACTGTATGGATCAGTTGCACGCATATATCTTGGTGTATCTTCCTCTAGTAGGC
The DNA here is from genome assembly GCA_026413425.1 of Tringa solitaria. NCBI lineage: Eukaryota > Metazoa > Chordata > Aves > Charadriiformes > Scolopacidae > Tringa > Tringa solitaria. The sequence continues at coordinate 15,763,854 of JAOXJM010000012.1, forward strand.
GATGTGTGACTGATCCTGGGCAGTTTTGTAGAAGCATGGGTTGTGTATCATTTTCAATTCCCTCTAAGCGTCTAGCTATTCTCTCTTTTCTGAAAAAGATGTCAAAACCTTAAAATCAGGCATCTTTGAAGATTTGAGGGGAGAGTTTCTAAGAGGAAGAAACAAAACAAGCTGTGTGTTTTGTTTTATGGGCCGAAGACTTTTTTTTTACCTTTTCATTTCCAAAAAATCTTGGTTGTTTGGTTCAAACAGTTTTCTTAATTCTGAAACTGAGACAACAAAAGATTATACAGTTTATAAGCTACTAAACTCACAGAAACTTTCTAAAATGCTTTAGAATAAGAAGGAATAGTTGAATAAAGCGAAGAGGTTTGAAATAGTTTTTGTCGAGGAACAAGCATTTTCCTCCTGTTTTCCTCATTTATTAAGCTTATGTTGTCTAAAGTGCATTAGGCACATTGGTGTAAACATCAAGATGTCTTCCCCTACAAGTACTTCCAGGCTAAGCTAGAATCTGCTATGCCATCCTAGCAGTTTTCAAGATCTAGCATAAACAGGGCAAGTTGTATTTTGAATAGGTGAGGTCAAGCTTACACGCTATAGTAACCTGTTTCAAAGTTGGGTAGTATGGAATTACTGCTATCTTGTCTACACAAAAGTTCAGAACTGACTATGTTTAAAGAGTTTCCCCTATTCCTTACTTTCCTCCGCTCCCTTACATTGAGTAGATTCCAGGAATCCCAGTGATTCATGGTTGGAGTGAAAATTACCGTGTTCCCTCATGATATTCCTGCAAGGTTGATCACTTTTTACTTTGCCACTTTTCCCTGGTAGTTTTAATTGGACATACCTCCCTTCTCTCCCCCTAAACTGTTTGGTGGTGTTATGTGCTAGTCAACAGCTGTCATAGTTCACAACAGCAGGCATGACAGATGAAGTAATCCCTATATATACACATATGTGCACAGTTAGCAGCGATGTTTGCAAACCACACTGGAGCACCGAGTGCTTCATAAACAAGCGTGGCATAACTTCTTACCACCAGAAAGAGAAACCATCCAGGTTATCAAAGGAGGGGAGGCAGTGTGTGCCTAACAACCGCCTTACACACATACGCCCTAGTATCATTGCCTTGGCAAAGATGTGGTGCTAAAAGCTGTGTGCGCCTATTCTGATGCAATGCACCTCTGGGGTTCTATTCCTGTTGACCTAGGGTTCAAAAGTTAAAGTAGGCGATAGCCTACAGCCTGTGAAAGCAGCCCTAGATTGCCATCACAAAAGCCTGACGAGTAAAGAATGTCTAGCAGAAACTGTTCCACACCACTGCAGATTTAAGTCCATCACCTTTTTTCCCTACCAGACTTCATCGCTCTAGATACTTAGAGGATAAACATTATTGAAACACCACCCTTTTATACATCAGATGCGCCTTCTCTCCCTTTCCTCTACTGCAAGAACTTACATGTACAGCTCAGTCAGTGTCAGATTTGCTAAGAAATATCCAGAAAGTTTGCTGTAGTCAATACCAGTGCTCCTACCTCTTAGATACAGATAGATACTATTGATGTTGGCTGTCGTATCAACCTTACATGCTGAAAAGCCACTAGGACTCCAGGTAAAATGTTTTGGATCAGCAAGAATGAATGTATTCTGATCATGACTACTCAGGGAAGCAAATGAATGAGGTATGAATACAGTGTCTGAGGCTACAGATGAGGGCCTACTGAGAATGTGTGACTAACAAGGGGAAGAAATCAACTGGGCCACCCTCCAAAACAGCTCCTTTAGTCTACATTTTTACAGAAAGCAGACTAAAGATACACACTTCAATTTCTCAAGCCAGGTTAGCTCAGACTGTGATCACGCCATGGAAAAAAACCCAATACATACACATTTGATTCAACTAGCAGTGCAGAGTAGCTAAGTATGCAGCTACTTCATGGTACTAATTCATGGGACACCTCTTCCATGCCTAGTTTCAGCATCTTCAGCAAAGAATATGTTGTTGATGAGGTTGACAGTGCAAGAGACCCATTGAAAGTGAGCAAGCTCCAGGAACAACCTCTGGAGACGGATGGGAACTGGACTTGGGCAATGCAAAATTTGCACCTTGAACCAACACCAAAGCAAAGATGAGCCCTTACATTGTGTTTTCATTGACTTTTCTCTCAATGAACGAGCAGTTCCTGCTGCTGCCCTGCCTCCTCAAGCTGTGCTAGCAGCGGAACTATTATTAAAGAGAGAACTTAACCACATGAAACCAGTCTTAATCTCACATTCACACCAAAGGAAATGATTTCTCATAAATACTTTGCTCTCACCTCTGCCAAACCTACTTCTGTTTAAGTTTGTTCCTGTGGTTATTGGAGCTTTTCTGTTCCATCTGTCAGCTATACATACATAAAATGGTCAAAACAAACCCGTAATTTTTCTGCCACTTCAGACAAGTCAAAGGCCTCCACAGCTCACAGTTAATAAAAACACATTCCATCGAAATCCTGATCATTTTTCTCCCTAGTCACCAATTTATACAGTCCCTAAAACCATCATCAGACAACAGGTCTTTCACACAGCTTTAGTAAAGCTCTAAAGCATAGCTTCATATACTAAAGTCTTCTCCTCTTTTTCCCCCCAAAAAGGAAACTTGACTATAAGACGTCCATACACAAAAAATGTGGAACATCCAAAGAACTCCCAGCAGTATTAGCTGAACACCCCTTGCTACGTGTTAGCTGAAGTTCCAGAGATTCTACTACCGCTTTGCAGTCCTAAAAAGAGCACTGGCCTCATGAAGCATCTCTCCAACACCTTCCCAAACAAGATGAGACAAAAATAGCATGGGACTACTCTATGCTGCCTTACACTTTTTCCACACTTGAGATTCCAGACAGTAATTTCAGCTAGGTTGGCCAACATCTGCAGAGCTTTTTTGTGAAAGCCGTTTCAGCAATATTCTTCTTCTGAAAAGGTGGGAAAGAGAAGAACAAGAAAGCGCAAAAAAAATAATAAATTAGAATGCAGGAAGTCTTCTACTCCACTGATTTCTTTTCGCTGAATAAAATATTTGACTTCAAAACAAGAAAGTCATTTGAAGAAATTTCACTCCCAAGAACACTGGTTGGCTCTTGCAAGGTTTGGTGATTGGGTTTCTCTTTTTCAGTTTGCAATTTGAATATATTGGTGCCAACTTCCTATCTGTTCCTGCGATGTTCTTCCACATGACCAGTAGAAACTATACCATTGCAAAGACACCCATAACAGCATTAAAGAATAACAACACTTCAACCTAAACAGCAGCACAAACATCTGATTCAGCACACAAGAAAAGACTAAGAAGCTTAAAATAATTAATTTCACAGTAAAAGCTCCTTATCTAAGCTACTTAATGCCAACATACTTTGTAAGCGCTGTTCGTCAGTATAGTTAAGGGCAACAGGAAGAACAGCCACAGTTCAGGAACAGCCCTGAACTTCAGGTTATTTCAGGATGTTGAGTAAGTTGCTATGGTAGGAGACCCTGTCAGGTAGACTGTCAAGAGGCATCTTAATTTTGGTAACTGTAAGACTTTCTGGACGGAATTCACCTTACAATAACAGCATTTAGCAAAAGCAGTATTTTTTCATGTCTCGTCCCAGAATAAAACCCCAAAAGTACATTTGGAGTGCACTTCATAAAAATGTTTAAAAATATCCCCAAATTAAGGTGAAATTCTTATAAAATTCAGAAATCTTTCAGAAACTTTTGTTACAGGATGCACACATGCTTTTGCTGAAAGCCCTCTTTGGTAACAGCAGAGGGAATACGCATGGATAAAGTTACAGGCATGTGACAGCAGTTTTATTTTTAAAATACAGAAGCTGTAAAAACTAAATCAAGACTTCCAAAAGTCCCTAGTAGAGAGCAAGCACATACAGTTGTGAAGCCTGAATAGATGTGAATCAAAAGTTTAGTGACAGAGGTGTAACTTCTCAGAGAATGTAAGTAACCATCGCAATCCAGGTATATACATTCTCATTTTGAGGAAAATTTAACACAATAGTTAAATTCCTTTCTTTCCTCTTCCTACCTCCTCCTCTCGCCTGGAAAGATGATGGTCTACAAAACTGGCTGGAGAAGCATTTATCTTGTGTTTAATGCTAGCAGAGGCATACTGACATGATGTTCAATGCTTAACTGCAGGCAGCAATGTGTGAGACCTCAGCTAGAGTCTTTGAACCTCACTTCAGTCTGTATCAGTTGAAAATTAAATGTATTCCACTGATTTTCCAACATGAGCAAAGCTGGATCAAAGTTAAGGCCCTAGGTGGGACAAATCACCTCGATTTTCAGAAAGTGTTGGGCCTCAAGTAGTTCCCTCAGCTCCCACTGCTGACTGTAACCATCAGCTCCCACTGCTAACTTTTTCTTAAAGTCTGGTACACACCAAATCCGATGTCTTCATTACAAAAATAATTTCTTAGGAAACAGAGACATCTTGGAATAGCAATTAGTTCACTGAGAACCAACTTACAGAGAAGGTTTCTCAAGTGAAGGCACTCAAAATTAATTTGTTGACCAGCATGATTGTAGGGCGAAGTACATGGAATAATGATGGACTATGTATTCTTATTGACTAGTGCTCTCAGGAAGTCTGCATTGTATAAATGCATATCACTCTTTTCCATCGTGTCAATGAAGTCTCTTTCTGAGCATCTGTAATGATTATATTATAAAAGCAAGCACATCACTTAAATGTTATGCTGGAAGAAGGGCTCCTTTCTAAAGGAACTGTGCAACAAATGACATTAAAAGAGCAAACCAGTTCCTTTATGTTGGAATCAGTGCATCTAACCTTGTAGTTTGTCTGAAAAGGGTAAAAATACCATCAGAATAGACACACACACAATTTTAATCAAAGTTCTGAGATCCACAGCATCCCTGAGTGAAGGGAAATCTTTATGCCAGTTACACATAGTTCTTCAGTCAAATGTCTCACTTTACTGGTCAAGTACTATTTCCAAGCAGATCGTGATTTCCTCTAAATAATTCAAGAGAATTAATTCTTGCTTCTACCTCAACTGTGTCAAAAGGTAAAGATGAAACTGCTGCTTTCTTCCTAAGTTATTCAGACTAAGACGGAAGTTTAAAAAAAACCCCAAAGCCCATAGGTAGTGCAGGTCCTTCAGCATTCAAGACTAAAATTCAGTGTGTAGTGAGCTGGTCATGCAAGTACAGTGGTTCTACCAACCACCGAAGGGGACTGTAAAGAACTATGGCTACAAGCCAAGTCAATATCTTTGAATTCAGTATTAATCTAACTGTACACAGAAACCTCTCAATTTTTGAATTTCAACTATTTCTTAACCTATTGAAAACTAGATAAACAAAGCTGAAGTTTATGAAGCAGGGATGTAACAAGGCCTTGCAGAAGAGCACTGTGATTCATACGTCACAGGGAAAAGAAAACTCATTTACAAAACATCTGTGCCTAAGCGATTTTAATTGTGCCTTGCACTTGCATAGACTAAACTTCACATGCTGTTAAATTACCACTTGTGTTCATAATGTGTCTCCCTTACGTACCTTTTGGAAGTACTGCTAAAAGATTAGCATCAATATCCTTTGTGCTGTTTGCAAGTTCTTCCTTATCTTCAAATGAGAACTCCTTCTGAAAACTGAAAGCAACATCTGGTTTACAAAACTGTGGATGTTTCTGCTACAAATCAAATAAAGTCAAGATGTAACCAATTTACTGCAAGATAGTCTAACAGAGATATCAAATAAAATATTTTCCATAAGAACAAAATAAGAAATAACCCCAAGAAACTCACAAAGCCAAACCTAACAATTTTAAATTTATTTGGAACTGACTCTGACACATTTTTGCATTAAATTACTGACAAGAGACTACCTTCAAAATGCTTTACTAACAGTTACATTTGAAATAATCTATACAGAATGATTCTCCATAAATATTAAAACATATTTCATCAAGTGAAGTACTGTATGTACACTCCACGTAGAAGCCTTCTGTATGACTGCCCTATTGTTACTGCACTGATCTCTGGATCTTATATGGCTTATAATACACTAATATGAGCAGCAGATCATTTAGTTTTATACTTTGTCTTTTCAAAAAAGCAAAAGTGCACATTTAGATAAGACAAAGTATTTCTTTCAATGTTCATTAAATATAAAAAATTTTAACTGTAAAATGTAGCTGTCATAATGGTGCACAGTAGATACTGTCTACAGAGACTTTTTGGAGGAAATGTTCCTCCTTATGGGTAAACAAAGTGAGAAGATTTTTAACTCCAATTATTAAAAATAGAGAGAACTGCTGTACTCTGCCATTGTGACTTCTAAACTCTCCCAAACACACATAAGGAAACGTACATGTCTTAAAACCTTTAGTAAATTGTGTAGACAGGTGTAACAGATACAAATCCCCACAATGACCCCAGGCTCTTCATTTTGCCATGGTAGTGATGTACCATAAGATTTTTGGTCATTCTGATAAGACAAACTGCACAGCCTTACAGCTGGAAAAATCCTTCCTTCGGACGAGTTTCAAATGGCTTTTTAAATAATTGAATACCGTTTCAGAAAGTGTATTTGGTTAGAAAAGAAAAAATAGTAAAAAAAATAAATATATTCTGTACTCGGTATTCCAAAAGAACATTTCTCATTGAGAAGAGTTTTAACATGAAATGGCTAATAACATTTTACATGAACTCCAAGAAGTACTTGCTTCTTTATCATTTATAAATAATATTCCTTTGCAAGACGACATTGAGGAGTGAATAAAACCTGTGAAATGACAATAAAGAAACTGGGCTGTGTCACACTCAGGCACCATGCCACCTGCTGCAAATCGTCTCCAATGACTGCACTTACTGAAATTATTCCAGGTGCTGCCAAGAAAAGCAATGTCAGTCATTACAGAAAATAGCAAATAGAAGATGAAGAGCTGCAATAAGCTCTCCATTACAGAAAACTGTGTATCCTTACAGGTCAAAAATACTTTAATGGAACTAAACAAACAACAAAATAAAATTAAAAAACAGCACATAGCAGCCACAAGCAAATAGATGCATGTCATCTGAGACTAGGCAGACTCAGACAGTTAATTGCCTATTTCTATATGCCCAGTTCCACATTGCAAACACTCATGATTCTTCTTAGTCTCACACTATGTTATTTTCTTAAAAGACACAGCTTCTGGAGAACCCCAAGGTGGAGAGATTCCCAGTTTCTATTTGAAAGCACTAGTCCTTTTGGCTGAAGAAGACTTTGAAAAACATGAATAATATTGGTCTAAGGCTATAAACCAAACCCCAAATTTATTTTGTCAAATCAATTTGATTACTTAAGACTTGTCTCAAAAGCATTGAGGGACTGAGCTCATGACTTTTGAATACATGAGCTTTATTTAGCAGCATCTCCAATTGCTTCCATAACGGTTGTGACAGTGCAGCACCTTAAGTTTCTCTTAACAGTGGGACTCTGTACAGAAGAGCATTCACTCATACAGCAAAATCCTGTTTAAATTAACTATGCACTAACATGAACAACTATGCCTCAGTCCCAGATGAATTTCCAAGGGTAAAATCATACAAAATCAGGACTGGCACTAGCTGATCTAAAAACTAATTGTATTATTGGATTGCTTGTGGATCATCAACAAACTTTTAAATACTGTAAACTAGTTAGGTTCATTCCTGTCCCTTCTTCCAACCTCCAGGGAGTTCCAGGGACTGCGAAGCCAGAGACCATCTAAACCCAGTCTAAATGTCTTTCACTGTGTTTCCATCCATTTGTTCTTGTGCCAGTGTTGTTGGTTACCTTACTTCTTTTTCTTCACAGAAGTTTTCCACACCTACTCAGCTTCCTCAAGACAGGCTCTCAGTTTCATTGATTATATGTAAAAATGCTCTCTATCTGTTCCTGGTTTAAGTAAAATCTTTTTTGTATATGGTGACCAGAAATGGACAATCTTTAGTCCAGATCTGGGAATTAGCAGTGTCTTATAAAAAGAGGAATTTTAATAGAGAAAGTATTACTATATGACCAGCCAGATGAATACCAGGATCTACCACACATTTGCCTTTTTATAACTACACTATATTGGTTGCTTAATCCAGCATGAGAAACTAACATGGCAAGGCTTTGCTTTCATCAGTTGCAAGTGACAGAAAAATTTATCAGCCCCCAATGCACAACTGTGCACTTAGTATTATTACATTACATCCCTTTTCTGTTGCTCCTCAAGGTCATCCAGTTCTTCCTGTACGTGAGCTCCCTCCTCCTTTGTACTGAGGGTGGCTTCCAGCCTTTGCTCACTGGCAGATTTCATTAAAATTCTTTTAATAACCACAAACTTCTTGAGCTTAACCCTTGTTGGACTACATGGCATCACAGGTTATCTGCTTTGGAAAAGTCCCTACATAGTTTCCCCAATGCCCTCATTTTCCATTTCCCTCTGGACAGACTGTCAACTTTTATTTACTTATTTATTTTTAAATTATTAACTATTTTCTTATACTATTTCATCCACAGTGAAAGAGTTTTCCCTCTTCAGAGTGAAATTTTTGTTCTCTCTCATGAATCCGCAGGTTGCATTGCTTGTCTTAAATATTTGCACATTACAAACACAAAATTTTTTAAATTGATGTATCAATTACATTGCTTTCACTTGCACAGAGAATTCAGAGAACTACTTTGAAGATGATACACTCAAGCCAAACAATTGGGTATTTATAGAGACATATATAAAATTAGTTCTAAAAATGACAGTAGGCATATTTAGGACATTTCACAGTATTCAATAAGAACACTGAATTCTCATTAGGAATCTAAATTGAGTTGGAATGATGTTAAATCAATTCCAAATAGTGAAAAAAAAATAAAATTCAGAAGTTTGCAAGAATTCTTTGTTCTTAAAGCCCCTGTTAAATCTGGATACTGAAAGAGGACCATCTCCTCCTTTGCTTGCCGGAAATATAGCCTGTGATCATGGTTCATGAAATGCAATCAACAATGAGGTCCCACAAGTTTATTTCACACAGGATTTGTGTGTGGTTTGGCCTCAGGTTCCCTACAAACTCATTATTCTCTCCAATTTTCAGGAATTCATATGATTCCTATTAAAATACAGGCAATAATATTTCACAACCTCAAAAGTTTTCTTTAAAAACAATGTATAATGTGGCATTAGTAGAGTATTTGACAGTCTCAGTAGTTATACTGCTCTTGCAACTTCCAAAATAAGTGTGGGCTGCTTCTATACATCAGGGATTCCAGGCTGAAAACTTCATCTGCTGCTGCAGCAGCAGCATATGGTTTCTAAATAGCTGTCCCATTAACCTAGTTACATGCCCAAAAGCAAGGAGAAGTTTTATCCAAATGCCACCAGTAACGCTGCCCTGCCATCTGGATTAGAGCTACGGGATATATAGAGATCGTGTGATTGAAACACGTGCATGAAAATCCACTTGTATACCTGCCAGCTAGATGTTTGGCTTTCATTTTTCTTCTCTTTTTCTTCCTCCAGGAGAATATCCTTCCCTGGACTCTTAAGTAAAAGGTCCATTCTACAGTCACATCCTTCTCTACTACCCTCATTTCTTCTTTCCCCTACCTGCCTTCCATAACACAATGAGTCTAGTACACATATTCCCTCCATATCTCTACAGTACCTAAGAAATGACACGGCAGGGAATCAGATGCTCGCCAGAAGTTGTGTGTGACTGAAAAGATGCTTGCAAACAGGAGCCTGGGTGCCTAAGGCTGCTGGATTCTTGTGCAACTGAGCCAACAAAAGAGCTGGTTTCTGGGGCAAGAGTCAGTTCCCAACGCCCTGACCTCCTCTCTGTGCTGTTATGAATAAGTCCAGCGAGCACAAAGGTGGACACCAAAAAGCAGTCAGAGTGAGGATGGGAACAGAGAGGGAATGTGACTTGTCACCTTGCTTAACTGTGAACTGTATCTCCACACTCAACTTTGTGGAACCATCTCCTAAGACTGCAGGCACAAGGCAAAATGGCCCTGCAAGGAAGCAGCAACATTACTTCTTCACTCATCTCTGCAGTGTCCCCCTCCCACATGCTGACAAAGCTCTCTGCATGGCCGTATAATTAATTCACCCACTTCAGCCACTTCCTTTTTCAGACAGATCAGTTTTCCAAGCTGGTCCACTAAATGTCTGCACTGTGTCCGTGCCACACAAGGAAACATGGGCACTGCAGTGGCAGGAGGCTCAGTGCAGAGTGGGACTCTTCCCTTACCAATGCCAGCTATACATTCACATTATTTAGGAGGCAGTTGGTGTTTTAAATACCTGTTCAGAGCATCTGCTCTATGCCACAGTTTGGTCCTCCAAGAGGACCAATAATCATTTTTCCTGACAAAAGAATAAACACAGATTCAAGCAACAACTGCAAGTTACAATTGTGCAACCCAGTCATCTCCACTGGGCAAGAAAAACTTGGCCTTACCTTAACGCTCTCTTCCTATGGAGCAATCGTGAAGGTTTAAATCTGACTGAGTTTTCTTTGTCAAAATCTGTGAAATGAAAAAAAACACACCATAATGAAGATCCTTTAATAAATGGGGAACTTTTAGGAAACTAGGTTATAGTGTCCAGTCCTAGTCCTTTTCGACTGGAAAAGACTGTACAAAGGCCTTGCCTTTGAACACAAGGCGGTATGTCCACAACGGTGACAAACCAAAGCCTTGCAAAAATGAGTACAGACAGTAAACATATCAAAAGCGTCAAACCTTTATGGAACTGCCATATTCAAACCCCAGTATTCATAACACAGCACTGCAGCCTGAGACTATAATTTAAACTCCTTGACTCGGTTCCCCAGCTTATAAAATGGGTGGTAGACATGTTTGGGAATCAATCTGTAAATGAGAAATGCTGCAAGCAGCAAGAGCCTTTTTGGCTGAGCCTAGCAATACTATAAAAACTGCATATTCACTGCAGAAGTCGGAGATGCCCAGCTGAGGATCTGTTGCAACAACAGTATTACACTATCCATGACAAATATTTCTAAAGGTTGTCTACTGTTTGGAAGCTCTCGTTTTTTTCTGAATAGCCTTAGAACATGCTTACTTGCAGAAAGAAACAGGTGTTTACACTGAGAGCAAAACTGTGTCAGATGCAGCCTTATATTCAAAAAGTACATATTACAAAGCAACTAGTTCCCAATCCTTTGTGAACCATAACAAGCAATGGGCAATCTCCCCTCTCTCCCCCCAGATTTAACGTTTTCAATTTCTCCAGTCAAGAGCACCATTACAGGGTCTAATCAATGACCAGTGGCAACAGGGACCAGTGCTCCAAGTCCTGGCTTCATCCATTCAACAATGAGGATGCTATTAAAAGACCTTAGAGAACTGCTAGCCAGGGAGCAGGGGAGCACCTGGTCTGGGGCTGTTGTTGAAAAACACATGAAGCTACTAATAATTTACTCCCAATGGGAAAATTGCCTTCTGTCCCCATCCGTATTAAGTCAACCACCCCAAGTCCCTAAATTAATAAACAGCTGTTCACTGACACAGCGTTCACTTTATTTTTTCAGAGAGAGACCTGAATGTTACCCAACCTGAACTTTAGAACAATTCAAAAGCAGCAACATCCCTTTTACTCCATCTCAGAACTGAGATTCAACTATTTCAAGAAAGAGCTAAGCGGTAAAAAATATCTTCTGCTTATACAAAATATTTTAAAATCTAGGTGGCATGTTTCTTATTTTTGCAGAAATGGTTTAATGAAACTTGTAGCTGACAACAACTTCAGAGAATGTATCTTTTGTCTACCCTCTTCCTCCTCTCTTCCACTTCTTTCTGCCACATCTCCAGGTGAATAGATTCTAAATAAAAGAAAAAGTAAAAGAAAAACTACCATTTTAACAGCTTGATAAAGCTGCTTAAAATGTGCAAAAATGCATTTTTTAGGCATCTGCTACAAGTCACTGCAGATTTCAAGCTGCTTTGCTAATAGCATTCTTCAACTTTAATAGCCAACTTTTTCCTGTTTTTGTTAACATTCATTTTCTCTTTCCAAGAAAATGGAGAATAAAGCACACAGATTACACAGAAACATCTTGTTAGACCAAAACAGAATATTTTAAGAAAAACAGTACAAATGCTATATAAATCACTATATTTTACACTACAACATTAAAATAATAGTCCATGCCATAAGTATCCTCTAAAATGGCCAGATTTACATTACTGTGAGAAGAGTATGCAGTAACTTAAAAAGCCCAGCTCAATATCAGCTTAGCTAATCAGAACCAGACACATCTTAAATTTATAGCTATTCTAATGGGATATAACCCATCCTATAGTTTTTGGCACTAAAACAGCTGTCCACCATGAAAACCACAAGTAGACCAGAGAGAAATTCTCCCTACCCTAGCCAAAACTGCAGAGGGGATATGAGAAGGGAAGAAAGTGGCTTTTATTGCTTCGCTGGGAGAAGGGCTGCTAAAAGGGGGCACACAAGCTGGTCTGATTCTTCTTACTCATTACATACATTCAGTAACATAACACATCTAAAATGCCTCAAAAACATCTTCCAACTTTGCTATATTTCATAGGGGCAAACTCCTCTTCCCCCTCCCCCAACCACAGAAAACACAAACAGACAATTATATTCTGTTACACAGTTTTGATATTTTATGTATTTCCTCCTGTTCAAATTAAACCCCATGTGGGAGGATTAAAGTCCAATAAAACTTACTTACTACAATATGGAAGTCTTAAAATTAAATACAAACACAGGAAAAAAAGTAAAACAACTCTGCTTCAAAAGAAAATAAATATATCCACAAGAGAAACAGTTTAACGCAGTCCTAATTCAATGGATATTTAAAGGAAAAAACCTACCCTTGCAGTACTGATACACAGAAGGAAAATCTCTGCAACAGCATTTTGTTCCTACTTTCACTAAAGAATTCTAAACATGCTCATAACCACATTAAAACAATTTTAAATATTTGTATTGAAAATTAAGAGTATATTTACCAAAGTGTAAATCAAACTTGCTCACAAGTTTAACCATTTGTTCAGCCTAGTCCCTCTCCCTCTTAGGTACAAACTATCTGACAAAACCACTATCCATAGTTTAATACATAAGAAATTAAAAACGCTGAATATATATGTTAAAAAAAAGAAGGAGATGCAACCTTTCAGTGTTACTTAGTCTATTTAAAGGCCCTAAGTCGGTGGCAAGCTAAGCTAATTAAAAGATCCATCTAATCGGATCTTTCAAAAGTGTCCTTTAGGAAATAATGAAATAGCCTAGGTGACTAACTGCATACTGATTTCTAAAGTAGCTAATGTAGCTGCAGAAGATCCAGTCAAACAATATTTACACATGCATACACATATACAAGAGAAATTAAACACACACAAATAAACTGCATTTTCTTCTATCTACGTGGAACTCTTACCTTGCTCCTCAGAGTATTTAACATTTCCCAAATAGCTGGAGATCCAAGGATTTCTGAACATGGTTGCACAAACAAAGGATTCGGCAAAAAGAAACTACAACAGCAGCTAATTCTCAACCAGCCACAGCCCTAGGCCTGTCTTAGCAATATCGTGTAGAGATTTTTCATAGCACAGGACTGGAGCTGTCAGGCTATCGCGTCCCAGGGAGTACAGTAAATGCATAGCAATAGGCTGCAAGCTGGAGCAGCTCAAACCAGTAATCAGATTACAAACAGAAATTAGGCACATGAATGCTAAAACAGATTGGGCAACCGTGATTGGGAGATTTATAATATTACCACTTCAAAGATCCAGCCAAATCACATATTATATTCCTGCAAAAATGAATACGAAACCCCTAAATCCTCATATAAATGGGAAAAAAAAAAGAAAGAAAAAAACTCCAAGAAGAAGACTAATTCCTTTCTATCTCTAATCAGGATAAACTGCAATGCTTGCTTAAGAAAAAGAGCATCCAGGCTGCCAAAAAAATGGACTCTGTTAATCATATCATTATGCTAAACGTTTTGCCTAACTATTAGTTGGAACGTTTAAAACAGACAAGATTTATGGATAACATATGAGCAAAATTACCGGTGGGGGTGGGGATTTAAGAACAAGACACCACAGCTCCAAATATTTTAATTTGAGACAGAAGGTGTAAAACTGCAGAAAAGTACTGTCTAGCTACCATATTTTTTTATTAAACAGATTTGATGGATTTTGGATTGAAGAGCAGGAACTCTTTTTAGTTCATTTTGAAAGTCTAGAAGTATTTGTTCAAAATGGTGCAATAGCCCTGGCTCTGTCATCCACAATGAACTACCTGATGATCTAACACACACACACATACACAAAAAGAAGCTTTAAATACGTGACTGAATGAAGTCCATGCACTTAACCCCATCCAACCAAAGGCACTAACTGCCTACTAGCTTCCCTCCAACAGACTTCTCCCCTTCAAAAAGATTTTAAGTAGTATCAGTAGAAAACTCACCACAAGGCTGGGGCTGCCAGGACCACGAAAAGATAGCCTAGAAACACAAGACTGAAGCTCTTGACTTTTCTTGCCTGTTTTTATGATACCTGGTACAACAGGACCCTGATCCATGCTGGGAACCTCTACGTATAGGCAAAATATAAGCAATGATGCTGTGAAAGAGACTGCTTAATCACTAGTGAAAAATATAATCTGCCAAAAATCTATGCATTTCTGTTGGCTCACCATGAAGTTGTATTTAGTCTGTCTAGGTCATCAAAACACAGCTTTCTTGCAATGGATAGAAGAATATGCACTCCATCTTGTCCAGTGCCCCTGATATTTGTATTCATTTATTTATTTTTAAACATGAATAACATTGGCCTCACTTTAACCAAACCCCCTTTTACTAGCTACAGAGCACCCTGGAACTGAACAATGCGTTGCTCTCTTGACCAGCTGTGAAAGCCCCCATGCACTAGAGCCTAGTAAATACAAAAGCAGTAACAAAAAATGTTTTCTATCAACACTGGTGCAAACTTGCCAGTAACCTGAAAATCCACTTTACGGCCTAGACATAAGTGGAGATGCGCTCAAAAGACAAAAAAAACAAGCAGTGCAGAAACAATAAAGAAGCTGCTGGTAACAGCTAATGGGGACATTCTGGACTAGTGTCTGTGTGGGTGTATCAATAGAAGATAGGCCCAGTTCTGAAAAGGTCCCTTCCTTCCAAACACTGCTTGTGTGAAGACTGCTTACTTATCTTGTGAATAGAGGTGTTATTACCTGGAGCATTTTTAAGCACCTGTAACTCATCTGGTACACAGTAAGGGAACTGTTTCTCATAAAGTGCAGATAAATAACACTCATTTGATAAATCTTGTGGCTGCAGCCTTTAGCAAGGTTGAAGGAGAAGTTGGACTTGACAGCTGAACTGATGCAATAGCTCATGGCTGCCAAAACAGACGGTCCTACCTGTTTCTGTGGGACCTCTGCTCCCCTAGTGACCCAGTCAGATGACTAAACTGGTAGTAAACATTCCTTTTTAGTTTTGCTGGGTATGCTTTTCAGGAGGTGCCAGAACAAAGAAAAAGGCACAGGATCTTATAATCAGGAAAGGGATCAACCCTTCTGGCTAACAAAAGAGGTGAGCTCAGCTTGATTGTCATCACTGTGTCTGGTGATATCCTGTATGACAGAAAAGGAGAGGTGTGTTTATATTTGTGGAGGGAGGAGACAGGCCCAAAGCTCCCACATTATTCTGCTGTACATCATCTCCAACATCATTTTGTCCTCAGCACCCCTCTGGTGAACGAGGTGCAGAAGGTAAAGCACACAGTGCTGCAGAAAAACTCCAGAGTGCCATTTACAAATGTGTATAGTTTAAATAGGTTCTTGCTTGTGCTGTTCAAATTCTACTCACACAACACAGTAAGAAGCCAGTTTCTCCAACAGCTCTTCTACCTGGGAAGGAATACCTGTGGACACGCTTTGGTGCAAGTAGGACTCCTTTATCTACTATTTACATGTGGCAGGTCAAGAATACAGGGGCCATCTCATGGGACCAAAAAGAATTATTATAAAGGAAAGTAAAATAGCCAATAAAAGGAACATCTATATATCAAGATCTTAAAAAAGAAAACCAAAACAAAACCCAAAACCCACCCATAGTCTAGAGTTTGGCTTCAAGCTCTCTTCATGTTAGGTTGGAAGGTGATCACCAGTCATTGCTCTGTATGTGGTATCTACGAATTCACATTAATGTCACGGCTGTTAATACTGAAACTGTGCTACTGTGCAGAACCTGCAACCCCAGAGTTTCTTCAACTTCACTTCAAGACAAGGGGTGTGCTTCCAGTATTAAAACTCTTAATGCCAAGAGATGCTGGAGCCTTAGGATATTACACCAATGATATGCACCTCACCCAGCCCATTGGGATGACAGGTAACTGACAAGTTTCCTCTCTCTTTTCCATCAAAAAGGGATCACCTATTGCAATACCTTAACCCACATTGGCAGTGGAGAAGACATCTCGGGAAAAACAGTAAGTCAGCAGGGTCAAGCAACGGTATAAAGAAAAGAAGTCTTAGATTTAGCTTTTTTGCTGCTTGTTTGGAAACAGTAGGTTTAAGAGCAAGTCTTTCCCAGAACAAAAGAAATCCATCTCCAAATGCTTGATGAGGGAAGGAGGAAGAGTATTTTGACCTTCAAAGAGATCTAGTCTCCAGGACCTAGAAGTATGCTCAGCCAAACTATGTTATCAAGGCTGTGTTACAAATCAGTAGTAATGTTCTTGTCCTGCTCTGCAATCAGTAATTCTTAAATATTAGCAGCCTCCAACATAAGCAAACAAAGAGAGAACAACAGTTCAGCCGTTAGAAAGGGGGGCAAGCCCAGCTGGAAGTTGCGTTTGTAGTCATCTGGGCAAAGAGCTAGAGGTTAAGCACGCATACACTTCAAATCTGAGACTGCTCATGAAAGACCAGCTGGCAGCTAAATGTTGTTCTGAAGCTTCTCACAGGAAGAGAAGGAAAATATATTCCTTTTGTCTGGCAAAACTAATCACTGTAATCAAAGCTAGAGTTTAAACGGCTTGCAAAACTGTTCCCAACTTACAGGACTGCCAACCCCAAAGGACTGAAGAGTTATGAATCAGGTCCCACCAAGATCAAATCTTTTTTCTTTCTGAATTTTGATGGCTTGTGAATTTATATTTAGAAGTGTTTCTCTGTGATAAGGAGAACTAGATACTTTGTGTGACTTGCAGTTATCATAAAAACAAAAATCAAAGAAGGCCATGACAGCTGTTTGGAGAAAGCCTAAAAATAATTATATAAAAAAATAATCAAGACTGCAGAGGAAAAAAAACCCACAGTGACTACAAAGAAACTTTCAGTAAATATGCTAGTTAGGTAAACAGGAGTCTGACCAGCATGGAAAACTGTATAAACAAGATGGACAACAAGAGTGCCCTTGGAATTGCAAGTCAAAGTGAACTGTGCCAAGATCTGAGATGCTGTGGATGATCGCAGGAATGAAGGTCAGAAGAGAGTGCTAAACCAGACCACTCTCTTCCATCACTCCATCTGACCTACCCTCCCAGGCTCCAGGCTACTTGCCCACCCCAAGCCATGCTGTCAGTTTCTGGCAAGTAGGCACCTGTTTCCAAAGACAAGTAGCAAGGCACTAGAAGAGCCTCCTTTTTTTTTCAAAATTATTTTCTATTAAAATTTTTTTCAAAAATGTAACAGAAGATTATTTCAGTAGCATAATCACTTAACAGAAAGTTATTATCTCTAGTCCCATTCAAGCATCCTACTTTGCAAACAAACTATGTATTCTGGGTTGGCAATGCCAGTTAGTTTTCTCTTATCCACCCAAACCCCGTGTATGTGGGCAAACTCTATTCTCATTTCCTAAATGGACACCATGTGCACAGACTTTTAAACTAGAATAATTTCCTGACATGGTATCGACCCTCCAGTGGGAAGCAAGTTTAATCCTCTTCACTTTGGGTTTTATTCCCCCCTACTTCTGCTGTGCAACAGTTTTTGAATAATGAACCTAGCAAGATGATTTCTGCTTTTTGGCTAGTGATTATGTTTTGGAAAAGTCTTCAGGTGATGCAGCGCTGAAGTTTATCTGTGGGGTACTTTAAGGTGTACAAAGAGATGAAAAAAGCTGATTAGTAAGTGTCATAAAGGGGACTAAGTTTTTTTGGACAAGATGACAGATGTTTTAAAAGAATATAAATGATCTTTCTGTACTGCATAATTACTCACATGCTCTGGGAAAAGGTAGAGCAACAGGTAATATTCCACACAAACTCTAAAAAAACCCTTTTTGTCTTTGGATTACTCTGGATTACTGAAGAAATCTCACTCAAGTTATTAGTTTTAGCACTGAAAAATCTCTGAAAAGGAGATTTTGGTACCTTTCAATCTTGTAACACATTTTCAGAGTAAGGAACATGAAGACAATGTCCCCTGACGTTCCTACATCTCATATAGTATAATTAAGGATGTTCAATGTTTTCCTCTTTAGGAGTAGGATCAGTCTAGACTAGCTCCTGAAAGGAAGTTCAAAGGCCACGCACCCCTCTCACATGTGGTAATTAGATATACCAGTGAGGCACATTATCCAAATTGAGTCAGACCTGTTTGTCTGTGGGCCTGAAACGGTAACAGAAGACGTCAGGCGTGCACAAGGCCAGGGATAGGCATGGACCGAGCATGTGGCTGGAAACAAGGGATAAGCCAGAAACTCCCGTCCCAGCACTACATGCAATTTAAATGATTAAACAGCCCAAGGACTTTGAGGAGACATGGGTTTTTACCCAGCAAAACAATATGTAAGAGTATTTCACACCATGGCTCACTGTAAAGCAGCTGCAGTTCAGATTGTGGAGGCACAGGATTAGCCACAGCTCTGTGGACATCCTTCATTCAAGTCAAGACCCAAGCAGCAGCTTCTTTACTACTGCAGTGTGTGAGAGCTTTGCTGCTGCAATGACCAAGGGCTTAAACCACTGCTGGGAGACTATCTGCAAAACTCCCATCCTCCAAACAAGCGGCCAGGATTTCTAGGATAGGACACTGGTTTTGTAGGACACTACACTTGTAGCCTCTTCAGTCTCCAGAACACCTTCTGCCCCAGTGCAATACAACCAGCACAAGGCTGTCTCCTTACCTGGAGTGGCAAGTAGACTCATGCAGTTAAGTGACACAAAAAGCACAGCCACACTACTGAAGTTTTTTCCCAGTTGGTCTTGAACACCTCTGCCCTGTTATCTCTGCACACGTGTAAAAGCCCAATAAGGGAGCAGAGAGAGGCATGCATACCACAAGGAAGAATTTATAACAAAGTTCTTTGGCTCTTTACAATAGTCATCTAAGGAAAACATCCATTTTGTTTACCACTGTGATATGACATTTCACAGGCCACATCACAACCCTGCATACTTACCTTGAAATATAACTGTCATTTTCAAGTCTCAGGCAGACAGAAACATTGCAGACAACAAATCCATGACCCCAGCTCCCATCCTGTTTATAGCATGTTGCAATACTTTCTCAGAAAATTAAATATTTAGGAAAAGAAATAAAGAAAAAGCATCTGCTTTATTCAGGAGCTGATGGTCAAGGTAGGACAGCTCAACGACAAGTACTGTCATTGCAAATAATGTCACTATGAAAAAGCTCGTGTACCAGGCTCCATTTGCATCCAGCATGGCTAAGCAAAAATTCACAAGGAAAGAAAATCTGGTCAGCACAGTGATGCTGTAGTTCCGGAGCCTGTTCTCTAGAGAGCAGGTTTAAATTCATAGCAGCCATGGCCTTTTCTCTTTATTGCCCTCATACACTCCCAAAGCCTCTGGAAAAATCATAAATGTGCCTGGTGCTCAGGAGAGTACCACTCACTTACAGCGAGTTAATCACAAGTCAAATCTGAAGAGCTTTCACAGAGCTGCCCAGGAAAGCTTGCACAGCACCTGCCTGTACTGTACTTGTCTAAATCTATGGGTATTTTACTAAAGGAAAAACACACAGATATTTTTTTTTTTTAAAAAAAACACTTCTTCCATGTGAAAGACGAAAGACAGTGTTTATGTGGTGGGTATGAAGCAGCCTAGTCGAGTCCTGGTCTGCACACAGGCAGTGGGTGCCAATATTTCCCTTCTCCTGGGAGCAGAATCATTGCTTAAGCCAGTAACAGTCTTCCAATAAAGGGCATAAAACCACACAAGAAACAAATCCTAAAGTCATTCCTCTTATTTCAGGTGTATCTCTGGAATGAAAACAGGAATGAAAACACGCTTCTTAGCAAATGCCACCACAAAGCATTCCAGTATATGCAATGATGGGGACAACTGGCGTCCTAAGGTTATAACCAAGCATGTGAAAAATACGTCAGGAAAGAGAACTATGGCTATTAACATTTAGACAAAAGGATATTTTTTTTTTTAGAGCCACCAATAGCACAATTCTTGCTATGTGCCAAGCAGAGTTGGGTCTCTGACGGCCGGGCTCAGGCAGCAGCAGCTCCCCGGCAGCAGGCTGCCAGCGCTGCAGTACTGGGTCGTATCTCCCGGGGTCTGGGCTGGATCTGTTCTGGGCTGCGCGTTCCCCGCTGCCATCCAGCATGTTCTGTCCCCAGACGCCGCTGCAGCTTGCCTAATAAGGCCAAGCGCGAGTTGACTGGCTGGCTTATAGGTCACCCAGTGTTTACCTTGCAAGCCGGCAGCGCAGCAGCGGCCGGAGCATACCTACCCCTTGAGCAAGCGGCGGGGGCTCAGCCAGCCCCCCCATCACAGCTGTGCCACCGCTCTGCCATCCCTGCACTTCCAGAGCCCTGGGAATCTCGGTGGATCAGCGCTGGTCAGGAGCTCTCGCCGCTCCCTACACCAGAGGTTAAGCTCAACCAACAGCTCGCAGCTGAGGGAGACACACTTCAGTTTTACCACCAGCAGCGTGAAAACTGTAACGAGTTTGGGTACAGTTTTCACCACAGCACATTTCAGGACCACTAGACTGAAAAAATAATCAGGTTTCTCACTGCATGAATTGCCTGAAAGTAGGCCAGCAGCGCGGGTATAAACAGCCACCTTCACAGCTCCAAGACAGCAGACAGGTACTTGTCAAACACCAGAACCAAGTGAACTAGATGAAAGCAAGATACAGATACTCATTTGAACACTGCTATTTAATTATTTAATACTCTTGATCAGTTATGGTGAGACTCACTGCAATTCAGACAGATGGCTTCAAAAGTAATGACTTACTCTCCCCAAAATAGCTGTCTGGCAAAAAAACCCCTGCTTCCGCTGCTCGCTGCCTCTCTTGTAATTCAGACTAGTTTTTCCTTTATACCTCTCCCAAGGTAATTTCAAGATGCTAGGTTTGGACACCATCCTATCCTCTTTCCCAGCATAGAGTCTGCAAGGAAAGCCAGGAGACTGCTCTGTGGTCAGTCAGCAGACAGAGGAGAGCAGCACGGGTCACCTCCTCCCGCAGCCCTCTCCAAGGGGCTGTTCAGAGTGGCTTTTTCCCCACAGGACAGGACAGGACAGTGTACTCTCCTTCACCTCCCCCATGTCTGGCACTGAACAGTAAAACATCAGGACACTTCAGATGTTATTTGTACCCTGATATTTCCAATCTTCTAAGCACTTTGCTGCCTTGAATGAAGCATCCCCAGCAAGCGCGCTGCCGGAGGGCTGGCAGAGACTGTCCCCGGTCAGCAGGGACGGGCACAGAGAGCACTGGTGAGAACTGCCTGGAAACTTTTAGCTTTTGCATTTTATAAACTCTATATCACAGCTCCTTAGTACTAGATAAATGACACCACCCTGTAAGGCTTAAATACCTACCTAGCACTACTAGATGTAACAATAAATTTACCAAATTATTCTCATTCCTAGAAAAATCTCTAACACACAGGGAGTAAAACTAAACCATGACTAGCACCCCACTGAAATCGAAATACCAGTTATGTCCTGTTCCTGCAACGAACCTGGGGTTCACACTATTATAATTAAAAGTGATAGCATATATGGCCAACTTACTCTTTAAATAGTACATGTTAAAAAATGCAGCTGGGAATCATGCTGACAGTTTATAAGCTCAGCCATTATCATTCTAGGCTGAAGCTGTGCCCAGATGCATAGACAGATCTTGGCTCAAAACTGCTGATTTTCTGCTAAAAGTCTATTCTCACCCAATATGTGCTTCACTAACATAAAGAAATAGGGCACACACATTCAAAAAAAGGGCCAGTCAGACATGATTACACACAACTCGTCCTAGAATAAGCTAATTCACTTTGTGTCCAATTTGCCTGGATCAGCAGCACAGTGTGCTCTTATGAGTATCTAATCTCAATAATGAATGCTGTAGGAAACTGAACACCACACTAGGAATGAGAGGGACTGGAGTGTGGGCAACAGCCCTGTTAACAGAGTTCTAGGAAGAAGTCAGAATACCCTTGAACTATGGAAGTCAGTCACACTTCCCAGGAGAATCTCAATAAACTCAGGCATATCCAGAAAAAAAACAGCAATACCCTCACAGGTGACTGCTTATCTGACACCAATTAACTTAGTGCCATTTTTGTAACTACACACTAGCAAATGCTTTCACACTTTTGCAGTTTTAATTTTAAATGGGGGGGGGTGTGGTGTGGTAAAGTAACAGTTGACTTTCTCCATTCTTATTCCCATTTTTCACCTTTGTTCACAGACATTAAAAATTTCAAAGGTCAGGTCTCAGGGAGGAATTTTTTGGGACAGTGTACAAATACAGCAATATTTCCTCCACTGTGCAAAAGATAGGAAAAAATGGAAAAAACCAAACCAAAACAACCAACCACTCAACCCATTTTTAAATCTGTATGCTGAATATGGTAAATGCACAAGGACACCAAAGTGGTAGAGAAGTCACCCTCACGAAGAAGTGTGGCTTTTTCTTTGTTCAGGACAAAGCAATGGTATTGTACTCCGTTATACCTAACTGGTGCAGAGTTAAAGTTCTCACTTAATTCTTCAAGAACAGGGTAGGAAAGTAATTTCAGCAAAGGTGATGCTGAAAGACCAGAGTAATGGCTCACATAATACCTTTACTTTAAATCAAAGCAGAGGAATGTTTTCCAGACACACTCCTCCAAACAGGCCGCTTCCTCCAGTGACCTTATAAGAGTCAGCTACCACCCCAGGCCTCAGTCACACGAGAAGAAACACATCTACCACGAATCAACAATTATGTGCTGCAGGCACACGTTCACTGAGAAGACAGATGGGGTTTCAGTGAGGTAACAGGGAGGTGTTCTTCCTCTGGTGTACAGATCACGCTCAAAAGCAAAACATTGTGACCTTTTTCAAATGAAATGTAGTGAGCAGAGAAGACAGCCTACAAATGAAAGACCAAGGGTATCTGCTTGGGGAGACGAGAGGTTTGTTACAGTCCAGCCTCCCTAAGCTACCTCAGGAAGGTACAGAGGATGATCCCCAAGGGTGGTGCAACCTTGATGCCTGTGTGATGGCTGAAAAGGAGTGCTCTGCCACACGGGAGGAGCTCAGCTCTACTTGTCCTGGATGTTCACACATCTTTCCGAGACCAGAACTGCCATTCCCAACTCTACTCCTTTTAGTCTCCTAGCTCTCATCCTTGCCAATCTGTCTCTTCTGATTTTATTTCTGCTGTCTTCTGCATATCTCCACCTTCCTCTTGTACCCCATCCTATGGATAATCCCACAGCAGTTGTATTCTTCAGTGTTTCCAAATCTACTTCCACTTCTCCAGCTCCCACTGCAGACTCTCTCATTAGAGACCCAGTCCCACCTCAGAAGCTCTCTCCACCTACCCCATTCCACCCTCCCCCCAAACCAGGCCACCTTCTTGAGCAGAGTTTTGTTTTGTTTCTCCAGGAAGCTTCAGTAAAGGGCTGTCCAAACTAGCACACTTGATCCTTACCCTCCCCTTTACTAGGCGAGACCTGCACGTAGGAAACTAAGGATGTACATTAGTGAGAGCTGAATCAACCCAGAGCACACAAAACTTAATTTCAGCAGCGCACTACAGAGTAGGCCAACAACCTGGGGCCAATGGGTTGGGAGTAGGTCAACATGCTTTGGACACTTCTTTTGCAGGTAAACTCCCTTCATCAGTCAACTTATTTGTCCCATGAATAATGCCAAAGGAATGCTGTGCTGTTTGAAGAGAGGCACTGAGCATGTGTAATGGAAAAAAGAGACATCCCTTAAAAGAGAAAGGACAGGCAGCTTGAACAAATTAGAGTTGGAAAGAATGAAGGACTCCCTAGATATCTTGATGGTCATTGGTTATTACAGTAGTACACCAACAGCCAGTTACAGAAAGGATGCTGGACTAGGTCCTTGCAAGGCAAGCCTTACAACCCAGGTTTTGAAAACATACCTACAGTAGTATCCCAGTGCTGAGTCCAGCTTTCTCAGACAAGGCAGCAGCAACACGCTCAGGTGCTGTGGGAGGACAGAGCTCAGGATGGGCTGCCAAACCCAGCTGGGAAACATGGAATGTTTGACAGCAAGACTTCTGTTCACCACCCACACCACACTCTCTCCAAATCAAGGACCTGGCACTCCCCAGGAGCAATGAGATGTCACAAGCCTTGGGGAATTTTAGGGTGCATGGACCCTGAGAAGCTTCATTCTTAAAATGCCCTATCATCATCACAGACCCCCGAGCCACAGCTAAGGCTGGACCCACAGTTTGTGATCCAAGCAATATGTGACCGTTGTACATAAGCTTCAGCACTTTATCAGAGCAGGTACGGGACATTTACACAAGAAATTAACTGAAATGCACCTAGTTTATTGTCAGCACAGTGCATTGCTCGTGGAATTTGCAGAAAGGTACTCCTATGGCATGAAATAGCCCTTCTTCCTACAGTAGGGAGCCTCTGGAAGGCATTTGGGAACTTTATTTCGGCACACAAGCATGACTGGCACATTTACTATTAAGTTATAAATCAACACTCCACACAAAGGATTTTGAAGTCCAAGCAAGATGCCCGTTTTCCTCACTGCCCTTCTACACCTGGCCTGATTTTTATAAGTGCTAATGAATAAAGCAGTAGAAGAGGTAGGTAATCCTGCAGCTTCCCTAAATAATTGATTTAACAATTTGTATTGCACTTCAGCATACAAACACCTTGTTTTGACTGAAAAAAAATCAAGGTCTTAAATCATCAAGTAAACAGAAAAAAGCTCAGTCAAGGCTTCAATTCAAGACATTTAGACTATCTTGTAAGTGTATTGCTTGCCAATGGCTTTAAGTCAAACTACAGCAGTATTTTAAACTCCCATGGAAAGTATGCCTGCACTAAAACTCAGTACAAGAAACTTTAACATCCTGACAGCATGTGGCCATGCATGAGATCACTGTGAAAAGCTGCAGCATTTTCTTCAGCTCTTTATTTGCATTTCCTGGGAAGTTTGAAACCATAATCAGCAGCTTATACCCAAAGTCTAGCTGTCAAGACAGCACAGACTGGAGTAAGTCCAGGAGTTGCATTAGCTCACAATATGCAGTAAAATAACAAAATCCTATCCAAGAAGATCCGGAGCACTAGAACGCTGTTTAATGAAGGTTGAAAAAAACTAGAGGATTGCTCCTAGAGAAGTCACTATACAGGAATTTCACTTGGAAAGCATAATTTCATTTTTACAGTCAAATTCTCACTTTTTTCTCCTCAAGGGGGGTGTGTGTGTGTAAAAGTATTGTATTAAACAGTTTGGCATAAGTAAGGTCTCAACTAGTTGCTTTTTTAGGAGCTTTTTGTTTGCCAAGAATTATCTGTATTTCTTGCAAGTCATTATTAGGAACAGTGTGAGAGCATCCAGTTTTTGATATTTCAAGGGTCTGAGGGTATGTAAAAGACATCTACATAGAAACTGGGTTTTACAAAAGTTTCAGAGGAAAAAGGTGTGGTTGGTTAAAGTTTTTTAAAATTTTTTTTCATCTATTGACTAAAAGAAAAATTTCTGTTAGAATAAGCACACAACTCTTGATTGAAAGAGTCTTATTCACCTATGCTATCTTTTTGTCCTGTAATAGGGAAGCACAAAGAAGCAGGAGGCAGGCAGCTTGGTAAGTAACCTTGAAAAATTACTTCCAAACGTAGAAAAGTAGTGAAGAGAAAAGAGGAGACTAAGGGATGCCAAGGTGAATCAGCATCAGGAACACCAGAAATCTACATCAGTGGAGACCGCTGCCTTGTTTTATTTAAAAAGTTTAGCAGTTGTTTCTCTGTGTTAGTGATAAACTGTTAGTAGTGGTGCTTTTTTTCTAATGGGTAAAGCATGCCACTGAGGGTGTTCACTACTTTATGGCAAATATCTTAAAAAGAACATCAAGTAACACACATTGTTAAATATTGCAACAAATTTATTCCCCTCTGAAAAACAAAACTTACATTTTATTTCTATTTCTTTAAAGGGCTAACTGCTCCCGTTCATAGACATTCTTAATTTTTCCCCTTAATATCAGAGATTGTGAAGAAAAACAAGCGTGGGCTTCATACAGGCTACTTCAGTTTTCAAGTTTAGAGACTACAGCAGGACTTTGACTTCCTTTCAGTTATCCTTACTAAGGGATAGGGTTTGGCAAATGAGATGGTAAGAAGAACTAAGAACAGATAAGTCCGGGAATAATACATAGTTATGCCCATCTCCTCCTACTAGAATTGCTACAAATAGCTTTTTCCCCATCCCGATTTTTAATCCCATCAAGTGTTCCACCAGTTTATTCCCTTTCCAAGCACTGGTAGTATTAATGCATCGGGATGGGGTCCTATAAATACTCATATTCCAACTTTATAGAGCATGCTGGCTACCTTTGCCATAAATAAAAGCTATTTATACAACATACAACTAATATACAAACGAAGCCCATACCTGTTACAACTGAGCCACCACACTCCATTAAACCCGTTAGATTACAGTTCTTCTGTAGCTTTTTCCACAACAAAAAATATTTGCATGCCTAATGCTGCTACTCCTTTTTGGTCAAATATTTAAACAAAATATTAGAAGTTAAAACTAATATAAGTTTCCCTGTGAACCTGCTACACAGAGGCCGTATTCAGGCCACCTAAACCTCAAGCTTAGGGTTACTTGGTGTCCAGCCTGGATTTTCAGGAAATCTCCTGAGATGTAAAAGCCAGGTTACTAAAGCAGTGGTACTGCTACTAAAGTGGCAGTGGTGGAGGGCATTCACACCTTATCACAGGTAATTTCTGGAAAAATATGAGAGCAAAACACAACCACCTTGGCTTCCATGCTAGCTGTGGGACTGATTACTTGCACGACTGAAGCACCACGTGAAAGGGATATTTTAACATACCTTAATCTTTGAAAGTTTCTGTAAAACTGCCTTCAAGGAAGTCGAGACACAGATATGTCATATCCTACAGTACCAAAGATGATAGAAGATACTGCAGTCTCTCCCTCAGTATATCCTATTGTTGTTAAACTGCTCCAAATCCGTGACACCTTTTTCAGAGTGTTGGTTCAGCAGGTTGGAAGAAGATGGCTTCTGGCAGAGAAAGACAAATGCTGGCACAGCTACACCCCTCTCCTGGCAAGTAATTTATCTAAATTAGATTAAGCTTTTCTGACCTCCTCCACCTACCCACAGACTGGGTTAAATGCAAGGGTTACCTATCCAGCCCCTTTGGTACTAACAGGACACAGCTGAGTAAACAGCTCTGCCCTCTGAACATACAGCAGTGGGACTTGGCAAGGCGGGGGAAGAAAAAAAAGAAAAAAAAAAAAGGCAGAAAACCAGGCTGGTTCCCAGGACTCCTGACACCAGTCAAAAAGCATCAATCATTTTGAGTGTTATAATTGATATTGAAAGTCAGTTTTGCATGATAAAGCCAGATACCATAGCTTTAAAAGCAACTGTTGCTATACACAGAGGTTAATTTAGAGGGCATTTGTACAGACAACCCATTAAAAAGAGCTAAGAAGTAAGATGAGCAAGTTAGAAGATAATAACTTTTACTTCAATATGTGTGATCTGACATTGCTTTAATTACAATATTAATCACTTTAGGATACCACACTATAGAAAAATAGTCAACAGCTTCACAAAAAGAGCACTAAATGGTTTCCCTCTGCTCTCCACAGTGTACAAATTGGCAGTGCATCATCCAGCGTATATCAAAACAACCACCTTGATAAAACATCCTAATTCAAAGCTTAAAACCAGCACATTGCCAACTTTATTAGCAGCACAAGCGAAACATTGCTTGTTCTGCAAAGCATTAAAATTGTTTTTCAATATTTCAACTCCGAATTTTGTTTCTGTTTGAGGAAAATTATAGATTTAAAAAAAAAAATAACAACCCACTAGCATTTGAGGCTTCTTGCTAAAATATATTTGATCTGTTTTTGGAAGTAAATACTTCAGGCTTTTAAAAAAAAGAATAAACAATAGAAATGCTTTTTTTCTTTCTGCTATTACCTTTACAACTACGCATTGACTACTAGGTAACTTCTTAAGGTAGCAGTGTAGGCTATGGATGGAAACCAGCTGACGAAGAATGTCTGAAACTAGATTTGCCTGATGAAGTTCCTTTACATAAACCTGACGCTATTTGTCTAAAAATGACTGCTCTTGCAATCTTGAGTCTCAAAAAACCCTACAAAAATAAAGCCTTCTAAAGAGAAGACCAACAATTAAAATTTCCTAATTCGCCTAGATCCTGAGAAAAACAATTACCTTCTCACTCTCCCCCCTCCACTGCAAGCTCTTCTTTGACAGTTCATTGCATGTCTGATTGAACCGACTAGTTTTTTTGTAACTTCTGTTTAACCTTGAAATCTGCTGTTTCTATTTCAGACCTGATGAAGTGCTGGTGTGCCTGTAAGCTTGTCTCATTTTTTCCCCCCATACCAGCTGGTCTAATAAATTACCTCTTCCTAACAACCTCATGTTAGCTATGTCCTTAGATCATACACAGCAAAACACCATTATGTCACTTCAAACTTGTATTAAAGCCTGATAAAGAGTACTTCTGTCTTAAGAAATAATAAAAAACAAAGCCACCCAAACTACCATCTTGCATTATAAAGGTAGCTGTTTAGCTTCTCCGCTCATCACATAGATGAGACTTTATATGCAAGGAAAGGCTCACTTATTAAGGCTCACCTTCCAGGAATAGGAGCATTTTCAGTTTAACCTGCTCTAAATGTAAAAAAAAAATATATATATAAAAAAAATAGATCGATCATAGATCAATTGGACCTTTTAATAACTTTGAGGTGATTCTTGGGCTGATGGTTAGATTCCTAAACTGTCTGCTACAGAGCATGAGTATGAAACAACCAGTTTGCATGATTTAAATTTAAAAAGCAACTTCGTCACTTAATTAGAGAAAGTGAAGGGGGGGGATGGGGAAGGAACAGTTTGCTGTAGATAAATTGCCTCTTTTCAATCCATGGGTAAAAGGGCCTTTTTTTTTTTTTTTTTTTTTTAAAGTCCAGCAGTTGGAGGCTTAACTCCCCTTTCAGACATGCCTTTATTTGGAAACAATGCAGGAGCAGGCAGAGGCAGGGCTTTTTCATAAATGCTGCCCGGCCACATGCAAACTAACAACAACTTGGCAAAATGAGTGGCAGCTCTGCAGGATCAATACAGCCATATGCTCCTCTAACTGTCCCTGTACAAACAAACAAATGTGGAATTTACAGTTTGAAAAAGCAAACAAACAAGAAACCCCCTTTGTAGTTGCTTATTAATCATCAAAGAGGAGAATTCTAGGATCTGCTTATAAGCAGAGACCAGAGCTCCATATAAATCCTGCAAAGCTTGAAGCTCACACAACTCTCCTACTGCCGGTATCACAGTGCTATCTTCAGGATTGCCGCGTATTTGCTCTTGAGAGCAAGGCCTGGCTTAGATAAGAGGGCACAGTCATATGAAATGTAGAGGCAGCATTGGCTATGAATGAGAGGGGACAGCGAGCTAAGTGAAGTGCTGACAAATGGCTGGACATAAAGCTTCAGGCTGAGCACCACCAATGTAGCAAAATGCAGGAGTAAGACACAGCTGACACATTGGTCTTAATGCTCATCTGTTCACTGCACTACCTGCGAGATGGTTCCTTGAGTTCACATCCCTCTTCTTCCCACAGACAGGTACAAGAGGCTATTTTTGCACAGCCACTGATGAGC
The DNA here is from genome assembly GCA_026413425.1 of Tringa solitaria. NCBI lineage: Eukaryota > Metazoa > Chordata > Aves > Charadriiformes > Scolopacidae > Tringa > Tringa solitaria. Next base: position 15,794,034 of record JAOXJM010000012.1, read on the forward strand.
CCACTTTGAGAAAAATAAACATAAGTAAAACTCAAGGCAAGCCATCTTCCTGATACTCCTATCTCCCAGGAGTCTCAGGAACATTAGTGACAGAGGAGACCCAGTGAGACGAGGAGACCCCAGGAATTTGAAGTTATAACCTAACCTTAAATGCACCATCAGGATCTCTTTGCATTTCCTTTCTGCACCCTGCTTTCTCTCACACCAAGAAGTGCTCCCAGTTAGGAAAGTAATTGTATCTTCAGCAATTTTTCTTTTTTCTTTTGAAAAAAGAAAAAAAAAAAAGCCTTGATCAAGTTACATGCAGTCTTTCTTCCCCATCTTCTTCCTCTCAGATATGGCCAAGGTCAGATACAGGAACCATACAAAAAGGCATTAAAGAAAAAAAGAAAGTGGAGGTATCTATTTAAAAGTACTTTCATCTTCCTCAGGAAAAGAACTTTTGTTCCAGAAGTTAAAGGTCACATTCTGCACAATCTTCAGCTTGGATTTCCCCTATGCTCCTCCTGGAGCACTGGCTCAGTGCTGTTGAACTGAGGAAAAAATGCCCACTTCATTGCAGATGCCTAGTGCTGGTGTGGCATCACCACTAAGCCAGTCTCTCACTTCCAACCTTTCTAGACCACAGCGTTCACAGAAACACCTGGCTTCGATGACAGAAACCATTTGCATCCACCCTTTGATGGATGGTTGATTTGATTGCATCCGTCCTCAGGCCTGTGGATCCTGCTCACCTTGGGAGGATACCCAAAGAATTTCTTGAACCAGACATGGTCTGCATCTGCATGCAAATGCCTCATCTAGAAAGTCTAAATAGTGGGAATAGGAAATACCTACTAAAAACCTTAATTTCCTAAGGAAAAGCCTGGACTTCAAACAAACAAGGCTTTTCTTCCCAGAAGGCAGCCTTGTGATTAAGATTTGGCATCTGCTCAGTTCTTCTTCCATGGCAAGTAGCCTTGCTGTCTCCTGCATGGATGCAATCAACACAGCTTTACCTGCCTGCAAGTTACATTCAAAAGGCTCTTGTCCAGAACAGTCTTGAACCTTTTTTTCCATCATGAAACACATCTTGCAAATGTGTATTTTTTTTTCCTGCTTGATCCATGTAGAGAGGCCACACAGTTAAAGCATCTTTGGAAAGCTTAAAGCAGGAAGAGGTGGGTGAGGGAGAGGTAGTTTCTGTGGCACAAGTCCCTTTGTAGTAAAAGGACTCAAGTCTGAGCAAGAAGTGTGGAAGTATTCATGCTTACTTAATCAACACAAACCACAAGACTAGGTAAGTGATAAATATGTTTTCCTCTCGGAGGACTCCTAAAGCCTCTGTCAAAAAGGCAGCCTGTATTTTACAACCAAAAGCAGACACTGACTCTTTTGTCCCCCTACAAGGGATGCTGAAACCTGAGTTTATTCAGTGATTTTCCTTCTCTCAAAATTGCAGCACATCACTAGACATCAGTGATTTCCTGTTGCACTCTCCCAGCTGATGAGAGGTCTTGGGAGCATTATTTATGTGTGGGTTTTGTTTGTTTGTATGTGTTTTATGTTTGTTTTTGTTGGGTTTGGTGGTTTGGTTTTTTTTGTTTGTTTGTTTAATTGGTTGGACTAGATGATCTTAAAAGGTCCC
>JAOXJM010000012.1:15795760-15811224 GCA_026413425.1 Tringa solitaria
GGTTGGACTAGATGATCTTAAAATGTCCCTTCCAACCTAGGTGATTCTGTGATTATTTCTGATAAAGCATATTTCAAAATTTAAGACCTTTTGCATTGTTACGGCCATATAGCATCCCTATTAGATTTACTGACCGCTGAAGAGTTACATCTTAAGAAAAAAGATTTCATTTCAAAACACATTGGAATGATTTTCTAAATCCTCCCAAACCTTCAGAATGCTATTTAGCATGTTTTGAGATTTGTGGTTGTTTTCAGGATTTTGCTGGGATTTAAGAACTCCATCTAGGTTGTCATCTATGTCAGTTGGGGTTGTTCAGCCTGGAGGAGGCTACAGGGAGACCTCACTGTGGCCTTTCAGTACTTAAAGGGGGCCTACATGAAAGATGGGGACAGACTTTTTAGCAGGCCCTGTTGTGATAGGACAAGGGGTAATGGCTTCAAACTAAAAGAGGGAAGATTTAGATTAGCTTTAAGGAAGACATTTTTTACGCTGTGGGTGGTGAAACACTGAAACAGGTTGCCCACAGAGGTGGTAGATGCCCCATCCCTAGGAACATTCGAAGTCAAGCTGTATTGGGCTGTGAGCAACCTGATCTAGTTGAAGATGTTCCTGCTTATTGCAGGGGAGGCTGGACTGGATGACCTTTAAAGATGGCTTCCAGACCAAACTATTCTATGAGTCTATGTTTATAGTGTTTACTGTTCCTTGTTCTGGAAAAAGAACTGTTCCAGTTCCTTGACAAAAAAAAAATAATAATTACTAGTTTGTTTTGGTTTAGATTTTAACTTCACACCACATCTAAAAAAAATTCCAAGTATTACTGTGTTCCTCTTCCTCCTACAGGTTGCACAGTTAAAAGGGTCCTGCATTACAGATCTTGATTCAAGAAACATAGTATCACGTTCTTCCTTTTCACCCTTTCTATTTAAGAAACGAAGCACATATATTTGAAGTGGAACAGCAACATTAATTTCAGTAAGGTCCTAAAATTTAGGACTTTAACCACCCTGATTCCACGTTGGCTAGAATCCTGTTCAGTGTTTTTGCCCATCATACCAGTAGAAGGAAACATACGAGGAATTTGCTTTGGCATTTCTTCTAAAGTTTCAGTCAATGCTGTGGAAAAAAAATGCAATAGGAAAAATAAGAGTAGCCTGACCACCAACAAAAGTTGGAGATTTTTCAATTTGCTTCTGCCAAATGGGACTAGAACTGTGACCTCTGCAGCTCTCTCCAACCCCTCTGCACTTCTGAAAGCATTATAAAATACTTCTTTCCTACAAAACAGAAATCAGATATTTTCTGTAACTCTTTTGAGAGGAGGTCTCTTAAAACAAAGCAGCAATCCTTAAAATTGATTGCTACCTTGAGTAGGTAAAGTTACTGTAGTATTAGTATCCACTGTAATAAGCCTAGTAAACACTACAGATTGCATTTAACAACAGGCAATTTTCAAGAGCTTCCCAGCTCCCAGTAGGGTACTTTATGGTAGGCAAGCCAGAAATTGTGATCAATTCAGTAACAAAAATAAGCACAAAAGAAAGGATCGGCAGCTCAACTACTTGAAGCTGATTTATTTCCACAGTAGCTGGATGTAAATACTTCCTCTTCTCTACACTGGTAGACTTTCAGTTCAGGGAATATATTAAGAGCTTCAGAACCTACATCCAATGCTGTGGCTCCCTCTGATTGTTGTATTGTGTAAAAACTATTGTAAGAGCATGTTCAGCCAAGTTAGCCAGGAATTTTTCCATTTCTATAATTAACTGGAGTCTGACATCATCCCCCCCTCAAGGTTCTCTTAAAATTTTAATAGCCTGGTCTATGAATATTCATTTGCCAGCATTACACTTGATCGGATTTATGAAAACCCAATGGCATGTCAGTTCTCAAATAGGTTCCATTATTCCTGCTGCTTCCTTAGCATATTTATTACAAGCCAATTTTATGCTGTCAGAAAGTGCATCAAGCCCACAGTTGGTCCAACCATCTAGGTCGTTTCATAGAGATTAATAGACACACAAGACATCTGAGAGCTACTGCTAAGGATGCCTATTAATCTCTCTGCTGGACATGATGCTTCTTCACAGGCCTCATCGGTTCTAGGCTATAAAACCTGTTTCTCCCTTATCTCCTCCTGTTTCTCTCCTCCTACACGCCACTGGAATTGCAAGCCAAGCACACAACAACCAGCCCTTCAAAGGTTGCTCCTATGTGAGAGAACAGTCACCCAAACCACAAAGAGTTTATGAGATGTGTACAGACAACCATTTCACACAGTCAGCTTGCTTCAGAAAGTCACATGAAACTGTCACCCTGTAACCACTAAATAAAGTTTGTGACACGTTATTCCATTACCAAGAGGCATAAACAGTTCTTTTGTACCAAAACATATAATTTTTTTGACAGATGTTTATTTTTTTCAGAACTGTGACAGTGCTGCAGTTTTAATCCACTGGATTGGACATTACTGTATTTCACAGACGTATAACCCAACCATCCCCAGATGTAAAGCATCTGTTCTGAAAGGAGAGCTCAATAAAAGTTCATAGTGCAGGTAGATGGAAAGCTCTTATGAACCTGAATTGTGCAACAAATGTTTAGAGCACAGTTTGTAAGGCATGCAAAATTTAAGGCTACATTAAATGTATTAAGCCAGGTGTATTTTTGATCAGTTTTTCAGAAGCTTCCTCCTAACACTCCTGCCAAACTAGAAAGCCAAAAGGTATTTGTCATTTCTCTTATCTACGCCTTGAGTATGCTTCTCCTTTGTCAGCAGAGAGGCAGCCCAAGAAAGCTCAGAACTACTTTTGTCATTTCCTAACAAAATGAATTTAAATAGATCTTTCTGAAGGAATTGTCAAACCTTACCTAAGTACAATTGATGCAATTTATGCGCTTTTCCCCTCACCATCACCACTTCAGAACAAACACAGTAAGAGGTTTGATCTGTCATAAACAAGCATTCAAAGTTTCTGCTTTCTGTTTCTGCTCCAAATATTTACAAAGCAAAGGAAAGCTTTCAATTTGGAAGAGTAACTTCCAACAGTGTCATTTGGCAAATGCAGAATTTAAAGGTGTCTCCAAATGAAACCTGTAGACTACTCCACGTGGAGAAAAAGCCACAGAAATGCAGATAAAGAGTAACTTAAGTAATAAAAAAGGGTATAATCCTTGAAGGGAAAGGAAGGGGAAATTAGAGACCAGTAACTCAGACAGTAAAGAAGAAAGGTCAGAAGTCCTGAAGAATGTAATCATGATCCTGTTTTAAAAAGGGAAAGTCTAAAATTGTGACTGATACAATGGCCTATTGGCCAGTCCAGAGAGTTTGAAGTACCATAAATAAAATGGCTTTACAGAACATCATCGTTTGCAATTTTTCACTTGATGCTTCCTCTGGCTCCCAGGGTGCAGCATTGGACAGAGGCTGGTGTTTGGGAATAGAATTGTAAATTCTTACCAAAACATGGTGAAAAGCTTTGTGCTACAGGCAGTTCTAGACACTGGTCAGGGTACAGTAAGCACAGCATCACTGTGGTTGAATTACAGTATTTCTTGTTTGCTTCTGTAGAGAAACAGAGGCTATTTGGTCTTGTTTTTCCTTTCCCAGCCTTCTTCAGGGAGAGGAGGGAATAATTTATGCTATGTCTTCAGAACACAAAGAACTATTGTCAAAGTCACAAGCTGCCTGTTTGCCCTAACAAGGATAGATGGTTTGTGGTGGAGGGGGAAGGGTAATCTTTAACTTATAAGAACCCTCCTTTAGAAGCAGAATAGGCTTTTTGATATTATTGTTTTTTTTAAGAAACAACATAAGGTTAAAATAATTTACTTCAAGAACCTCTGAGCTAAAAGCTCAATTTTTTGATTTTGTAAGAGCTCCAAAAGGAGGGAAAATAACCCAAATCAAGTCTGCCTTGAAAAACTTTGCCCACCCCAACCCCTCCCATTTATTTATTTTTAGTTACTTGCAAGCTAAATATCTAGCTTACAACAAAACCAGGTTTGGGTAGCTGTCAAACCTTAAAGCTGAACAGCTACAACACTTGGCAAGTGGTTGTAGGAAGGACTTTTAGCTACAAGGGAAAACATGATCAGCTTGGTAGAGCTGAATGCCCAATTTTTTTTGGCATGTGATATTCTTGTAGGGTATACAGCCATGTTGGCCAGGGTCTGGGTCCTGAATTATGTAAATATTTCCAAACATTTAGAGCTTGTCTGCTTTGCAAGACCACCCACGGGGACTACAGCTTGATGGCCATGAGAAGAGTACCACCAGTGGTTTTTACTGTACTCTACTGAATATACTTAACCCCCAGTGAACTGACAAAATTACTTCTCTGTGTCATGAAGATTCCCACACATCTGCCCAGCAGGAGCTGTAGTAAAGCATCCCTTTGCAGGCAGAGGGATGTGTATCTCAGCTGCATCAGTTTTCATGGTTAGGCTTCAGCCTTCCAGTCTTGGCGTATGCAATAGCTGCTCTTAAGTTTTGCCTCCCTGCTAACAGGGGGGACAAAAAATACATGTTTGTGGAAGCAACGCACACACCAGTAAACTACTTGGTAATTCAACTAATTGTCACATGCTGCAAGAGAGAAGTGTTATATTAGTGTTAATCAATCCAGAGTTGATTTCAAGTCAAACAATTTGTTACATTCTGCAGTCAAGCAGCAGGTTACATTTCACAGCCACTGAATCAAAGATACTAACAAAGAATAAAATATCCCGAGGTACCAAACAAGGCATTGACAGGTTACATGACACATAAGTGAAGTCATGTTGAGAACTAGTCATTTACACCTCCTAGGGTGTAATCTCATGATGCAATACTCAGATTAAAGCTTAGATTATTATCCCAGTATATCAACCCTGTCTATTCCCAGGAGAGAGGTGACCCGAAGATCCTGTTTAAACTAGCCCATTTATCCAATCAAGACAGTAAAAACAAAAGCATGAGAGAGCTCCTCTTCTCTTGGTTCTTCTTTAAACTAACTCTAGGTTTCAGTCTCAAAACCTGTTCCCTAATCCTCAATTTCTCTCACCTCCTGTTTTCACTCCTCTCTCTCTGTCCCTCCAAAGTCTTGCATAGGGAGCAAGTCGCCTGCTGCAGAAGGTGCCTTGGCATGCCAAGAAGACAAGCCAGGGTAACTAAGCCTAATAGTTCTTGATTTATCTGAAGTGTTTGCCAAGAGGAATGTGTGTGGAGTCACTTTTTTTCCTGACAATTACTTCCACAGGGTTGTGTTGTCATGACATTTCATTGTCTGCATTCAGTCTGGCATCATCACAGGCAATTGCAAGTCACTCTTAAAAGTCTACTCAATTACTGGCCCTAGGTTTAATTCAGAAACACTCATCCATTTAACATTTCACTATATACTAGCTACTTCTGTGCTGGCTTCAATCAAGCTGTAAATTCCTGTGATATCAAGCCTAAGTCTTTTGTATCTGGACTTCAAAATTACTTCCTAGCTTTACTTATACCTACTCTTACTTAAATCCAAACAATCCAGCACAGGCAGTATAAGCCTTCGTAATTCAAGATAAATGTGTACTTATATCTGAAATGAAAGGTTCAGAACTAACTAATTTCAAGTAGAAGACTGTTCAGACTTACGGTCCCATGGCAGTCTTTCAGAAGCATGGCACAGAGGCAAGTATATAACTGGGCAATTTTAACACCAGGCTAGAAGAATCAGCAGTATGCTTGGTCCAAGAACAAATATGGTGCCTCAAAGCAAGAGAGAAGTTCTCTTTGGCCTAAGAATATTAGCACAACATTCGCACAACACATTGTCCTACCTGCTTTACTATGGTTTGTTTAAGCCTCTAGATCAAGCAAACTGAGGCTATCATGAACACAGTATGACAGACCTCAAGTTCCAAACATTTAAATGCTGACATTCCACCTGATGGGGTAAAAGCAATGCAAAGCACTGAGGTACTTCACAGCTCATAGGGCCTATGGTTTTTGTCCCTTCTCCTGCCATCTAACCAGAGCCAAGACAGTGTTCCCTACTCACCAGTCCTTCATTCTCACTCACACATTGAGTAGCTCTTTTCTAACCCTGACTCCTCCCACTCACCCTAAATCAGCATCCGCACTGGCACAGCTGTGGTAAGTGGGACTGGGGAGCCCGTGGGGCTAGAGAGGAAGAGGAAAAAAGTTCTCAGATAGAGCAGTTCCCTGATCTGTACACCCATACAGCCAGCTGACACACATGGAGAGTGTGGTTCAGGAGCAAACTGGGAATGAGAGGGTGAGTGAGAGGCGTTACTAAACTGGAATTTGAAAGCAAGGTTACCACTTCCACTATTCCTATGTGAATCCAAACCATCAGCTGCCTAAAGCAGTCAGAAGAACTTAGTATCCCTAGCCTTAAATATTTGCAGGGATAGCATCCAGTAGGTGTGCTTGAGTGTCTGAGATAGGTGAACAACCATAATTCCTGACAGTATTAGGAAAGAATGTGACTAGCCGCATCAAATGGTGCCCAAAATAGGTATTTCCAAAAGAAAGGAGGAGACTTCAATTTGAAACTCACCAGCCTGAAGCCCCAGCCCACAAGCCCTAAACACTAGCCTACAAACAAGCAAACAGCAAGGCTGCTCTTGACCTCCCTTGTTTAAAGCAGGGCAGCTGTGAAGAACAGTGTCTTATTAATGACGTTAGGCTTTTCTGCAATTACTAATTGCTATAAATCCTCCTAGTTAATACATCTGACATACATTATTAGCTCAGAGAACAAAATGTTGGACTGAAACACGTTGATGCTGTTTTCTCCTTTGACTCAACCATTACAAATCCTTAGAACCAGCAAATGTACATAATCCAAATAGCCAGAAACATGATTAACACTGGAAAACTAAGCCTTTATGGCTCTGAGTGGGTGCCAGGATGGATCGTTTTTCCTGTGCCCACCTAAACAGAACCTTTGAACATAAAGGATTGTGACCTCATCTAATGACTGATCAGCAAAGCTTCCAGCCTCTGGTCAGAAGAGAAAGGCCAACAATTTGCATGTACGGGAGCTTTTTTAACTTCACAATTCTTTAAGTAACCAGAGTTCCTCTGACCTGAATGCTTATTTCTCTTACATGGCACAATATGCTACATGTGAGCATATGATCATCAAATCTCTTCTTTTGAGCTCTGAGGTACTTCAAGACAACCAAATCTGTGCTACTCTTTCAAAGAACCTAATCTAACTAAGTTACAGCTTAAATATTTCATCTCCATCTCTGTGAGGTCTCTGGCTGGACAGGTCACTCTGCAAATACACATGGCAGTCAGTAGCTAGGTGATTCCTACGTGCCAATGGTTAGTTCAGATAGTCTTTCTTGCTCTGAACAAGCCAAAAGGCCCTTATGCTTTCTAGAAATTTCAAAATGGAAAAAAAATGTTGAACTTGTCTGCACAACAAATGCAAAGAGAATACATGTCTCCCAGAAGTGTTCTGGTTCACTAGTGTTGGGTACAAAACAACTGTAACTAGTTGAAGCACAATTCTAGATTATTGCTATATAAGCAGAACTGACCACAAACAAAACTTCTAATGGTTTTTATTCATTCTCAGTACAGTTGATTAAGGTTGACTGAAAGTGCAGTGTTCTTGATTTTTTGCAGAGGTACAGAAACATTTTTGTGTTAACTGCTCAGTTCAGTTTTAAATGGCTGAGTGGCAGGACTCACCCCACCCCAAATATTAACAAAGCAGTTGTTTAAACATCCATAACTCCAATATTTGCATGTATAAACTGACAAATGCATCTTGACAATATCGAAATTGTGCCTGCCACAATTACATTCGTAGCATACCTTTAGATATCTGTCTACTGATAATCAGAATATTTTAGTATGTAAGAGCTCTATAACCAAAATGTTTTCCGTGCTATTTTATAAGGTATAAGGTGGGGTTTTTCTCCTGTTTCTCCACTGATAATTTAATAAGAAATGGAAGTAAGAAAACATGAGAAACTTCAACATGAGAATTTGGTATTTAAACCTGTAACTGTAATGTAGCCTTTAAAGGTTTGAGCTCATTTTACAGTTATAAAATTAAGTTTCCCATTTTGAAACACAACCTCCAGCTCTGAACATAAAGATTCCTTGCTTGTAAAGACAACCAGTACTATCTGATCAGAATGAAAGGATGGAGGTTGAGCTATGTTTTCAAAATCAGCTTGTACCGGTCACACGTTTCACTGAATACAAGTCAGGGAGTTTGTGTATGTTTTTTGTTTGAAGTAGTTTTAGTATAAACCAACTCTAGTTAGGGTTTTTAAGGCTTGCAGTAAACTTCATTTCCCTCAGCTTTAAGAGTTTATCATGTTGCTTAGAATTACCAACATCCTTGAGTCTGTTTCTTTCAGATGAGCTAAGTGCTCTGGATGGTTTGACTACAATGAGAAATGTATCATTCAAGGTTAGCTTCACTCACTGCAAAATAGCTATTTGTCTTCACAGTAAAGAGGAAGAAAGTGAAATCCAATGCTACTGGAGCAACAACTGCCTCAGTTGTTCAGCTCCAGTTGCCTGTGTTAACAAATCGGGCAAGTTTCTTTTACTGGAAACTGAAGGCAGGCGGGTGTTATGATGACTGACATCAAAGCCAAGTGAACGCAGGTCTTTCAACTCCCAGCGCTAACTCGTGGCTGCGGGGTTAGGATTACCAACCCCTTGTCACCACTGCAGTACCAACAATTACCTGACATGTTGCTTCCAGTAGGATCTCACCTTGTTTTCGGGGCCAGTTCGCACTTAATGGAAAATGACATTGAAATACTATTTTTCACTCTAATAGAAACAGTTGGGGCAATTGTTTGCTAAGAGTTAAAGAGTTATTGTAGCTGTCTCTGAGGCCTAACTGGGCTTCTTGTCAGAAAGGGCAAGATTGAAAAAGTCCCAGGTGAAGCACATAGAACCTGCATATTCCCTAGATCATTTGCTGCAACTGTTTTGAAATATTAATCCACACTCCTCCCTCCTTCTGCAGCGAGCTAATATGAGACAGTGCTAGCTTTGGTTTATTTTAGAGAGCAGACAGTAATTTTGTCTAAATCTAAGGCTGATATGATGGAATGAGAATGAAATCCTGCAGATCTTTGTTGACTGCCATGAGTTTTACAGGTACAAGACACGAGAAGCACATTTGGCAATCATTAATTCCATGGAGGTATTATTAACTTCTCACAGTACTTTGGCACGCAATTTCTCAGCTAATACCTGAATCCAGTTCCTTTGTAACAGACCACTAGTAACAGCATGGCAGCTTTTGGCGTCAAACGACTCAGTTCTGTCAGAAAATCACACACTTTCTGTGTAATGGTCTGATGGAGCCTTAAGTTGCTTTAGAAGCATAGCTGGCCTTAGTTATTACAAGACATGATGCTTCATGTCCAAGTTCATCATAATGCTCTTTTGTATATCTGAAGAGAGACGGCCCCAGAAATCTGAATAATTTTAAACTGTGTCTTTGAAGTCGTACTTTACAGATTTTTCATTTTTTTTATTACTTTTTTTTTTTATTTTAACTCTGAAAACTGGCATCATTAGAGTAAAGAGAGACCATTTCATCAATTAAATGCTAATAAATCAGCAAAGGCTTAATGCATAAGTGCTCTACCCTGTCTACTGAAAGACTCCCTTCAACACACCACCACGTGAGTAAGTGACATCAGAAGCGTTTTTATCTCCTGTTACCCAACGCATTCTTATCTGCTTAAGGCAGATTCCAACTAGGACATGTTTTGCTCATTAAAAATCATGACCTTCCAATGTGCTTATTAACTCTAAACTGCCTAGTCGGGATAGTTGCAATAATTAGTGGAGAGGATTTTGCCCCCTGCTTCCTATGAGAGCAGAGCACACTATTCCCCTCCATTATGCCAAATGGATGCTTCTCTGTGGAGAAACAGAAGCCTATGCATTCAGCAAATAAGCCATGATGCCTCTGCAAAGTGAATAATCTCAGCCGACCTGTTACTGCAAACCATTCCAGAGCTTTTTCCTCTTGAAAATTGTAGTGCAATTGCCACGCACAACAGCCAACACACTAGGGAACACATGTGAACTCTGACAATGGTAATTTAAACTAAATAAGCTTCTGCAATTTTCACCTATGTTCACTATAAAAAAGGCTTTATAGCTAAGAGCCCGTCTTGTGAACAAGTTCTAAGCAAGGAAAATGACAATGTTGATTTAAAAAACCAAACCCACAAACTCTACACAATCTTAATAATGTTTTGCATAAACAAAGGTACTGAGATTATGAAAAGCTTTCATACCACTTCATAAACACAAATCTAAACAAGAGAGAAACCTCTGCTCATCATGTGTTATGATGAGTGCAGAATAATGCACATACCCTTTCCACACAGAAAACTGGCAAAAGACTCCTCTGACCTGTCTGGAAACATCTTGGTCACAAATCGCTCAACTCCACTGTCTCTGAGTCTACCTTGACTCACTGTGAAGAAGAAAATGCGTACTGCCATTTCACTTTTCATCTTTATCAACTAGATAGTTTTGGCGAGCTCTGTGTACAAACACTGTCTTCTCTGTACAAGAAGTAAAAACCACCTGTCCCCACTACCTTGGTCTCATATAAACTATCAAATATAAGGAATTTAGCAAAGAAATGCCGAGTTTAAAGCTACAGTCCTTCTGAATAAAGTTCCTAGAAATCTGAAATCCTCCTTCCCACTGGAAATTTTTGCCAATAATATAATTTAGCAATGCAATCAAGACAAAACATCATTGAAGGAGGTAGAATTAACACTTAAATTGACTAACTAATACTCCAGAGATAGCAGGGAAGAAAGTTTACCTGTTCCAACAAGTTCAAGCATCTGCTGCACAAAGAGGAGCTGATATTGTTATTTTTCATCAATCAAAATCTTCCCTGCATTACACCCTTAGCGCATTTGAGCCTGAAACTCAAGTTAAGAGCTCTAAAAGTGTCTTCCTGCTCTTGTGCAGACTCTGGGGTACCCAACTTCCATACCTTACCCATATATCTTTGTGGTCTTTTTTAAGGCATTGACATCTAACAGGTTTACAGGAGCACAACACAGGCACGCTGAAACAGTGGAGCAATTTATATCGACTTGCTTTTTAAAATGCAAGTACCAAAGAAGGAAAAACAGATCATATAAAAAAGATGCCAATTAAAATTACTAATTTTACTGGAAGCAATATAAAAACATTTTAAATTCAGGTATCAAACTGAAATACACATCTGTTAATCCAAGACAAAAATTAAGAGGCTATCTGAAGAAGGATATTGGTTGGACAGTTTCTTCCAAACCCTCACTGCCTCTGACAGCAGCAGGACTCAATATCCTATAAAATATGCAGATAGAGGTGAGTATTTTAATGTAGATCTAACAAGATCTGTGTGAGAAAAATTAAATATATAGGTTTTTTTATTTAAATAATATATTTCTATACCTGAAGTGATAAAGTAGTTTTTAAACAGTAACTCTCCAGACATGTTCTATATTCTGGTATTTTCTAGGCTAAAACACGGCTTTATATAATTCAGAAAAAAAATTCTAGATCCATTTGACAGAGAAACACAGATTTGTAATCCAAAGAAAATGGAAGATGGCCTTAAATTGCTAGTACCTGAAATTTAAACTGAAAACCAGAAAATTTATTTCCTTGCCAAGGACACTATTCTTATGTTTCTGGAGATCAAAATACAACACCTGGAACATCCTTAAAGCAAGGATCCTCCTCTTCCCAACCTCCTAACCCTTATGCTCCCCCCTTTTTAACAGCTGATACTGCTGCAGGAGGGGAAGGTAAAACAGTGCTGGTAACTTTCACCCTTTGTGTCATGGTAATGTTTAAAAATAAGACAATGGAAAGTTGGAGGAAGCTTTCTTTAGAACACTCCAAGTCTCAAAATACAACTGTTATTCAATGCAACAGTATTCACATGCATTTATAGAACTTCTTAAACACAAGAGAAAAGTACTACTAAAAATTTTTGTTTTTATAGAAGTGTTCTTAGAGCTGCTTGTAGCACTGTGGCTAAGGTTAATGCATTAAAACTGAAAAAGAAAAGAGACACCTCATACACAAACCAACCAGCGACAGGACTTTCCATTCATAGCAGAATGAACTCATCCTCTAAGCAAAACCACGAGAATAAAAACACAAAATGCCTTAAGGAAGGCTGAATGACTGGCATGCACAGGCTGCAATAAACCCACTCACATTTCAACTTGACAAAGCTGCAAATATTCTCAAACAACTGTCTTGAGCGACTGCGTGCGAGCTCTCTGAATGAGGTGCTACTTACTTCAGAATCCTGTAAAAAAATCCACTTGTCTGCCTTTACACAAGGAAGGAAAGAAAGAAGGTACAGATGCAGCAGGAGGGGTCAAAGTCTTCTCAAAATAGTTACTGATAATGCCTGAAGCTCTCTTTAGACAGGAATATCATAATTCTTGTTTTAGAGAAGTTTCTCACTTCAGCTAAGATTCCGTTCCAAAGGACCTAACACTCACCCTCTAAGAAAACAGAAAACTGACTTCACAAAAGTTACCAAATATCAACATGCAAGGCTGGCAAGTACATGTGCAGTCAAGATGATTCAGATAAGTCAGATAAATTTAGAACAGCGCTTTCCTAAAAGCATGCGTTCACCAAATGCAGTAAATATGCAGGAGCTATATCCAAGTGCTGATTCCAAACATTAATGCAAAAAATTTATTAGTGAAAATCTCCTTTTAAGAGTCCGCTCCCATCTGAAGTCCTCAAAAATGTTATTCCTTGATCTGCCTTTAGTATTTCCATCCATCACTGGATTTATCCACATAAAAAGCTATAGGCTCTCCAACCTCAGAGGACTAAGCCAAATGCAGTGTGGCAACTTCACAGAGGACCAACCTTTTATGGTTGGAACAGTAGAGCTTTGAGACAGCTAATCTACCATAAATAGCTCTTGAAACTCAGAAGGATCAAATCAGCTGTTGCAACAGTCCCAGCCTGTAGCTGCTTCAAATCCAATTATACTGTCAACTCTATCTTCCAGCTCTCCTTTTTACTCCCCCCATCTAAAACTTTTTTCATCTTACTCCTGCAAAATTAAAAGCTGCAAAGACAAATGCAGCAGAACATAATACATTTAATAAAAAATGAAACAAGTGGACAGGTATTCCTAGAATTATCTTAAGGAACAGAAGATTTGTTCTGTTAAAAAATAGCTTAAGAATTTGATGCCCGATAAAAAAAAAAAAAAATTATCAGCCCTGACTTGTAATGCAAACATACAATTTGAAATAAGCAAATAGTTGCAAGAACAGCAAGCTCAGCTTGAAAAGGTGGGCACAACCAAGACAGATAAACTGTGTGCCAGATTAAGGCATAAGGGACTGAATTGCTTGCATATTTTTTCTGTAACTTAAATAGAATTGAGAAGTATTAGAACTCACTGTTACAAATCCTTGTACTGCGATGTTTCCTTTCAGGTATTTAGAACCATTTTCCCACAAAGAAGCTGAGAACTATGATTTCAGAATTCTTAAGGACCTGGGAGCTTCCAAAAATGTATGTTTACTAACCATACAATCCAACATTGCACCATGGGATAAAGCCCTGAGGGAAGAGGGGTCCAAGAAAGCTGGCTAAGATTCAAAGATCACCTCCTCCAAGCATCCCAACAAAGAAGAAGTTGGGCAAAAATGGCAGGAGGTCTGAATTGACGAGCAAGGAGCTTCTGGACAGTCTCAAACAGAAAAAGGAAGCCTGCAGAGGGCGGAAGCAAGGACAAGTAGCCTGGAAGAAATACAGAGAAATTGTCTGAGCAGCCAGGGATCAGATTAGGAAAGCTAAAGCCCAGGTAGATTTAAATCTAGCCAGGGACATCAAGGACAACAAGAAGAGCTTCTACAGGTATGTTAGTGATAAAAAGAAGACTAAGGAAGATGTGGGTGCTCTTTGGAAGGAAGCAGGAAACCTGGTATATGGAGAAGGCTGAGGTACTCAATGACTTTTTTACCTCAGTCTTCACCAGCAAGGGCTCTAGCCACACCACCAAAGTAGCAGAAGGCAAAGGCAGGGACTGGAAGAATGAAGAACCTCACACTGTAGGAGAAGACCAGGTTTGAGACTATCTAAAGAACCTGAAGGAGCACAAATCCATGTCACCTGATGAGATACATCTGCGGGTCCTGAGAGAACTGGCAGATGAAGTTGCCAAGCCACTACCCATCATATTTGAGAAGTGATGGCAGTCCAGTGAAATTCCCACCACCTGGAAAAGGGGAAACATAATCCCCATTTCTAAAAACGGAAAAAAGAAAGACCCAGGGAACTACAGGCCAGTCAGTCTCACCTCTGTGCCCACCAAGATCATTGAGCAGATCCTCCTGGAAACTACACTAAGGACCCTGTAAATAAGGAGGTGATCATTGACAGCCAACATGGCTTCACTAAAGGCAAATCACATCTGACAAATTTCGTGACCTTCTATGACGGGGTTAGAGCATTGGTGGATAAGCGAAGAGAAACTGGCATCATCTATCTGGACTTGTGTAAACCATTTAACAGGTAAACCTGCACGGCATCCTTGTCTCTAAAGTGGAGAGACATGGATTTGACAGATGGACCACTGATTGAATAAGGAATTGGCTGGTTGGTGGCACTCGAAGAGCTGCAGTCAACAGCTCGATGTCCAAGTGGAGACCAGTAACGAGTGGCATTCCTCAGGGGTCAGTATTGGTATCACTGCTGTTTAACATTTTTGTTGGCAACATGGACAGTAGGACTGAGTGCACCCTCAGCAAGTTTGCTGATGATACATGGTGTGGAGCAGTCAACATGTTGGAGGGGAGGGATACCATCCAGAGGGACTCTGACAGGCTTGATAGGTGGGCCCATGCAAACCTCATGAAGTTCAACAAGGCCAAGTGCAGGGTCCTGCACCTGGGATGTGGCAATCCCAGGCACAAATCCAGGCTGGACAGAGAATGGATTGAGAGCAGCCCTGAGAAGAAAGACTTGGGGCTGTTGGTTGATGAGAAGCTCAACATGAGCCGGCAATGTGCGCTGGCAGCCCAGAAAGCCAGCTGCATCCTAGGCTGCATCAAAAGCAGCATGGCCAGCAGGTCAAGGGAGCTGATTCTGCCCCTCTGCTCTGGTGAGACTCCACCTGTGGTACTGTGTCCAGCTCCGGGGTCTCCAACATAAGGACACAGACCTCTTGGAGAAAGTAAGGAGGAGGGCCACAAAGATGGTCAGAGGGCTGGAGCACCTCTCCTACGAAGACAGGCTGAGAGAGCTGGGGTTGTTCAGCCTGGAGAACAGAAGACTCCAGGGAGACCTTATAGCAGCCTTCCAGTACTTAAAGGGGGCCTACAGGAGAGATGAGGACTCTTTATCAGGGAAGGTAGCAATAGGATGAGGGGTAATGATTTTAAACTGAAAGAGGGGAGATTTAGATTAG
>JAOXJM010000012.1:15811324-15823021 GCA_026413425.1 Tringa solitaria
AGGCTGGATGGGGCTTTGAGCAACCTGCTCTAGTGAGAGGTGTCCCTGCCCATGGGTTGGGGGTTGGAGCTCGACGATCTTTAAGGTCCCTTCCAACCCAAACCATTCTATGATTCTATGAACATAACTCTGAAAATTACCACTGGGGCTACTAGAGCACAGCAATTCCCGAGAGAGTAGTGCAGTGACAATGTTCTGGAAAGAGACACACATTTGGTTACAGTAAAACAGGTGAGCAGCATTATCTTTCTGGTTCACCTCACAGTGCAAAGAAACCACACAACACAAGTACATAAGCATAAGTTACTGAAAGATTATTTTTTTTTTTAAACCGTGCATTATTAACATCTCCACAGTCTTTCCAAAACAAAGAGATAAATTACTCTAGTGCAGCACAGTAACTCCGGTTAAAAAGGGGAAGAAGTGTCTTGTGGGCAAAGCCTGGATCTGTATCTCCCACAAGCACATAGATCCTGAACATTGCCAGGTCATCCTCCTATAATACTGGGCATGACATCTACCATCTAGGCATCAGACCTTCTTGTACAAGCAGGGAAAAAAAGAGCATTGCTAATTCTCAATCTTCAAATGGCTTTAAGAGGGCCTGAAATTTAGCTCCTCTAGAAACAATGTTAATGAGAGGGTCAAAATACAAAAGATCATTATACTCCATCTAATGGAAAATTGTCAGCCATATGCCATTCTACTCCTGTCTGAGCTTGCATTACATTTTATCATCTCCGTTAAAGGGCCTGGGTTTTAACTGATTTGCAAAGCATGTAACATACAAAAGAGTCACCGTTTTCCATCTTGCCTACACAGATAATGACAAAGCAACTTCAATTAAGTGTGGGTGGGTTAAATGAAGTGGTTCGCTATATCCTCCAAATCATGCATGAAGAACCCAGCTGGGTCACCCTCTGGAAGTCTCAGAGAAGTCAAAGAGCTGGAAGAAGGCACAGATAGTTTTCCCTTTAGCCTCTAGCAAACACCTAACTGAATCAATTCAGATTCACAAGAGACAGTGAGCTTTTTATTAGCACGGAATAAACTCAGCATGTGACAAGCAGATAAAACAGAACAGCAAGATCTGACCAAATAAGTTTATCACTTTCAACAAGGCTTGTAAAACTTGTGACATTATGCTTCTGCACTGTGGTGAAAAAAAATAGCTGAACCAACTGCTGACAAAAGTTCAACAGAACTCTTAAAAATGCAGCAGGCATGCTTGCAACTGGTACGAGAAAGAGCAGCCGTGAGCGTGCTGCTAGAGCACAACCACTGGTGCTTTATGCCCTATCCATAACCATTTAAAATCCGAGGTCTTTTTATTACTGTGGAATTTGAAAGATGTAAGTTATGACATGGAAACACACCCCCTCTCAAGAAGCAGGGCTGGGAATGCTTGTTTCTTTTATAGAAACAACTCTACATCTTACTCTTTGCATTCACTCTCCCTATCACACAGGGAAGTATGTTAAAGAATTCACTTTTGCATCTAATTTGAAAAAAAAAAATCCTGTGTGTGCTCTTTTCACATAGACTTCCTTTGTTATAAACACACAAAGCAGAACTGACTACCACAGAAATGAAGCAGTTTCTCCCTCTCCCTCCCCAATACAAAATTTCTGTAAACAGAGTAGAGGAAGCCACAGCCAACGCACTAGTTCACCACTAGTTCTTTACAGCAAGTGTAAGATCTAGCGTGTATCTTCTAGAGACTATCAACTCTATTATCAAAGAAAGCGAGGCATCATGCACTCCTCAGACCACAAGTTCTGTACTAGTGAAGACAGAAGTACAAATTAACAGATGCACTTTTGATACTAAGGTCTTGCATTGCAAGAGAGGATAAGTACTTCAATGAGTAACAGTCAAGAAATAACACCAGTGTAACACACAGTAAAGTGCACACAGCTCGGGAATTCTGGAGTAAGCATATATTCATTTAACAATTCAGCTTCCTAGTTTACAGATATTTCTTTTCAGCTGGACGGAGGTGGGGAGGGAGGGGGGGTGGAGGGAGAGGAAAGACTTCCCAGATTAAAAAAAAAAGACAGACAAATTTAATAAAAAGTGGCTTACCAGAATCCATTGTTAGAATCATGACCCCACTTCTGTGTCCCAGGAAGCAGGAAGCCTTACCCATCCAGTGTATGCGAATGACTCAGAAGGACAGCATGGCTTTGTTTCAGCTTATATCTTCTAGCTCATTCACCCCTCCTCCCTCCCGTGGGATAAAAGTGTTGCCTGTGCCTGGCCATCCCTATTGGCTCAGCGAGGCAACACCACTCATTTAGCATATTCAAGTTTCTGTGAGAGCCTAAAATGATCCACAGAGGATTTTTTTATTTCTCTTAAAAATAAATAAATAAATAAAAGCCCCAAACCCAACAAAACACTTTTTGTCTTTCTGGGTGAACAATCCGTTCATTCTTGCACTATCAGATGCATATTATGGTTGGTGTTATTGCCACAGGGCCAAACAATTCCCTAGGCTGTGAATTGATGAGAAGGTGGCAAGTCAGGGTGGACAGTGCCACCTACTTCAGTAATCCCCAGTTTGGCTGCACTGTCTGTCTACGGGAATAAAGACACACATTTTGTGTCAAAGGCTATGCCCTCTAACCCATCTTATCTTCAATGCAAACTGTATGTTCCCCCAGAACTGTTTGTCTGGGAAGATTTGCTCTTCCATTTTATTTTTAAACAGGCAGAACAGTAAAAGATTGCTGTCCTACTGAAGACACACACCCAGACTCTACAGGTTAAACTCTCCAGTGAGGAAAAAGTAATTTTTTTTCTAAACCTGTAGCATTCTCTAAATGTAACGAGTGGTATAATTACCACTCTTCTCTGCCTGAAGAATTTATAAAGATGTTACAATCTGCTTGTGAACCACCACTCCCAGTGAGATAACAGAGTGATCAAAAAAATCACCACAATGTAAGTGAAAAATCTATCTGAACAAGAAATATCACACCCCTTTGTTAACTTTGATCAAGCCCTAGGACAGCCTAAAAAGTACACTTGGAAGGAGAGAAGGTGGAGGGGGAGAGGAGTTTGGTTTTTTTCTGTACTGCAAAATCCCTAAGAACTTGCAGCCAGATCCTGAAAGCCGAGTTTCTGTATCGTGCAGTCTGAACTGCTGACAGACTTGGTATCTGCACTCAGGGATTCAGCAAGGACAGTGAATGAAACACTGGTGTTCCTTGTCTCCGATAAGAACTACCTTTTCTAAATAAAGCACGGACATATTAGGCTACTGTCTCACCATGTTAGTCACCGCTAGATAACCTAAGATTCATAACTCTGAGATACAACCACAAGTGTATTTTGGAAGTGTTGCTTGTGGTTGTTGAAATAAACCAAGTACTCCCCCTCCTCCCTCTGTTTTTAGAAAACGTATCAGTTGCAAGTCTCCAACACCAGGGTTTATAGAGCCACTAATGAAGCTAGAATCCACAATTCAAAGAAATTACCAAAAGCAATACAATTGACTCATCACTTCGCAAATTTCTTGACCTTCTCTTGCTTTGCATGGCTTCACATGCAAAACACTCTTGAGTCATTACAGTTTGAAGGAAATAAAATATTCCTAAAGATGAAAATTTCTGACACTGGAACAAAAGCTTTGGAAAGAGGCACGAGTAATTCATATCCTAGAAACAAATCTGAAATCTTTCACTGACTGGAAATTAGTAAGAAATGACCGAGGTAGACAGACTGCTCCTCAAAAGCCTTACTGGAGAAAGAAGCACATAGTGTCAGCAAGGATGTCAGATTGAATGGATTAGTGGTTTCATCCAAAGTTTACAACTCTCAAATACCCAGGACACTGTTTTGTTGACCATAATAAATAGCTAAGGACATTTGGCAACAGCACAGGCCAAGGACATGTTAAACTTCTGGGGGTGACATAACTTCCTTTCTTACCGATAATTATCAGTTTGGAGAGAGATGCACCAGTAAGGAAGATTCTTTTGCCCTGTTCCTAACTCACCCTTTCTCACCTGGCTCCATCTTTACCAAAAATTCCCAGTGCTCTAAACATCAAACAAAAAAATCCATGACAACAAAATATATCAAAGTTTTGAGTATGCCTTTATGTAGAGCAATCCCAAAACCTGAGAGGAACTGCATGGAGAAAATAGCAGAAGACCAGTCCTTACCAACAAGGTAGAAGGTGAAGAGCTGGTACACTTCTAAGGATAACTAAGGACCTCTACTCTTTACACAAGACGCCAGGCTAATCCAACACTAACACTTCCATCTTCATGCAAACTGAGCATGGGTAATATTGCCAGAGAACACTGGGCACAACACATACTACACCAAACACATTTTAACAAAAGCATTCTCATACATTGTGTAAGAGCAAACCACTTTCAATAGGATGACATTGCCTGTAAGCTTGGCTTTTGCAAGAAGTCTAGTACTATGGTTCTGTAGTAGTAAAGTGTAAAAGTTCAAACAAATTGTTCTCAAAACAAATAATTTCTGGGTCAGCAAGAGATTGTGAGGTACTGCATGGCATTATTTTTTAAAAAGGTGCAACCATTAATAATTCAGCTTACAAAGTATTCAGAAAGGTAGTTCAATTGAAACCATAGTAGAGGGGAACAGTCTTACTGACATCTGAGAAAATAAAAAGGAAATAAATGTTTTTGCCTTTATCCTCAGTAGGAAAGAATGAAGTTTCCAGCTAGGTGACAGAGAATGCAGCACAGGTGTCCAACATGTGACATTGACCTGAAGGATTTTCCTGCACTGACAGGGGATTTATAAAACCTGAACATCCCCAGTGTTTCAATTCTAACCTAGAGAGCAGAAATGAAACAATTCACTGTTTTTCCAGCTACTTTATACAGCAAGAGTTGACTGAAATTTCTGAATCAAAAATAAACCAGTAAACACTGCATGTTCCTTCATATATAAGCAGGGCTGCTAAAGTGTCCAGCAAGACAGCATATGAACTTGCACATGGCTTTGCTGTCTTCTGTTGAAGTTACAAAATACAGGTAGTACATGATAAACGGTATGCTGCTAGCAAAGCCAACAAACTGCAAATTAAAACCAAACAAACCAACCCCACAAAAACCCCAAAACTAATGTTCATAAACAGTGTTTATTGGAACGATATAAGAAGAGAATATAAGAGACTCATCTGACCGTGCCGTGCACATTTCCCAGTCTCTAAAGTCAACTGGACAGTCCTACTCAGATGTGATACTAGCAACAAAGTAGAAAACTAGGTCATGACCTCCAGAGATCACCAACTTTCTTTTATCATTTTACAGTCCTATAATCTGGAGTCTTTTTAATTGCTTACTGAATATATATTATAAACCAGTTATTGGCACAGTAAATACCACATAGTATTTCAAGATACTGTGGAAAAACTTAAACATGTTAATCTAAAGATTATATATCCAATAGTGTAGTGTTACACAATAAATTGTGTAGTGTTAAGAATCTCTGATTGTTGAAATAGTCTACTAAAATAATCCTCATGTATTTTAGTTGTTGATGTATTATTTTTTTAAAATACAGAGAGAATACCCATCCACATGGTCTGACAGCATCATCTTCTGAAGGTTACAACCATTTTATGACAGTATATACATAGAAGCAAACTCAGCAAGAAATTCTCTGGAGGCTTGACTTACTTGAGTCTTTGCTGGAAGAAGTTATTTCAGTACATACTATCCTTGAAAACCTAAATTCACAAGACTGTTCATATAATTTTCAGTACATGCTTTAGTCTTGCAAGAACAGGCTACTTCTGCTCACCATTAAATTATTCACTGCATAGAAAGTACACAGCTAATAACTGTGATGCGAATATGCTTTTTCTAAGCATTTTTGAGGAGATTTTATACAAATGCTTTATTTTATACATTTTATATATTAATTTTATAAGTTTTATACAAATTCAGAATTGTTGAGATTCAGTCCATTTTTTCCATGGCCATGCTCCAACCCCAAATCTTTGGGAATCAAAGTTAGGTTTTGCTTTTCTACTGCAAGCCTTTCCAACTTTTCAAGCTCTCTAATGCGTAAGAGTAAGCGCTGTCCCCAATCCCCCACTTATTTTTTTTTTATAAAAAGTTAAAAACAGCTCAATAAGCTTTTATTCAAACTTCTACTCTTTATACTGTGTTCCCTCAACCTTCAGAAGCTATGGCAATTTGCAAGGAAAACAGTTCTCACATAATTTTGAAGCAACAACTGAAACAATGCCTACTACACCTCCGAGAAAAAACATAGGCTACATGCAGCAAGAGAAATAGCAGGATGACAGCTCTTTCCAGGCAGTATGGCCAGAAATAGACATCAGTACTATTTTAGGGAAGTTAAGAGATATACCATCTATATATTATTTTGCTGATAGAAACCAGTAAGATCTTCCTGATCATATCCAAGAAATCACATCTCTCCACTCACAAAAATCACTCAATTCTCCAAGAGCAAGATTCCTCCCATGCACTACCGAAGTTATGGGAGCTCTGCCTTCAGGGAACTGACAGAACCTGTTAAACAAACTTACAAAAACAGGTCCCTTTTGTTCTTGGTTTGTGTTTGTTTAGGGAAACGCTGTCCCATAGCTGAGAACTGAAAAACTGAATCAAATTTAAACTGCAAATACATCCCCAAAAGTCTGCAAAACAAAAGAGTAGGCAACACGAAAGGTAGAATACAGATCTGTAATTAATTAAAATATTATATTTGAAGGAATTGTTCATAGCCTAGAATGGCTGAAGCTATTTTGTTATACAACAATTGGAAGAGGGAATGATAGAAAGCCTGGAATAGGAGATCCATCTCAGCTGCCTGCTGCCTCTTAGTGCATGCTGAGAATGAAGTTTTGGGAACTCTTATTGTCACTTTCATATTGAATAAAATTCCTTCTTAAAGCAGCATTAGCATTTCCTAGGTATTTAAATACCACCAGCTTTTCTGAAGCTAAAAGTGACTCTGGAATCTTAGCTATTACACCACTGTGTTTTATTAATGCTACACACGTAGCAGGAGGCGCACACAGATTCTTCTTTAAATGTTTGGTACAAACAACTCCAGGAAAAAAAATTAAAAACCAACAACCCAGAGTTCATGGTTCACACCTACATCCAGTTTTCAGCACAGGCTCACCTTAAATCTCAAACATCCAGGCTTGACCCTCTAGGTAGATCTGCATCACCATGTCCAAGTGTCTCACAATCCAAAAGGCAGTCTTCCTCCTATAAGAAATAAACAGAAAAAAAAAGTATAGCTAAGAAGCACAAACACACATCACAGGATATGAAAGCAACTCCAGAACTACCAGGCAGTTGGACAAAAGGGATGACCTGATTGACTACAAGGAATGAAACAGTTTAAATTATATTGCTACCTTGCCCATTCATATAGACAAGATCATCACCACAAGCAACAGCAGTTTTCAAAGCCCAGCTACTGATGGACTGTAGTTATATTCACAGGGAAAGTGAGGTCTTAGAAGTTTGATAGGGACCCTGAGGAACTTAACCCTTCAGTTACTAGAGTCTGAGTCTTTAACATTAGATACATTCTTGAACTACCAATTTCTCTAGAAATGCTGAGCTTTCACGTAACCACTTCACAGAAAGTAGTCTGGATCCAGTAGTCTTCAGTAAGGTCAAGGGGCACTGAAGACAACAGCAAAACAGCAGCATCTACTGAAAGACTATTATGCTCACTGTTACCATCACATAATGCTCAGTTTCTGAATTCCTTCTTGCTACTTAACTGTAGGGCTGTCTGATCACTTCTATTGTTCCTGCATTCTTCCTCTTTGTGTATTAACCTTTTAAAAAGACAGAAAAGGAAGGATTTGAAAACCAGCTATAGCTTTGGTCAACTACTTCATGGGCTTCCTGGAAGCCACTATGATGTTGGAAGAGGTGACATTTATAATGCACAGCACATACTAAACCTGGTGTGTGCTGTCACTATCTCACTAGCATATTTCATTATTTCTTCTTTTTTTGCAAATGTTACATTTGTGTATTGGAACAAGAAGGAGATGACTGTGGTGCTGCAGTTTTGAAGGCCCGCAGCTTTGAAGCCTGTCAAATTCTGTACTTGTAAAAGAACCTTGAATATCTGGTGTGAGTGGAACTATCTTGACAGATTTTTTCTGGGTTTCTTCATATTTGCCTATGCCACTATATGCTAGAGTTAGTGTCAGAAGGCTTACAAGAAGCTTTGGCTAGAACACACGATGAGACAAATACAAGGCTTAAGAAACACAGAGCACCTACCAGGGAACATTTGAGATTGAAATCAAAATGCAAGAGCTGACAATTGAATTCCAACCTTTTAAAGCCTGACCTTGGCTGCAATTTTTTACACTCTCTCTCCAGTTCATCCAAGAAGTGTCTGGCAAGCCACTTGAACTGTTTATCTGATAACTCACACATTTTGAGAGTTTAGAACAAAAGCAGGAAAAGACACTCCAAATATTAATTTTTGCCTTTTTGATGGACTCTGCTTTATTACACAATAGATAGATCCTGGAATCAGTCAGGACATCACAAAAGAAAGACAAACCTCAAAATATCATTTGGATACTTGATATTAAGAACTAGAAAGAGAGGCTAGTAGGTAATAACTTTTGCTTAGCCACAAAAATCCATCATTTTTGATCCAGGAGAATAATCAAACTTACAATTTTTCTAGACAAATATTCTTCTGGATGCAAATAACATCAATATTTGGACTAATTTAACACCTGACAGCTGAACCAGGAAAGACTGTCACTACGTACACAGCAGACAGAAATATAGCTGTTCTGCAAGAATCTACACTGGCCCATCAAGTTATTCACAGGACAGCTACAACAGTTTCTCTTTCACATAAGGCTTGTAGTTTCTGGAGCTCTTACATGCAGAACAGACTTTAAAGAGTTTCACTGAAACAAATTAAGGCTGTGTTCCTCCCATGTCAAATGGACAGAAAGGGAAAGAAATTTTTAGGATGTTTTCTTTGTTGCTTAATGACTTATATCACATCATTTGTGCAAAGCCATCATCTTCTGAGGCTCTTCAATACCAACCTAATGAAGCCTGACACCACAAAACCATTCTACACAGCCTTAGTACACCTTAATTTCTTACAGAGAAGAAAAAAAAAAAAAACGCAGCCTACAAAAACCTGGGAAAGGGGTGGAAAAGTGTAACAACTTTCTTGTGGAGTCAGAAATCCTCACAGAGAGTTCAATTATACCAGAGTCCAACACCTCGTTCACACTATCTCAAACTGAGGTGTCATTCTTCTTAATGCTCCAGAGGCGTGTAACAAAACATACTGGGCAGCAGCCAAGTGCAAAGGAGATTTTCAGACTGCTGGTTATGCTTTTACAGTGTTCCCTCCCCCTTCCAGCGCACCAAAGAGAAAGGCCACAAAGACTTTCATCGGTCCAGGTCTCTTTTGAACATTCAGAAAATCACTTAGAACAGCAAAATTCTGCTCTATGCCTGCACTTAAACTCTATTTTGGTGCTAGCCCGTAAACTCTAAACATCCCATTTCCTATTTTTCTTGTTTTCCAGGCATTTCAGAAGAATTCCACAGAAGACTAACAGGATATAGGCACTTTTGTTTGTAGCCAGTTCTCTTAGAAAACATATTCAAGAGCTCAAATCCACCCTGGTGTTATTTTTTCCTATCCCACCATCTTAATTAAATTGTCATTTGTGATGTAATCTGCTCCAGTCAGCAGGACTCTCCTTCAGCGTGTTTCTCTCCCATTTGACCTCATGTAACACTGTTGTACTTTGACCATCTGTTCTAGTCCCCCTGCCCAATGATGTTTTCAGAAACAATCTGCTTTTGCACGTTTCAGATGTTTAAAGAAATTACTTTTCTGGACAACTGAAGAAGACCTGCTGAAGAGGTCCTGCTTCCCTCAACACACAAAAGCAAAGCCCTTCACCTGAAAGTCACCAGCTGGGTGCCCTGGAAGTTGACATACACACTAAGAATAGTAGGTACACGTACAATTCTCCCACCATGTACTCAATCAGTACAGTGCACAAGTTAAGGATGACTCCTATAAATAGCATGGCATATAAATATATCTGAACCAAAAAATCATGTTATTGCAATGCAAGATTAATGTTTGAGGTGCACATTGGAACAACTGTGTGTGCATATTCATGCTTACCACATTAAAGCGTTGTTATTGATACTCACCAAATACTCCTTAAGCAAGGAGAATTAGAAGCAGGAAACTCAAAAAAGCCTCTTAGCCAAGAAAGTCATAAGACATGATAATATGAAGGTTTTTTCCACAGTGGTAGGCTACATTTTCTCTTAGAATCTGGTTTCAAATTTGATGAAACAGGATTCTGCAAGAAACTCTATACCACCTCACAGAAGCTCCCGTCATACACTGACCTCTAGTGTAATAAAAACT
The DNA here is from genome assembly GCA_026413425.1 of Tringa solitaria. Lineage (NCBI taxonomy): Eukaryota > Metazoa > Chordata > Aves > Charadriiformes > Scolopacidae > Tringa > Tringa solitaria. The sequence continues at coordinate 15,821,762 of JAOXJM010000012.1, forward strand.
CAAAGACATTAGATGTCTCTTTAAAGCCTTAGAAAAATTATCAAATTATTTTCCCAGCATTCTGAAGGACATTTTCATGCCATAAAACAGACTGAAGTCAGAAGGGCCTCAAAGGATTACCCCCATTTTTTTAACAAAACCGGATCACAGGTAAGAGAAGCTACATTACTTAAATGGATGTGAAGATACTGCTGTGCCTCCATAAAGTAATTTACATGAAAGCTTTATTTAACTACTGTGAACACCAGCTTAATTTAACACCTAAACATTCTCCCACCTAAACATTCTAGATGTACAGAATTGTTTCCTAACTACAGTTTTGCAAACTTCAATTGAGAAACATTTCAAATAGAAACACTCTGCTTGGACAAGTCCTGTACCGGACAGATGAGCCCATATTCTATACCAGACTTTCAGGGGGCATGTGGACAGAGCTGCTGACTCAGATGTACTTCCTGTAGCCAGCACTCAAGACAAGAAGCCCGCTGGAAATGTGATATAAAAATTCTCACGGATCCTCACTTGCTACAGACAGAGGGCTCACAGAGTCAGCTGGGAGGTGACCTCTTAGAGAGCCCTGGCAGACTGGGGTGGGAGACTGGCTGGTTGGTTCTGATCAACAGCTTTTGAAAAGAAAACCAAACCCAAAATTATATTAGTTTCAAAACTATCAACTTAAAACCCAAACAAAAATGTGTGTGTCCCCCAACTTTATTTATTGAAGAATCTGTGTTTTGTTATAAGCTCACTATAGTTTTATGATAAAAACTACTTAATGAAAGCGTAGCAAACTTTAAGACAGCATTTATGAACAGGACAATTAAAATGGACGCCCAAATTATTTGAGGCTTGTATATTACTTCTGTCCACTCCCTAAGCACCTATCCTAAATACCTGACCCTGGACAACAAATCCCAGAGATGTTACCTTAACCTCAGACCATTTCTTATGCCTCCTTTAAAAGCAGGGCATCGTTCAGAAGCTGTTTCCAAATGAAGTGACATTTTCAAAGCATCCAAGATTTCCAATGGCTGTACACACTGCCTCTGAAATGCAGAGCCTACGTGGATATTTTGAAGCAAGAGTTTTTACGTGCACTGCAGAGCAGAAGCTCTTATAAACTGAAATCTCTTTTGAGCAAGGTATTAAAAGCTTCACAAATACTAAGTTCAAAAAGAGTTCAGCACACCGTGAAAACAGCCATCATAATTTCACAGAATCACAGAATTGTGGTGGTTGGAAGGGACCTCAGAGATCATC
>JAOXJM010000012.1:15823675-15847996 GCA_026413425.1 Tringa solitaria
ACCATGTCTACACGTTTCTTAAATACCTCCAGGGATGGGGACTCCACCACCTCCCAGGGCAGCCCATTCCAATGCCTGATAACCCTTTCAGTAAAGAAAGTTGCCAACAGCAAGAAATTATGCCAACACAGCCAGCTACTTATCTCACATACAGCCCTTACATCCTTCAGGTAAGGAACTACATTGAGAAATCCCTTATGCTAAACTATAATTTCTACCCAGAAAATAGTTTGCTACTGACTAGGAAAGCATGATACCACTCTCCCAGTCCAAAGGGGGCAACAGTTAATGCATAGAGCACATCAGACAGGCCTCTGAATAAGAAGTGCATAGAGAAGTGCGTGAGCAAGCTCTGATGGTTTGCACAACAGATCCTTGCTGTTGTATTTGACAGAATGTATTCTTCCATCTATTTTTTCCCTAAATTCCTGTATTTAATTCAATGCATGTGGTGGTGGGAATGACTTTAGAACAGCAATGTGCATCAGTACAGATGTTCCACATTTGTCATGTCACATGAACCTTGTGGCTAACACCCAACCATTAAAAGTCTAAAAATCCTCCTACATAAAAATCCACATGATGCATTTGTTCCTAGAAGAACATCAGACAATATATTAGATTGCTGGAGACAGATTTCTCCAATATTGTCCTTTTTTTTTTTTTAATGCAACAAGCTTTCTTTGGTTTCAAGACATAAAAGTAAAAAAAACAAAAACAAACCCACAGAAATTAAGTCAAATGGTAGCTTGACAAAACTTGCCAGAGCCAGGAGAAAGCCCTTCAAATTGAACTAACTGTAGTGCATTGTGTAAAGAAAATGCACATATGTAACATATAATCATGTCCAGCATTTTTTTGGGATATTCTTTTTTCTAAGGAAACTGTAAAAACGCAGGAGTGAAGCAGACAGCTTCATAACCAGCACAGACCTCTAAACTCTTCACTCAAAGAAGATTCCTAGTTTATTCCTTCCCAAATGAACCCAAATAAAAATAAGGCGCAGAAACTGATGTCAGAACACATGACCTAAGCTCTGCCCTCGGATCCTTACATTCAGCACTGCCTTAACAATAAGGAACATAGCTCAAAATGCCATATCTGATAAGAAATCTGTGCATCCAGGATCAGTGAAATACTCTGTTCTAAATTTTGCATTAGACCATTGATACAACCTCACGCTGCAGACTGTGCACATTATCAGGCAACTGTGCACTGACTGATTTTTATTGAGTTTGCAACATGATACCGTGTAAGGATTTGTTTCAGATACTAATTCCTGAGTTACCTTTATTAAAAGACAGTAGCCCTTAAGCATAATTCATATATCAGTATTTGCAAGCAAACAATAAATTCAAGTAGAATAAATCTAAAGCCACTTCCTAACAGTTACTGCATGTGACAGATCTGTGGTAAGCACCCTATAACACAAGAGAGATGGTTTCAATTTCTTGCTGACAGAAGCTTGTGTGACCTTGGAGAAGTCACCAGGGTTTGTCCATAGCTCCACAGCAATCTCAGCCAGCTGCTGGCTGCCAGATTCCCACTCCTCTGCCTGCCGGTGTGAGTCTATCCCTTCCTTGCTCCACAACATGTCTGACCCTGCACTGACTCATTTCAGACCAGCAACCATAAAAATAATTCAATTGCTTCCTTACACATTAAACACAGATGACTCAGTACAGGGTCAGAAAAGCAGAGGGGGGCAAAGGGGGAAGCTGGTACACGTGGGTGAGAACATGGTAACTGTGAAACTAATGGTTTCACAGGGGTCTGGTGAGGATGAGTGACTAAGGGTTAAAAGGGTACAGATTCATATTAACTCACAGGAGCAATTTTTTAGATTACATGCCTAAGGAAGATAATTTTTTTCCACAGAATGCCCATTTTGGACAAGACTATGGCTCTCAGCACCCAAATTTCTAAGTTCTCCAGGGACTTTGAGTCAGGGACCTACTGAAGCTTACGGAGGGATCCATGCTAAGGCAGGAGGCTCCAGAACAAGCCTCAGTTTTTTAGGAAGCTCCAGTACAAGGGAGGTAACAAAGAACAGGCACAGAAGGGGCCTTCCCTTCTACAGGTCTGCACGCTCAACAAGATCACCACTTGCTGCTGTTTCTGTGATTCCTTCTGCGTTTGGGTATGAGGCGCCATACAGCAGATTTATTTGAACAAGTGCAAATTCCTGTATCTGAAGTACACATGCTGTTAATTGAGATAAATCTCAATTAGAAAATGCTTAGCCATATAAAATGAAAAAACAAGACATAGTCTTCAGGAGGTTCCCTAGATAAGATGTCACCAAAAGCTTAATCTCATTTCTCCTCTCTCAAGAAAGGGAGGCGGCCCAATTTATCCTTAAAGCAATCTAAAGGGATGCTACAGCTTCCTATGATCTTCAGTGTGGTGGCTGTGGCTCTGTTGCTGTTTGGGGCTGGCTACCTCAAAGGTCAGGAAAGACAATCCATTAAGAAGTCCACCAACTGTGTGGCTGAACACATCTTCTCAGCTCTCTGTCCTCCAACACTCATGTTCTGGGATGCATGGTTTTTTTTCTAGACTGCTGCAAGTGTTGTTTTCTTCCCAGTTTTTCTATTGGCACAGCTGTCTCAGGTGGACAAATTAGATAAGATGTTTGGGATCAGAACAGGTTTGTTAATAGTACCAAGGAGAACCAGAAGTGTCACAGCAAATGTTCACTTTATTGGCACAACTAGAACATAGCAGACAGAAAATATTTAGCAACATGTATTATCTAGCAGAATAAGTCGCAAAAACCTCACTCAACATTTAAAGGCTATTTCTAACAGAAGATTATAAAAGTGATCTTTTGGTCACTATATTGGTAAAGAAATTCAGCACATCTCTAATGATAAGTTTCTTCCTTAGGCATTCTCTCTACAACTGCCATGTATCTCCTCACACATACTTCAAACAATTAAGTAGTAGCCATTAACCCATCTGCAAAACCTTAAGTAGCCTCTGGAGCCTTTAGTCTCCTTGTTTGTTTTATGAAATCACATCACAAACAATCCAGTCTTATTCATGAGTTAAGCTTTGGAAATTTTACTCAGTGGCCTACGTAATTATGGTAGAGATTATCTAGCCCTGTCAGATTTACATAGTAGCTTGATAACTGTTTCTGCTATTAAAAAGTTAATGTTGCTTATAGTTTATTTATGGATTTCAGTGCTTTTATTTTAAGGTAGCTGTCTCAAATTATAACTGAAGTCTAAGATCAAAGCAATTTTGTGGTGTACTTCATTGTAGCCAATAGCAGCCACATTAGTCAGTAATATAGCCGTGAATAGTATATGTAGACTACAACAGTCTGAGATTAATGGAAGCAACATCATTACCGCTTAATTTGCCAGTTTCACATAAATGTTCAGAAGATATCTATGCTGTTTGGCAGACTATTGAATAAACAGTGGGGAGAAAAAAAGCATGCATGATATGCAGCTCCTGTTGTAGAGGAAAGTTAATAAGTTTATTACAACACAAGAATCACCTGTGATAAGATTTTACATTTTCAGAGTGAAGTAGTCTGTCTCTGCTGACAAATTCAGTTTTGAAAATGGAAGCAAGTACCATAAGCCAGAACACCATTAACGCTGAAGAGCCATAGTTTGATTGCTTTCCATGTCATTATCTGCTAGCGGCAAGAAGCTTCCAACAGAACAAGTGACAGAAGTACATCCTTGCCTCATGTAACTCCGGGGAAAGCAGAGCTGTGATTCTCGCAGCATGTTTACTGTGATCACCACCTGGAGGCCTTATCATTGCTGGCAAGCTCAGCCAGCGCTCCTCTCCTCCTGCCTCACAGCTGGGAAAGACATCTGAACAAGAGCAGACCTCCCTGCTTCCGACACTTGAGAAACCACAACGCAGAGACGCCAGCTCGGTCCTGCACAGAGGGGTGCCCCCTCGTTTTTCCCCAACTCCACACAAATTCATAACGTACCTGCTTAGGGCACATGTTCAGTTTGCCAGGTAGCCAGCAGCAGGTGACCGCATCTTCTGAAACATACACTAAGGGCTACAAGACAAAGAGTAAATTTGATTTCTTGTTTTAATTGAGTTTTAGGCTGCTATGTTTCACTTTAAATGACAGAGTGAGGAGGTTTTTTTAGGCTGGTAACAAGCTTCTGAAAAGCTAGACACAATGTAGAAAGGCAAGGTAACCTCAGCTAAATAACCCTCTATGCTGAATACGGAAAGGAGTAACCTCAATGAATGCAAAAAGTAACTATTTGCATCATCTTTGAATTTCATCTAAATTCAAGGGAATTTCCCTACCTATAGGCTAAAAAAAAAAAAAGCAGGAAAAAACCTACATCAACAGCACAATAAAACAAAGAGATTAAAACTGGGATTACAGCAAGGCTAGGAGTCAACTATTGGTTTTGATCTCTTCCTTGCATTTTAAAGAGTATGTGCTGTAAAACACCCACTTCATGTATCAGCCAACAGGCAGACCCAAGTGTTCTGGATTTATGTTATCTGAGTGACTTCTAACCTGCACTTGCACAGCTCTGCTCAGCCAGACCTCAGTTATAAATCAAGACTGTGCATATTTGCAATGTGCACTCTTATTGAGAGAGTTACCTCTGACATGTGCAAGTGTGCAAGGGACAGGGGTGGGAATCTCTTCTGATGGAGTGCCCCAGGGCAGAAACAGTGGCCAGAAACATGTACTATAGTTAGAGCTTCAGTCATGAGTTCAGAGGGCAAATCACATCGCTTGAGCTCTCTTAGGCACACTCACTCATCTTCAGCTTGAATTCCTTCCTCATCTTTTACATATCAATTAGATATACCAAAATAAAAGCCAAGTACTAGCTGCATAAATCAGTTCATCCCCAAATCCAATTCAACAACAGTGAAGTGCAGTGATTGTCACATGCTCTAGGCAGTATGAGTGTGGGTATCCCAATGACAGAGTCAGCACCCTGACAAGACCCTGTGTACAGGTTTCACTGACTATACATTCAAATAACTTCAGCAACTTTGACTAAGATACACCTGGCAAACAGAATATTCCTTTTATATTTGTAAACCAGTTGCTGTAAACCAGATTCAAGTCACAGTAGTCCATCTTGAATCATATCCTAACATAGGCAAACACCAATGTCTTATAACATTTGCAGCAAATTGCCATGCTCAACCACATATCTAAGCAAGAACATTTTCAACTTTCAGAATTTTCTCATTCTGAAAGAAATAAAGCACACCTGTAATTAAATAAATGCCAATCTTATCCAAAATAAAATATGAGCTTTAAATTTAAAGGTTTCATTATTTAACAAGCTCATATACAACTAAAATGTGACATCAGAGGTGGCTGCATTACAGTGTTTCTCTTAGCTCATTTGGCAGGGGCATCAATTATTTAGGACATCTTCTGAAAGTGCTGCAAAACCAAATTATAATGTTCTTAGACTTGTTGAGTAGCAACACCTATGAAAGAAATATTTTATCAGCATGTAAACCAATGACTTCTGCCAACTTAATGAGTACTATGGAGCATATTTCCACATATGCTTATTAGACTGCCTTACAAGTTCTCAAAATGAATTTTTTGAGTCATTCCTTCAGGCTCAGAGACATCTGCATGTTCCGATTTCATAATAATAGCAGTTTTTCCCTTCAGAAGACACATTTGATTATGCTGCAGGTTGCAGTTCTTAACTACATCTTCAAAAAAACCCATACATTCAAGACTTCATTACCACAAGGTAACTTTTATTTGATTTGCCTAGTTTCTCTCACTTTTCCAACTCATTTTGCTGCCATTTTACCTCCTTATGGTAACTTAAGTCTATGGCATTCACAGTATGTGAAGTTTCAGTGCTAATACAAATCACCAAGGTCTAGATAATCATTCCTTCAAGCCAGAGTGCATTCTCATTCTCCAAAACAAATCAGCTTTCACCTCCTTTCAGCAATTTTAATACTTTACTGTCTCCCTCAAAACTTAAATATAGGAGAAATACTGAAAATCAGATGCATCAATCAACTCTAAGAGGGTTTACAAACAGGATCTTGAGCACATTTTAAGTGAGGAACTGCTCAGTTTCCATTTAATTTAGTTAGTCCAAAGCCATTAGTAGCATAATATATTCACTGCTTTAAAGATGCTGAACTTCTTATACGCTGAGAAGTGGCAGTTACCACAACTGTTTACCATGGGACCGCAGAGGAACAGACTTGCTGCATCAAGCACAGGAAGCAGCAGGTCGGGAGCCAACTGCGCTGTCACCACTGGAATTCCAGCACATCACAAGCAACACTTGCAGTTTTGAACTTGCCAGCACCAGCACTGTCAAAATGGATTACAGACAGGCACCCATTACTACACTTCAAGAATTAAAAAAAAAAAAAAAAAGAAATGTTTAAAAAAGACAGTTCTACATGTAGTAATTGTCCAATTTTGAACATCAAGTTTTTCAAATTAGTCTGTAAGACCTCTTACCTGTAGAGACAAAAATTGTTGAGATAATATCATTTATATAACTTATGCCCTCCTTCCAAACTCATACCGTTGCCCCACTCTAGCAAAATTATTCAGCGGTGCACAAACCAAAATATGCAATACAAATAAGACACTCATGCTTTCTTTCGGCCAGAAAAGATACTGCAAATATGGCTAAAGGAGAAGATTTGGTGGAGGTCAGGCAAAGGTAGAAGTGCTAGATTGGTCGGCAATTCCAAGTGCTTGGCCAGCCAAGGTGGAAGTGGTAAGTCTAGGAATGTCCTATATGAATAAAAGGTGGGAGGGGGAGGGAAGGACAAAGTGCATTTGAATTCTTTGCGGAATAAAAGCCTTCTTACTTGAATTGGTCAATTAGGGTTGATTTCAAAGTCTTCGGCAGTACAATAGACCAAGTTTCCATTAAACTGGTCTCCATGTGATCCATCACGTAGCACGCACTATAAAGTCTGGCAGGTAGCTCTGATCTTCAGTTACATTCAGCTTTACTGTAAGATTTGCTTTGCACAAGAGTGTTAGCACATACTCCTTTTACATGTCTACAAAGGAGGAATCAAATTGGGGTTTGGCAGAGATAGTAGTGATGCATTGGCATTTCCTGCCCAAGCTAGACTAGCAATTACTACAACTCTGCACTAAAACGGCATTATTCAGTGGATCAGCACAGCAGCAGCAAAATTCCTTTGTGTATCTGGATAAAACCAAGAACAGCAGAGTAATGCCAAAAGTTTAAAATAGAATTAAAGCTATGCAGCTCCTAAGAGATCCATAAAACAATCCCTTAAAAGTATACCTGCTTTCTAGCAGCTCTTTCCATAAAGCTAGCAAGAGGTCACCTAAATCACAATCCTATTTTCCTCTTTTTTTTCCACAGTCATCTCTCTTGTCAGGTTATTATGCATCATGCTAAAATGCACAAGCACATCATCCAACTCCAACAGAATGCAAGATATCTTGGCTGTTGAGATTATGTGGATCAAATGGACATGGCCTGAATGAAGTCTTCATAGCAAGTTCAGGAGGAACACACAGCCAAACAAACCAAAGAAAACCTCCCAAACACCCAAGAACGGACTAATGACAGGAACAGACCAGAAAATCCAAAGTAGAAATGGCTGAATATCCTACCAAAGATAATAGTGACAACTAATTACAGTCTCCAGAAAGGCCAGATTCAGAAATGTAAGGAGTATTAAACATTTAGTTCTTCAGACAAGGCAGAAGGACATGACTAATGCTGCATGGTCATTAACCAGTAGGTCCTGCACTGGCCTATTCAGAATATCTCTTAACAATGTATTCAAAACACATTCCCTGTGTTTAGATTTATCTCCTGGGCTTAATCATCTTGTGACAGCATGACTGAAAACATCACCCTCATTAATGAAATTGATTTCATTAAACATAGATTCAATACATGTAAGAATTTATAAAGTTTTAAAAAAGATATTTTTCTAACAAAACAACATAACTAGAGACATACTGGATTCAGGTAGCCTATTGCACTTCTGTTCATTTATGTAAATTTTCAAAATTGCTCAATCTGTTAGTAATGACATTATTAACACTGGACAACAGAGAGTTCTTACAGAACTATAATCATCTGATCTCCAACACTTCAAAGCATCTCAGCTTCCTCAGCAACAACTGAGATAGCTCTCTTCACTGAGCAATTACGGAACAAGACTGAAGACTTACTTATACATGAGACTAAGATCTGTAGTAAAAAAACATTCCCCAGGTTTTTGGCAATGGATAGTGTCACACAAGAAAGAAAAAGAAATGAAGCAGTAGACAAGATGAAGCAAGACTCTCAAGTGCCTAAGACAACTGGAACATAAGATTGATTCTTGCAAATCAGGTGCACACAGAAATACATGTTTGTTCTAAACAACAACACTCAATACAGAAGCTATCAAATAATTCAACAATCAAATAATATCAGATCTTCTGCTCAAAGATCAAAGTAAGTTCGGTTTCATCCCCTTCCTTTAATTTGAGAACACTATTTAAATTGAATGAATCAAGTAGATGGTGCAATTAAATCTGGAGAAAGTGCAAAGTAATATTTGTGAGCATAATCCAAACAGTCCCAACTATGTTCCAGCAGCGCATTTCAGGATAAGGGTCCTTCATGTTGCATCTATTAAGTTAAATATGTTGGTGCTGCGAGATGTCAGAAATAGCACTTAAACGACAAGACCGCTGTAAGCAGTGCTCAGCTAACAAACCTTGCAGCTCAGCTTGGCACTGGGGGCACCTCTGTTAACAATTAACACTGGAACACCCCTGAACAACATGGACTTTGCTATGGAGATACTACCTTGGGTCTACATCTCAGATCTGAATTATGTAATATTTTGGATAATAAGATCACTGGACAATAATGTATAAAAATTAATGAGAATCTTCTCAGGACATTTCTCGAAATGTGTGACTGAGGTCTGTTTATACAAGTTCAAGGCAGACAAGCAGTAATGCTCTGCTCATTGCCAGATGGCTCTGAAATTGATTTCATCCACCTGTAATGCAGAACACCCTCCCACATCTGGAGCTTAACACACCCGTGAGTCTCCCCTTTGCACAATGGAACATACCAGAATGAACTGAGAAATCAAATAGTTTTGTTTGTTAGGGGTTTTTTTTTGCTTTAACTCAAATATGTCAATTTACTCTATAGCAAGCAAAAGTTTTGTTAAAGATATGAAAGAAAATAGAGCCTTTTTTAAGCAAAGCCTTCTCTAAAACACTGAGGCAGTTCAACACCTGCGGTGGCCAACAGAGCCAGCTCACATGTTCTTTGTAAACAAAGCCTAGCAATAATCTGGAGATCTTGGTCTGAAAGATGATGTCTTAGGAGACAAGACTCCTGTACTGTGGGGTACAGTAGGGGGATGTGCAGGACCAGTCACTACCAGTCACCTTACCAAGCTGCACCAGTGATGCTACAAAGTCAGCAGGCAGAAGCAACAGTTCTGTTAAACTCATCTGGCAGCTCCTTGGAAGCCAGCATGCTTGGAACGGACAATCCACCAAGCTGTCCTGTTCAATCCAATTACTTTGATTTAAGCCAATATTTATAAATTACCAGCTTTTACTCTATATGCAAGCATTTTTGAGATACTCAAAAAACCCTGGAGTTTATGCAGGTTGTCATAACTCTTTTGTTGCCAAATATGCATTGGTGGCACTATTGAGCAGTTACAGAAAAGGCTAGGAATCTGATCATTGCTGGGAATGTTTCCAACCAGACACTTGTATTCTGCTAACTCAAACAAGACACTTGTCTCCTTTGTGCCAAAGCAAATCCCCAATTGCAAAACTAGGTGAAAAAGCAGGCCTTCACTGATGATCAGAAGCCAAAGCTATCAGGTTCAATAGCACATATTACTCTCTAGTAAACTTTTAAGTACTCAGCTCTAGTTTAACAAAGCTTCCCAAAACTTCCTATGTTGTTTGTATTGACCTGAGTCTAGTTATTCCAAACCTCCTTCCTCTCTAGCATTTATTCCCCATTCCCTTCAATTTACTCTCCAGTACAGAAGAGACATGCAGTAACTCCAGCATGTATTTTGTAACTTCAAAATACAGCAGCTCATTTTGTCTTTAAAATACACCTCATGCTCTTAGATCTTTACAATCTAATGAAAAAGTAGAGGATAGAACCACAGAGTCATAGAAATGTCTAGGTTGGAATGGACCTTTCAGATCATCAAGTCCAACCATCAACCTAACACTGACAAAAAACATCATTAAATCATGTCACTAAGCTCCATGTCTACCAGTCTTCTAAATACCTCCAGGGATGAAAATTCCACCACTTCCCTGGCCAGCCTGTTACAATGCTTAACAATCCTTTTGATGATAATTTGTCCTAATATAGAATTTAAACCTCCCTTGGCACAACGTGAGGCTATTTCCTCTTGTCCTATCGCTTATTACTTGGGAGAAGAGACCAACAAATAATTCAGCTCCACCAAAATCTGCAATTTTTGATTACTAACAGACATACACAGTCACAATCCAACAGAGCTAGGCAACACTATACAACTGCAATAGTTTCTGGCCTTTCCCAGACGTGATCTTCCTTGAAAAGCGTAAAGTTTCCTTTAAACAACTTTTTTTAAAAAAAAAAGTATGAAACACAAACACAAAGGAAAAAAATAAAATCAAAATCCAGCATTTTAAGCTTCAAATAAACACTACTTCAGCATTCAGTTTGAAAGCTTTTAATTTTCAAATCACAGCTGAGGTGCAATGGAAAAACCTGTGTTCATACGTGGATCCGTGTTAGACGAGTAAACTGTGAAGAGCACATATTTGTAGTCTGGTCTGACTCTGACCCACCTTGAACCACCAACATGAACGCCAAGGCTCTAAAGTCAGGAGCTGATCAAGGGGCCTTCTGCCACCAGCTCTCACTGCGTTCTCTGTCCTCACTCCCGGCTGGACCGATCCCCACTGCACCAGCTCCCACACGCAATGGAGGTCTGAGAGCTTCCTTGGATCAGTAAAGCAGCATAACACTGATGTGCTGACCCAGCAACCAAAACCAGAAATAAAGCAGCTTACAAAGTTGAAGAAGTGGTCTAGAGCCACCCTAGAATAATCAGCACAGGCACACAGCTGGGAGCAGGAAGGAAAGAGGGAAATGGGAGGAGTAGGGAGCTGTCACACTCATAAAATTTCATCCCAAAAATGGTATATTGCAAAGCCACACACGCATAAAGAGTTGGCCTGAAAACTGCAATACAGGTTTCAAAGCTCATTATAATTGCCTCTAAAACAAAGTTTTGGGAGTAGAGTTTCAGTGGGAGAAGGGAAATAATTTCTTTGGATTATCCTGCAAAGTCTGCCCCTTCTAGAAACGAGTTCTGAGGCTCCACAGAGTAACCTCACTATCCTGTGCAGGGAATGTTCAATAATACTGTAATAATATGGTAAATAGCATTTACAATAAAAGTGTACAAACTGAACAGCTGTTGGAACATAAACCACGACTGAGAGGGCAGCCAACACTGAGGCTACCACAAGGGAAAAGTCTCAAAGCCCATGATTTCCAGAAGCAAGGGAGCAAACTGAGGGTAGCACACCAACAGGATGCTGCTAGGCCTAGATCCCAGGATCCTTGGTGTGCACAGCACAAGGCACTGTTAACACCATTTGTGAGAAGCATGAATTTATTTTGCACACACCCTTTGAAGTACTGAAAGTTATGCCTGAACAGAAAGGAAAGTTAATTTGGCCTAGTTTAGCAAATTCTTAAAATTCTGCCATAGCATTGTCCAGACAACACAGGACATAGCTACTGGCAAGTTCCTGCTCTCAGAAATCACACTTTCAAAGAGCCATGTAACCTCTCCGTAGCTTTATTTATTTGCAGTATTTTTAGGTTGTAGAAAGAGCAACAGCTACATAGGTATAGTATAAAGGCAAGAATTGTTCAGGCTTGGGGAAATCAGACTCTAGACACATCATGACAGATGTCCTGCCTTAAATAGCAGCAGTAACGTTCCAGTACTTGAGAGCCCAGCTAACACTCTAAAATAGCAGAAAGTATAAAACATTCAATAAATTGATGTGACAGATCTATTTCAAACAAGTAGCCTGCTCAAAAAAGAAAAAAAATCACTTTTATCACTGCTAGCATAGGTAATTTGCTACATCTCCACCCACCATTCTTTCTCCTTTCATTAAAAAGAAAAACAAGAAGAATGTGCTGTGTAACTTCATTTATACTCTTGATTGTGTATTTGAAAGGATGAAATTAGGAATGTGGTTCTCAGTTAAGAAAGAGAGTTTTACCTTAGGTGAAGTCTGAAAAGCTGATCATTTGAAATCCAGAATAGCGATTAAAAAAAAAAAAAGATTGAGAAAACTAGGTCATAAAGAAAGACACCAGTATAAAGAAAAAGAGGGAAGTTCAGTATAGTCTCAGTGAAGTGATACAAGTAATTTTTCAAGTCACCTGAAGCTCCCAGCCTGTAGTACACGTATCACACACTAGTGGTGTGCAACTCACGTGTACATCGCACACAAGTGCTGGCCCGGTGTTGCCAAGAAGCACACACAAGCTCACATACCTATGTATGTGTGTGTGGACACATGTGCATGCATCCATGTGTGCACACCGAGTGGCACTGATCCAGGAGCTACTCACCCACCACAGGCAGTTTCAAATACAACAATTTGAGAAACCCTAACAAAGCAACTCATTAAACACATTGCTGTATTTAAGTCAGAGATCACGTTCAGTTGCTGCAACTCTCAGAGACTTGAGGGGATAAAACTAATTGAGGAATAAAGATGGTTTCAGGTTTGTAGGTATTTGACCAGTATCCAAGCCTCAGCAGCACACACAAGAGAATACAAGTGACTAGAAATATCTGAGCAAGCAATCTTCTGTTTATCAGAAGAGTAGCGTTTCTTACAGCAGCTCTCTAGAGGCCTCACCAAAAAAACCTAGAGCAATTCTGAACAACCTTAGTACACAAAACTAATGACTGTTTTACAAGAGCTACAAGTTTTCCACAATAAGAATTTGTGGTTTCCTGCCCAAGAAAGAATGCCAATTCATAGCAACATGTTCATGGAAAAAATTTTTTTCAGCACTTCCTTAAGAAACTAGCCTCTGTAACACCAAGATTACTTGCTTTGTTTCAGCAAAGACTGGCATAATTATAAGTTCTCATGTCAGTCTTTGCATAAGAAACATCTAATTAAGTAGCATTTGTTTTATTAGAAGGACACTGTCTACTATTGCATCATGAAAGTACATTTCTAAGTTACTCTAAGAATTTCACAGGCTTCTAGCACAGCGAGCTGCAGGCAATCCAGGAGACTCCTGGAGTGCATGGAAGATAATAACTTCCTAAGCCAGGTAACAGACAGCCCCACCAGAGGACAGCTCACATAAACGAGCTAATTGGTGACATCAAGATTAGAAGCAGCCTGGACTGCAGTCACCATGCACTGGTGGTGGAAGGTGCATCTAGAGCTGAACTTGGCAAGGGACACAAAGAATAACAGTAAGGGCTTCTTTAGGTATATCAGCCAGAAAAGGAAGGTCATAGAAAGCACACCCCCCTTGATGAGCAAGGCTGGCAAACTGGTAACAACATACAAGGAAAAGGCTGAGGTACTGAACAACTTTTTTTGCCTCAGTTTTCACTGGCAACCTCTCTGCCCACACCTCGGATGGACTGCAAGGCAGGGACTGAGAGAAGTCCCTCCCACTGTAAAAGAAGATCAAGTCCATGACCACCTGAGGAACTTGAACATACAGAAGTCTATGGGACCTCACAAGATGCATCCCAGAGTCCTGAGGGAATTGGCTGATGTAATTGCCAAGCCACTCTCCATGGTATTTGAAAAGCCACGGCAGTCAGGTAAAATCCCCAATAACTGGAAAAGGGAAAACATTGCACTCACTTTTAAAAAGGGTAGAAAGGAGGACCCCAGGAACTGCCAACCTGTTGGTCTCACATCTGTGCCTGGGAATATCATGGAAGAGATCTTCCTGAAAGCCATGCTAAGGCACATGGAGGACAGGGAGGTGATTTGAGGCAGCCAGCATGACTTCATCAAGGACTTCTATGATGAAGTGACTACATCAGCAGACAAGTGAAGAGCTACGGATGCTATCTATCTGGACTTCTGCAAGGTTTTTTGAATGGTCCCTTACAACATCCTGCTCTCTAAATTGGAGAGACATGGAATTGATGGGTGTACTGTTCAGTGGCTGAGGAACTGGTTGGATGGTCACATCCAAAGGGTGGCAGTCAACTGCTCAATGTCCAGATGGAGACTGGTGACAAGTGGTGCCTCTCAGGGGTCCATATTGGGAACAGTACTGTTCAATATCTTCATGAATGACACAGACAGTGGGATTGAGTGCATTCTCTGCAAGTTTGCAGACAACACCAAGCTAAGTGGTACGGTTGACACATCTGAGGGATGGGATGCCATCCAGAGGGACCTGGACAGGCTTGAGAAGTGGACCCATGTGATTCTGCCCTTCAACTCCATTCCAGAGAGACCTTCTTGAAGACAGCATTTAAGGTGTTCCTCTGTTTATAAGATCTTTTGTCCCAGCTGAAGTTCTGCACAAAATCACTCTGATCCTCAGCTTCCTTTCTTCATGCACATATACGGGCCTTTTGGGTTTTTTTGATTTCAGCAGCTTGTTGCTGGCAAGCAGCTGCTGGGAGACCAGAAAGATCATATCAAACCAAATACTGCTTTAAAGATTTCTTTTATAAGGCTACTTTGCCCAGAGAAGCTGTGGCTGCCCCATCCCTGGAGGTGTTCAAGGCTCAAGGTGTTCAAGGGACGGGGCTTTGAGCAACCTGGTCCGGTGGGAGGTGTCCCTGCCCATGGCAGGGGGGTTAGAATTCAATGATCTTTAAGGTCCCTTCCAACCCAAACCATTCTATGATTCTACTAAGTCAAAGCTCCAATAGTAGGTCAGGTGAAACAAAATCACTGTTAACTTCTTTTTCAAAGCTCCCTAGCTCCCTACTAGAAGACAAATTAGGTTCTCAAATTTCTCTCTCACATGAAGTGTTTCATCTGCCTTCTTCCTGCCCACACAAATCCCTTCAAGTTGTCTGTGGCTGTACTATCCCAGCAGGGTATGCTTCACAGCAAATTTCAGACGTGAAGCTTATTACAGAAGTATTAGCTGAGCATTCTCCTCTTATACCACAAGTTTTAAGAACCTAAAATGCATACCCAGCAGTAGTTAGTTATGCTATAGTTAGCTTTTATTAATGTAAGTCCTAGGAAGTTAGCTGGCTTCAGTGCCACTTAAATTCAAAGTTCATTTTATTTAACATAATTTAATTTCAAGCTAGAAGAATTAAACTTGCATTCCATACCAGGAATCCATATAAACAACTTATTTCCATACTCCAGGCTTTTGCTTGCAGTAAGAAGCCAGAACGACTTGTTGCCAACCCACAAAAACAATACAAAAATAGGCATTTGCATGCAAGTTGTAAACTCAAGCATGCACCAAATATTATGGAAACAAGACAAACAAGTGTATTTAAGGAAAAACAAATCCTTTATCTGTCAACTATTGACAGGAAAGAAGAGGACAGGCACTGGGGAGAGCATCCAGGAGAGGTCTGGTGTAATCCCACACTCAGGGTGTTTACAGATTTCTGGAGAGTCCTTACTCTCTCAGCTTTGCAAGGATCAAGTTTTGAACAAACTCCTTTGAAGTAGTATTTGTCACACTATATGCTTTAAACCACAAACAGCAGAATACTTTAACTAAAGTAATTTAAGCCTAAAGCCAACAGTGTGATCTAATCAGGAGTACATAAACTGAGCAGTCTCGCATAGTAAGGTAGGCTGATTACAGATGAGAGCAAAGCCTCACACGCAGCACACAAACAAGGCAAAGCATCCAGAGCGCAAGTAACTATAACAGGCAACTCTAACATCAACAACCTAAGCCAGATCCTTACTGATAGACATTGCCTCAGCAAATACACTTTGTTTTCTTTTTTTGTAATATTGTTCATTATTGCAACTTCTGCTTAAGCAAGCTTCTTTCAAACCCTTCAGTCTTTCCAGTGATGGAGACTACTGTGTATAAGTAGGCTCTGGGGTGCCGTATGTATGGCCGACCAACTACATACAGGGCAGAGTCGTGATCTGCACAGCTGGGGAGATAACAGGCACCCAAGCTTGCCAGCGTGCCGGACAACCCACAGGAAGAGCCGCAATGACCAACTTGGAAAGAAAGAGCTTAAATTGCCAGAGATGACAACTCTCATCACGTACCAACCTGGGGCTTGGAGAAGCAGCTCTACCTGCCACTGCTCTATTTCTGTTTTGAAATTAACACAGATTGTAATTTTTAGTTTCAGAGAGCAGTGGAAGAGTCATGGAAGTGAGGCAGGCAAAGCAGCATTTATCAGTAGCTGAGCAAAGGAAATCATTAACAACAGCAAAAGGAAACAAAGGTTGAAGGGATTAATTCAAGTTACATTTTCAGAACAGCAATTTTCCTACTGCTGGAAATGCTGCTCTTCTGGGCAATCCACAGGGTCTTCTCCTCTTCCTCCACTAAGCTTTACAGTTGTCAGTTTTCCTGGAGCTGGAAAGCACTACACAGACAGACATGTCTTTAAATTGCCTGGGAAGCCAATTTAAGTTCAGAGGAAACTTTAAAATAAATATTTACCCCTGCAGGGGATGAAGCAAATTTAAGCCAAGTTAACAACATTGGCAGAACCCACAAACTAACAAAAAGCTTTCTCTAATGGTCTATTTTTATGCCTTTCCAGAACTTCCACCAATTTAGTTAAGAACAGTTTTTGGAGGTGGGTGAGGGCATAACCCCTTCTTTTTCCCCCCATTGCTTTTAAACATGTTTAGAGATTTACTGCCATTTAAAGTCTTATCACTTACTTAAGGACCTTCAAAGGTCCTTTCCAGTCCAAACTGCTCTATGATTCCCACCACCTTCCATGAGAAATAAATATCTGTTTCTCCTAAAGCCTTTAATAATTGAACACCTCTTACTTATCCTCCTCTGCTCAACTGAGGACAAACCAACACCTCCTTACTTTCATACTTCTCAAATTCCACTCCTCCCAATCTCCTCTATGTCCATCCCCTAGACTCACTCCAAAGGGGTTTATGAATAAATTGGCAGCCCTTAAAATAAATAAATAAGTAAATAAATATGCGCTCCCTAACCTTCTCTGGGACAGATGTTTCCTCTCCGTTCCCCACCGATCTTTCCCTCCCCTCAGTATCACACTCAGTTGTCTCCCTCTATTTTTGAAACGTGGACAGTCTGCTCTTCTGGATGAGAACCCCTGTTACATGCTTTCTGAAGAACTGTTCATACACGTAGCTATTAAATCCAGAATACGCATTCATTTCTACACTTTCTCTACTAATGACACATGTTAAGCTATTATCCATGATTTTGCTCAGCTAACTATGTGTCTAATATGATAATTTCAAACTATAAGCCTGTATTTCTGCTGTGATTTCAGACAAATACTGATTTAGTACTCCAACACTGAGTCTGAAAGAATAATTTTCCAGAAGACAAGAGCAAACATCTAGCCAAAGAATGTCAATGTTTCAACTTCTTTTAAGACACTAGCATTACAATGGAAAAGTTCAAACTCCCAGCTCTTTGGAGATGTGAAAAGCAGATCCTGAAATACGCTACCTTAAATCAAGAGAATTCTTTTTATGTTTTTTTTTTGTTTTCACAGGGCAATGCTCTATTAATTAAGCCAATCATCCTTTTATTAGCATAATTTGGGTAGTATGGATATTTAATACAAACACAAATGCTACAACCAGCTAGAAGAGAGTAGGTATGGTGAAAGAAAAAAAAATTGTAGGAAAAAAGAAATATATCTACAGTAACCTGAAAATTTCCTCTCTGAATAACAGGGTTTTCCAACCAGTTACAATAGATAACCAGGAGCCTGGGGCAGAAGCAGCCTTTTCTGCTATCAACAGCAAGAATGCACAAGTCATTCCCTTCCAGTTTCCTTCACCATGAAAAGATTCACACAGCCAGGAAAATTCAAATTTACATTCTTCAACTGCAAACTGCATTAAATAGGTTTTCAAGAAAATGGCTGATTTATCCCCTTGTATGGGAGTATGGGATACTAGTTAATGAAACTAGCTCAAGCCTCTTAAAACTTAGCTCTGTCATTATCTTTAACAATCTCTTGCAGCAACCAAATATACGCTCCTTGTCACCAAAAGTTTCAAACTGACATTGTAGAACAGTTGGTGTTTAGAACACCAACTTTAGCCTTTAACAGAATTATGTCCCGTTTCCAAAGGTGCTTGAACTTACTCTGTTCAAAACTTTCATTGAAGTTCACCATATGAAGATAGTCTGCGTTTTAACTTCTGTATCTCCAAGGAGATAGTTATGGATGTACAGCTGCAGAAAACAGGAGTTCAGCCACTCAAATAATTTTTTGGATGTCTCCTAACCTTTTCATGGCAGGGGGAGCAGAATGGACAAAAAAAACCCCACAGACTCAGCCTATGGTCCCTCACCTGGACTGCGCACTCATTCCAGATAGAAAGCATTTCAAAGCCCCTGTTCCTTCCTCAACATCCAACCTGAGCAGTGCTGCCACTGAAATAAAACTCATTTCAAGAATCAGTATATGAAAGTGTTGGCTCACAAAAGAGCAGAGGATGCCTTGACAAACTGAACATTGTTCAGAGAAGTGGGGAAACAAAAGAGCTGTTGACATGGATTTAAGGGGCACCTTTTCATACCCCAGTTCTTTTGGATTAGTTACTACCACAGGCTGTAGATGTACATACACAGGTAAACACAACTGTATTTCATATTTGTGAATCTAAGAAAGTAAGATTTTTTTATGCAATCTGACCAACTAGCAGAAAAGAAAACTTTTGACAACCTTGATACAGTAAGAACAGTCTGCTTTTGTTTTAAGCCATTAGAAGCAAGAGAGGGGCTCGCAGCACCTAGCATTTAACAAGAAGTCAATTTTATCTCTGCTAATACTTAACACCAGGGAAACAAATGCAGCTACAGTTGCCTGTATTAAGCAGCTGGCAAGCTCAGAGATGGAAAAGTTGCGGAACAGCTGGGGAATGCGAGACCCTTTTGAACAGGCTGCTATGTGATCCAAAATAATGGTACATGTTTACACACAACACAATGGCAGCAACAGCCAAATGCAGGTCTGGCGAATGCACTACAGCTGCTCCTTTCCTCAGACAAGGCACCACAAGCAGATACAAAAGAGTTCATATTCGCAAAAATATGGCTATCATCTTAAAAGGCAGCAGTCTGATTTCCAAACTAGACAGCTGGCCCTCCAACTGGACTAAACTGTACAAGATTCTGTATTAGAAGTTACCCTTTAAAACAGGTCTGGATTAGGGTCACAGAGCTTTCCAAACTGCTGCTACTTTACCACCTACAGTTTCTAACAATGTGTTATTCAGACCAACATGTTGTCATCTAACATTAAAAAAAAAAAAAAGGTCTCTCGTGACAGTATTTTCCAGACAGCATCAGGAAGATGCCATATACAAACTCTTAATATAGACACTGACTATGCAGAAGTTAGCTATCCACTGTCGACAGAGATGTTGGGTGTGCTAGACAGGAGGGTTTAAATAAACATGGGCTCTTTTACAGCTCTTTTTACACTAGTGCTGCACATTGGTGTAGAAGTAAGTTGGCATCTGAAGACAGTACCTGCCACTTCTTAGACCTAAAGAGGGGAATAGTCCTTATTTGCTGCTGCTTAGGCAACGACTGATAGAATGTTGCAAGGAGAGGTCGCTTGTTTCACAATTGCTATCTGAAGACAACATAATTTTGTACATGATCTTGCACAAAAATTGCATCACCTTATTTCAAGCGATCTTCCCAGTTTTCAAGTCTCAGAAAAACAATATCAGTGGTACCATCTGTCTTGCTCAAGACAAACCGTGATTAAACAGTGCTAACAAACTGGCTACTACTTTATACCGTAACCATACCACTCCTAATTACGCTAGGCACCAAAACAAAGTTAGTAATGGAATGTTTCAACCCACTGAATCTTGATTAAAAACAGTATAAATCAAAAGAAACATTTTTTGACTCAGAGGAGACAGCATTGAAAGATTTCCTCTTCTACTTCCTCTGCACATAGCCATTAATGTCACAATCCCCGTTAAGAGCTATTCAGAATATGATAGTTAAAACTGGACAAAGACAACTGTCATAGCAACAATAACACATGTAGGCACAATTTTTAACCTTCTTTGCTTTTACAAAGAAAATGCCACCAATAGACATCACAGAAAGGAGGATTTTGAAATACAGGTTGTAAGATTTTGTCTTGCAATGAATGGGACTCTGTCAATGGTAAGCACATCTCTCAGCACACCTAAGCAATAAAATTCCACATCCGTACACTTCCGTTTCAGACTTCTGATAAAGACTTAATAATGAAATCCATTTGTGAATTAAGCCACATTTCTAAGAAATTCCCCATATAAATGGAATGTATGTACTGAATAAGGAAGGAAAACAAATAGAGCCTTCCAAAAAAGATGCTTCTGGTACCAAAGTACTATTATGCTAAATGCTCTTCCCCCAGGGAAAGCAGTAACAGGCATGTTCCCTTCAAATCCAACCATCTGTAAAGGTAAGAGCACAGATTTCCTCTTCCAGCTGCACTGATGCTATGAGCAACTGCAAGTGCTGCCATATTGTGGCAGAGGGAGTGATGGCTTGTATCCCCAAGGGACCTCAGTATGAGCTCTGGAGCCCTACCTGTATCAGGAGCTTTTTCTCCAGAGTTTTGAACCAGTTCTGCCGCCCTGATTTATCCAGCTTTGAGCACACCCCACTACTCACTCTAGTGTCTCTAAAGTCTTGTTCTCAAAATTAAAAAAGTAAGAATGGAAGCTTAAAACAAGTGCAGGATTTTGGAATGAGGTATGACATCAGTGAAGCTTAGCACAGTTCAGCAAACAGATGATTTTTAACAACTGCAGGTAAAGCACTGACATGAGCCAGTGAGATGTGAATGACCATCCATAAGCTGCACTGAACCTCTTTAAAATTACTCTCCGTATTTACCATAATGAATTACTCTTTCAACCAAGATCACAATAATAAATTAAGCAAAAAACAAACCCAAAACCAAATTAAAAACCCACAAAAACCCAAGGAACTCCAGCTCCTCATTAATTAGTCTTCACTAAACTAATTACTGCTTTAAAGGAGAAGGTATTTATCTTAACATTCCAATGCTGTAATTACCAGGTACAGACAAAATAAGTGTACTTGGAAACCATTCTTTGATTCCACTCCCCTTCTTTGTAGTCAAATCCTATGTTGTAGCTTATTTTCAATTAAAAGACCTATCAGGGTATTTATGTGCATCAATGGGAGGATGAGTTTCCATCTTTCGGAGTTCCTTTTAACAAGCATTTTACATGTGGATATAAACTCAGCGCTTTCACAAAACAATTACTGCTGTTATTTGCCACAGAGGAACTAAGAAAACACATCTTTTAATAGCTTATCCCCAATTTTGCTGTAATTGCACACAGATAAGGGTTTTTTTTAAAAAAACTGTTAGGAGGTACATCTCCACCAAAGTTTACTTGCCATAACAAAGATTTGCCTACCATGTAGATCTCCTGACAGCCATGTCTCAACAGGCTCCAAATCGTTTATACACATACCAAGTATTGTTCAAAGCAGGCTTGCTTTAAGCAAGATTAAATACCTGTTCAGTTTGAACTGTCCCAGTGCCAGGATAAACTACACTAAACTAGTTCAGACGGTTATCCCACCAGGCACCAATGGCCTTTGAAACTCCCAGTACCCCAGAATCTGCTGCTTCTGGGAATTATGCCAGGAGCTGTGGGATAGCTCTCCACAAAGGACATTACAAATTAAATATTTTAGAAGTGTGCTTGTGTTTACATGGAGCAAGGCTGCAAACAGTTCAGCATATGAGTCAGCATGGTTTGCATCCACACAGAACTGAGCAGGGCAGTTGGGAACTATAAATTTTCTAGGGAAACAAAGAGCGTGAAATGATTCCCCCAGGGGAATACAGTCAGGCTCCACCTAGCAGGAGCTAACACTCACCTGAAGACAGGAATTTTGTTCAGAACTTTACTGCTGAAAACCCCATGATTTTCCTGTGGTGACTTCGGAACTTTCTAAACAGGAGAGACACTTTGGTCCCGTCTGTATCAGAGAGATTAATAATGATATCACGGCCACATAAACTTACAGGCACACACTTCCATGCTAGGATACAGTTCTTATAATTAACACTGAGCTCCTTTAAAGTAAAAGCTGAAGCGTATTTCCTATCAGGACAGCAAAGAAAAATACTGAATGCTTCTCACTTGATACAGTAACATCCAACAAAGTCTTCCAACAGGTAAGCAAAGCAGAACTGAAAAAGAGCAAACTACTCTAGTGCATCTCACCATGCTGTTACCTACGGCCAGATTAATTTAAGGACCAGGCGAACACTGTTTTATTGAGGCCTCAAGAGGCACAAGAAAATAGGGTGACATATCAAGCCTCTGAACGCCCCACCACAAAAGAATTTCTTGTAGCAGGAACAGCTGTCAGGCCTGTGTTTCAAGAGGCACATTACCACTATTCCTTCCTCTTGTCTCACACCAGGCACTGCCATCTCATAGAGGCTTGACACAGACCGTCAAGAAACCAGGACTGTTTCTCTGAAAACATAGGCTGGATCTCTGCCACTGCTGGTTACACAGGGCATCACACAAAGCCAGAGGACAGCACATCCTCAGCTTGAACTGCACTTTCGGGTCAGAGGTAATGACACCTCAATGTAGTAAAATTGCACACAGTTCTGTTGTCACAAACCTCATTAGCCACGTGAATCAGTCAAGAGAGGTTTCCGTTTTCATTTTGGAAACAAGCGATTGTTACAGGCTGAGAACATTTTTCAGTATGATATAGTTTGGTTTACTCTTAAAGAAACACACTCACCATGATAAAAATAACCACAACATTTTCCATAAGCTATCAGAGAGACTATTCGCACAACTCAGAAGAACTACGTATCTACCAGGATAAGAGTACTACCTTCCAGCATAGGAGATGCTACCTGAGCTAAGATCAGTCTATGATGACACAAATAACTGTCGAAGACTCAGAACAGCATCAAAACTAAATGGATAATATTCACTTCCTATTTGCTTCCCAGGCCTAATGCTGCTGCCCCCTGCCAAGTAATAAACTCAAGGACCCTCAGTCTTTGCAAGACCACTTAAGTATCTCTTAAGAGTCATAATCCACTATCACATGCAGACTGTAAGAAGCATTATTAGTAAAACAGCTCCAAAGGTGTCATTAAGTAGCCAACTCTGCATACTCATTTATTTTTTTTCCTATTAATCACAATACTTCATTGTTCCCCCCACCCCTTTCCTAAACGTACCAATTGTTTTCTGGAGCTCGGACAAGAAGTCAGGACAAGCTGCAATCCCCCTGCTGACCCATTTAGGCCGGGGAAGGTGAGCACCCAACTTCTCCAACGCAGCTCTCGGGCGCGGGGCCAAGGAGGCTTCGTGCATCAGTAAACAAGTGCCCTGTTGATTCTGCCAGCCTTTCCCCGTACCCCGCTGTGCTGGAACCAACCACCACCATAAAGTCCCTCTTTCTTTACACGATGCCTTTTTTTTTTTTTTTTTTTTTTTTTTTTTTTTTGTCGCCTGGCTGAAAGAAGAGAAAATTTTCTTCACAAAACCTCTCAGCCCCGCCGCAAAGCGGCCCCCTCCGCCGAGCGCGGCAATGGCAGAGCACCCTCTGCCGCGCCTCCCTCTCACTGCTCCCGCCGGCTCCCGGGATGTCCCCGCACACCCACGCCGCGATGGACCCAGCCGCTTCCCCCCCCCCCCCCCCAGCGGGGACGCGGGCGAGGGGCCGCCGCTCGGTACCGCTGGGCCGCCGCGCTTCGCCCGACGGCAGGTGCTCGGGCAGCTCTCGGTGCGGGGAGCGGCGGCCCTCCGTCCCCCTCCACATGTTGCTGCGCCGAGGAGAAAGCCCAGCGCCGGCGTGACAGCTCGGCCCCGGGCAGGAGGGGAGGCGGCGGGGAGCGGGGGAGTTCCGCGCAGCACCTTCGCCGGGGGAACCCGCTCCCCGGGCGGGCGCGGAGCCCGCGGTGCCTCCCCACAGTGGGGCTGCTGCTGCCGCCGCCGCGCCCCGGGGGGCAGCGCCCGCCCCGGCCCCGCGCGGGTTTCCCTCCCGCGGGGAAGCGCTCACCTCTTCGCCGGCGGCTCGGGGG
>JAOXJM010000012.1:15848255-15872190 GCA_026413425.1 Tringa solitaria
CCGCCCGCCCCGGGCTCGCCCCGCGCTCGCCCCGCTTCCGCGCGCGCCTGCGGGAGGCGCTGCTCCACTCCTTAAAGGGGCCGCGCCCGGCGGGACCCCATGAGGGGATCCCGCGCTGGCGGCAGCGCGAGAGGAGCCACCTGCCGAGAGCCCCCGGCGAAGGTGACGGCCACCGGCGCCGGGCTGAGGCCCTTAAGTGGAGGCTGAGGTGGTGGTAGTGGCACCACCTTCTCCCCGTGTGGCAACTGGTGGCCATGGGGGGCCGAAGCTCGACGGAGGCCTGAGGGACACATCGGGCCCTGCCTCAGGGGCCATCCGCGCCGGCCTCGGGGCGCCTCTCCCCACGGGGAGCGGGAGATCGCTCAGGTGGCGGGTGCCGGGTCACAGCGTCCCAGCACACCCGAACCCTGGAGGTCAGGTCGGTGGCGGGTGGGCGCCAGGCTCCCAGCCCTGCGGCCGGGGAGCGTGAGGAGGCCTCCTGCTGCCGGTCACACAGGTGTGAGGGCACCCGCGACCCGAACCTGGGCCTTCCACCTCACCGAACCGTGCCGGCCTCTCCAGACAACCTCTTGCCCTGTGGTGGGAGTTCTTCTGGGGTCCCTTTCACCAGGCCCAAGGAGAGAGCTCCAGTGCAGGAAAGGAGGTAGGCAGGGTCTCAGCAGCATTACTGACACCTTGGTGTTAGGTAAACGGATGGCTCCTGCATTAGCAACATTTTGGGACAGTGTTTCTCTTCAGCGTGCATTCGGAGACATAGGACTTTGTTCTCTTTATTCACTTGCACAACATTTTCGGTCTATCTTGACCAAATTGCAGGCTTTTCTCCTGCTGGGCTGGAGCTGATCCTGGGACATGCCTGGGGAGAAGGCCGTCTAGAGGAACAATTCAATGAATGTCCTGCTTTCTCTCTGCTACTGGGACCACGTGGGGTAGAAGCTGGAGGAAGCAGAAAGTCATCACTACTTTTTATTTAGAGAGAAACTTTTTTTACTATTATTATTTTCTCAGATGCGCTTGCTTTAAGTTGAGGTATTGTTAGTAAGATGGAGGAAATACCATTATGATATCTTCCTCTCGCTTTAATCTTACTTTAGACAAACATTTTTCTAGGGGAATTATGTGGAGAACCCAAACTCTGCTTCACTAGATTAGATCCTACAAAGCAACTTGAAACACAGCACATACCACAGAGAGTACAAACAAAAGGGGAATCTTTTGAAGACTATGTTAGACCTGAGAACTTCTGTAGAGAACACACGGAACTGAACACAGTAGATGCTCGTGTTTCATTCAGTCCCATAGGCAAGAGCAGAGCTGTCTTCTCCATATCTACATGAAGTCTGTGCAGAGAAGCAGAAGAAAATCTTAACATGTGTGCAAACATGCTAAGATGAGGCAAACCTCTAAAACTTTCAAACTGACACCCAACAAGTATTTTACAAGGTATGCTACACAATATCTTTGTCTGCAGCACTACAGCAGCTTTGTGCTCTAGATGAGCTCAGAACTGAATACTGAGGGTTTAGCTGGAAACACTGCCGGGCTTTATAAGCTTTGTGGCAGGCAGAGGTTTCTTAATTGCAGGATAATGATGTGGTGTGGGCACATGCCTTTTGCCTACTGGATATGAATTACTTTGTGCAGATACATGAAACCCACATCAAATAGAAAGCATAGACGTGTCCTTCCAGTCTGATTGAGGGATAGGAGGAGGGAAGCTAGCATGAAAAGGAGGTCAATCATAAACCAAGGTTAAACAAAATCCAAAGTTTAAAATATGGTTTATCCTGCTGCCTTTCAACACATTTTGTCCTGTTGTCCAACACCCCTATTTGAAACTATCAAAGACCTTCCTTTTTCTTAAAGACAAAAAAAAAAGCAGCAGCACCTTCTCACTCTGATTGTCAAGGTTTAGAGGTGGAATTCTGATCTTGTGAAAAATGACCTGTAACACGGGCCTGAGAGGATTGTCTGAGTGGAGGGGAGAAAAAAAATAATTGAAATGGTAAACTTGCTTTTGTTGTAATTGACATGATGCTGCCCTTATTTGTTTTCAAGTATCAGAATGGTTTCTTGATGGAACTTTTACAACTGAAAACCTGCAACCCATTTAACAAGAACTCTGTTTTCACCCTAGTTCAGAACTGATTTGTCTGGATTTAGCTTTAGGCACGGCCCCTGCCATCTTCTGCCAGAGATTTTTCTCCTGCAAACTTAATCCATGATCCAGATACATGATTATTTCAAATTTTCATTTAAAAAGGAGTAAAAGATTGATTTGAATACCGAGAGAGGCACAATGATGTTGTTGAATCTTTTGTTCCCAGAAGAACCAGGAAAGAATTAAGATTATTAAAGAAGTATAATTTGGGTCACACCAACCATCTTAATCCATGTCAGTTAAAAAGATGATTTTCCCTACTTTTTTAATGTGTTAGACACAAAAATGTTTGATTTATGATGGGAGTCAAAAACATCTGTACTTTGGGGCACAAGCAAATGCTTGTTTAAACAATGGGGCTCCCTTGGTGGGGATGGGGGGGAGATATAGGAAAGAAATGACATTCTTTTGCAAAGAGTTCAGTGTTTTTTCACTCCATGAAGTATCTTGCTTTGTTTTGAAAAGTACTCTGCAGAAGACACAATGATTCAACCTATTATAGAGTCCAGCAACTTTCACCTTTATGTGACTGGTATGAACATGAACCAGGTTAGCACTGATGAAGTACTGTTACTGTTTGCTGGCCTTTGAGTGACCCACGTGAAAAGAGTTGGTCATCTCAGTCTCATTGGCAGCATACAAGTATTCACATCTTAAAAACATTTGGAACTAGCTGGCAGTCTGAGGCCTTGTCTGCACTCTGGATTAGCTCTGATTTCAGGAATTATTTTAGCTTCTGGTACAAACCCACTGTAGATAAAGTTGTGCAGGTTGTGATCTACACTACCATCTGCACCATCGGGCGACTGACGTGGGGACTAGTTCTAACTGCAGCTGAGACTGAAGGAAAGGAACCAGTTTATCCTGAACTGTCTCACATGAAGTGCTTGAGTAGTTTATTTGAAGTTTTTTAGGAAAAAAAGTGTTGAGGGTATCAGAAGATAAACATCTGTAGCTTCATTTTAAGTTCAGGCTTGTGCTAGGTGGAGATTCTGTTCTGTAACCAGATGCTGTGCTGTATATGCATTAATATGATTAGAAACAGGCTTGAAAGTAACATTCAAATTTACTAGTAAACTTCCCAGACTTCAGTAAGCCAGATCTGTAATGAATGTTGTGCCCGCTCCTTTTAAATCCATGATCTTGAATCCAGACATCTCTACACTTAGGGGACTTTCTTGCCAAGCTTTGGAACTGACCTCTGTAGCTCAGCACAGTCAATATACTATGACAAAGATGTGCCTCGCTGTAGATCCCAGTGTAAACTATTAATGTCAACAGAGAGGCCAGAGAAGAGAGACAGAAATATGTCTGTTCCTGCGGGGTTTCCACATATGGAGAAAGCAGAAAAAAAAAAGTAAAAATCTACATTTCAGCTGCTTTTCTAAATGAACGTATTCAACAATGTGGCAGGCTAGTAGCTTTCCCTTCCTGTGTAAGGCTATGCCAAACTAGAGTGAGGAAGCTTAGGGCCTTTTAAAAGAAGGTGTGAAAAACTCTGGGGCAAGTGTAGAATTTTAGAAAAGAGCCAAAGCCTCTGTCCACCCTCAGAAGAGCAGAATGACAGAGCTCTGGCAGCCATTGCAGCCACCACCGATTTATTTACGAGTTCCTGGAGTCGGTCCAGTGTAATTATGGGCCTGAACTCCAGATCAGATTCACTTGACATTTGAGAAAGTCTATGGAAAAACAGTAATAATAAACTGATAATAACCATCCGTCTCATAAGCAACAAAAAATAAAGGGAAGAGAAAGGGCAGGTGGGGAGAGGGGATGGCAACATAATCCCCAAAAGATCTGCTTGTCAGGAGATGCTTTCAATATATACTTCTATGTATTTTCTAAAAGGAGCTATGGAGAATTTTGGAGTAAGTCCTGACTCATGTCAGTGCTATTGCAATTACTGCACTGGAAAAAATGAAAATGGGGGGTGCAAAGGAAGCTGGGATAAGTTGGGACAGCATTTTCTTTTGGTGGAGCAGATAGTTTGTGGCCCACATGGCATTTATCCAAGCATGCTCATCACCTAAATTATATTACCATGAAGCCATTGGCTTTGGAAAAAGATGTTTGAAAAAACTATGCTGTAGAATATGATTTGTTTTCAATTTCATGGACAGTATAGAAATACACTTTTAGTGCTTTACTGCTCATCTCTGGTTCAGCTTGTTCATATCATTGGTATAACATGGATGAATATCTGGTCTAAAAATCTTTGTATTTAAAACATCTGCAGTCTTATATCAAGATTTATATTCCACTGTTCAATCTTTTCCATTTGAATCACTCCATGCTATTTTCCATTGAATTTCTGTAAGACTCCTTTAAAAACCCGACTCTCTGGGAGTTTTCCAGAAAAAAATATTTTTCAAGTAAGATAAGTTGATTAATTCTGCTGAATGGAAAAGGCGTCTTCTCTGACAAGAAAGAGGGATGACATTTAGTTTACAGTTGTCTCAAGTATTTTATTTCAGGTGATGGAATTAAATTGCTAGTTATGAGTGAATAATTAGCAAAGCAAGAATATTTCGTTACATTTTTACTCCACCTAAATAGCATATTGTGAGTTTTCCCTATGTAGACTTCAGAGCATATCGCCTATATATGCACAGGTACAAAGGAGTCCATATATGTAAATGGATTTCCTCAGAGGAAGCATTCTAAGTAGCTGCTTTCATCAAACAACAGCAACCAAATGTCAAGTGCCCTGGCAATCAATACCGAGCACAGTAACACTAGACGGTGTCTGAAGGAAAAGGAATCCCGGGTGCACAAATTGGGTTATTGGCCCAGAACATGTCATCTTCAAGTGACCTGCTTACCATGCTCGCCTAACTTCTCAGAAACTTCCTAGTCACAGCTGGAGTGAGTAACTCAATTCTGAAGGAGAAAGAATATCGAAAAAGGAATGGTCACAGTTGTATGCAGAACAAATTCAGTTCTCAGATATCCATTCAACATACACTTCTTCAGGTTAAAGGCATGGGAATCAAACACATTGAAGTGATTTAGCTCATTCTCCCTGATCTGACTATGGTATCGGGTATTTCTGCTTAGGAGCTGTATGTAGAACTGGAGTTCTATGTTTTTAAGTTTTGGGTGTTTTAATTTGGCTTTTTATGTAACTTTATTTAACCTTATTTAACTTCATTTAACTTCTTTATTTGGCATTTATTTAACTCTTTTAAGTTATTGTGTTATTTCTGTACGCTTTGATACTTTCATCTATAAATATTTGTCTCATAGGTCTTGAGGAGGTGACTAAGCAGTCTGAGGTGCTGGTGTAAGGTCAATAACATATAGGAATGGAATATTTTTTTTTTAATTTATATTCGTATCTACCATACATCTGATTTTCACCAGACATGTCCTTTTTTTTGTTCCTGGTAATTTTGTTGTGGTAGAATTTGAGAATGCTGCCAATTGTCTAGAGCAGCCTTACCAGAATAGCAACTCTGCCCAGGCTGCTGGATATCTGGAAATCCTAGACACATTCACTGTGCATTGCAGATCAGCTCCACAAAGTATGCACTACTTCCACGGGGTTAGACCTTCTGAGCATATGTTGCCCAGATGAACTGCACAAGCCATAGTAAACCCACTTACTGTGTAAAGTCAGATTAACTATATAATTTATGCACTGTACATCTGATACTTTGACATGCTGGGTTTACAGTTATTTTCTATTCTGCACATGCTTACTGATTTCTACTGGGTATTTCTTTGCTGCTAATCAACTGACTTTTTATTAACTTGTTTGCATGTCTCTCCATGATGAGACACTGTTACCTGAAAAAAACTTATTTTTGTTTGGGATTAGTGCAGAAAATTCAGCAAGACTCTGTTGTAGTTGGTCAGCTGAGGTTGAATCCAAACCACTGAACTCAATGGAATGTTGGAGCACAGGGTCACACTGAATAAAACTTTCAGCTACTGCTGGCATCTGAAGAACATCAAGAAAAAGTTGAAAGCCTCAGTAAATATCCTTCAGAAAGGAGCTGGCGTTGCCATGTGGATTTCAGCAAAGGCAGTGGGGCTCTCTGCCACAGAGTTTTCTTCATGTTATTTGGTGTAAGAGTCCTCACGTGGACTTCATAGTTATTACAATAAATAAGGCTTCTAG
This sequence comes from Tringa solitaria, assembly GCA_026413425.1. Lineage (NCBI taxonomy): Eukaryota > Metazoa > Chordata > Aves > Charadriiformes > Scolopacidae > Tringa > Tringa solitaria. The sequence continues at coordinate 15,854,540 of JAOXJM010000012.1, forward strand.
AATAATATGTGGTGTTTTGAACTCCATTCCTCAACTTTGGCTTCCAGTGCCACTAACAGTCTCAGAGCAGATATTAAGATGTGAAACAGTTAACATGCAAGTGGAACAAAAATAATAATAATTGCGTAACAACAAGAAACGTCACCATGAGCAATCCCAGTTTGCTATTCAGAAGAATTTTGAGAGTTACTGGCATCAAATATACAGAGTCTGTAGTGTCTAAAATGAACTTAAGTTGATATTCCAAAAGTACTGCTTTCCCTGGACAAGACTGGACTGTGCTCAAGTGCATCCCAGTGACTTCGGAAAGGTACACATCTTCTATGTAGACAGTGATACAGTCATTTAGCTGGGATGTGACTGTGGCACAATGAAGACTATCATCTGTGACGTTAACAGCTTTGAAATACATGTATATGTAAGGGGCATTAAAGGAATTCCTCAGCCTTCCAGGCCTCAGGGGACTGTATAACTGTGGCATGAGTTTGTAGTCTGTTGTTGCTTTTCTGGAATGACACATGTAAGGAAGAGATGAAACAAAATCAGTGTCAGTCCATTTACATGCAGGGCTCTTCCCACATGGAAAACACTGCAGGTTCCAGTCCTTGGTTTAAGTCCTTGCACTTGTGTAATTGAACTTACCAGTTTATTGTTTTGTCCACGTGCCCTTCCAACGTCTGTTTGCAGAGAGGTGGTGTTCTGCATGGGCGTGCTTGTGTTTCTAATTTTTTGAGGGTGTATTCAAGTTATAAACAATAATGTAAATAAAAATGCAAGTCCTTTCAGCAGTTCACTCACAAAGTCTTAACATACATTAGCCTTTATGAAAGTCTTGTATGGAAGCAAAGAGTTTACTTGCAAACATCTACTAGAATTTTAGTTGCGTCAGTGTGCACAACATAGGATTACTTATATGGGTCAGCATGAGAGTAGTCTGCCCACTGGGAGACCTTTTGCTGCAGAACTTCTTGGCTGTAGGGAAAGGGTTGCTTTGCACTACTTTGGAGTGACAACGATTTTATTTTACATAGTCAAGTAATTAAGCAACTTCCATTCCAGGGGACAAGAGTATTTGGGAACATCAACCTTATTTTCTCAATTGTTTCAGCTGGAAAAATAGCACAGGAAGAATCAGAAACATTGAATGTTTAATTCTGATATTTTTAAGTGAAATGATTTGACTTTGGATTTGTAAGTGGAAGGTCAGTTTTATGTTTGGCCTCATTTTTAAAAGATCTGGAAAACTGTTAAATAAATTTAAGCACAAAACAAAATACCTTGGAAAAATCACAACTGTGAAAGTTTTTAAATTTTCTTCTCTTCCATTGTGGCTCACTGAACCAGAAATCCATGACCCACTGTCTTCATAGTCTAGCTCTGGCCACTGCTCAAACATCCAGTAATGTTCTCTGCATGAAGCTGTGTCTTGGTCTCATGAGCTGGAGCTCAAGTCGTTGGGATTGAAGAGAGGAGATGGAAATGGATGGTCCTGAACGATCCATTAGCAGCAATAATTTGTCTGAGGCACTTTGGGGATTAAGCAATCACAGACTTCCTGGGAAGACCCACAACTGCAAATACATAAAGATCTGTGAAAATAACAACCTCTTTAAATAATCACTCTCAAGCCTTACAGTCGCCAATGTCATACAAACCTGCAGTATAAATCATGTTAGCACTCCCAGGAAAAGTCTGAATTTCTTGCAACCTTTCACAAGGATCCTGCAGTTTAATAGCTTATTCATTATTTATTTTCCCTCCTACACTAATGTTTTAGCAACAGATATGAGAGGGCCTAGACAAAAACCAAAAAACGAACAAAAAAAAATCCACCAGAAAACAACGAAGTGAAGGCACTCCTTATGGGCAATCCACATCAAAGGATGCAAGATTGTAGAAGGTGAAACTGGAGCTTAGAGTGAAAAAGTTTGCAGTCTTGCTTGCCATGTTTATAGTCAAAAAAGCTACATGGAACCCATCCTCCTCCAAGCCAGTGTGTTCACGTCTAATCTGTGTGAAATAAAGATCCCGTTTTTGGCTTGCCTAAAGCAACTTTTCAGAGAAATAGAATAAGGTTATTTGAATAGGAAAGCCCTAATTTAAACAAGTAACACTCTGTACAACTCAGAGCTTTTTCAGCAAAATGAATTCATGAAGGAACAAAAAGACTAAACAGAGATGTTTTGTCTCCTAATGAAACCCCCCAACCTCTTTTAGGTCTAAATAAAACTTTCAAGGCAGGAATTTTATAGAAAGACAGATTTTATGAAGTAAGTTCTTGTTTACTACCAAGTGATATGGCGAGTAGTTTGGTGACCTAGCAGTTATTCTTTGTTGCATGATTATATTATGATCTTTCATGTGAAAAACATCGTCAGTGTCAGTGTGGTGTCTAATGGAAATACTGTCTTTAAACTGACTTTGCTAATGCTCATATATTGACTGGTTGTCTGCAGCATGACTCAGATAACAAGATTAGACAGAAAACACAGCATGGGCCATCACCACAATTTACAGTCACAAAAATGTAGGATAGGGTGTCATTCAGTTGACAACTCAGTCCCTGAATATATACAGTTTGTGTGAGAACCTCTGCACACATTTCCAAAGTGACCCAGAATATTGCCACTATATTGTAGGCACTAAGGCAGAAGGTACAGAAGATGTTTTCCACAACATGCCTGTAAGTTCATTTGCAATGCTGACACAATTTCACACACATTTTCCCCAGCCCTGAAGATATTGTTGCAAAAGCTTTGTGTCTGGTAGTAAGCAACAGCAAAACATGAAAACAATAATCCCAGCTCTGACACTTTGTCGAGGGTTAATTTCCATAACAATGATCATTTTGCAAAGATCAGAAATTATTTAGTGATAAAACACATTCTCCAAACCAACAGCAGAAGCACCTCAAATCAAGGACAAATTCTTTTCTGCCTCGTATTTTATTTATTTATTTAAGCCCCAGTTGAACATATCAGTGAAGCACTTGAGAACTCTCAAAGAATATGATAGTAATACTTAGACTAAAATAGTTATAGTTGAAGATTTTAAATTAAGCATAGGCTGAAATGGTTTGCCAGATTCATGCTGAGGAGCGAGCTCACAACTCACAAGCTGTGATTGATAGAGGTTTGTGGCAAAAGATGTTGGTACTTTAAATTCTGGTTTTGGTTCTCATTTTCTTTAGCTATCCGAGGTCCTACTGACTGCTATAATAGTTGGGGAAGGAAGGGGGAGAGGTGGGAATACAGCAGGATCTGGCAACAAATACACCTTCATTAATATACTCTGAAGTCTGGGTACTGAAGTTGGAGATGAGCAAGCGAGCGCCTATGCTTGGGAAAATCCTTGGAGACCAGTTGCATTAACTCTGAACCCCATCATGTTGCTGTGATAGTAGGGGAGAGCCAGAGCAGAACCAGTTACACAAGAGAAGGTATTTAAAAGCTCAGTAGGCATAATGTCATGTGAAGGTCATGAGCAGTGAGCTGCCAAACTGCTTTCTACTACTGTGAACTAATGGCTACATAAGGTACAAGGCAGTGGAAAATCAGCCTCCAAAGCTATTTTTCATTAAATGCAAAATGTTTACATTTTAGCCAATTAGTGTATCTCAGTGTATTCAAATAATCCGTAAATCCATGATCTTGAAGCCTGTCCAAAACCAATAAAAAAAGCCAGTACCTGCAATGAAGACATCGCAAGTCAAGGTACGTTAAATGTGCTGCACAGGTCTATATAATGAACACATTTGGGTGGGATTGGTTGTAGGTTCACAAATTTGGCCTGGCTTGAGCAGGCTTAGCTCACTTTATTGGAAACTGCATCCTCTTAACATTAGGGTTGGAACTTCTTCCTGTGCTTCTTTGGTTTCTACTAAGCAACATTATCAGCTCTCTTTACACCCAGGACCAACTCCCTATATTCTTCTTAATCATTCTCATTAAAGCAAATAACCCTACCCAGTCTGATGTGAGTATAATTATATTTCATTACTTCACATGGCCATGAAAGATCCATAAAATGTTATATTTTTTGCTAGAAGCAGTGAGGAAAACACCGAATAATGCTGCTTCTCGACAGTGCTGGCATCTATGAATGGATGGGGTTCGTGGTGCTGCTTGTGTGCGGATCACCAAATACATAAGCATGAAAGGGGGAAGTTCAGATAACCTAGGAGAGACTGAACTACCATAATGAGAGTACTTCTGCAGGGTTGCCAAGTTATTTTTTCCCAGTGGAAATAACGCCAAAGGCAAGAGAAAGCGTGTAGATAAACATGTCATTGGTGGGGACAATGGCCGTGTCAATTTGTTCTTCAGACATTCACTGTTGTCGCATCTCCTGCCCCTTTGTTAACGTTTGAACTTGAGTGAAAATGAGCAGTTGTGAAAGTTGGTGGGGACTTGAAGTTCTATTTTCCACTATTGCATGACCTTTTTATGCTGCCAAGGTGGCACAAAAAAAGTGGGGAAGGAGCAGCCTGCTGCTAACAGCATCGCAGGTGAAGATGTTCTGGTTGGAGCCCAGGAGGTGATTTCAGGGCAGACTTCTTTCAAGTCTCATAGAGGCAGATGACCCTCAGGTGACTGCGCTGCTAGCTTACGTGCCACGTATGCTAAGTATAAAATGTGGAGAAAATTTATATAACATTTGTGGTATTTTTAGTAAAATTTAGTAGGAAAACATAGTAACCAAGGAATACTTTGAAGCAGTTCCCCATTCTATTCCTAGTGCTAGGCAAACATTTTCTAAATTAATGTTTTCCATTTTGAAAATGCTGATTCATCAGTGGGAATATGTCAAGGTGGATATATCATATTGGAAATATTATTACTTAGTAAAAGGAAATTTCATTAAGGCTCATTTTAAAGGTTTTGGATGGTGTATTTCTTATTTATTACTCCTCTTTCAGAAGAGCTCTTATTCTTTAAAGCAAACAAACAAGTAAAAAACTAAATGGATTTTTTTTTTTTAAATTTTAACAAAGTGATATATTTCTATTGACGTGACTATTTTGGAACATTTTGTTTTACAGGACTTCACAAATTCTCTGATTTTTTTCCCCTCCAAACCTGGACATGTTTCAGAATGTCAGAATTTCCTATGAAACAGAAGTTCTGTCATAGCCCTGTCTGTGGAACATTTAGAATGGGGAATCTTAGTTAATCTCTTTAATTACCCCAAGAAACCCTAACTAGCAGGATAGAAAAAAAGTAGGGAGGAAAACAACAAAAACTTGAGAGAAGAAACAACTTAGGTAGATTAATAATAACTACTCAATAACTCAAGCATAGATGCAATTGTCTCTGCAACAGAACTAGTTAAACTTATATACAGGAGTTTTCTAGCAATAAACCTGTGTCTGCCATTGACATTGTTGTACAAAGGAGACATCAGTGGTATGGTACAAGCGATTCTTCTAGGCACTTTTTTCAGCAGACTGGAATAACATGGACTTTGTTTAAATCTGTGGCAAAAATAATAGCTCATAAAATCGTGGAATCTGAATGTAACCATTTGGGGCCTTTTAAAGCTGCCTTGCTTTGCTCAACTGTACTATTTCAACTGCTCATTATTGGCATACTTAAATATTCATCTACAAACTTGGAAATCCCAGTTCTCTTTCTGAACTGAGTGTCTCTAATTTATTCTACCATAGTCTGAGACTTTTATTTCTTAAGTAAGTTTAACAAATGCTTTCTCTCTCTTTCTCTCAAATCCCTTTTCAGAAGATTAAAAGAGGGAATATCTAAAGAGGATATAATATCCTAAGGCATTCACCTACTTAATAAGATTGATCCTGCCTAAGACGACTATGGATAATTCAAGCCATCTGACCAAAACACTTTTCATTTCTAAAAATGCCTTGGTCAAGTTGTGTACAGTAAGATGGACAAAGGGAGAGATGTGTAGGCAATAGTAAATACAGCCAGGTAACTTCTGGTAGACTGAAGACCAGAGCAAGAAGTGCAAAGATGAGGGAGAAGGTTCTGTGCTACTGTAGTTTTTAGGCTTTTTTAAGTCAAAAAGGAACTAAAAGAAAGTTCATGACTTTATTTATTCCAAAAATGTGTAAATCTGGATGCACAAAGAAGTAACGTACTATCTACATAAAACATTTCCATTTGCTGGCTCCTCCCATCTGGATTTACTGGATTACAGCCAAAGAGTTATAACTGCCAAATTTTTCTCTAACAGAAAATCCATCTGAGCAGAATTTAATATTGGCAGAGGATGTTTGGAGACATGTGTGAAAAATTAGGAACCCTTTAAGGCAAGAAGTCACCCAATTAAAAATGTGCAGAAAATAATCTATCATACATTCCCATCAAATCCCTTTTGATTTCAAGTACCAAAATAATGACTGGATCAGACCCCAGCTGAATCTAGAGCTGGCTGGACTGTTTGTTATAGATTTACCATTATTTTTGGAGAGAGAAAAAATCTGAATCAAGCTTTTTAATGTTTTTATTTTTGCTTTTTACGTACTTTGTGTAATATCTTGCACAAATAATTTTCAGGCCGTTGGCTCTTTGAAACGACTTCTTTTGAGCATTTCAACCCATTTATCCATGTTGTGTGTTTGTACTTTCAAGTATTGTTTTTCCTGACTGGATGACTCTTAAATTTAAAATAGAATCATAAATCAGGGAATAAAAATACCAAACTGTAGCGTATTCTGTTTCAAGAGGATAATCACTTTCCTAAAATGTATGAAATATTTGTAACCACAGGCATTTGGAGGAAATGCTAAATAAGGCAACAGAATAATAATACTACTAGTTAACAAATCACATTCTTCAGCTTATTAACATCAGAAAGGGGTTTTTTTTTGTTTTGCTTTGTAAATACTGAGTTGACCCTACTACAATATGTGTGGTACTGGACCTATAGAATGGAAGTTTTTCAATGCTGTAGAGAAAAAGAAAAACCTGCAAAATAATTCTTTGAAGTTCTTTTTTTGCCCTGAAATAAAGCTGACTGTTTAATTTTGTAATTATTATCAAAACACTTTCCTGTTTAAAGAAATAACTCCCTTTTTTAGGGAAAAAAAAAATAATTCCTTATGTCCAAAGTAAATATTTAATTTTCAACATTGTTGAACAAAAACCTTTTGGTGGCAATAGTTTGACCAGCTGTAGCCATCACAGTCTTAAAAACATATCTGTGAATGAAGTGAATTAACATCCAGACATGCCTGTCTCTCTGAGTTGACTATAACTATGGAATTAGACAAAATGCTTGTCTCAAATTTGGCTACAGATAAATATTTTCCCCAAAAACCTTTCCACCCCTCCCAAACCTATCCTTTTTTGGAGCAGGTTTGAAATTACTTCACATATTGAACTTTTAAATTTGTGATTGTCAGTCCAAACCTGAATTATTCTGCATATTTGGTCCAACCCCACTACTGAAGCGTGCCCCAGAGAGAGAGGAATGATCATATAGTATTTAATTCTCTGTGTTGATAAAGAGTTGAGTTCTATTATTTCATCCCCAACTATATCTGTTTTATTATAGCTGCAGGGTGTGTTGCAGAGTTACCCTTTACTCTGCTAGTCAAGAAGAATGTGTCTATTATACTCCACATTTCTTTCATGGAGGCAGTCACCGTTCCTGGGCGTATGCAAGCAAAATGTTCACTTCACCAGACGTATCACTGGAAGTCTGAACACAAACAGCCCAGTGAATTTCCAGCCTTGCGGCTTCTGTGATTGATTAAATAAAGATCTACATATTCCAGAATGAAAGACAAATAAAAACATGTCCTTCAGGAACATCTTCTGTAACCAGCATGATAAAGAGCTGAGAAATTATTCTGATGTTTGGTGATGAGAAATTAGCAAAGATCTTGGCTTCACTGGGAAGTTGCTGGATCTCAGGAGCCTCAGGCATAGGCTGTCACATACAGCATCCCAGTTACAACTAGTGAAGATAAAATAACTTTACAATAAATCTAAAATTTGTAGGCTATGTTACTATATTGGCAAAACTATTTCTTGACATAATGAAAACTAATTTAGTTTCTTTTTCCTTGTGGAAGTTTAGTATACCTGTCACCTTTTGCCTGATTTGGCAGCTAGTTACAATATTTTTTGCAGAATCAAGCCACAGTTCAGGTTAGAAAGGACTTCTGGAATTCATCTGGTCTAATCCTCTGCTTAAAACAGGACTAACTTCAATATTAGATCAGGTTGCTCAAGGTCTTGCCCAGTTGAGTTTTGAGTATCTGGAAGAATGACGTTTGTGCAAGCTATTTGGACAACTTGTTCTGGAATTTTTTTCCCAGTTGGATCTTCCTTCTTGCAGTTTGTCTCAGTTGCCTCATTGGCTGTTGACCTCTAAGAAGAATGTGCCTCCACCTTCTCCCCAATAGGTAGTTAAGACAGCAATTAGGTCCCCACTTTTGGCATTCTCTTCTCCAGGCTGAACAAACTCAATTGCCTCAGCCTCTCCTTCTAAGTCATGTGCTCCAGGCTCTTAACCGTCATAGTGGGCCTCTGCTAATATATGTTATAATTTTCACATTTTCTGCAATTTCTTAGAATTGCTACCTTAAAAAGAATCAAAAGCCCTTGAAGTTAAAATACATTTTTATTTGCGTAATTGACAATGCGTTTGCCGTAACCTGATCATCCCAAAAGAGAACTGCTTGAAAAATGTAACCAGCTTTTCTAGTCATCTGGTCTGTGGAAGAGTGGATTACTCCAGCAAGGCAGCCAAATTTAACAAGGAAAAGAACCAGATTTAGCAACTGTATCAAAGCAGACATTGTTTCAAGAGATGTAAGACTCATTTTCCATCCAAATACCAGCCCAGGCAGATAGCGCAAACAAGTTCCTAACTCCTTCTTTAAAGGTGGATGGGGAATGTATTTCTTATCTAAAACTGTTTAAAATCCAAAAATAGTAATGAGTGTGTATATAGGGTTAAAAATTGCATGTGGGTTTCTGGAGCTGTGCCAAGGAGGAGCAATGACACAGAGATCAAAATTAGGGCACCAAACCTCTGTTCGCCAGGACACATTAGGAGTTAATACAGGGTATAGAAGGCATGACTGGAACTGAAATACCAATTCCTCTTTGAATTCGGTAGGAGGGCACCGTAGACTGGCAGATTTCTCTCTTGGAAGAATCCTTCATTGCAAATCCAACCAGTGAGCATCCTCTGAGCCCAGTCCTACTTCCAGGTCCTTGGGAACTTATTTTAAATACCGTAGCAGAAACTGGCCCCGTACTCCTGGCTTTATCCATCCCTTGCTTCTGCATGGGGAAGCCCCGGTGCTGGTGTCCATCCGAAACTTGGTGAATTACAAACTGGCAGGAGGAGGGATGCATGCACCATCCCGAGAGCTGGGGGGAGTGCCTGCTGTTCCCACCGGACCTTCTGCGAACGGGTCAGTGGCCGATTTGTGCTCTGTGCGTGGCTGCCAGCGGGGAGTGAGTCAGCTGAGCCGTGGTAGCCCTGCACAAGCCTGCGGCCAGCGCTGAGCGCCTGCTGGTTTCCTTCTCTAAACGCTTCACCCCCTCCCTGCAGAGGGGAGAAAGTTATCCACGCTTTCCGGAGAGTCCAGGCATGGGTGTTCGTTTTTGAGGGACAACGGGACTGGCAGTCTCGCTGCCGGCCGGTGGCTGTTGTGCTTCTGAGAGGGAGGGCTGAGCAACTTCCCCGACCCCAAAAGCTTCAGCCATGCTCTGAGGCTGACCTGGTGCCAACACGCTTCCTGTAGCTGATATATTTTTATCTCGTCCTCGTAATCAGTGACACCACCAACTGCAACACCAGCTGCAGGGGAGAAGAGAACCTCTGCCGGGTATGGGGTTGTTTTTCAGATGTAGCAGGATTTTACTTGTTTATTGAAGGAAGTGGGGTTGATTAGTCGTGTCACAGGTCTCCTGCCCATTTAGGGAGAAGTGGGAAGGAGTCCTTTCCCATCCATTTAGACCAGGTGTAACTACTGGGGCAACAGGCACACGGAGGAAGCCAACAATCTCTAAATCAAGCTGGTTTAGTAGTGGATTAATCTGACTACATTTCCAGGATTTCTGGATTTACGCCCAGAAAGCAAAACCAATATATAATATAAATGATTAAGATAAATACTACTATAAAATAATATAATATGCTATAGAAATTATAATAACATCAGTTGTTATTATATTTTAGAACCAAATGCATAGGCAAATATATGTAGCTGGCTGAGCTGCCAGTACCCAGAAATTCTTCCCGTGTGCTCCGTGCAAAGGCAGGGTTTCTCTCCTGCTCTGTGAGTGTGTGGCAAGCATAGTTATGGTTACTATCTGCCCTACTATGTATGTGTTATGCTATTGAAGTGCGTATGTGCAAGATGTCCATTATGTCCCAAACATTTCAGATTTACATGACCCACGCCCAAGAAAAAGACAAAGTAACTATGGCTCCAGCCATGTAGTTTATTTGGAAAAGAGCCTCAAGGCTTTTCCTGCATGGTTCTGTTAGTTCCTTGCTGTCAAGCTGGTAACATTTTTGGTCTTTCTTTCTTTGTTTCTCCCGTTAGCCTTGCCACTCTGCCTGTTTTGTTTTAAAAAGCAGTTAGTGCAGAGGTTTCCAAAGGATAATTATCTGGGGAAATACTTGTGTTCTCTGGAAGCCAGTGTTATTAAATACCTGTGGATTTACTTCAAAGGAGAGGAAAGTTTAAATACAGAAACACTGGCAAATTAGCTCATTTTTATTCTTTATCTGCCAATTTTAGATTTGTAGCTACAGACAAACCTTAATGTAGGGTAAACTTTGGCTTAATGAGGCACCATTGTTTGCTGTGAGACAAGGGTAAGAAACAAGCTCTGGAAACCATTTGTCAATAAAACCCTGATAAAACTAGGAAGCTATTCATGTGGTTTGTATTCACACTAAGTCTTGTAAAGCACTATTTATCATGGTGACAGCCACCAAATAAATCTCACAGTTATAAAGGGACACTGCTAAACAGTTTCAAAACTAAAATGTTGAGTTAGAGCATCAGACACTCAGCTGAGCCGTGCTCTGTGAAGACACTAGAAATAACTCATAACCACATAGTGAAGGAAAGCATATGGAGTCATGTAAATGAACTTCATTGCACAAAAGCAATGTAGTGAGCAAAGTAACGAAGGATGCTTGCCACCTGTTCAGCATGAAAGGATACCTTGAAATGAGAGAAGGGTGAGAAAAGGAATCAGATGTAAAGGATACTTTCGCTGAAGATGATTTGCAGTGCATTGTTGTCCCTGGAGAAGGATAGATACGTCTTACCCAGGCAGTGATCCTGCACTCAAACAACAGTTGCAATGTAGCACCACGTACGCTTTTCCTGGTATGTTTAAAACATTAGGCAGCAGAGTGATGAGATGGTCATGGGAAGATGAGAGCCAACAGTACTTGTGGCTTTGAGACAGCAGGAGCTCTGAGGCCTGGAAAGCTGACAGCAAATCTTGAGATGGGTAGTTAATGAATTAGGTAGGTAGAAGACTTTGACCATCTGGTTCTCTCTGGTGTTTTTTGCTATTGAAAAGCTTTGAAAAGCTTTGAAAAGCTTACTCAGGCTGGCTTGGCTTTTGAGTTAGAGAAAGGCTTGGCTTCTTTGCCCAAAGGTAATGAGACTGCTTGATTTTCTGTGAGAGGCTTACCCAAAAGAGTCTGCACCAGCTACTATGGCACCTTCTAGGCTAATCTTGTTCAAGACTCTGTGGAGGCTGCTCGGAGGAGGCAAGCTGCACAGTTCCCTGGCTGGTTCTTTTCCCAGGCCAGGAGAAGAGCCAGCACAGATCCCTTCTAGCAACTGTGCAAAGAAGGAAACTGGAAAGGCTGGTACCCAGCATTGTTTTAACTAAAGATCTCTTAGAAGAAATAGAAGGCATCAGTTTCCTGCTCTGTTGCTGTTGGACAAGTGAGCTCAGCTTTTCCCCTTGCTCGTCTTTTCCTCCTTTGTTTTCTCTCTCCCCACATCTCAGTCAGGGTCCTGACTGCACCAACAGGCTAGAATTGCCCCCATCTTTCCTCCTATTCCAATAGTCCCTCTCGTCTCCTATTTCAGCAATATTTTCCCCATGACATCCCCTGAATCCAGGTTTATGTAATATAAGTAAAGCAAATGAGTCAGAAAGAAATGGAGCTAACAAGCCATGCATCTATCATCACCCCCTCCCTTGATTTGTCTCTGCTATTATATCCCACAAACTTGACCATTGTTTGTCCTTTCAACTTGCAAGTTATTAAGTCCAGGAACTCCATCTTTGCCTGAATTTGGGCAGCACGCTATTCAGTGGGGACCTAATTTCTGCTTGGGGCATTGCTACAATATTAATTACAGTAATTGAAAGTCTCAGGTGTGCTTTGGCTGGAATTGAACCATAACAAAAAGCAAGCCTGTAGACTATAACCAAGGCAGAAGCTTACTCAGCCCTGACAATAGATTTTCTCATTTTTTGCCAAAGACAGAATAACAATTTATATTTTCTTTCCTGAAACAGTACAGCGGATTCCCTGTAGGAAAACCCAGGGCTTCTAGCACAAGGTTTTCCATAGCAAGCTGGGCACAGAGCTGAGAAGTGCCCTAGAGCACTCTCTTGTTATACCTGGTTGAAAACCATCCACCAGAACTTCCTAACACCATGATCCGTTTGACCCACCTGCAGTCTGAGTTTTTCTCTGTCCTGGCCTTCACCCCCCAGGCAGAGTACCTCGGCAAGTCCACATTACACCTTCAGCTCCTTCAGAGAGCTTTTAACCCCAAATAGGGGTCTTGTGATTACTTCGTATTTTCACTATGCATCCAGGTACAACTGGAATTTCTGCTGATTTTAAGAGCCTTGCCTCCAAGGCAATTAGACAGTCTGGCATCAGTGTTTAGGCAAATAAATTCTTTTGTCCATACATGGGCATATTTTGTCAGGAGTGGTGCATCTATTGCTCTGCTAGGTAGCTATCTCAAGCCTGCACCTTGCAGACTAAGATATATTAGGTGGCATTTACATTTGTAAACTGGCACTGGTCATTTGTGTCCACGTATGTGGCAGGACTGCCTGAGCAGTGAGTAGCAGCTGCCTTTCTGTGTAATGATGGGGGAGCATTTTAAGATTTGTCTAATGCTCACAATCACTGGCTTCACTCATTTTCCAGCTTCAAGACTGGGGCTGTCAAGCTGTCAAGCTATTTTAACACAGCAGTAAGTATCAAGACAGAGTGCTAAGATGATGGGAATACACAAACAGCTAGCAGGTTCGTTAACTCTCAGGCACTTTCTGGAAATCTGGAAATAGGGCTGTGGACTAACCTTGAATTCAGGAGACCTGGCTTATTCCCATCTCTCTGCTGTTGCCACAGTACGTGAGCCTGGGAAAGAGGTTTCATTTCTCTGTTTCACCTCCTACCCATATTTGTTCTGTAAATAACCAGGTCGTGTTACTCAATCCCCACAAAATTCCTGTTAGGTTAACTTATTTTTTGAATATGAAAACACATTCACAGGGAGTCTGTAAACTGGTCTTAAAAACTTGAATGGAAATGCCATCCCCACACTCTTACCAGCCTAACTCAGCTGAGAATGGTTTCACAAGGTGATGTGGCAAATCAAGTCACAGAATAGAAAGCTGGAGATTTTCATTTCTAGATGTGTTCTTAGGAAGATTGGATCCTTGTCCTCATCCTGCTGTCATAGCTAGCATTGACCTGAGGAAAATGGTAGATTGAGAATGGGAGACAGGAGCAAAAGGAGGATCTTGCTGGCTTTGTCTGTCTCTCTTTTGGAAAAGACAATTGGGAAAGAGCTTTGTAGAATGTTTGAGAGATTTTTAATATTAAAAACATTGTCACAAAACTAAGCTAGCATGGGAAGCATTTGCACCTTAATCACATTGTATTTTCCACATTTGATCAATGATTCATCTTCATCTTTCTTCTTTGACAGTGGTTAATACCAGATGTTTCAGAAAAATATGCAAGTAACCTTGTAAATATATAGTCTAAGGTTAGCCTGCCAAAGGCAAGCTTCTTCCTAAAGCCAGGTAGCTGGCTGATGGCCTGGCCCATGAAGGTTTGTTTCCCAACAATCATGGTTCTAAAACAGATGTAATAATACACTGATTCCATAGATTACCTAATCACCACGCTGAATTATTTGTTATTCCAAAGTACAAGTTATTAGAACCAGAACAGGAAGGAATGTTTCAAACTCCCTTGGTTTCTAACCTACCCAGATGAACCAAAGCACCAGATAATGAAATGTTCATCAAAGGGTGTTGTAAAAGAGTATGAGCCTTGAAAGTTGTCAGTTGCATCCGTTTTTGGGGCCATGTGTCTATTCTTTACGTGGTCCCCCCTCAAAAGAAAATGAATAGTCAGAAAAAGGTTTGGGTAGCATTCATAGTTTTTAGAGTCAGGGTTCAGACAAGTACTGAAAGCTAATGTTTATTTAGCATTTACATATACCCCATATTTCAGCAGATGAGGAACCAGTAAAACATTCTCTCACATAAAAATTTCCAGCTCTCTGATTTCTGGCAGTGGCTAAAAACCCTGAAAAAACCAGTTTTTATTGTGATATTTTGAACTTTGTGATCCTGGTCCCAGGAGGAAATGAGAATTGTAAAAAACATCTAAAAGCTTACTCATGAGAGTATTTCAGGTAGTTACAGTCTACCTCCAAAACAGAGTCCTTCTACAGAAGAGTCCTTGGCTGATGACACTGGCAGATCCTGGGGGTATGTCTTCTGGATGGGTTAGCTCTCTTCAGCTAGTTGCTTCCGCTGCTTGTGGCTGACTGAGGTCTCCCCATGCATTTGATAAAAGAGAAACACTCAGGTTAAATTTGGTTTTAAACATTTTCATAGTAACCATTAGAGTTTGTTTACTCCTTCACAGCTTGCATCTGCCTTAAAACATCAGCCATCCTTGTATGCTCTTCCTAATTATCTATTTCAGCCAATACATTCCTGAAGACAGAAGAAGAAAAAAAAATGCCCGTTCTCATGTTCTCAGTCATTCTTACAAATTTCATAACAATAATGTCCAACCTTTTGATGCTACTGTAGCCTTTAGAGGATCATGTCTGAGGACACCACAAAATCAGAAATACCTACTGGTCAGTAGCAACAGCATAACTGGTACACCTTTGCCTGTCCACATGCTCTGGGGAGCATGGCTTGTCTGCAGTAAAGCCGAATTACTTCTCAGCTCTTCAAGGCATTTTCTATGCTTTGCCACTGTGACAACACCCCATCTGTCTTGTGTAAGTTCACTGTAACCTCACTGTAAGTGAACTGTATGTAAGTTATTTCATGGACTACACTTGGAGACACAGTTGGCAAACTATTTTGCTCTCAAAAGCTGGTGCAGAGGCAAACATAGCCAAGCTAGGATAAGAACTGAGCTAAAAGGATTAGCAAAGATGGCAAAGGCTCTTTGTAACCACCTTTCTGCCCCTGCCCATTACCCTGTACAAAAGCTGCTGTTAGCCCACAGGCACAATATGATAGGCATTTAAGGTTCAGTGCCTTTGCAAAAGATTAAGAAATTTTGGGGGAACACCAGGATATTTAGGACAGTCAGATCAAGAACTGGTTTTAAAAGTGAATTTAAATTCATTTGGGGTGGAAGTGCATGTCTGGAAAAGCAGCACCTGGTATACTGGTGGCAGATCTTCAACTGCTAGATCATTTCTTTGTAAGGAGATTTTTCAACACCTCCTAATTCACCAGCCAGACTGGGAGTGGAAAGGACTGGCAAATTACAAGCAAGGTGACAGGAATTTTGTTCTACTCAGATTCTGATCAACTGCCTTGAGTTTCTCCTGAACTGAATATTTTGAAGCCTCAGCCACCAGCTGGGAATTGGGCAGGGGCAGAAACACAGCCACTCAAAAACTAATGAGATGCTGAGCTAGGAGGCTGATGTCCCCTGCCTAGGTAAGGCAAAGAGACCAACTCTTGCCATTGCCTACAGATTTTTTAGTGTAATACAGCCTTTGGGATTTATAATTCAGGCTGCTTGGGATAATGTTGTTCTGTCTAATGCTGTAACGGTCTCCCAGTGTGATAGAGTTACAAAGAGGGCAGTACATAATGTCATACACATTCATGTTTTCCAGGCCAGTTAAACAAGCTTTCATTTGTTTTAGAAGGAACCTATTCAAACTTTGGCAAAGCAAATCAATAATTGTGTGTTTCCTTTCTTCCTCCCACTTGGAATCCAGTCTGGATCATGATCAGAGATGGTGCAGGGGAAGGAGAGAAAGGGACCTCCAAGAAGTGAAATGCCTCCCACTATTAATTGAAGCAAAATGATCCCATTTCAGACACTGCTGTTCCACAACAACTATATTAATGCCGCACTTCACCCTGTAACAACAAAACAGAGAGGCCATCACTCACCCTGCTGCAGTTCCAGCTCTGGCTCTTCTCTGAGCTGGTTTTTTATCCATCCTACCCAGACAGACCCTCAGGCTGTGGCCCCAGGAGCCATCTGATCCCTATTTCTGGCCTTACTGCTCCTTCTGCCACTAATATCTGCTCTTTCTCCATCATGTTTTGGGTGTCACTGGCATCCAGCTATGGGTTTCACAGGACACTGGATGGTTCTGCACTTGCACCAGCAGCTCACTGGGACTCTGCCCCATTTGCAGCACCATGAGCCACTAGTTTCTAGCACTATTTAACTGAAATGAGCTGGATCCTGAAGGAATGAAGCAAGGTGCATGTAAAACAGTGCCTACCTTTATATGAACTTGCCAGTAGCTTCCAGTTGGTAGGTGGTGAATGGCCATGGAGGATACAACATCTGGGAATGCAGGCTCAAGGAAACGTGGGAAGTTATTGTAGGATTCTCACAAGGCAGCAAGTGCTACCCAGACTTTAAATGGACCCTAATGATAAAGTAGGTGGGCCAGAAGCTTTCTTACATGAAAACCTGGACCTTAATCAACTACACCTATATGACCCCTATATGGGGTTGTTCAGCCTGGAGAAGTCTCCGGGGACACCTTATAGCAGCCTTACGGTACCTAAAAGGGGCCTACAGGAGAGATGGGGAGGGACTCTTTGTCAGGGAGTGTAATGATAGGATGAGGGGTAATGGTTTTAAACTGAAAGAGGGAAGATATAGATTAGATATTATGAAGAAATTCTTTACTGTGAGGTGATGAGACACTGGAACAGATTGCCCAGAGAAGTTGTGGAGGTGTTCAGGGATCTCTGGAGCTATTCAAGGCCAGGCTGAATGGGGCTTTGAGCAACCTGGTTTAGTGGGAGGTGTCCCTGCCCATGGCAGGGGGTGTGGAGCTAAAGTCCCTTCTAACCTGAACCATTCTATGATTCTATGATTCTGTGGCAAGCAGTCCCATGCTCAGAATTCGTACGAGCTTGATATTTGGAGGATTTTGGGAATTTGTTAGTGGCCCCTCACTAAAACCCCGATAAAATCCTCTAGGGTAAACCTTAATTAATGGCCTAATCCTTTGTCTCATTTTGGTCACTGAATAGTCACACTTTGACTTAGTGGTAAGTTAAAAAAAGAAGTCCACTCACCTAGCTTGCAGAAGGGCAGGGTAAACTGCTGTTACCCATGTAATTCTTTAAGGTAGCATCACTGACCAAAAACCTCACCCTCAACGCTGGGGAAAGAAGGGGGGG
>JAOXJM010000012.1:15872290-15925750 GCA_026413425.1 Tringa solitaria
AAAAAAGGGGGGGGGGAAGGGAAAAAGCCCAGTAACTATCAAAAATTTACTGCGCCAATTCTCTCCTAAATTTGATCTCTTGCAGGTTGGATCCTCAATCCATCTCCTTTGTCTGTTTATCCCTCAAGTGTAAACCTCTTCAGCTTACATTGTTCTGCTGTGAGAGCTAATCCCACGTGAGTCATGGTGCTGGAATGCCAGTAAATATGGCTGTAACCATGCCCCAATTTGTTGCCGCAGATCATTTTGGCGCAAAATTAGGCCTGTTCTTATCATTGTTTGTGCAGCTTTTCTCAAAAAAGGAGCTTCAGGCCTGGCTGTGGCCTTTGGATGCAAAAGCAGGAGAAAGATTTCAAAAGAAATAGTTTGTACTTTGTTGAACTAACTTACAGGCAGTGATGGGCTTTTTAGATTCTGAAACCCCCCAAAGTCCATATTTCCCTCTATGAGGGCTACTCTCCATTTCTGCTAAGCCAGGCAAAGCCTTGCCACTTGCTAATTGTGATAGGATCGGAAAAGGGCCCAGTGTGACTGATATTAGGTATAGCTCTGTTTCCCAAAATCTGTTCCAATTATGTTTGTGTGGTCAAATTTGTTGTCCATCAATTTCATATGGAAATGAAAGGTGAATACTTAATAATTCTCTTTCTTTCCTTCCTTCCTTCCTTCCTTCCTTCCTTCCTTCCTTCCTTCCTTCCTTCCTTCTTTTTCTCCCTCCTTCTTTTTCTTTCTCTCTCTCATTCTTTTTTTCTCTGTCTTGTTCTTCTTCTCTTTCAAGCACATCTTAAAACTGGGGGGGGGGGGGGGTTGGCAACTATTCCCCAAGAATAAGTTGTCAAAAAGTCCTTCAACTGAAGTGGAATCACGAGCAGGCCCAAGACAATCCCCTTTCCTAATAAGGTTGGCCATATCGGCTGGTTAAGGCTGCCTAATGAGATCCATGTCCCTGGGGCCTGGAATGCAGTGCAGCAACTGAGGCATCTGTTTATAAGCTAGTTGAGAGATAAGTGTGTTTATCTAATATTTAATCATTTGTATGAAGTTTTACAAATAAATCCGTCCCTTGGATATTGTCCTGGTATGAAAAATTTCTATCCAAAAATACAAAGCAGGAGATCACAGGCAGTGCAAAATGCAGTCAAAGTGAGTTCTGTGCAGATCCCTCTGAAAATCACTTTGGTTTATACTACATTAAAAAAGCAGGGCTGTTTGGGCTGCATGTTTCTAGGCCTGACTAGCAGGGGTATTGCATCTCAAAATACCGTGGGGTTCTACCCTAACCCCTGCTCTGCCTTGGTTAAGGGCACAGCAGCCGGTAGCACGCTGCGGAGGGGTGGCAGGTTGTTCCCAGACCCAGCACAAAGGGGATTCTGACTCCGGCACAACACCCTTGCTTCCTGGCTGTTGAGCAACACTTCTTAATGAATGAGCCATTATCTTGAAATTGCTTCGGAGTGAGCGCCGCTGGCTTGGAGCCAACACGCTTTCCTCGTTTATTGAAGGGTGTTATTTTATTTGTGAACGTCCTTCTTTTTAATTTCTTTTAAAGGACACCAGCTTCTTCTTTCTAACTGAAGTAACGTGCAGTGCCAAGGCCAGTTTTTTAAGCCTGGGTCCCTAAACCTGCATTTTGTCACCTAGCAGTAATTATGTCTAGTGAGCATCATTCAGAAATGCTTCTCAAGCTGGTCCAGGTACATACTGGCATCGCTTCCCAACTATGTTTTCTGATGACAGCTGAGTGTGAGAGGTCAGCTGCAGGGCAGAGCCATCCCATCAAAATAAAGGAGGACATAGATTTTTGTTTGTGTGTTTTTGGGGAGAAGAGAATTTCTTCAAGATTTCTACACAATGGTCACAATTTCACTGCAAACTCCTTGAGTTGGGTAAAGCAAATAGATTGCATTTATGTTTACAGCACACAATGAAGGAGTATGTATTCACACCGGGGGATGATTCCATTAAATCTGCTTACACTGGGTTTACGCTTACGCAATGCAACGCTTATACATTCTTCTCCAGGGCAGTGTGCTGGGGTTGTGATTGATGAGGACAGTGCCCTCGAGATCCTGCGCTGACAGAATCCCATTCCCAGCAACTTGGGTGGACTACAAAAGGCAAATGAAACAAGAGTCCAAAGCACGTTAAGATTTTAAAGAAAGTTTTCTCATCCTTCTGCTGCGAAAGCTAAGGCAAATGCAATGCAAAGAGCATCACCTGAGATATCTTTTGCACTGAGCTACTCTAGTGGGAAAAGCCTTATATAACTGCAAATATATGTAAGTATCTACTTTATATATAAAGATATATACAACATTTATTTTTATGCACGTGCATGAATGTATTTATATATGGATGTATTGTTATATGTACTGTGATGGCACTGAAATACCCATCCTAGAGAAAGAAAACCTTTCTTTTTTGAACATTCCCTAGAAAATCTGCCCCCGAAGTGGGACATTCCTTAGAGGGCAGCTTGTTATGCACCTTGGCTCCATTAACACTAACCACTATCTTTCTCATCATCAACAGCAGCAGCCTAAAGGGATCTATAATTCACTGACAAGAAACAATTTAATTACCTTAACTGTTGTAACTTGCAGATCAGTCGGCACAGCGCCCCAAGATAAGCTCCATGAGGGGTTGTACCTGAGAGCTCCTCGACTCAAGCACTTTTCCCAGACGAGCCCATGAAGCTTTGATCTGGATCCAGGTCCCTGCCAGCTCAGCACAGCCCGAGAGCCCAGCACCGAGGCAGAGGTCCTGGCTCCGGAGGCCCTTCCAGCGCTGGCCTGCAGCCACAGCCAGGTGAGGACCCAGAGGTTTCTACATCCCTCAAAGCGGAGCTCAAGACCGCTTTTGCTTGATCTGTTTCATGTGTGAAATTCCTCCTGGCACACATCCTGAGTGGCTCCAGAAACGTGATCCTTCGGCATCCCACCACCTGTCGTGTGATGTATGGAGTCGCTGTAATCCTACATTCATCGTCGGGGGAATATTTTCAGTCATCCAGGCTTTGATCTGTACTTGGATTATGCAGATGTTTCAAAATGAGTCTAAATGTAATGCTGAGCATTATAAGAACATGGCTTTTTGTTTTGTCCTGAAATGAGTTGGGCTTCTTTCTTCTTCTTGGAGCCTCCTCAGGAAAGAACCCATGCCAGATCAAAGTTTCTTATAGCACACAAGGATCCATTGTTTCAAGAACTGCTACAAATTAGCAGCTGCAGTTAAAATAAAGGGTGGAGGTATTTTTCTTAGCCTCATTTAAAATTGTTTGGGTTAATTACCCCAAAGTACATTGATAAAATAAAAGCCCCTTAAGGGCTGCACATTGTTGTTGGATATCAGATCAGGCCATGATGATGTGTTGGAGGCAGAGTGGGGCTGAACTGCTCTAACTGCTCACCACAAGACCGCTTCTGTTGCCTCTGGCAGCTGTAATCAGCTTTAGTGGCGGCACCCGAGGATTTCTCCCAGAGTTAATGAGAAGACCCACTACATACTCAGACAGCAGGAGGTGGGACGGGAGGCATCCCTCTGGCATGCAGATGTCTAAACTAGATCCTTCACCCGTGCCTGAACCCCTCTGTGCTTCTGGATGTAGGAAAGAGAAACCACAGATTGGGTCAGAAGGCCCAGAGGAGGCTTTTGTCGCTGTGGTGCTACTCCCCAGTCTTGCCCTCAGCCTTGCTGCCACGCAGGCAGGGACAGCCAGCCCTCCTCCTGCTCTTTGGTAACCCTGGGGCTGGAAATGGAGAGCATGGTGGTGGCGATGGGCTGAGAGGAGCAGGGAAAGGTGTAGCTGCCCTCGTCTAGCAACTTGGTGAAGGAAGCTGTTTCCAGCCTGCAAGGCTTGAGTTCTCTCTGCGGCTTCGCTTCAATTGGCAAAGGTGTGATCCTGCTCTGGATGAGGATCTCTAACAATGGTGGAAATTTGTGTTGTCCACATGGAAGTGTGTAAAGAGGACTCAAATGCAGCCCAGGGGCTGGGGTAACCCACTGGCACTACCAGTGAGTGGTGGTACCCTCTGCCCAGGCTGGACATTCCTCGGGGCTTTCCTTTCAGCTTGGGTTTGTGCACTACCTACTGCAATGGCCAGGTAGCCCACGTGTGTGCTCTGTACGGAGATTCTCCTGTTCCCAATAACAGGACAGAGAAGCACTATGCAGAGGCAAGAAAGATCTGACTCCACGGAGCTCGCACTGGTGCCTTCCTTTTGCTGTCCTGGAGGTCTTGAGCAAGGCTACAGAGAAGGGATGTCCCCTCGCTGCAAAGCCCGGGGTGTCACTCAGAGCTCGGCTTGCCAAACCTTGGCGTTCTGGTTTGTAGGAAATATGGGTGTTTAAAAATGTGCATTCTGAACAGGTATAAACCCAGCTATTTTCAAAGTTACCTGCGGTAGGGGAAGTTGGAAGAAATCTACTTGGGAAAAGTAATTAAACATTTTTTTGAAACACAGTTTGAAAGCAAATAATAATTTACACTTCCTTAAATGTTGCTGTTATTGTCTCATTATTTTAGGGGAAGTCACTAGTAGAACACAATGTAAAAACATAGCAGTTCAAGTATTATCTTGTGGTCATCACATAATCGCAGGGAAAGCGGTCACTGACGCTGTCCCGCTTCCCGTTGCAGAAGTTGGGGCAGCTGCTGCTCAGCATACACAAGGGCTGCGTTTTCTAGCTCAGAGTGTCTCCAGTTAAAATTATTTGCATCCAGGTTGGCTCATGGTTTTGATCATAATTTCTGGCACACTCTATCCCTAACCTCTTCCCTCTCCTGAGGCAAATCTCGCTGATACAAATTGAATGCCGTTTTCCACTAGGTCTGGTTGCCCTGGAAGGGAGTGTGACGCCAAAGTGCTGAGGGAGCAGGCTGGTGCTTCCAGCCTTCCCATGGCCCCATCCCCAGTGCTCCTCCAGGACAGGACCCTCACCCGCACCCCACGGCTGCAGAGCCATTATGTGGCTTCACTTCTGCTGCCCGAAGGGATGGGGAACATACTCCAGGGTGTCCCAGCAACACGGGGACAGAGCACAGCGCTAGTGAAAACAGCCATTCAACCTCCTTGAGTAACCCTGGTGCCGATGAAGCTAAGAGCAGCTCTGAGATTGAGCCATTCGACTCACAACCAGGACTTGTGCTTGGGTATCTGGGCCTGGGTCCAGGAGAGTGGGAAGGTTAGGGATACCTCACATTTCTCTATTTGTGGGAAGTGAGTTAAAGTGCATACAACTCCACTGCACTCACTTAACTTATTTAGGAGAAAATCACACAGATTCAGCTCAGACGGCATCCAGAGCACTCCCAGCCTTTAGTCGTGGTAATATGAAGTTTCATTCCAACTTTTGATGCACTTCCCTACTCCCTCATTATTTAAAGTGTGGTTTTACTCTAAAGATTGACTGTATAAAATTGGCATCTGCTTCCTTAGCAGATATATTCCATGTGTGAAATCAGAATACTGGTCTGGTGACTTCAATGGCAAGAATTTTTTTCACATGCTCCATTCTCGTGCTGATGATGCAGAGGCTAAGTTGCACTCCTGCATCTCAGGCAGCAGCAGCAGCACTGCTCATACCTTTTGACCCTAAGCTTTTAGCCAAGTGAAAGAATGGTGGACTATTTTCTTTAAAAGAAAAAGTGGTGATGAAGAGGGTATTTCTTTTGATGCACCTCTGTTAATGCACTAAGGGTATGCACTGGTCACAAATCACAGGAAAAATCAGACAAAAGGGGATAATCTCTTTTCTTACACCTCTAACCCAGTCAGACACCCTTTCTTTCTTGTGTAGCTTTTTATGTTGCACTATTGGGGTGTTTTTGTTTCAAGGACTTCTTTTACATCTTCTTTGCTAGCTCCCCTTGGCCGCTTGGCCTCTTTCTCAAACACATAAGCCTTTGTAAAAGGAGAGGCAGTAAAAGCTCTCCCCCTTCTATGCCTCGTGTGTACTTTCATCTGGGGTAGTGACACATACTTCTGTTTGATGTGGAGGTTCCTGTAGGTTTAATTATATGGTTTCTTGTGGAATGCAATCATTTCTTCAGCTATCAAGTGGTCGTCACTGTGGCTGGCCAAAGACAGTATTAAACTTCATTAATACCTGCTCAGTCAGATTCTGAGCTCATTCATCACTCTGCAATCCCACGGAAGACAAAGACGGTCCCTGGTGTGGAGGGCTGGGGTACAAGGGCAGGCACCACACAGGGGTGACACAGCATAGCCTGGTCTGCAGCCTGTTTGGGGCTGGGAATGAGACACAAGGAGGGGGACCGCAGCTTGACTTTCAGATCTGAAATGACTCTTTGCCTAACAAATCAGAAAAAACAGTGGTCGTTTGAGAAAGAACTTTGCCAAAAAAAATCAGGATAATGGTATTAAATAATTCAGAGATTTTCCCCTATTTCTTTGGAGAAATCAAGCCCAGCTTTTGTGGAATTTGAGGAAGATTGTTTTCTCTGGAAAGGTTTTTTTGGGGGGGCATATAGCTTTCAGGAAAGGATAGTGAAAAGCTTTCATGGATGCTGGGTAGCTGGTGTGCCTGCATACGATGCTCACTCAGCATCAGGGTGCTGGGGATTCTCCAGAGTGGCAGGCTGGTCACACAAATAGCAAAATATCTGCTTGTGCCTTATTTAGAGCTAAACAAATGGAAAATGAATGGAAAATACAAGATATTTTATCTATGTAAGGACTTAAAGACCTGACAGTTACAAAGCTGGGTTCAGCTCCGTGCCTACTTCCTTCTCTGTTGTAGGAGAGCATCCTGCAGGATGCTGGAACCTCCATGTAGGCCACCTCTTCCACGTAAACTTGGTAGTAAAATAGGTGCCCTCTCCCTGAGCTGCCCTGTACCCCCCTGAGCCATGAACAGCCCCCTTACATGGTGTGGGGCTTAGGGCAGATGGGGATCTGACTAATGCCAGCTACACTAAGTCCTCCTCTCTTATAGTCCCTTCCACTTTATGACAGACTTTATTACTGCAGCTGTGCTCTGGCCTCATGGTTTCAATGATTTTTTTCCATAATATTCTCAATCCCTTTCCTGCTCATTGCTCTGGGTGATTGGTTCCTTGCCCTCGTATTAAATTATGCTACATTTTTCTGCAGCAAACTGCATTATACTTTATTACAAGCTGGTATTTACCATCTGCTGGCCCAAACTCACTAACAAGTCAAACCCTTTTGAATAAAAGGCAGAGTTTGTACTGCCTCCAATGCAATACGCTATGGACCCAAAGCACATATTTATTTCATGGGGTATCCTGCAAATAAATCCAAGCAGGTGCCAGGGCATCCTACAGAATTTATCTGTGGCAATGTATTTGCAGGATTTGGCTTTTCCAAGGCAGACAGGTAAGACAAGAAGTTATTACAATCTTTTTGCTGCCCTCTTCTAGTAATTAAAATCTCCTTTCACAAGTACATTTTGCTTCTTTCTTCTAAATCCGGTTTTTGATGTTGCTTCCAGTTTGATCAGTTTTATAATTCAGTTAGTCACAGGCTTTCCCCCAGAGGGCCCTTAATTGCTGACTGCCTCAGAACCACTGGACCATTACGCTGACTGTGTTTATTGGGTTTCTAAAAGGTGCTCAATCCCACTGTCCAACAATTTGCTACATCTGAACCCGCTGGAGTCCTAAGAACCATAACTGTCCCAAACCCAGGAGCCCCCCCGGCTCTTCCCCACTTCCCTCTGCAACGCCTGGGAGAGCAAACGAGCCTCACAGGCAAGTTCCTCCATGGGGAAGGACAGCTTCTTTCACTGCTTGATTGCTCCACTGAATCTGTTTTAGCCTTGTTGCTTTAGTTGATCCAAGTTTGAAATGTAAATTGGTCTAAACAGACAAACTTCCAGCTCAGTCTTTGGTAATGGTGGTGTGAGGGAAGGAAGGGTTGTGACGATGGTAAGAAATGACCCTGAACGTTCAGGGAGCATCTCGTTATCCCCGGCTGAAATGAGGTTGCTGTGAACTGGGGCTTTGGGAGTAAATTAAGAAAGGTTAGAGGTGGCCCTAGGCTGGGAAGATATTGAGAAGGGCCAAGTGGAGTGGGTACCTCAGGCTTTGTCATGAATTCACATGCAAAACCCCTGTGGCAAGTCACCTTAGTTTAAAAGCAGCCAGCTGAAGCTAGCAACCCGGGGAATATGTGTCTGAAGCTAGGTGTATATTATTTCTTTATGTTAACAAATGTGCATTTTCTCCCATACATGGGAATGTGTAACCCTTGAGTCTTGCTTTGCAGCTCCTTTACCGAAAGGGGTACCTCTTAATCACAGCAGTGTGCGTAGCTGTGCACAGAAACATCTGTGTGAGCCCCGGACTTGGCTGTGTTCTTCTCACCCTGATTTCTGCGCTGCTCTACACCCCTTGACTGTGCTTGCAGTGCAGATTTTTAAATGGCTTGAAGTGTTATTGAAACGGGGCTTGTAAGGATAGAAACAGCTTCCACAGACTGAGGAATACAGTGTCAGCAAAAGAAAACTATGTCTATCAGCAGCATAACTGTATGTGTGACATGATGTCTTATAAATGTGTCTGTGCCACAAGACAAAGCACTTCCATGTACATTTGATACATTTCAACTATTTTAGGGCTTCTGGGTTCTGGTCAAGTTTTTCCACTGGTTGGCTGAAAAAGAGAAACATACACATTTAAAGATAAAAATATACCATTGTGTGTAATAATAATACTCAAAAATATTATTATATTATTATAATACTGCATTATAAGATATCGTTATATGGTGTAATGTAATTATAAATATGTAAATAAAAGCATGGGCATACTTCAAATCATCCTGCATGGTTCTGTTCAAGAACAAGGGCTCAGCCTTCCCCCTTCAGCTGTATAGAACATAGATAAATAATAAACACACAATTTTTTGCTCATCTGAGTCCCACTACCTGAGTGCGAGCGACCTGAGGGATAAGGAAATAGGGGAGAAGAGCCTGGGTAGAAACTTAGGAGTATGAAGACAAGACAGTTTCTAGAAGCTTGTGTGATGCTTTGGGAAGTTTGCAAAAAAGCTGTGGCTTCACAGTAGTTTTCTTAATCATCTGCAGTTTGAGAAATTACAGGGAAATACTGGAAGCTGCAGTGACACCAAGTGTGATAACCTCTACAGAGAATGTGCAATCAGCTTCGCTGACAGGAGTAAGGTGCTCTAAATGGCTTAGAAAATATTTTCCTAAGCCTATCTCCTGGTGAGGGTAAGGCATGAAGTTGTCAGAGTCCCATATCTTCTAACTGGGTTCTTTTAGATGTTCCACACGAGGAGGGTTTGATGTTTGAAAATATTTTGATGTTTGAAAATAGCAAATTTACTTGTTTGTAGGTACTTGACATTGCATGGGATTCTGATTTAACAGAGTGATACAGCAAAATACTGACATCACAATGCAAACTCAATATAGCAATTGCAACGTAGAGTAGGATCACACTGCAAACATGATTCCCATTACCAGCTGAAGGCAGCTCAGGATTGATTTTGTTGGATGTTTAATTTTTAGACTTTGTATTGGGCTGAGCTGAGCCACAAATACGTTTCACTTCCCCCCTGCTAGCCTGGCTGGCGCAGGGAGATAATACTCCCTATTGATTATTTTAGGGAAGGACATTTACACAACCAGCTGACCCACTCAACTGGTACTGCTGTTTATCTAAAACAAAGGCCACCCTCCGGTCCCTTTTGTGTTAAGTTCATCTTCCTTTACAACAGCTGTGGTCACTTCTACACGCTCTCCTGAGTCTCATGAGCACATCACCCTTGCCTATCTTCTTTGAGCCTTCTTCCACCAAAGGGGTGGGTAGGCTGGCCACAGGAACCCCCCAGGCTTCAGAGCAGGCAGTAGTTGCACTCATGAAGTGAATAAACGAATTAATACACAAATCATTCCTGCTAGCAAAGGACAGTATCCACACCTGTATGTTTTAGAGGCAGGATCCCATCATCTCCACCTAATTTTTAGTAGTTATTAACCAAAACACAAAGCCCAGGCTAAACTCTTACTTCTGGTGGCAACCACTGGAACCAGGGCAAAATCCAGCCTGACCATGTGCCCCGGGTGGCGAGCTGTGCTGCCTGCCAAGCCCCCGTGTTAAATAAGCAGAGTCCTCTTCTGTAAACCGTGCCATACGCTGCGTAGCTTGGGTCCCCGCCATCAAAATAACACTGTCCAGCATTTTTTTGATGGGTGGTCATCTTTCTGGGTTTTGTAAGCCATTTTCCCTGGCTGGAGACCATACATGGCTAAGATTTATGTATATTTACTTTCGATGACCTATTTGCTAAATCGACAAGATTGTGCACGCAACACAGGGCATCCAGAGCTCATTTGTCCCAGAATGGGCGAGGAGCAGAGAAAAAGATTGAAGATTAAACAAGTGAGACCAATATTAAGAATCATTTTTTACAGCATTCTTTTGAACGAATACACTTTTACAACATATTTTTCTCCTAAATGATGTGTTCAGGCAGAGGCCCAATGTTGTAAAAAGACACATAATTGGCACTCAAACAGGCCTGAATTATTGCCTGGTTGGTGTAATTTTACACCTGTCACTGCCCATACGTTTGGAAAGAGCGAAAAAACCAGACCTGGGGTTGTTTCCCTGCTGGTTGCCTCCAGGCTGCCCTGACACGCTCCCCGAGTTTACGGCCAGCCTTTGTGAGATGTGGGGCCTGCAGGGGCGAAGCCAAGAGCTCATCTCAGGCTCATCATCGGGGGGCTCAGCGAGTGGCCTCCGGATGCGGATGCCGCAGGAATCACACGGCTTTTGGGGTCTGGCCCTCCTTCCCCATCTCCTTTTGCAGGAGGCAGAAGCCCACCCCATGGGAGGGACGCCGGTCCCCATCCCCTCCTCACCCCGCATCACCCAGCGCGGGCGCGCAGCCGGGCAGCAGGCTGAGACAGCCGCCTCCGACGGGAAGCCGCCTTCTAAGGGAACTTTTAATAGATAATTTGTTGGCTATTTTGCTCCCTGGCATTCGCTGAAACTACCTAGCCTGTGGTCCCAGCTGCTTGTCTTGAGCTTAAAATATACAAATATAAGAATAGAAATCCGTAAGCCCTGCCAGCCAAGGCTGCCCAGACGTCAGTGGCGTTTATCTAGAAGAATAACAGCCCAATCCTCCTTAATTTACCTTCTGGTGGCTGGGAAGAGGAGGCTGGGCAGTACGAGTTAAAGAGCCTGGCCCCCTGCCTGCCACCATTTTTGGGTCCAGGCGAGCTGCAGCTTGCCTCAGGTTGGGGGGCTCCTCCTCCCAGAGGCAGAAACCCCACCGGGAGCTGGAGATCAGGCCCTTGGCCATGGTGCTCAGGGAGCTTTCTGCAGGTGTCCTGACCCGGGGGGGCTGGGGATGAGGGAAGCAAATCAGCTGGAAACTCAAATCATGAGCCCGGCTGCGCTAATCCCCTCTGCGGAAATGCTTGTCCAGGTACCTTGGGGCCCTCGGCGCTGCTTCTTAATCCTTCGCCTTCGTTTGACCCAAACGGATGATTATTTTTTTCTTCTTCCTTTTCCAGTTAGTCAGTGAGTCAGAAACAAAGCAGTTGTCTGCAGAGCTCCAGCTACAACTTTCCTCAAAAGCTTTTGGCTGATACAGCTGGGTCCAGCAGCTGCTGCTTGTTAATGCAAACCCGGGCAGAGCTGCCCAGGGCGGCAGGTTCGGGGTGGGCAGAGCAGCCTTCCTCCCGTGCCGGGCTGTCCCGCCATCCATCGCAGCCCTCCTGCCTTTCCCAGGCAGGTTCTGGTCCCTCTCCTGCGCCTCTGAGGGAGGGGGTTCTTTGGCAGAAAGGTTCGAGCATCAGCACAACTGGCATTGCTTTAGGGCTGTTTGCTTAGAAGATCCATTCAGCAGAAGTTGGCCAAGCTGCATTATTAGGGTGGAAAATCAGGGTATCATCCATTTTTAATAGTTTTACAAGGCTGAAGGAAAGCTGGCCTCTCTGGCTGTAGGACTGACACATCTCTGAAGACAGGCTGGTCAGTCGGACCCAATCAAGTTGATTTAAAATCATGATATTTTCTAGAATAACTTCATTTGGATACTTTTTCCTTTCAATTTCTATGTCTCATTAATTACATTAATTTCCTATTTTCCATTTGTTTTCCTCTGCAGTGATGAGAGCAAGATAATTGCATCTTGTGAACTGACATTTGCATTTCTTGCGTGTCCAGATGGTAAGTCTCTAAGGACACCTGAAATGGCAGGACCCTTGTGACAGCAGCCGGGCTGTCAGCGGGGCCCCTGTGGCCTCAGAGTAGCAATACTGAACAAGAAACAATTCTGCACATAATGTATTTTGTCCCTCTTCGGTTTAAATTTTTTAATTTCCTGTGGCCGTAAGCCACATAAAGGAAAGTCTCACTGCCCTGTTACCTAAGTCCTATATTATGTTCACACCTGTGATAAATATGGAAGACATAGATCTGTGTTTCAGTTTCTATCTGTAAATTCTAGCCTAGAAAAGTAGGGAGATCTGCAAGCCCAAGCCACCCAAAGTGAAGAGGGGGCCTTTGAGAGGGAAAGGTTTTCTAGCACAAGCTTTCTCATTGTGAAAGGCTAAAATTATTGCTCTTCTGTGATTTATAGTGCAAGGGCCTTCAGTCTTATAGAGCACCTGGAATATTCAGCAGTAATTCAGAAACAGGGAGGCGTGTTTTTGATACAGCATATCACTGCAGAATATACAGCATCAGAGTACCTGCACACACTGTACACACTAGGAGGTTATCCTGAATGTGCTACTAATGTCTGTAAATATATTTGCTGTTGTTGGCATAATTCACAAGCACAAAATGAACGTGGCTACAACAAAGCCCTCCGGCTGCTCCATCAATTACTCCTCATTTTCTAGCTGTGACTTGTATCTGCTTCTATCTTCCCAGAAACCATGAACGATGAGAGATGAGAATAATTTAATTTATGGCTTCACCGCAAATTAAGTCTTAGGTTACAAGTATGTAACCTTTAGCGTCGTAACGAAGCTACTCATGCAGCAAGGGTCTTCACTGAACAGAAACAGAGGGGGTCTACTTCTGAGTGCCTCCAGCACTTCTCCCCAGTGAAGGGCCAGGCAGTCCTTAAGTGTCTCTTATACACTGCCTAGAAAAAAAAAGCCTCCTGTGAGAGAGCACAGACCATCTTTCCTCTCACCCAAGTGTGTCAGCAGTTTAAGCGTGCTTTTGAGCTCAGCTGTTCCTCTCCTTCCTCCCTGACCCCCAGTTCAGCCCGTGGGGCACTCCTGCCTCTCGAGTCCACAAAACCAGTACTGGGCAAGGTTTGCTCAGTGGTTTGAAAGAACGCTGCCGTCTGCTAGCAGGGCAGAGCAGCCCTGAGCCCTGCACCTCTCTGTCCCATGATAGTTTCCTTTTCTGTCTCAAATCTGCACACTGCACTCCTCAATCCATTGCATGAATGCGGGGGTCAGCATGAATAAGATGTAAATCAATATTGAGATCTAGAAGCGATGCCTGCTCTGCTCCTGGTCTACTTTAGATACATGGACACTCTCAGACCTGCAGTCTGGATCTGGGTGCTCTGTATTCCTCTAAATCTGTCACTTTGGCCTCCAGCTTAGTCACTGGGCAAAACCTCTGACACTTTCAGGTATAGGTGGGTACCCGTAGCTCTGCTGTCCTAAGCCCCAAGAGTAATCCTGAATGCCCTGCCCTTTCAAGTGTAAAGTTAAAGCCATTCTCTGCATTCTCTGACCTCATGGGGTTGCTGGTTAAGTTTCATTCTTTTGGGGGCATCTAAGCACTGGAGCAAGTATTGTCAAAGCTTTATTGAATGATTTCCAAATATAAGTGTCATAGTTGTAATAGGAAGCAGTGGGCCACCCTTCCCACCCCTCCTTGCAGTCTCTGGCACCTCTGTGGTTGCTGTTGTGCATGTTTCCACACTGCCTGGTTCTGGGGTGCAGCCTTCCCTTCTGCCACTCCTCTTCCAGGCGACCTTCTCAATGTCCAGTGTACCCAGACCACATTTCAGACACCTCTGATAATGCCCTGTGCTTTAGTTCCTCTTTTTTTGCCTCTTCTTTTTCTGCTGCTAAATGAGGAACCTCATTTTACCCCAGTTACAGCTACATCCCAGTCCCAGATGGGGCAGGGGATGACATTTATTGATGTATATAGACCTATGCAACAGCCCTTGCAGCTGGGCACCCGATCCCTTTCCTTTAGCAGAAGACATACGATGAAGATACACCAGAAAGACCACCAGAACATAACAAGTGATAAAGTCCCTATCATCAGAGCCCTTAGGTGGATGCTCCTTGTGGTGGCAGCTTGTGCAGGGTCACTGTCTCAGGAGAAAATGCAGCTATTGCTGTAGCCATCAGAGATGGAAAGGTTAATGAGATGTACTGGATACAAGCTCTGGGAGAGGCCAAGGAAGATTGGGGTTTATATGTCTTATATTCTTGATGGTCTCACGCGGCTTCTCGGCACCGTCAGTAAATACCTCCTCGTGGTCCCACAAGAGGATTTAACATCCCAGAGCTTGCTTCTGGGAGGCTCTGCATGCCCCTGGAGCCAGCTGGTGGCCCAGGCGGCCCGTCCCAGGCAGCGCTCGGGGTGCCCCAGGGCTGGGTCGGGACAGTCCAGTGCGGCACGAAAGCCGAGACACGAAGCTAGAGGAGAACAAAGGAGAAATGGCAAAACTGTGGCCGTGGGTGCCCACGGAACATGTAATCGTGACCCAGGCAATTTTGCCAGCATCGGTAGCTGGGACAAGCATTTGGTCTTGTTTTTTTCTATCACCAAAAGAAGGCATGGAGTTCTGCGTGGAATAATATTAAGGGCTGATTGATTGCAGATTAAGAGCCTGAATAGAAGCTTAATGACGTCAATGGAAAGATTCTCATTGGCTTGAGCCAGCCCCAAGACTGATTCAACGGTGGCTTGTTTGGTTTTTTTTAAATGCAATTGTTATAATGTAAAAGCTTCTGTTGGACAGAAATATCTCGTAGAAACAGAATTAAGAAGAGGCCCAGAACAAAAGGACAGATTTAGCTGCTGAAGATCACTACTTCATCGTGGATGTATCTTTATGTGGTGTTTAACAACAATTTACTTCATTCTTTGGATGGTACAGAGGGAAAGCTCCGGTGTGCTGGGGGACAGCTAGCATTTTGAACCTGGGAATTTCCCTGTGTAGACTAGAACAGCTCTCAGACTGTAAAGGAAATGCTCTTTATAAAGATTTTTCTGTGCCCCTGAGGCCTGCCTGCTGCTGGGGAGATCTTTACTGTCCCAGAGCGATTCTTTTCACCCCCATGTTCACGGGAGCGTGTCATGCTTGGCACAGAGATATGGGTGGTGTTTGCAGGAAAGACAGGGGCCCTGTCCACTCTTGCCTGTAGCACATATTACCCATGAGAAGCACACATATAAATATATCCAACTTTATATTACACGTTATTGTCCTCTTTCTTCAAAGGTAAGGAATTTTCATGAAGTGTGTATACATCTGGTATCGGATCAATTCAAGATTATGATAAAAAAGATTATTTATAGCTCTGCATTGACATTTGTTTATTGTATAGATGACATCACCATGCCAGACTGTTGCTTTAACTCAACATTTCCCGCTTTTATTGCATTTGTGATCCTGTATATGACCACAGAACAAATCATTAAAGAGGATTGCATGAAGGATAATGAGTACCATAATACTGTTAAGCCTTGCACACACTCTTTAGCTGGACTTAAATTCTTTTGATCTGTTGAGCAAAGTTGCAAGAAACAGAAAATAACAGACGTTGAATGACACATTTGCTTGTAATCTCAGATTTTCCAAATCCCCCTGGTGTACCTGTGTTCTCCTTTTCCTCACTAATGAATTCTGACACTGAAACAGATGTTGCCCTGTAAATTCTCTTGCATTATTTTATTTCCCAGCAATGCGGCTGCTCCAGATTCATTCGGTAAGAGGCAAACGCTCTAATATGCTGACCCCTTTGTCATGTCTTTTCTCTTGCCCTCCTCTTGCTGTTTGCCAAATCATGGTGGACTCCACCCTGCATCATGCAAGAGTGACATGGGAATGACCAGTTTTTAATATAAATCAGTGGTCAAGTTTCTATTATTTTCTACACAAAAAAAAAATCTGTTGGATAATTTATTAAAGCAGGTAGGAAAAAGCTAAAATATTTTTATAAAAATCTATATTTCTACATTTTATTTGCAAATTGGCAACCAAAGTATGCAGTTGGACCTGAGCCTGAGCTCCATCACAACTGCCAAATTGGGAAAACAGCTTTGCTGTCCCATCCCCTGTGAGCCCTCCTGCAGTGCCTGTCCAGCCTTGGTCTCCAAACCCACCAGGGACCACCCAGACGGGCACGGCCACCAGGTTGGCTGCTGCTGGTCCAGCCGTCACTGGGCTCCCCATCCACATCAATGTGCCATCACGCGAGCCGCAAGCCAGGGCAGCCCCTATTTCATTGTTGGGGCTGGAGCGTTGTTTTATGTGACTTTACAGTTTTGCTTGTAAAACACCTGTAGCTGTAGAAAGCAGCCTTTCTACCAAGGGACTTATTCTAGCCAATTTTTCCTTTAGTCTTCTAAATTTTACAGAAAAGAGAGGTTTATTTGTGCAAAGTAGGAAACTGATTGTACTGGCTCTGAAAAGTTTATGTAAGGCACTTCACTGGCCCTGATTTCAGACTAATTGGCCAAATTAAGTTGCCTCAGACTTCTTTGAAGTATGGCATGAAATGCACTTGTAATTAAGGCAGAAATATTATGGCACAAAATCATTTCATGCCTCTGTACACTGGATCTGCAGCAGAGTCAGAGGCTACACAAACTGAGGGTGGCCCTCCAACCTCCAGTCAGTCTGTTCAGATTTCTGAGAAAAGGCCCATTTGCCAGATCAGGACCTGTTGATCTCTTTTTTTCCTGAATAACCTCTGTTCTTCCCCCCACTCATCACTTTGCTTTTCATTTTCCTTGTACTGCTCTCTAAATTTAAGAACTTCCACATTTTTATGATGTCTTGAAAGCTTAGGTTAACAAAGAGAAAAGTGAAAAAGTAGGGAAAAGTGCTACCCTGTGGCCACCACTTAGTTTATTATATTTGGCAGCAAATAAGAAACTCAAAGCTAAACTACCAGAAAGTTGAAATACTTTGAAAACATTCCACAAATTGTGAAAAATGTAAAAAAATGTTCCCCTCAGACTTTGAAAAATGAAAATATTTTTTATTCCATTCTGGTTAGTTTTTATTCTGTTCTGGTTTCTTATTGCATTCACTGAAAGTCATAAAGTCATAACTGTTTAGGCCTGATTTGTCTCTCCCGGTGTGGCCTGCAAAAGAAAGGTTCACAAGCATCCTTGTGGGTTTGCTGGCTGGTTGTCACTTGGGAGGAGAGATGTGGATGTTTGTCTCTCTGTCCCATGGGAAAAGCTTTGGTGGCCAAAACCGATGGTTTCCCAGGAAAAATCAGAAAAACTTCCTGGAGGTGGCCTGCCCTTTACTTTGTGGCCAGCTTTGAGTCCATGTCCTTTTCCTCTGCTCTGGTCCACCTGGCCACAGGGAAGCATGACTACCCAGGACGTGCAACAGCAGTGGCCTTCACTTGTTCCATTGCCAGGCATCACAGGGAAGTGCTAAGTGAAAAACCCCTCTCACCTTGGGCTGTTGTACATGTGGAATTCAGGAATGGTGGGAGATCAAGGCTCAGCACTGCCTTTGGTCCTGGTCACCCCGGGGAGTCTTGCCTGCACCCGGGGCAGGATGCTGTGCACCATGCAGAGGGGTAAGAAGGAGCACAGCCTGGTATTAGCATCTCCATCATAAATAGCTAGCACAGAGGGGCTTCTGGATTCACAGACGTCTGCCTATAACCACTGTAAATCCAAGCTCCAAAGCTTTCACTTCCCTAACACCAATGGCAGTTTTGCCTGAGTCAAGGATTGCCATAAAAACTGAACAAGCGTTTCACGATCTGCCCTTCTGGCATCTTCTCATTTTGTCTTGGCTGCTGCCTATATGTGCTCAGGGGACACCTCTGGAGCTCAGCTTTTGCTGCATTTGGCTGCTAGCTGCTAGCTTTCCAGCCTAAGATCATGTGTGACTTGGCTTGGGGACACATCACATGGAGCTTTACGTCAGAAATGGTAGTTTGCCAATTGCAGGTATAATTAACACACCAGAAAAAAAACCCAAACAATAGCTTCAAGTAGCCTCAAGCCAAGTTGTGGGTAGAATATTAAATGGACTACATTTTTCAGAGCGTATAGAGAGAATTAAATCTGTGGCTGGGGAGTGGCTCCGGACAACCTGAGGGGAGCTTTGAAAAGCTCATTAGCTTGCAATGCTGAGATCTAAACTTTGGATTTGTTGGGCTGTTGGAGCCCCAGGAGTATTTCCTGGGCTTTCACAATTTAGACTCAGCCTGATTGCTCCTGTACTCACTTACCTTGAGAATGATAGAAGATGGCGAATGCTGATGTGAGGCTTATCAAGGGTTCATGACAGCCCGTCCTGCCCCCAGAATTAATAGGGTAGTTGTGCACATAAGATACTCTCTGGGGATCTGGGAGATTTGGCTTCAGTTACCAGCTTTGTTATGGATTCTGTGGAGCCTGGCTTCTCTTGTCTGCAAAGTGAGGATAAATAACAGTTCCCTTTCTTGCCTTGTGTCACTGAATGTAATGACTTTAAAGAAAAAAGAAACTCCTCTGGCAAAAGAGGCTGTCGGAGCTTGATGCCACTTGGAACTAAGAAACACTTGTGATATAACTCAACAGGCACGATGGAGGACTCACGGTCAATCAGACAAGGAAAACCAGCTTGGGATTCAGGGCAGGACAAGAATAGAATGAAAAAACAGGTAATAATAATCATTTGTGTACATATAAAGTCACAGAAACAGAGAAAAACTGAGGGGAAGGTATTCCAACGAACCCTTAGCCCTTCCCAGCACTCAATTCTGTTCCCTACAGATATTTGTCTAGCCTGCTGCCAAAGATGTCCAGTCCTTCCATCAACACATTTCCACGCCTTGCTTACGAAAGTGGCAAGATGCAGCATTCACTGCCTGACTGAAGTCAAGCTGCTTCTCCTTGACCACAAGGCCTGCTACGCCACCACAGGATGAAATTCGCTTTATTTCATAAATTTGTCTTGATGAATCCATGCTGAGGGCTCTTCATTTCCTTGCTATTGATTAAAAATTTTCCAGAGGATTAAAATTAACTACTAAAGGCCAAAGTCTTGCCTCTTTTTCAATAATGTGAATCACCCTGGTTACCTGCTCACAGCAAAGTCAGATAAAAAAAATTGTACAGCAAATTTAAGTCTTTTGCTAACAGTTGCAACTTTGCTGAGCTTTGAAACAGGGCATTTCTCGACATTTTTCATTCTCTGATTGTATCCATCAAATGGCTTCCTCTTCTTCTAGTTGTCTCTTGGTAGCTACTACTTGATGTATGCTGCAATACTCTTTGTTTTCTCCTCAAGAAGGACCTGCATGTCCAACAGCTCGTGCATTTTGTCAGCCACATCAGCTTATCTAATAATGATGCTACTTCTCTGTACAAACTCATTGTCCCGAAGACTGTAGGCCACTGCCCCTTCCAAAGCCACCATGGTCATGCCCCCTTTCAAAATGTTCCTGTTTTGCTCTTGCCTCTTTCTTGCCTCAGCCTTGCCTCTCTTTTTCAGATGTTATGCTTAATTCACACAATATAGTTTCCACTTTTTTTTGTTTCTCAGTAGCACCCAAAGCCACTGTTTTAGCCAAGGTAGTCATTACCCTAATTAGGATGTTTGTCCTTGTGCCCTTACTATCAGTTCTTTGAGGAAATGCCAGCTCTCCTTGGCTTCTTCTCTTTCTTCCCTTCCCTGTAATGTGTCAAGCAGTCGTTTCCTCCATTTATTTATCCTTAGATATGCAGTCCCAGTTGATGTACTGTCAGAGAAGTTCTGTGCACATCCTGGGGGCATACTTTTTCATTACTATTCTCATAAATTAAAAAGAATGTTGAGACATGATTAAAAAATGTAAATCTTTTGCTTGTCTTCATTAGGGATTCCATATAGACTGGAAAAATTTTCAACTTCAGTCTCAGGGATGAGCAAATAAAAGAAAAATTAAATATAAATTCAATAAGTAATCAAATGTAGCTTTTCAAACCTTCTGGTGAAGTTTAATAAATCTGAGTTACTTAGACACATGTTTATCATATAAATATTTGTAGGAACATGGTATACATCAAAAAAGTAAAATTTGCTTGCATTCCTATAGAGACATATTGTAAGGTGTGAGAAGAATGTCCTAGTCAATAACTGCCCTTTGCTTTCAAAAGCAGAAATATGTTCTCATATAAACAAAAGAACAAGCCAGTAAATGAAGGTTATTTCAGTGGAGGAAAGTAACAGCTAATCCAGGAGTTAGATTTTTCACTGCAGAGAGCATTTTACAACTTTGAAGTTTCTTTCATTCCAGAATGAATATTGCAAACGAATCCTAATTGTGAAAAAATACAAGATGGTTAAAACATCTTGTGCTAACAAAAATGAAGACTTTGATTGAAATAAGCTTTTGGGAAGGGGTTATAGTTTATAATACAAAGAAAAAGAATGATGATATCCAAATAGAAATATGTTAAATGTTATTAAAATTATATTTCCATTTTTTACTTCAATTGATTTTTTTTTTAATTGAAGGCCAAAAGTATCCTCAAGACAGTGAATTGTAGTCAGCGTTTTGCAACAAGAATCTTTCCATTGGAAGGCTTCCAGCCAGGTCTCCATTTCAGTTCTGTAGAACATATAATTGTTTTTTCCATCTAGTTCTAGTCTATCAAATGTATTTAAATCTCTATTATGCTGTCTGTTTAATGTGGGTGGCATATTTTATTAATTTTAAAGGCTATTTTCTTGTTTCCAATTTTCTCAGTGGAATTTTGTAGTTACTACCCACAACCAGAGGTCCAGATTTTGATGCTCTTATTCTTGCTCTTGCACTGTGGCATGAGCTACCTGATGCTTGTAACCACAAGTCTGCTGAGGTGACAGCATGCACATGGACTATGAGAACATTCATTAATTTCATCGTTACTACTCTCATTCAGCTGTAATGATGAATGAGAGACAAATTGTTTTGTCACTGGCAGAAAGAATGATGATTGTAGTGCAGTTAGTGTGTAGATATGACTGCCGACTGCCTGAAACAGAGAAGTAAGACAGCATAAAACTCTCTTGTACACACAACTTGCTGGAGATTTCCCAAACGCAAAAGTCAGTGACATTGGCTGAACCCAGGAGTGACAGGAAAGCGTTCCTGCACGGCACCACCACAGACCTTGCTCTGGAAAACTTTTTTCCAAGACATTATTAGCAGCAGGAATAGCAGAAGTGAACCAAGTTCCATAGTGCTGGTCCAAGACTTGGGACACATACAGGATGGTAAAAAAAAAATTCAGATTGTGTTATGACATCTGGAGTAAATCTTTGAGTTACTATCTGGCTATTAGGAAGGTTAGCACTTCTTCTAGGAAAGTCAGAGTCTGAAGACTCCTGGAGACAGGATATTGAAAGCTTATGCAAGAAGGACCTATCTGAAGAATCGCTGCTTCACTGTGTTTGTGCCAAGGTCCACGCCTACACACTAAGCCTTTCAAGGGGATCCTCCTTCGCTCTAGCTGGATGCAGTCCTATGGACCAAACAGCCCTGTACTGTTGGGTGCATGGCTGGAGCACATTCCCATTTGTTTGAAAGGGGTCCAATTTCCATCTTTCAAAACTCCTCTGTGATCCCAGTCAAAGCATGGCGCACGGAGACATTTGCTTCAAAAGTCCCATCCTGATGTGCACTGTGTGGTAAATGGAGACACAGCCAGCTCAGGAGTCTCCCACCATCTGTTCACCTGGCACAGCACAGGCACTTAGGGAGCTGAAGGGGACAGTGAACCCCAGCTTTTATAACCCATCTGGTAACACTTCCACAACTTCTCACAGTTGCAACACTGATGGCATAATTTTCCAGCTTTAACGGCCTCCAGGTCCTTGAAGTCTGGACCTTTTTATCCCTTGATCCCTACAAACCAACCATGACACCACAAAATATAAATTAAGGTTATTCCATGTTCTACATCCATGTAAGGACACATCATGAGGTGTCCCCTTGCAGAACTTGGGGGCTATCACTAAGGACCCTGAATGGAGCCAGCTGCCTGCTCCACCAGCATCTTGAGGCCCACCAGTCCCCTCATGCAGTTGAGCCATGCCAGTTGAGACCAGACAGAGTACGTGCTAGATGGTGACTGATTAAATAGGGGTTATGGAGTATTCCAGGAGGCTGCCAAAATGCCTCATGATTAATCAAAATCTTAAAAAAATTCAGAGAATCTGAGTGCTGCAAAATCTCACTCTGTTTTTCATCTCCCAAGAAGGTAAACAAATTAGTCCACTCCACATCAGAAGTTAATGGGCTTGGAAGACCCTGGAGCCAACAAGCTTTGTAGCTGTTCCACTGCACTCTCTTCCCAACATCTCCTGGAGCGCCTCCCTCAGCCTGCCCACCCTACTCCTGGCCATCACTCACCACCTCTGTGCAGTGGTGGTCCTGGTTGTCCTCTCCAAGAGCTCCCCCAGGAGATGCCGGGAAAAGCCCATTGCACAGGGGTGACAGAGGCACAAACACCCAATGGCAGAGGGACAGGACTCCTGTCACAGCATAGCTCAGGCAGGGGAGAGGATCCGTCTGGTTACGGAAGTGAGAGCAGTTGGGTCATGTCACATACATAATTCATGAAGATCTACAGCAGGTAGAATTTAGCTTTTTTTGTTCAGAGCTGCTCCTTCCCTTCTCTCAAGTGAAGAAACTCAAAATATTCATATTCTTCCTTCTGTTGCCTGAAATGTTCCCTGGTGACTCCAAATGTCCTGGGAACAGGGTAGCTGACTGCTCTGCCATTTAGTCTAAGACACTAAGACCAGACATCCAGCAGTCAGCGTGCCTCAAACATAGGGGAAGAGAAAGCAGGACCTGCCCTTAAATTAGGAACTCAAAAGCTGTAATTTGGGGCAGAAAGGTGGAGCTGATAATACCAGTTTTATTTGTGGTGGGATTGTCTGAAAACCAGAGAGAATGTGAAGCTTGTGGTGTTGGGATCCTTGGCCTGGGGTCTGCCTGCACCCCTGACTGTTCCTCACGGTGCTGCAGGAAGCCAGCACTGTGCCGAGCAGTTTGCTAATGACTATCAACTGCTTCATTGCACGTACACCTGACCTGCAATTTGCTAAATGTGTGCGTTTGCTTTCTCCCTTCCCAGTGCCAACAGTCATGGGATGCTGGAAGCAGCTGGGAAAGCAGTGTGGACACCAGCCATCATCCAGGGCCAAGGGCCTTGTGGGGTCTATTTCTGCTCATGGCAGGCTGAAATACCCTCTGTCCTGGCCAAAGCTGGAAGGAGCAGAACTGTGTTGTCCCGGCATCACAGGCATTTCTGCCTGTTATTTGGTCTCCCCCGTGCTGTTTCCTGTGGTACCTTCTCAGTCACAGCTTCTGTGACCCCTCTGCTTGGGGTCCATCTTCTCCCCACAGAAACAGAAAAATGAAAGAAATGAAAACATATTCCTTGCCGAAGTTTGGTTAATCTGCAGAGGGTGCCAGACAGGAAATTTGTACATTGGTCCTCACTGACATTGCAAATAATATAAACTCCTTATTTCCTCCCCAGCTGTCTGGAAGCTTGGCCCCTTCAACACAATGAAGGGAAATGTAATTTTCTCTTTGTTGTATTGTTGGAGTTTCTCGTTTTTACAGCTGCTGTTTGACTCCCCCTGTTTTTTTATAAAAGGCCCTTGTTTCTCCTCCTGTGCAGGTTACCTCCCAAAATATAAACCTTTGGGGGATTTGCTGCACAGTCCCCAGCCCTTGCATCCCTGCTGGCAGTGGCCATTGTGCCTGGAAAGGGGAGAAGAGCCACCAGCCTGGGGTGCACCTCACCCTCCAGCCCCCCCCGCCACTTCCCAGTGCAGCCCCCACCAGGGACTCCTCCGAAAGATGCTGGAAAACAATAACATTGATAATAGCTGATCTGGATGCACCTCAAACATCCGCCCCATGATACAAATGCTTGTGGTTATCCCACAAACCATCCTCCCGACAAATGTTTTGAATTACGGGCAGTTCCAGGAACGAGCTGTCAGGAATGGCCGGGAGCAGCTTTCCCGAAGAAGGTAGCTACCTCCAGCCAGCTCTGCCATGCAGGTGAAACCCTGCCCAAGCTGCCTGTCGCCCACCTTCCCACGGGCAGGCACACAGAGGCACCTCCACACGCCGGGGCGATGCAGACGTCGGCTCCGCACAGGAGGTGGGTGGGCACCGGGCAGAGGCAGGACCTGGGACCAGGACACCAGAGCCAGCAGCTCTACAGTCTCCGAGGGCAGCCCAAGGGACAGGGCATCCTTGCAGGTCCTGACAGTCTCCCAGGGCCATTCCCGTGTTCTCCTCTGGACGCGACAGCATCTCGGTATCAAACTTCTCCCGGTGGGAAACTTCCCACGCAGCGGAGTTTGATGTGGCTCTCACAATTATCACATTTAGGCTCCAGTCTGCAGACTGGGAACAGCAGCCTGAATTAACAGAGTCTTTAGTACCTTAATAACCTTGATTAATAGAACTGAGGGAAGTATATAATCACAATAAGGCTGCTATATACACACAACGGCAAGGTTAACAAACCATTGTCGAGCCCTGGGTAAGTCAATAGAGTGGAACTGATTGGAAGCCAAGACAGCAGGCAGATAATCATTAATCTGGATGCGTGATACTGAGTTTAAAGGCCAGATGTTACCTGAAACCTGTGCAGATGCGTGGGGTGCCTGGGAGGGCACCGCAGCCGCTGTTAACTTACACCCCTGCATGCGGAGCAGGAAGAGCTGCATTCTTTGTGATTAACCCAGCTTGAACTCTGAAATCCAAGTCCCAAATATTTGCAAGAAAATTGCAACTAAGACAAAGGATTGGGGTTTGAAAGGTCCTTTAGTTCCACAGTGTGGGACAAGCTTCCTACAGGGCTTGGGGCAAGACCCTTCACCTCCTGGGACCTCCCTTTCCCATGTTCAGAGTGTGATTCTTCCACAAATGTACTTCCTTTGCATGCCTTATTTCCAGGGGGAATTTTTAGAAGGGAAAAACAAGAAGGCAAAACTAAGAAATAGCAAGCCCTAAAACTAAAAGTCTGAGAGAGTTTTCACTTCACAAAGAAGAAGAGCAAAGCTGATGGCAAAAGTAGCAAACATTTCCAAGTTCAAAAGAACTCTTTGCCTAAATACCTGGGCAGTGCTTTGTTACCCAGCTCATACACACAAATACTGTACGAGAAGGCACCGTGTTTCCAGCAACCACAGCTTCACAGCTGCAAATTTCATATGTGGAGAAAGAAGGTCTTATATTCTGAAGGCTTTAGCAGAGCTGTTTTCCCCAGCATTGGGTGGCCAGTAAAATACTCCCCTGTCCTTTCCTCATCCCAGAGCAATCATCAGGGTCTCCAGAGGACAAGGGAGGGTGAGGGAGGCACCGGGGGATGTGGTGTCCCGACAGCGGTGCAGCGTGCCCACCCCACAGAGAGATGTGGGGAAAGTCCTGGCACAGGGGCTCCCGCAGGGTGACCCCACCAGCACCCCTCGCTTACACAAGTCACACCAGAGCAGACTAGTTGTTTTACCCTTGTGAAAGTGCTTCGTCTTAAGAATAAAATATTGTTTTACCCTCTGCCCTGCTGCTCCGCGTAACTCCAGTGTTAGCTTCCACAACTATAACAAACCTCCTTAAGCAAACAGGTTTTAAACTCTGCTTCCAAACCAGGCTGGATAAGCAGCAAGCACCTCTGCCTCTCTTCCCCCCTTGCAGGAGCATGCGGATGGACAGCCCTGAGGGTGTCCATCAAAGGTGGACGAGCTGCTCCCAGGAAGCTCACCAGGGCGTGCGCTGGATGGGTGGTATAGGGGGGGACATCTCCTGGATGGACAGCTAGCTGCTTTCCGAGGAAGGTTGAGAGACAGGGCTTTGTCCTTTCACTTTAAGGCTCAGCCTGAACCGAGTTAATGGGACATTTGTCTCCTTATCTGCACAGAGAGGTGGGATATTTTAATGGCTTGGAGCCGGCACAAAGTCTCTGCAGCGTTCAAAGCTGTGGAGTTTGGGTGGATCACTTCCCCAGAGGAGGGTGAATATAGCCCAGCTGTGGCTGCAAGAGGCTGGGGTGTTCCCACTTGTGACAAACAGAGCTGAAGGTGTTAATTTTGCAAGGTGGCAGTGGCTGTTCAGGCTCTTTCCAAGGTGGGGGTGAGTCTCCCCATCTTCTCTCCTGGAGGCAAGCGGAGCCGGCAGTGGGGCAGGGAGGGGAGGGAGGTGATGGAAACTTCCCAGGGGAGGGTTATTACAGAGACTGAACAGGCTCTGGTACATCCAAGCACAAGTAAACGTAGCAGTGTCAGGGCCGAGTGCCCTGTTTTGTCTCATGACAGCACCTTCGCAAACATCTCAAACATGTGTTTTCCTTTGTGCAGCCTCACACGCTGCTCCCCAGCACCCAACAAACACAAGATCCTTTCTTTTTAAGCACAGCCTTATGAGGAAATATTGTTACAATGAGCCGCTGCTCCAGCCTGGCATGAAGAGAAAAATGAACACGGAATAGCTGGGAAGTGAGAGTGGGCGCAAAGTAGAAGTTGCAAGGAAAAAACAAGGGCAGGAACAATTGCAATGGGTCCCAGGAGCCTGGCAGGGAGAAAGGGCCCTCAGATACTGAGAAGTTCAGGAGATCTCTCAGGAAGAATATGCTGTGGAGTTAGTACAATCTGGTTTATGACTCTTTGGATTGAGACGGCCATCAAATATGAGAGGGCTAACTTTTTTTCTGAGGTGCATTGAACTGTGTTGCTGCTGTAGCACCAACTTCACCAAAAGGAGCTGTCGTGCCGCTACAGCGTCTGTCCTGTGGGGCAGGAGCCTTGCAGAGCTTGCATGAAAACACGGGACCAGTATCTCTGAGCCCTTGGATGTGCACCTGCTCTGCTGGACATCTGAACAGGCCTGACTCTAGAGAACAGGCGCTTAGCATGCTCCAAAGTTCCCATCTTTTGAAAGACATACCCACTAGTCATCCCAAACCACCAACGGTTTTGCACATCCTGGCCTCAGGTCTCAGTCTTCTCAACAGACCCTACTGCAGCAAGGCTGGCTGAGAGAAGCAGCTGATGGGGACACCACGTAGCCCCAAAGCCATGGATTAATTGAGTTCAAGGACAGAAGATCACCACACAGCCTGCAGGTTAGGCACTTAGCCA
Source organism: Tringa solitaria (assembly GCA_026413425.1). Classification (NCBI taxonomy): domain Eukaryota; kingdom Metazoa; phylum Chordata; class Aves; order Charadriiformes; family Scolopacidae; genus Tringa; species Tringa solitaria. Next base: position 15,899,620 of record JAOXJM010000012.1, read on the forward strand.
GTAAAGTTTTGCCTCGCTACTTGTTGCTCAAGCCCACAGGCATGAGTTAGATAAAGCTTGTGAATCCACCAGCAAAGAGCAAGGTTCACCACACTAACAGTGGCACCCAGTTCCCCAGCCAAAATCTCCTGTCAGTGGAGTCAGGCAATGTCAGCCTGATGTGGGGAAAAATTGCTTTAATGTAGCCCCAAATTAGACCCCAGGTATGTGGATAGAGAAGACGTCAAAGCAAGGGAATTCTCTGCCTATTTCACATCCTGTCTCCCCAAGACTTTCACATCCTGCCTTCTCAAGACTTAAGAGGTTTTTCCTACACCTGTGTCATCCTGTGGCTCCCTCCCAACATCCCTCTCAAAGCGCAGACAAGGAAATTGCATTGCAACAATCCCACAAGGGGTGTGTTGGAGAGGCAGAACTCCTTCCCTGTTTCTCTTTGATGGACCTCCAGGAGACCTTGGTAGGTCCAAGATTTCCTTAAGCCCCTATTTTGCTCCAGCCTGATGTTGAGCTCCTGCTAAGCCCCTGGGAGCAGCTGCTGCTGCTGGATCTCAGCCCTTCTTTGAGCCACAGCTTGCCAAGCCCACGCGTGCCACCCTGGGGTTGTCATCAGTATTTACCTCCATTTCCATTTGCAAAGAGCGAGTGGTTTGAAGGAAGGGGACGTTCAACTGCCCATGCCATCAGTTGGACCATCCATCTGCTGTGGGGGTCATGGTCTCATACCTGCACAGGAGCAGGGTGATCATCCTGGGCCTGGCCACCAACAGGCACTCTCCTGGAGACCTCCCTGTGCCCCAGGCATTTTGTGGTTGCAGACTTGGCAGCTGGTGCTGGCTGGCCCCACCACACACATCTTTCCCTAAATATTATGTTTTTCAGGGTGTTGGTTTTAGCTGTTGTATTTGGCAGGTTTCCTTCATTGCCCTTAGCAGCAATGACTTACTGATAGGAAGGAAAATTTGAGGACATTAGCAGCTTATTCCAGCTCCCCTATTTTGTCTCCAGCACACACACATGCCACCCCCTTACTACCATTCCCAGAAATGGGGCCAGCTGGTGAGAACTGGTGCTCAGGGCATTATATATCTGTATCTTCTTCCTTGCAGAATGTCTCCAGGATCAGACTTTCTCTCTGTGTTTTGTTTTGTTGTTTGTTTGGTTGGTTTTTTTGATAATATTCACCAACTTCTTGGTAGGATGAGATGTGGGGCAGATGAAGAGGTTCAGATTTCCCTGCTGGGAGACACGTGCAGAGTTTTTGTCCTTCTTAACACTGCAGGCTGGCATTTCAAAACTCCCTCTTCAATGCCAAAAAAGTAGCTGCCATCTCATGAGAGTTCAGATCCTGTGTGCTGCCAGCCTGTAAGGACCTCAATGGATATAACAGTTGCTCCCTGCCAAATTTTGGGAAAACTTGATCTTATTTCCATAGCTACTTTTGAATGCTTCAGCCATACAAATACATGGTCAGAAGAAAGAGAAAATGACATCTGGAGGGACATGGGAAGAAAAGGAGAGAGAAGATTTGTCTCTTCTTCCTAACACAGTTCTTTGATCTGTGAGTCTGGGTTGTTGCCCCAGCAATTAGGATTCAGGCTGAAGGTTTATAGAGAAGACGTGCAAAACCCCTGCCCTATTCTGAGGAAAACATGCAGAAGAGGAAATAAATACATAAATATTCAGTTGAGACATCAGACACTTACCAAGGCCACCCAGTGAGTTGACTTTTATTCTAGACCATCTTTCTGTTCTGTATTTGTGCGTGTCTTTCACCATGGGATGCTTGGCTCCAGGGGGGACCACGAAATACCACCACTACGCCAATGGCGGAATGAGGTCTCCCTGGCTTCACGTGCTGAGCTTTGCTGCTCCAGAAACAGCTGGGAAGCTCCTCAGGGTGGAATATGTAGGGGAGGAAAGCTCTTTGGCAGGGCTGATTTCTGAACACAATGAATGGGCTTCATCTTATTAACACTAGCTGCTGCAAGGTAACTGTTGGGCCACTGGTCCTTCCTATTTCCATTCCCACTAGAGGAGGTGAAGAAACATGGAAGAAGAAGAGCCTTTTACCCTGGATCTTCATGACATGAGGCCTCCTGGGAGGTGAAGTGAATTCCACTCTGAGCTTTGTGGGTTTTGGTCCGGTTTGTGGACGGCAGGAGAGCAGAGCCAGCCCCTGCCTCTCAGTTTGTTCTACAGACCTTGGCCTGCCTTTTGGGAGCTCCTGATGTAGTCAAGACCAACATCGTCTCCTGAGTTTTACTTTGCAAATGGAGGGACTGTACTCAAGGGCTAGTTGTTCCTAATTTCTAGTGGTTCAAGACCAGCTGGTGTGGTTTTACAGGAGAGGGGGGCTGAGTCCCCTCCCAGGACCACTGCCCGTTGGGCATTGTGCATGCTCTGAAGTTCAGCCGTGGAGACATCCAGCTCCCCTGTTTATGCTGCGGCTGCCTCCCAGACACTGTTTGAGGATCCAGGCAAGACAAGAGCACTTCTTGTACTGTGTGCAATATATACAAGTTACAGGATAACTTCTGTCTCCAGGAACTCACAGTCTAAATTAAGACAAGATTGCAGTGAGAGATGTCACGAGAACTGGCAACAGGGAGAAAGGAGGATGGGGAATAGGGACCTTGCTACAATCTCGTCCTTCTTTTAGCACACTGCCTTTTTGTTTAAAGCAAACTTTTCTGTTTTTTGGAATGATCTCCTGGCCCATCCCACTTCTCTCCTGTTTATCTCTGTCAATATCTGGTGCTTATATTGTATCTCTAGATACATAATGCATCAACTTCACATATGGTATTAATAAGCTGCGGGTATCTGCACAGAGTGGTCACAAAGAGCATCTGACTGATTGCGTTGCAGAAGGATGCCTGGGACTGGGGTTGTTTTCCCAGATGAATATAGGCAGGACATATCTGAGACCATTTTTTTTCTCCATTCCTTCTCATCACATACATATTTTCAGGACTCAAAGTCTGGACAAGCAGAACATCACGATGTCAACCAAGGGAAGACGTAAATCTCCCTAAGTAATTTTTAATGAAAAAAAATATTGAGTTACTCTGAGTGCCATAGTTTCTGGGTGGCTGGCTTTAACTTTAGCAATCCATACTTAAAGGGAAATTTTACAGTCTTAATTTATTCCAGATGCTCTCCTAGTCCCAGATGAAAGCTCTATCTTCGTTTACTGTTAATATTTTTGTCAGCAGTAGAATTTTATTGTAATACCCCATCTTATTTGTAGTCACTATTAGTCATGAGAGAAACTTCCTCTACAAGTAATCCCTGGGTCACTCCTTGAGTGTCCTGTCTCTCTCTGTTTAATTAAAAACCATTAACTGCTTGTTGTGTCCAAGACTTATCTATACAATACACATATACAATGACTTTTTACCTGATGAAAACCATTTGCTTCTAGCAGTTAGACAGAAAAAAATTGAAGTTATACTCTACAGTAACAACTGTTGGCTTTATAGCACTCTCCGATGGAATGAAAACAAGAGATTTGCTTTGAAAATAAACCTCCATGAACTTGGATCAACAACAAGAGACACAAAGGTTTACTGCAAAAACAAGAAATGTGTTTCACGCTGTTAAACTTTGATCAGATGTTAGTTTCTCACAAGGAGAATAGTATTTACACATGGCAATTTTGGTCCTTTGTAGTGAGTGATGGGCTGATTACAGAGGGAAGGGGATTTGGGGGAACATAATAGATTGTCAAACCACAAGTCTTCTGGATGACCACTGAGGACCTTCCTTATTCAATGAAGAGCAGCTAGAGTAAAAAAAAAAAGTCACTACATGGTGGGCTCCGTATGATATTCAGTTAGTATGCAAGTTGGAAGCTGCTATGGTATTTTTTTCTCGCCACTGCCTCTGATGATTAACCTGGATTTTGAAAAATCAGATCTCATTGGTCCTGCTCATGCCTCACCACCTTCCTCACAGGGCTCTGGAGGTGCTGACAGCAGTTGAGAGGAGCCGTGGGGACACACACACTCCCAATGCTGTGGCCAACTCTTGAGCCAGCTCCTCAGCACCAGCAGCAGAGGTCTGCTCTTCGGAAAAAAAAAGAGTCTTCTCTGGCTAGAGCAGTGGTAGGGATTAAGTTTGCTGCATCCTGAGGTGCTGTGTGGGGACTTGATGAGGATGAAACACCTCTTTTAGTCCTGGGCTGTATTATCACCACGAATGTACTAGGTTATGAGACACACCAATAGTGATCTCTCTGACACATGAGGCATTCCCATATTAGATCCCATAAAGGGAATGTGTTACAACATGATGGGAGCCTGTGCAACTATACTGAAGCACAGAAGGTGGTTGCTGGTTTTGTGCAGTCTCTGCTGGGCAGCCCAACCCCAGGCTGTGGCATTGCCAACACAGCCCTGTTTGATTACCCAGCCTTGCGGAAGCAGCTGGTCAGTGGTGGGGTGCATGAACCAGCTGTGTCAGAGAGGTGGAGTCTGGGCAGAGCTGTAGGATGATGCACTGTGGGATCCTGCTGTGCAAATCTCGCACACACACTCTGATTTGGCTGAGAAAACTATTACTGAGATGTCCAAGGCTGTGGATGCCCTACTCTTTGTTAATTCTGACAAACCCTAGTGAAGTTGAACCTCACCAAGATGCAGGAAAGCCCTTCTGAAAGGACTTATCTGTGCACTCTGCTGTGGTCTCCAGCAGATGAGGGTCTCCTAAGAAGGAGATGGCTGCTGGAGTCCTGCACACCAATTTGCTAACCAGTGTTTATTTCATAATTAGTGCCTTTAAGTCTTGACTAGAATCTGGTTTTGATCAATGATGGACAAATTTTACTGTAGAAGGATTCTACTCCAAAAACCTAAGCCCAGAAGAATATCTAGAGAACCTATTAAGTACTGGGGAATATGGCCTTTGTGTTGAACACTGTACCCAGAAATTTCACTGCAAACTCTCACTTGCTAATTTTAAATTGCCTCTGGAATATACTATGTGAACTGCAGCTGGGACATACACCTGTAAGAAAATTGGGATTTGGACTTCTTATTTAAAGCCATGGATGAATTTATCCCTGAAAGATGCAAGACAGTGGCTGGTGGGCGGGGGAATGCTGTCTACTCAAGGATTACTTGATTGAAGGGGTTGAATTGGGCTAGACCTCCTTTATTTGCTCTGCTCTCTGTGTCTTATGATTCTAGTTTTGGTGCCAAGACACCCATGCTACTGTGAAGTCCCAGGGATATGGCTAGAAACATAACAGGATTTATTACAAAGTCTTTGTTTATACCATCTGGATGAATTTGAGCAAGTGCAGATTCCTAAAGGGATGTTATAAATGCCCTAGGCCTCTGTTTTTTTGGATGCCTCATCTTCCTATGCAGTCTATTGGCACCTCAGGGTGTAATCAAAGATATTTTTTTTTAAGCCTTTTCAAAAGTTTCCTTTTAAGTTTACAAACATGCTTAGGGCAAGAGTTAAAGTTCAAGCTAAAAAGATATTAGGGAGATAATTATTATCCAGAGGTGGCATTCAGGTTACAGCAATAAGGAGATAAAGTTTTGTCAGGTTTCTTCTGTCCTGCAGCTGCAGCTGTGGTTGTATCTTCATGAAGTGGCCAGCAGAAAAGCACTCTCTGTTCAGCTGAGCTCTTCACTGTGTGAAGCTATTCACAAGAACATAATGGAGTCACGACCGAAGAAAGGAAGAGGAGGATATTCTGCAGCTCTAGCGTGTGTAATGAGCCTTCATATCATACAGGCTTAAAGAGGTCACAGCTCATCTGAATGTCATTGAGACACTAATGTACTGTTTCTGAATTTTCCTTTGTACAGCAGTACTGTGCGCTGCTGGTAATATCAGTGAACCACATCTAATTATGGATAGTACAACTATATCTGCTGATGTTGGGTGAATTTCAGAAAGACACTAATTGGAAGGGAATAGACCCCAGTAAGAGGACTGTGCCTTATACCTACCCTCCTTTCGCTTTGGCACCATTAACGTATGCGAGCACAAAACCTCCTGCAATGCCTGCGCTGAGAGATGAACGATGACTGACAACCCAGAAGAGGCACAGCAGCAAATTCTGAAGCAGCCTCTGCTCTTTCCTGATGTTTGTGGTAAAGATGGCAATTGGAAAACCTCATCTTTGGCTACATGGAAATTGCACATCAGTGTTTACTCCTGATTTAAAATCCACCAGATTACTGAGCTGTTCTCTGACACTGAAAAGATGACATCGCCGCTGGGTATTATATATTGCACTGTCTTTGAACCCTTTATGGCTTGAGTCACTCTGACATTTTTGAAGAGAAGAACCTTCTGGATAGTTGAAACCTGTTATGAAAATCTTCCTTTTCTCTGTTACTTTCTACAAGCCCTTTGTCTGTAAGGTGTAGGCTGATAACCACTGGTGCTTACTCCGCACTGCATTTGGCATACTTTGCGATTTGAAATGTATTAGGGGTCAGCCTGGAGAATATCAGACTTTACTGGAAGCAGGTCAGCTAGTTGGCTGAATTCCATGGTCTGCTGGTTAGCACCATCTCATGGTACATGCATGGACCATTACTCAGCAATCCCATACACCAGCAATTTTATGCTCTTCCACTTCCTTTGCATTCTGCTTTTAGTCCTTTGGTTGCTTATGGGATCTCTTTTCCTGAGTTGTGCTCTTAATACCCTCTTATCCCCCATGCTTCCCTTTTCCTGAATTTTGTTCTTTCTACCAATAGTATTTACTATTTACATACCCAGCCAGAAATTTTCTCCCATGCATGCCATTTTCCCACCTGCCTTCCTTCTCTAAAAACCAAGCCTGCAATATTATCATGTTTTAACTGTCAAAGCCTCAAGCCCCAGTGATTCTCATTTACAGGTGTGAAAAATGTGGTGAGAAATGGAGACACCTGTTTTGGTTTTGCTTAGCTCTGCAATTAAAATCTGTTAAAATGCTGGGATTTTCTCCCCCTTGAACTCTAACACAGAAAACCCAACTTAATCAGTAGCTGAGCAGCCTGATGTCACCCTGTGAAGTCCAGTCAGCTCCCCTTTCCCTGACCCATGCATGAAATAGATGTTCTTCAATGTAAATATCTGGTCCACCTGCATGGATAATCATGAGCTGATCTGCCAACAGGTGTTTTAAATGGAGTAGATAACTGCAGATCACTCACTGGGGGCTTTTCTCCCACAGCAGGCACTGACTGCCTGGCTCTTTGTCCTTTGTGCAGCCTCCAGGTATTTCAGGACAGGGAGGAAGAGCGTCTCTGGGACCTTCATCCTGCTCCAGCCTGGTTGAATTGGCACACAAGCTGGAAAGGTGCTGGCTGAAGGAGAGGAAGGGAGTCTGACAAGTAGAGTGCAACCACATGAGCCTTGCTTCCTCTGGGAAGTACGCTCAGCAAAAAGTGCATAGGCCTTTTTTTTTTTTTTTTTTTTTCCTAGAGGGATTTTGTTCTGCAGCTGCTAAAAACATAAAGAAAAACTTCAGCCCTGTGACTTTACAGTTTGTGCACTTATGTGCATATTTGAGTCTTATTCTGCACAGGCATAGGTGATGGGTTGAACCAGGACCTTAGGATTCAAGCATGGTCAGATGCTGCTCTTCCAGGACAACAGCTGTGAAGGTGTTTGCCTCTGTTGGAGCAATGGGCTCCCTCTCCATGGGTGCAGCAGCCCATCAGTACCCTGGGGTGCCCAGGCCCCAGCCTTCCATCCTGGAGACTGCGAGAAAGGCTGCTGCTTCTTCAGGAAACCAAAGGCTGTTGCCACAAACGCCAAGGTAATGCATGCTGCTTGTAAAAGCCCCTGCCAGAAAAGCCAGGCAGAAGGGACCATGTTGAACTTTGACTTCAAAATTTTTTTTTATTTGCATGTGTACAAGAAAGGGACAGAAATTTGCTGTTACTTTTAACCTCACTCAACTTTTAGTTGTGAATGGTGGGTATATCCCGGGCCAAATCCACTGGCCACACAACATGTACATATCAGAGGCTGTGGGTCTGAGCTGGAGGTGCAGAGAGGCAGTGACATTGCTGAAGGGGTGAGCAGGGCCCCTTTGTGGCCTCAGAGCCAAATGCTGCCCAACGTGGCTGCAGGGATGTCACATCCAGGTGGTGTGAGCAGGGCTGGGGTGGGCACCTCATCCTTCCATTCAGCTCCATCAATGTACAGCCTAGATGGACTCTGTGGAACTTCTCTCCTTTTTCGGCTGCCCCAGAACATACATTTCATTTGTGTGCCAACCGCAGACAAGAAATGGAGTTTCAACACAGCCTCTTTGGCGAAATGAAGCCGATCACCCCAAGTTCACTGCCTGTGGTACGCTCTCCCTCCCAAAGTGGAGTGCAGCTTTGAAAGGGCAGCACCTTATCATAAAACAAGCTATTGTTGTCTGTGTTTGAGTGCAAGCAGATTAATGATGAATCAGCTTTTTATGAATGCCTCTTTTCATCCTTTCCTTGTCCCTCACTCGTGTCTTGCTTTTGAGACAGATGGTGTAACTTCCTTTGTAACTGCAGTTCCCATTGCTCACTTCTCCTCTTGCCGCTGGGGAGCACTCCCAGGTAGGGCAGCTCATAAATAAATCTTTCCTTACAATTGCTCAGTGACATGAGCAGCCTATAAACAATCCAGCAATGTTGAATAAGGAGCTAATTCAAGCTGGTGACCCTTAAGCATGAACTGAATACACTGAATAAAGACAGCTGGGTTATAGGTTTTGCTACTTTTGTAAAACATGCTTTAAATTAAATACATTAAATGTGAACTCTAGATGTGATCCAAAACAAAATCCATGTAGAGTAGAAGTAAGAATTCCCAGATACACAAGGCTAGCAGTTGGCTGCTTAAACATGGTGAGTAAATCAATGTAATTGTCATTTCAGGATTAAAAAGCACAATGCGATGAAATCAAATGCATTATAGAAGACCCTGATTCAGTCTTTGTTCTGAATTCATTGTTCTGAAATGGCATTTCAAAGTTTCTTTTTCTGAAAGTAAAGACAAGTGTAATTTGCAATACATTTCCACAGATGGCTTACGCAGCTCCTCAGGACTTACGTGGTTAAGGTTGTGTTAAAAAAGCCCGTACACTGCAGAGACAGGATTTTTTACAGTATGGAGCCCTATTAAAAGACAAACATTTCTTCCCCCCCGAAGGTCATGGGAACTGTTTCCCATAGAGCTCTGCCCAGGAGTTTCTAGTTAAATGGCAGCCATTTTATTAAAATGTCTGTTTTCTGTCAAGGAAACGTAGCACATCTTTAACTGTCAGAAATGGCTATACAAACATGTGCTGTAGCAGAATGCAGAGTCCATATACAATTGCTAATAACATGCTCTGACTTCAGCGATAAAGGCAAGCTTATCAAGTCCTGGAGCTACCACTGTCATCACTGAGGAGCCCTGCGCTTGGGCACGGAGAAGTACTGCAGGAACAATACTATCTATCTCTGCCCTCTCCTTAGGGTTAGGCTGTGGTACGTGCTCTTGCATTTGTTATTACTGTCTTATTTTGGATGGTGTCTGTTACAGCAGGAAGATATGGAGTATCTTTTCTTAATTGCAAAAACCAGTCAAGCCAAGATCCTCCTGCAGTCAGACCTTTGCGAGTCCCTTCCCACGTCAGTACAAAATCACTGCCTCGTCCTGGCAAGTCACTCAGCTGCTCTGTCCTCCCTACGCTGGAATTTACACACTCCATCACCACATCTGAGCATGTCTCTGTCCTGAGGTCCCTGCTGGGATTAGCTCCTCACGTGCTTGCTTTCTTTTACTCTCTCTTCCAGTGTATACAATGATTAGAATTTTCTAACAACACACACATGTTGTTATATATTTAAGAGAAGGTAACATCAAAGAAGCAGAGTTTATACTGAGGGCAGAAAGTGAAGAGGTATTTCCTGGGGAAGTTCATGCTGCTTTCTTAGAGCTGCTAAATATTGTTGTTCTGAGAAGTTAAGTCTTTGGTAACCTTAGGAGTTTATGTAAGTTTATGTGATGTGTGGTGTTCTTTAACCAGTGTTTAGTATGCAGTATGAGTTATTTGGCTGGGATTCGTATGGCAACCCGGTGACAGGAGAGCAGAATACAGACTGTAAATTATGGTACACAAAGGTTTCTAAAGCTCCCACTTGAAAAGGCAGTGTTCTGTGGTATGGCACAGGTGCCCTGTGATACACGCTACCCCGAGGCCCTCTGCTGAACCCACCTTCTGCAGCTCTTGCTGTCAGGCCAAAAATCATTTCCCTTTGAGTTTGAATAGCAATTCAATACAGCCTAAATACCAGTTAAGATGCTAACACAGTACAAATATTTACTGCTGTTACTGGGTTTGGGAGACAAGTATTAAGTTTGTAGCTATGGAACTGGAACTGTGTAGCTGGAACTGGAAAAAGATCTCCTGTGACTGCTGAGAGGTCCAAGAAGTGACAGCAGAGAAGGCAGGAAAGACGGGAGAGATCCTGGACTTCAACAGATGTCTGGAGAGAAGGTCCAGCCAGGGAGTCACTTGGATTGTACAGCCTATAGGAAGAGACAGGACCGGACCAGGAGGCACAGGAGAGATGAACGGGCATGGAAAGGGAGGTCAGGTTCAAAGCACGCACAAAATCATGGAGAAAAAAGAAAGAGAAGCAGGAGTAGGCAGAAACAAAACTGATGTGATACTGAAGCAGAGAGCACTCAAACATCATCCTATAGACGGCCAGGTTCCAGGTACTGCCTTTAATATAGGATGAAGACATTTGCGAGGAGGGGCATACAGGGATATATAGCCTGAGGTAGAGTGAGAGCATTTTAGCACCAGAGCGGGGGGCAGTTTTGTAATCCTGCAAGAAATTTAATATAAAAGAGCAATATACTCCCTTTCTTATTATTGCAAACAATGAGAGCTATCCAATAATGGTATGGTCCTACGTCACGCTCTTTGAGGGTCACACAAGGAAATCATGAAACAGAATAAGCACTAGAAGGAGCCAGATGGAGCTGCCTGGTAAGAGAGCAAAACAAAGGAGCCCTAAGAATAATATGGGGAGAATGCAAAAGGAAGCAGAAAGCCAGGAGGAGCTGGGGAACGCATCCAAAACGGGATGCAGAGAGCTTGGAGAGGAGGCCAGGCAGGGCACTGGAAGCTGTCATGTAGTGTAACAAGTGGGACTCATCACCAGTATGCCTGGGATACTTCCATGAAGCTTATTTCTTCTATGGGGGACTAAGAAACCACTGCTCTGGATCACACTTGCAGTCCAACACCTTCTGTGCGAGAAGAGCCAGAAGCCATGGCCATGGAGGAATGAAGCCTGAAGCTGACATTAGGGAAAAGATGTTTCAAGGAAAGGTTTCCCCAGGAGTGAGGTGAGAAGTTCTGCCCTATGGCCTCAAAGTTTAGATCCTTCCCGTTGTTCTTTCAGTTTTATTTGGTGTAATGCTAGAATCTAAGTGGTTATTATTGGCTTTCAAAGCAACATTTAATCCTCATATTTGAAAATCTCCTCAGAATAATATTGCATTCCCACTAATTACTGCACCAAATAAAATCTGTTCTGAAGTACAGAAACTATCAAGTATATCTACTGTTTTTTCTTCAGTGTCAGGAATTCCCACTTTTCCTCTGGTTTCCCGTCTCAAAGTTGCATTGTTCTAACTGAAGAAGAAGTTATTTCAGGATTAGTTGTAAGGAACATCTGAGATGATCACTGATTGAGACATAACCCAGCCCTGTTTCTACAGAAGTTCCTGCTGACCTTACATATCATGCCTTCTTTTTATTATTTAACATATTTTCTTTTTCTGGTAAGAGACATACTCACCTTTTTTATTGACGTTATGTTTTCAGGGAGATACTTTCCTAGTGCTCTGCATGGAGATTTTTTATTTTTGTCATTATCTATGAAGATTTTCATGTGAATTTATTATTTTTGTTTAATTTGGCATCTACAGTTGGGAAAGAGCCAAGGGAGGAAGTGACAAATCCATTGGCTTAGGACGGGAAACCCTGTGATTTCAGAGCTGCTCATATCTTGTTAGAAGTTGTTTTTCCCTTTGGCTATTTCATACTAACATCCTTTCATGGGATAGTTTCTGCATTCACATCATCAAAATATACCATCAAAACATTTAACTGTCAAAAACTGACTGGAATAAGTCTAATCTTGCCCATTATATACACTACCGTGTTTACACAGCACCCAAGAGAGCAGACCTTAATGGGACATGGGGGCATGACTATATATTAAACATAACATAGTAATGACACCTTTACAAAAAGAACAGATCATTTGCCTAATTGCTCTCCTGCTTATCAACTATTTTGCCTGGAAGACAGTAAGTCAGTCACGAGTACCACCTTGTGCGTGTGTGTTTCTAACATATTTCTATAGCATCTTTCCTCCTTTGCCCATGGCACTGTGGAAACAAGCAGCAGTCACTCACACTGCCTCTTTCTCTGTCAAAACCACTGTGTATTTCAGCATCAAACAAAGGGAGGTTTCCAATTTGTTTCTCTCAGTAGCAACTCTCAGGCTCTCAAGATGCATGTTAGAGTAGAAATGGAAATGACAATGACTGCATTGATGAAGTTGTGCCTAGCACAAGCCTTGGATAGTGCTTCCAAATAATAACAAAAACATTGCACAACAATATAAATACCAGTGCCATTAAAAAGTCTCCCTCTAAAGCAAACAAGTCAGAGCACACACAAGGAGAGCTACATCTAATAGCTGCCCCGAATTGCACAATATCTAACATCTCCTGTCGGAAGCTCTCACCATCCCTCACGACAGTCTCCAGGAAGCAGAGGGCATTTTAGTCCCCAGTCCCTGGTCCCAAGAGGGCTGGGTGTCTCCGTGTACATCCTCTAACCCCCCCTTTTGTGTTGCAGCACTAGCAGGGGAACCGCGAGGATGTGGACAAACAGCAGCAAAGTTTGGAGCGAGGCTGACTGAAAGAAAAGGGAGATTAGGAAAAGGGCCGCCTTGAGCCTGAGCCAACCAGTCAAACCATGGTACTTACACAGTAAATAACTGCGATGACAACTTTGCTCACCTTTCAGCACTTGCCCCTTTTAAACAATTCTGTAGTATCTTGTGCCCTTACTCCTAACAACGTATCACCGTGGGTGTTGACATTTAACCTGTTTGTCAACAGATCAATTTACATCTCATTTCACTGGCACCCCATGCGAGAGGCAGTAAGTGAAGAGCATTTTAGCACAAGTGATGAAAGATGTCATTGCTGGTGCCCTTTAGCACTGCCCGCGCTGCCATGAAGTATAGCTACCATTGCTAACAGGGATTTGAGTGCACTGTCTTCTTCCACCCAGCAAGGTCAAAAATTTATGATTCTGACCTTTTCTCTGTCATTTGATGTTGGACTGGGCTCAGGTCATGTTTGAAAGGAATAATGCAAAAATCAAATAGAGTTGATGCAGGTTCCGTGTGAAGTGATGCAGAGAAAGGATTCCACCTCTCCCTAATAAAAAAGACTTCAACAACTTCAATAACGAGGGCCATAAATTTCCACAAACTTTACAGAAAAGGGTTACATGTTTCAAAGGGGCACATAAGAGAATTCAGGTACTCCAAGAAGATCTACATTTATTCTTACTTTATATAGTTCTCAGATTTATTTCTCAAGGTCTAAAATATATGTTCCAAGAGCAAGTTTTGTTAAGGCATAAAAGTCTGTGTTAATTAAACCAGCGTAACTTTGCAGTGCTGTGCTCTTAATGGGCTGTAAACTGATTTGACTCAGTTGGGGTTGGTCACTTTGCACATGGAAGCTAGAGGGACACACAAGCCCTTGTGCTGCATTCCCTTGATTTGACCAAGTTGATTCAGCTATCTTGCTGTCTATGCTGACAAGCCTGGGAGTTTTAATGGTAACTCTTATACTTTTCCCTAACTCTTATTTTTAAGGCCAACCAGAGTCAAACTATTTGGCTGAGGACTCCTACGTGCACAGCTGCCCGCGATGGTCTCCAGCAGCTCCTCTCGCCCCGTCACCAGCCGCTCGGCACGTGAGGGGCAGGAGCTCTGCTCTCCGTGCTCGCCAGTGATGGAGGGCAACTGCCCAGTGGCTGGGGGGAAGGGGTATTTTAGGGACTGTTGGCTCCCCTCTCACTAAGCATGACAGACGAGAGTCACAAAGTTCAGCCAAGATCAATCCTGCTAGTGTTTAGGGCTGGGGATTAGCTCAACCCATCGCAGACGCGGTGGCTCAGTGAGAAACCATTTTCCAAATAACAAGTTGCTCTTTGGTCTCGTTATCTGGAATGGTGGGGTTTTTTTTGTTTGGTTGGTTGGTTTTTTTCCCGCAAAGGAGGCCAATGCCATGTCCAACGACTTAAACATGGGCATAATAACTATGCAGAGATTCCAACACATATCCTCTGTGAGGCTGTAGTGCAGCTGGCATAGCACATTTAAGTTTAGTATATAGTTTTGTTTACTTTTAATTTATTTTCTTACTGCTTTCAACAGGAGTGAGGCATCACTTTGACAAGGGAAGAGTTAGAGCAATTCTGGACACTCACAAAACATGCTGATATGACAGATCTGCAGATATCCTGCTTTTTTTTTTTGTGCTGATGTTTTTTTGCTTTGTATCCGTAGGTGGTCCCTCTGGGTGCAGTACCACAAGTCTAAGCAAATGTAGCCTTCCTTGAAGATAGCTTTCCCAAAGTTTCTGCTAGGATGCATAACTTCACCCATCCCCTAAGTTTTGGATCCGAGTTTGGGACTTCTGCCAGAAAATGTAGTGTATTTGCATTCAAGCTATCCGTTTTAGTGTGCATACAAGCTGTCCTCTGCTGTCAGGGACTTCAGCAAGAATTGTTGCTTAACAGTGTCTTTGGAAATATCAAGTCATACATAAGCTATGAAATAGATTGTTATTGTTATATGGATATTTTTAACACATTTGAGCACTGAGCAATTAGTACAAACACATTTCAATTCCTAGTAGCTAAATCCCTTAGTTTCTAGTGTGCTTCCTCTCTGGCTTTTGTAGTCCAGCAGGAGATATAATTTGTACCAACCCACCCCGGGCAAGGCAGCAAGAAATGAGTTATATATGTTGTGTGTCTTTTTTTGCTGCCTCACACTGCCACGGTGACCTTTCTCCCTGCTGTGAAACTTCATGTCCGAATTTCCTCCCTAATACTGCAGGATGCTGCAAGTACTAACTAAAAGAAATGCGGGGGGGGGGGGAAATACAAAGAGAAAGAGAGCAGTTAAATGGCAATTAGCAAGGATAACGAGACAAATAGGAATAGCTGTTACAACACTGGTTCTAACCCCAGCAAGACCACTATGAGAGAATATTAAATCCAGTAATGTTCCTTGTCAAACCTAATGGATTGTAAGTACCTCGGCTGCTCCTTATATAGACTCTTCAAATTCACTTTGTAAAACCATGAGACAGATACACTAAACACCTACCTCTGGCTCGTCACCACTGCGGCTCGTGACTCGCCTTGTGTACGGCTGAGGTCCACCATGTCCATGCTCAGCCCTTCCTTTCTGGTCGAGAACGTGGGGGCATGGAAACTCTCCTAACCATGGAGTATCTTCAGATGCCCTGGACCAGTGCAGGAACCCATTGGCTTTGTTACTACAGGTGGCCAACACTTTTCCAGGCAGTCTGATTCCTCCAGGGAATATTGTATTTTTAATGCCACTCAGTTTTCACAGTGTTGGCTTTGTATGGAACGAGTCGACTCCTAGAAACTAGGAGAAACCGGAATCTTCAAAGTTTTGCCATTCCTGAAGTGCTGTTAGATTGAGTCCTGTGCTTCTGTTCCCCTGGGTGTCCCCCCCAGCTCGATGAGCCCCTCGGGTTTCGGAGGCAGTGATGCCTGGGGCAGCGTGCCAGCCTTAGCCCAGCACCGGACTTACACCCCGCGGTGGAACAGGCATGAGACATGTGAGCTGCAGCACCTATAACTTACTGCAGTGGAATACACCTACTCAAATGCCTGGTTTTCAGCAAAACTAAGGATAAATTTTGGTCAGCTTTTTTGTGTTTGGTTTTTTTTTTTTTTCTCGTGTAAAATATTCATTTTTACATTACTATTTACCTACTCGCCAGATATCAGCGTTTCAAACCTCACCACCACAGTAGCTGGAGAGCATTACCACTAGTACAAGAGCACGACACCATGCTCAGAAGTACAATCTTTAAACCAAGGGTTAGCCCACTGAATATTTTATGCTTTTTGTTTTGCTTTTCGCTTAGCAATTAGAAAGTGCCCTTTGTTTGTGCTCCAAGAGAATTATTGTAGTAGCACAGTCTACCAAAAAAGGCAAGAAAAGAGCTTTCATGCCAGTCAAGAGTTCTCTTTTTATTTTTCTAGCAATGACAGTGTCACAGAATAGGAGTATTTCATACGTGGGCAATTTGGAGTTTGGTTAAACAGGAATGAAACAAAATCTGCAAGTGAAAACTTGCTTTTGTAACAAAGATTACCTCAAACCCAGGAAATGTTACACAGTAAACCTCTCCTTGTTTGCATTTCAAAATAGTTGCCGAAATACCGCTTCTCAGTACTGGAAAATACCCCATATGTGTATTCCTCTCCTGCCCTCCTCAGCAGGGCTCCGGGAGCGGATCTGCACCGTGGACTTGATGATCTCAGAGGTCCCTTCCAACCATGGAGATTCTGTGATTCTGTGACTTCTCAGCCCTGAGCTGCCGTGCGTGTTTGTCAGTGGTTTCTCCTCCTCTCGGCGTGGGTCTGGAAGGAAAAGGTGGGGCAGTTGGGTGAAGGCATCTCCATCCCACCCCCAGCCTCAGCCAGCCTAGCCCCCGGCGCAGGCTATTTTCTCATCCTCGCATGACTAATATAACCACAGGCACTTCAAGTGCATGGGAATTTTTCCAGCCTGTATTCAAAGGGCAGCAGCAACCTTTCCGCTGAGGAGGGTCTTACGGCATATTTCCTATCTTTTTTTCCTTTCAATAAAGAATTTGCAGCAAGAGAGACCCCAAACCTGGCGCTATGGGAAAATGACTCTTCTCGAATCCTTCATATACCTTGAATTTCACGCCAGCACCCGGCCACACTGGTGACAGTGACAGCCTGTGGGTTTTCTCAGGCATGTTCCCTGGTTAAGCTCTGCCAAAACCAGCTGAATTCGTCATCATTTCATGGTTACTGCACAAGAGCTCACAAGACAGACAGTGGAGTCTTGCTAGGCTGTGTTACCAGCTCCACAGCAGTGTGTGGTAGCAGCTCACAAGGTTGGTAAGAGCCATTTTAACTCTTGCATGGGCTGACACTGCCTTTTCGGACTCTTCTCCAGTTCACCTGGAGCCTGGTTAACCCTGAGCAGGTTTAACTAGCTCCCTGCTGGGGCTCTCATTAGGAGCAGCCGGGGCTTTGCCGTGTCTTCTGTGCCTCTTTTTACATCTGTTTCTATGTTTCTGAGAAGCCTTGCCAAGAACACCCCAATTTATTTAGCTCTCACATCTGATTTGACTTGAGGCTTCTCAGCCCCTTCACCCTTGGGTCTGGCCAGATCATTGGAGCAGGAGTCACAAGATTTCTTAAAAAGAAAACAACAATAAAAAGAGCTGATTAGACAAAACTGTTGAAAATCTCCAAGCATTAATTTACAGACTAGATGTGGTACTTCATGGGATGGCATCTTTCCAACTGCACCGTCCCTATCACTCCAGTCAATGATGGGACAGATCAGGCGCTGGAGTCCTGCCAGCTGATCCACTAGAGCATGTTTATTTATGAGAAATGTTGCAATTTGGTAGGCTTTGACCACTACTTTGAACTTTGGATGTTCACATTGCCTGATTTTGCCAAGTTTGCACCTCGGTGAATAGCTGTGTGCTGTTCAAAATCTACAGTGATACAGTGATATCACAACAGTGATGCCTTTCATTTATAAATGTCACCGACACATACTTTGGCTACATGAGGTTTGGTAAATGGAAAGTGCAATTATACTTCAGCATGAGAAGAAACACAGAGCTGGACGAGACATGGGGGGTTTGAAGATGTTTTGCATGTTTCAATTACAATGCTGTCTGACTAAAAGCTTGATAAAAATCCTATCTCAGCCACAAAAAAACTGCACAGCCAATTAATTACTAACATTGTCTCAAATGACTTCGAAAGGAGAATGTGGCTGTCTTCAAGGCTAACATTTTAGGTATGAAGCCCCAGAGATCCTCCACTCTGCTCTGCGATGAACCCTCGGCGGGGCCAGCCCGGCTGCTGGCTCTCTGCCTTGCCAGCCCAGTGGGAATTCAGTTCTGCAAAAACCTCGGAATGATGCTACCGGCGTCAGCCCACTGCTGGTGCCTGCAAGCCAGGAGCATCACGAGCTAGTCCGTAAGACAAACATGTCAGTGAGCCGTGCAGAAACACGGCAAAGTCTTCACGGAAAAGAGAGTTGAAGCAAACTTCTAGCTGTGAATTCTCTATTGCAGTGACAGCGTGGGGCTAAAGTCCCAACTACCAGTGGCTAAAAGGCACAGGCCAAAATCAGATCTTTGTACTTGTGAAATATGGGGGAATTCATATTTAAGCCTTCAGGCCTGAGTCCTGTAGACTGAAGTTTCGAACTAGCTCCACAATATCCAGCCTACAATAAAGAAAAAAGTCTTTGCTAAACAGGGAGAAAATTTCTTGTGAGTGGCTCTCCAACTTTTGCAGAACAACTTAGGAAAATTACAGTCCTTTCCCTTGGTTTAGTTTATAACTGGATCCATGGGATAAAAATATAGATTTGGGACCAAACTCTGCTTCTTGCAACAGAAGAGATTGTTTTGTTTGACTTGTTTCCTACAGAGGTCGAAAGAGGGCAGTTATTTTTTTCACAAATCCAAATGGGTATCGAGTGATGGTTAAAATAGGAAAATACCCCAGGAGCTACGGCCTCTCCGCCTAGGTGCAAATCTGTAATTCAGCTGAATTCATTCCAGAGCTATATTAACCTGAGTGCAGGTCATCAGCTGGCAGGCAGGACACAGAGTGGGGCAGGAGAGGAGACTTGTTAAACCCTGAGACCTGCAACCGGATCTCTGCCAGCGGCTGTTCAAAGCCTGCGGAGGCTGCGGGCGGGCTGGGGGCTGGCAGGGCTCCGCGCCGGCACAGGCGGCCGCTGAATCAGGGCCTTGTGTATTGATTTATTTTAGAAAGTCCAGGACGGAGTTACCGGACAGCCTAAATATAGCTCTATCAAAATGGAAAAACAATCTGGAATCAGCCGCCTACAATCAACAAACCTCCTCACACCTCGGGCGCCAGGACATGCTGTACAACCTGCGAAAAGTCAGGTCTTCGTGGGGCAGAGAGGGAAGAAAAGTGTCAGGGGAGGGAGGATGGAGCCTGAGCGGGATCCGAGTCCCCCCTGCAGCAGGGGAGGTGCAAGGGGACTTCGGTCCGCAGGGCAACCTGGCTTCTACCAGAGCAAGAAGCAGCAATGCCCCAGCGGCAAAAAAAACCCCAACCCAACAAAATCTGTAGAGAAAGCAAATGGTAATTACATGTTGATAGAGCTCTGGTCCTCTAAAAACTTATCTGAAACAAGATGTGGAGGAAATCTGGTTTTTACTTGTGCAAGCAGTCTTGGCCAAATGTCTTCTCTTCTCTTCCCTCCCCCTTCACTACTTCACTAGAAATCCCCTTCATTACTCACACACAAACAAGGCTGTTGCCATAGAAGTCTTCTTGACTTGGTTAAAAAGTGATTCAAGAGGATCACCCGGTGGCTGAACCGGCTTATGCCAAGAGTAAGACAACAGAAACCAGCCCCTCTCTGGTGGCTGGGGCTGGGGGAGAGCCCTGACTCTCCCGTCAGAGCTTGCCAATCTTCATCTCTGGTTTTGCTCAGAAAGTGAAGCTGAACAGGAAATTATTGTGCTGCGTGACACAGAGCAGTGTATTATGCAGTATTAGGAGGATCATGTTTATGAAATGTTATTTTTCCACTTTAACAGTTAAACCTTTGGACTTGTTTTCTTAACATAATTTTCATTTTCTGCAGTTATTTCTGTTTTAGTGCTCTCCTCCTCCAAAGGATAGGATCCCCTCCTCTTGCACCGATGCATAAACTCTGCGTCTCCACAGCAGCCCTGGGGCTGAGGGAAGGGAAGGTGAGTCCTGACACACGCCAAGCGTGTGGTGGAAATCATCCCCATGTGCCTCTTTGCTACCGAGCGATGCCAGAACCATGAGCCAGGATGCTGGGGACACGTGTGGCTTTGGGGACAGTGAGAGGTGCAGGGGGGGAGGCAAAAGGAAGGGGCTAAAGTGGGCCCTTCCTCCAGTGGGTAGTGATGTGGTCTCACCTCCTTTATCTTTCAGAAACGGCCATAGCAAAGTGCTGGCATCGCAAGGGGTCCTGTAACCTGGAGAGTGCAGGATAAAATAATTCATCCATTTCTGAGAGTAAGGCTAAAACAAAATATACACTGCTCAGCTCACTGTAAACATTAATGATGTTCCTTGTAGCCTTTCTGATGAACCTCCTCTAGCTACTGCTGTGTGCTGGAGCAGCAGTTTGCCATTGCCATTGCAGATACACACCCTCCCCAGAACATTCCCCAAGCTGAGGGTCCCTCTTGCCTCAGAGAACTTGTACTTCTCATGTGCTTGCTAGAGAAAAAAAGCTCCAGAGACACCACAGCAGTGAGCCTGTCCTGCTGCTCTAGACCTGTGCACCTGGACCTAGTCACCAGGCAGTGGTGGGCTGCCCCATGGTCCCTCTGTGCCTGGGCACACACTCCCTCCCGGGCTCCCAAATGTCCTTTGTCAACAGAGTGGCAAGATGTGGGACACAGCATCCTGCCTTTCATGGAAAGTGAAGGACGGAGAGAAATGGGTAGGGTCTGCCCGCAGGAAGGAGGGAAGGATGACACAGAAGAAAAAGCCAGGTTTTTTGGGGCACATGGAGGTACCTGGAGAAGCATCCTTACCAGCTCCCCTCGGTGATGTCAACTTGTTGCTGAGCTCCTGCTGGAGGGTCTGCAGGCTGACCCTGCCCTAGGCTGGGCAGGCTGCAGTATCCAAGGCACTGGGTTACTCTCTGGGCAACGCAATGAAACCAATCTCTTGATTAGCTCTTGGTTAATTAACGGTAGCCTGCTGTACCCTGGGTGAGACAGAGGTCCTAGAGGAGATGTAGCATCTGGCTGCGAAACCAGAGGCTCTGCCCCTGTGCAGAACGTGAAACAAGGAGGCACAGGAGGGTAGTGGTCTCTCTTAGCTTGGAGGATTCGTTTGGCACCTTCAAGACATATTTTTAGTAGCCATAGTTTTGTGTTATTTTATATTTCAAAATACACCCTGAAGTTCAACATAAACCACTGTCACAAGCCTGAAGTTGAAAAGCAAGACAGGGCTTATGGTGTATTGTGTGTACATGTGGATCTAATTATCGGGGGAGCATTAACAAAATAATCTCTCTCTGCTGAGGCTTACTAGGGCTCACAAGACTTCGTCTGAGAGAAGTACCTGACATCGTCAGAGTGTTAGGGCTAAGAATTATTCACATTTTTGTTAGAGCTAAACATGTGGGATGTATACAATATATTTTTACATTCTAATTAGCATTTTCATTGACTATACTGTTCCTGGCCCTGATACTTCTAAGAGACGCACTGATTCCACACGCCACGAGGGCTGGAGGAAAACAGATACGCAAAACCAATGTAATTATGCAGGATTTTAAGCAGCTTCCACTTAACCAGTGAGTGGTGTAATACGAGTCTAAAAGCTTCAGCCAGCCTTTGATGTAAAATTTAACTATTGAAATAGAGAGACAGAGGCAGAGGGAGAAAGAGAAAAGGACTTTACAGTCTGGAGCTGCATAAATAGGGCCGACCAAACACTGTTTGATGAGCTGCCTGCCGTGATCTGAGCAGGGGAAGAGGGGAGCTCAAACCTCGGCTCGAAAGTTGTTTCCTTCCCAGACGCAAACTCAAAAGATCACCTACCCGCTTGGTATTTAATCTGCAATATTGATGTGCTAAGCTGCTCACACACAGAGTAAATCAAGGAGCAAGGAGCAGAAGATAAGTTCCAGCCCATACGGACAGTGACTCACTTCATTTATTACCCAGGGAAGTGTGGCCGTTTTGCAAGGAGAAGTGGCATTTTCCTCGCTCGGCGGCACTAAGTGTCTCATTACAGCGGGACTGCCAGGGCAAGAGACTTATTGACAGCTTGGGTTAAAAGTGCCAAGTGTCCCGTGACTCTCACTCAGTGAGAGCCAGCCTGACGCAGACGTGGCCACTCGTATCTCTTTAAAGGACACAAATACAATGCAGTGATGCCAGAAGTTCTCAGGAGTTTTTTACCTGGGAAATGATGTGCCTGAAAGGGAAAATAAAAGGATTTTGACAAGCTGCCCACGCCAAATGTGAAGTGCTTTGCTCTCTCCTGGAAGCAAGCAGAGTAAGCCTGAGGAGGTGCACCTTCCCAGGCTTGCTGGGACGCAGCTGGGCTGTCAAACCCAGCCTTCGCTTCTGTTAAAACAGGCCAGGAGCTCAAGAGCTCAGGAGACGAAAAGCGAGAGATACCTGTTCCATCACCCACACCCGCGCTCCTCCACCAGCAGCTCTCAAACAGATAATCAAAAAAAGCAAGCCCAGACTGGTATAATGCTTGAAACACGCCGTTGCCTTTGCATGTCACTGTCATCCATCCTCCCGTGCTCCGAAGCCAGCGCTCTGGTTTGAGGTGAGGCACCCAAAAACTATCGCCCATGAGGCCGAGCAGAGCACGGGGCAGTGATGTAGCCCTGCAGGAGAGCTCTACCTCTCTCAGGAGCAGCCCAGAAGCTGTGCACTGAATTTGTAAGGCCTTAGAACTGGGGCTTTTGGGATGTGCTTGGGCTGAACTTTTCCTGATCTGCTTCTAGCTTCGTTATACTTTGTTTTCCTTTGTTTGGCTGTGGCAGCAAGTTCTCTAAGTGACTGCGTGTGCAAAGCTGATTTGTTTTATTTTTGCATATCTTTGCATGGTACAAGCATGCTTTTATAGAGATAGCAGTAATTCTCTGCAGAATGAGATGTCTATGACTAATATAATCATGTAGTGTAGAGGAGGACAGCTCTGCTACAACAGCCATCGAGAAGTGGAGACACAGGATGAGGAGCACAGGCATGGGATGGTGGCACGTGATGGGATGATGCAGAGCACAGGCTGGCACCGGTGATCCCACAGCCATAAACAGCTCTACCATAGTCAGTGCAGTAAAAGTGGAGCTGGACAAAACTGGGTTTAGGGTAAAAAAGAGAACAAAGAAATAGTACTCAACATATGTAAAAGGCACCACGTAGAGTAAATTCCAATGAAATGTGGAGCTGCAGAGAGCAGTGGAGAAAGAAAAAGGTGTAAAAACCCACATTAGCAAACTTAGGTAAATGATTCCAAGTGGATCCTAGGTCGAGGAAGGAGACACCACCAACCTGAACATCACACTTCTTCCCACAGAGAACTCCGGATGCCCCCAGCTCTCTGCAACACAGCCAGCCCCACCAGAGTGAGACCATCCACCTCAGGACACGGGGGAGCAGGGCACAGGAAAAGGGGTAAAAATTAGGTGTGTATGAAACGATTTTAAATGCATTGTTCTTCTTTCTTTTTCTGTAACAGTTAGGTCTAGACTAGCAGAGACTCTTAATTTACTGTTAAGGTTTCAGTTAGCATAAAGTGAGCTTCCTCTTCACCTGTAAACAAGATTTTTAACATAAAAATTGCTGGAATTAAAGAAATGTGGTGACATCAAAATGGCGGAGAAGTCAAGGATAGGAGAGTGTCTAGTGGTTCTTCTGTGGGTTTGCTCTGGCTGTCCCAATTCCCATGATGGAGCCGTGGTACGGGGTGACTTCTGGAGGTCAGACGAGGCACGGCTGGGAGCTGAGCAGCACAGCCTGTTCCTGGGCAAGGGACAGCTATTTTGGCAGAAGGCGGCCATGGTGGCAAACTTTCCCCCACCACAAGGAGATCGCTGCTTCTCCTCATCAAAGGGAACACAGACAGATCCCACCAAGGAAATGAGAATCCTGGGACAGATGAGCTGCAACACACATTATTTATGTTAAAATACTAAAGATCAGGCCAGAAAATACTGTAGCCAAATTGATTTGGAAAGGCCAAGCTGGATTCATGAGAAGCAGGCGAGCAGAGGACGGTATGTGTATAATCTGTAACTTAACCCAGGCTGCAGTGATATGGAGACACCAGCTGTCATACCCTTCCGTGGACACATAGAAAACATTTAACATGATTTAACAGGACTATTTGGATCAAGTGATGTCGAAGTTTGTTTTTCACAAGACCTTTGCTGATAGTGTTTTCTTTATGGATATTCCCCTGCAAAACTGTGGCCAAAATTCAGCAGAATGCAATTTCTTCTCCACTTTCCCTGGGAAAAGAAAAACACTGCAGTTCAGCGGGGCTAATCATACTAGCAGGTATTAAGTCTTCAACAGTCTTTACTCAAGTCCTTTTTTTTTTTTTTAATTCACAGATGGGGAAAGGAGTATTTGCAGCTGCTAGGTTAGAGCACCTGGGAAACACCAACTGCAAAAAAAAAAAAATTAGAGGCTTGGGAGGCCTGGGAGGGCCAGTGTCCAATGCGCTATTGTGCAAACTGCACCACGTAGAGCACCGACTACCAGTTCTGTAATCGCAGCTTTAGTGAACTCCAGGACCTACAATGTCCTTTGAAAACGTAGTTTTTGGAAGGACATATCTGGTGCCGGATCCAAGTCAGCCTAAACAGCTCAGTGGAATGAAACTTATGGATATCATCAAGCTTTGGATCAATAGAAGCACAAGACTCTGGCAACTCTTCAGATGGGCCACCATTTTCAAGGGCATTGCCAATTTTGGAATACCAGATTTTTAGTCTAATGCTCAGACCTATGCCACCGGCTTTACAGATACACAGAAAAGCTGCTCTTTGCTCCAAAGACCTTACTTTCTAAACACATGGATCCCATACAGGCAAGGCTGCCACTAGAATTAATAGTCTACTAATCATGTTAGCTTTTACTTTTTAGCATACGCTGATGCCATATTTCTGCAGTCAAGTTATCTATAACATGATGAATAGTTTTGTCTGCTTCTAATTTTCAAATAATAGTGGGAAAATTTTAGATTTAGTCAGAAGAACCTGACATTATTCTATGGTTTTGTTCTTGGCGTTGCTTTCACAATTCAAAAACACTCCAGTGATGCACTTTCAAATTCTTAACAGAGACGGGGGTGGGTATACCCAAAATTTCCTGTCTCCATCATTATGAGTGGGACTCGCTCAAGAAGCGGCCTGGTTTCCTGTTATTTGCTGCAAAGCCTGGACCACAGTCTCCAGCCCAGCAGCCACCCCATGCTTTGCCCAAGGGCCACGGGGCAGGAGAGAGGATGCTGCTGGGGAATATCCCTCCTTGAGCCTTTCTGGAGAGCAGTCAAACCACAGAACCCGCTGCTCTGCCCTACTGCCTTCCAAAGCAGCTGGTGGTGGGGAGGGCGGGCATGGTGGCTCTCCTGTACAAGCAGATAGAGAGGTCCAGAAGGTGTAGTACCCTGCGGCGCTGCCACGTTCCTTGACCGAGTTGGACCATGGGCTGCCAAAGGAAAGCGCTGGGGAATGTTTTGCTGAGGTACGTTCCTTTTCCCATCCTGGCAAGATAAGTCATAGAGCAGGGCGAGTTCATTATGTTCCATGTTTGTTGATCTAAGCGAGACAGAATGAACTAAGACTGATTTTATTTGGCTGGAAAGGGCTGAACAGCAGCTAATATTAAACACCTCTCGTGAAGCAGGGACATTGGTACTGAAAGAATTATAATGACTTAATGTGAACATTAATAAAGTGTTCATGAATAATACATTTTAAATTATTACCTAGATATTGGCTGGCTGGAGCTCCAACCTTAGCCCATATTTCTCTGGCACTATTTAACCTCGTCACTAATTTAGGGAATTAGAGGCCCTAGAAATCCTAGCTGTAGGGTAATATGGATAGACTTAATAGTATGATCCATGTCCCATTCGTGCACTGTTTCTCTTTTGCTCCTATAAAAAAGGGGTAATGGATAAAATGAAGTCTATAAATGAAGTCTATGTTGAGTCTATGACTTCTCCATACAAGAAGAGGGTGGGGTT
>JAOXJM010000012.1:15925850-15936069 GCA_026413425.1 Tringa solitaria
TTTGTGGTTGGACTCTATGATCTCAGAGGTCCCTTCCAACCATGATGATTCTGTGTTTCTGAGATGAGGCATCCATGAACTCAGGCTGTGCAGTGTCTGTAGGAGCTCATCAGAAGTGCGGGAGCTGTTTTCCTGTGAGGCAAGTATCTCTAGCAGGTCCCTGCTAGTTCCGTACGCTGTTAAGGTGGCCAATTACTGAGTTGTGTCTGATGGAGCAGACAGCAAATTCAGCCCATCTCCTTTCGACTGTGACAGTCAAGATTAGGATTAATTTGGAAAACATTCCACTAGCAAGAATTTCCCAAGCAATGGATGGAGGAGGCTTGTAAAGTGACACTTATACCAGACTTCTCGTTCCCTGTTGGTTACTCAAGCATCTGTATCCGTTCCCAATACCCAGCACGGCACCATGTCCCTCCTGCACGGGTTCTTCTCGCAGCCTTGAAACCCCACCTCTCGCAAGTGTATTGGTCACACAGGGCACAGCTACACAAACAGGTCCCTCTGAATGAAGCGGAGGTGTGGATTTGCAGTGTCAGTGTAGCAGCTAGTGGCAGCTTCTCACAGGCAGCCTCTTGCCTCGGAGCAAATTTCCCTTTGGGTTTAGGCAACTTTTCACTTACCACATGCTGTGAATGGGACCTTGCTGTGGAAAACGTGATGTGATGTAAATGCACATCCCCACAGTCACTTGTTTGTATAGCTGTACCTTTAGAAATGAGACTTGCAACCAGAGCAGAGCTTGAAAGGAGCCCTGCTGCTGGCCAAACAATGCTTTCAAAGGACTTTCAAACACTGCTTCATGTGGGATTTGTAAATTGTTTTGCTGTACAAACCACTGCGGCACCCAAGCCCCAGCCTGGGTTTGAAGCATGGTTTATAGTTAAAAACACCATGCAGCTGTAATACAATAACAAAGCAGTTCCTCTGACTAAAACTGGCTGCAGTCCTAGGGGCTTTTCTCTTGCTTTCTCAGTCACACCCTTCCCTTAAATCCCCTCCTGGGTCATGCAGCTGACCCCAAGTCCCGGGCCTTTAATGGTTAGTCTAAACGAGCAAAATGATTTTCCAGACCAGAACATTTGGGGGTTGATATATAGATAAAGGCTGAGCTTTAGTACTGTCTCATTTTTGACCCATGAGCAATGCCTGACCTCACTGATGTGCCCCCAGCTGCTTTTCAGAAACTGAGCTATCAGGGGAAATATTCATCCTCAAAGTCCCAAGCAACATAGCTGTCATGTGGGTGCCACCAGAAGGCCATGCTGAATGAGCACCCACACTCCTCTCCTCTGCCAAACCCCAAGACCCTGTGGCCCTTGAGGAGCTTAAACATCTGCAGCCTTTCCACCACTCTTGGGTAGGTACATAGGTGACAGCTCTTGGCTTTCCTCCAGCAGTGTGAGCACCCAGAGAAGGTGACCAGCATGGACCTGTGTGCATGGCCAGGCACGGCCACCCCTCCACAGCCAAGCAATCCTGTGCCACACACGTTCCACACGTTCCTGTTTTCACCAGAATTTTTTCTGAAGATTGAATGGGAATGCATAGAAATACATCTTTGTAGTAACCCAATTTGAAATTTTGAATTTTTGAATGTTGTCCTTAAAAAAAAAACTCACAACAAACTCAAAATCTTCAAAGAAATATTCCCCAAATTTCTCCAGATTTTCCTCAAAGTGAAACTCCTATCCAAGCCAGGCACTTTCACAGAAACAAAAGCAGTAACAAGACTGGATAATTAACATTGTGCAGAAGCCCAGTTTTGGCTTATTGTGTTGGAAATGTTCATACTTTCAATAGCTTTTTCTTCTTTACCAGTTCTAATAAACCACGTAACTTAGGGGAAGGTGATGCTACAACACACAAAAACCTTAAGAGTTCTCCTCAGTGCCCACTGACCTCTTTAGCAAGGTAGGTGTTTGGCTTTGACATCAATCCAGACATCACCCCACCCTGCAGCCCACCTTGCAGCACACAGAAGTGCCTATGTGCTGCACAAGCTCTACGTAGACCAGCATCCACTTTCAGTGATGAAAATCCAAAGGACCAGGTGTCTTCAGGCCAAGAATTCCAGTCAGAGAAATTTATTGTTTTAATATTCCTTTCTCCCATGTCTCCATCAAGGGATCTTCAATCACTAAATCAGCAGGACTCAGCCTGCTGCAGGAAGAAAGAAAACAGGAGACGCACAGGCTGCCTAAAAATAAAATGGGGCCAAAGAGGTCCTCTGCAATAATGAGTTTTACCACAGCATGAAGATGTCTCAAGAGAGCTACTCTGTGAGGCCAACGGAAGAAGCAAGTAGCAAGAAAAGCTTGTAATTGGTGTCAGTATGACAAGAATGGGTGAAAATCATCCTGGTCTCCACATTAATGATGGAAATCTGAGATCCTGCACAGAACAAGTGCGAGCAGGCGAACAAGTCCCTCCAGCCTGGTGCCTTTTCCATCACACTGGTGACAGAACAGGGCAGATAGGTTTGAGGGTGAACATTTGCTTTGGGCTTTGCCCCTTTCTCTGTGCCCAAGGCCAGAAGGATAAAAGCATCTCCTATCTCAGTGCCCACTAGCAATTTCTCACTGCCAAAGAAGGGAAAATTGGGCTTTGCAACGCCCTGTCTTATGGATGGCCCAAACGTACCACCCAAGGGAGAGGAGAAATAGCATCTTCAGCCTTCCCACACCAGCTGTCCGGATGGGAGCCACTAGATCTGCCTCTTCCCCTAAGTGGCTCATCCAGCTCCTACAGGATACCTGGAAGTGGTCTATTTCTAATAATGCTGAAGGGGAGTAGTCACTGATGGTATGTAGTGCACAAAACCAGGGTAAAAATATGATCCAGAAGGTTTACAATCTAATTAAATAGTTTAATTCTTTATACACACTGTAAAACTGAAAATCCAGGGTAGGTCCATTTGAAAACAAAGCAAACCAGATAAATGTGAGCTGTTTCACACTGGGCTATGGGTATATTTATGTGGAAGACTGAACAAATAAATTAGTGGGTTTTTTTCTGATAATGTAAATACTCCCAAGAACACTGGAGATCCCAGCGAAGTCATCTGGACGGGGATATAATGCAGTGCAGATGTGAAAGTGCTTGAAGGGAAAGAGGGAGCGTCCAAGCCTTTCCCGAGACTCTCCTAACACCCTTCTGACAGTGATCTGCCTCAGTGTTGTTGTTGGCATGGCTCGCTCGGCAGCCGTCACAGCCCAGCTTCATAATTGAAGCTACAGGCCCAATTCATTAAAAGAAGATTTACTGGTGTTAAGAGGGTTTCGTTATAGATCTTGTTTTCATAAATGGGGCTCTATAGTGCATTATGCGTGTGATTTACAGAGGAAAGAAAAAACTTTGAATTATGGGGAGAAGTGCATGTGAGCAAGGTTCCTGGAGTGAGAATAGTTTAGTATGGAAACGACAGACAGATCTGGGGGAGAAGGAATTCAGTCTCCTCCTACCTGCTGCTGTCCCAGGAGGTGTCACAGCAAGACCCAACCACACTGGGGCTGTTGTGGTGCTCTGTAAGGCACTCTGCTCCTGCTCCCGTTGTGTGCACTACAGAAGCTCCAGGGGAGGTGGCAAAGGCATGTTAGACATCTGGGTACAGCATAATAAATAACATTTAGCAAACAGAGACTTAGTCAATATGAGCAGCAGAGTCTTGTGCATGTCACCTCTCATCCTAAAACGGATGCCTAAAAAAACATGCTCCCCAATTGCCCCCCTCTACTCATTGACTACAAAGGGAACCAGGCCCCAGACGAGGTGAGGTCCCTCCACAGGTCCTGATTTAAGCCTAACTGCAACATTCAAATCCCAGTTGCCCATGTGGCAGAATGCAAACAGCATGGCTACGTATAGTGCCATCTACAAGGCAGGAGCAACACAACAGCTGGTTCCAGATGGGGAAAGCCCAAGGACAGACAAAAACTCTTCTAGTGTCCTCCCCCCTCCCCTTAAAACAGTTTATGCCTCTTAGTCTTTATGTCTAGAGTGCAAAAAAATCAAGTAAAATATCCTGTTCCTTTACTGAACCCTTTAGATTTCTGTTACTAAAAGAGCAACTAAATTATTCTATCAAAAAACTGTGGAAGCTTCTAATTTTTATGGGTTTTGTCTCTCAAAACCATAAAAGGCAATCATGTAATTAAAAAACCTAATGAGTTATGCACAGCTTAGTATCATCCCTGTTGGAGCTGCAGAAAATCCATGACACCCAGGAGTTAACAGACTTAATAGTAGTGAACAAGGGAAATTGCTGTGTGTTTTGATTTATGATTTTATGTTATAGCTATTTTGCTCTTGCAGTATCTGGTGTGCTCTAGTGACCTACAAGTGACACTCAGCTCTTCCACAGGGTGTCCTGTTCACAACCAAGCAATTTCCCTGGCCAGACCTTCTGCACACAAACTATTTTCTGGAAACATTCATTCACATCTTCACAAGTGATTCACTCACTATAGGGATATCATAAAGGCCAAAAAAAGTTTGTAGGCCTTTTAATAAAAAGGAAGTGTGAGCTGAAGCCTTTATTGCCTTTAATTTAAGTTGTTCATGTTTCCCCAGAAATCAGGAGCTAGTTTCCAGAGGCCCTGCAGGTGTTCAAGAGCACATTGGATTTGACAGGGTCTATTGTTTGTGCCAAGCAGTAGATTTTTAAGCAACATTTGGAAATGTTCACAGAAAAAGGCAATTTTGGACTTGGACAATGGGAGTGATCATGAAAAAACCCTGAAGCTAAGTTTCACTTGCCCAATGGGAGAACAAGAAACAAAACCATCCTTGTGAATCATGAATTCAGTCAACTCAGCAAGAGTCCAAATACTGCATATTAGATAGAGGGCTGCTCCCAAATTGCTTTTGAGCAGGGAGTTATCCACTGAGTAATTATGATTAGGAAGAAATGTTCTAAGTGGTCATAACCTGCTCGTGGCCAATACACAAAAGGAAAAGAAAAAGAAAAAGAAAAAAAAAAAAGGAGAAATCATCCAAATGCAATCTTTTTTCCAAGGAGTTTATTTTGTTCTAATCACATGGCAACACTCAGGTATATGCATCCAGTAACACCCCACTGGCAAGCCATCAGCAACAGGACACTGGGAAAATCAGCCTTGATGCTTCAAACCCGGTTTTCATTTGCAAACCTCTAAAGAACCATGTAGTGGAGAGGAAGATCCTGCATTTCAAATGCAAGCTGGCTGACAACAAGCGCTTAACTTGGACAATCCCCCCAGGGGTCCACAGACGATGGCTTAAAACCATGGTTTTAGATCAATCATATCTGACAACCCAATTTCAGGGCTGGGATTTTTCCATGTTGGAACTGTAAAGTTAGAAAGAGATTAAGAAGCCTGCCTAATAATTGGCATTCCAGCCTGTCAGAGTCATATTATCACAAATAAAACTTCTATTAGATGAACAATACAAAGGCTGCCAAAACAAGTATTCATAAGCTAGGCAATACCAGAAATAAGGTCATTACACTCTGTTTTAGCACTTTGAATGACACAGCTATGTTATCCTTGTATGGCAGTCACCACTGTAGTGTCTGTCCTTCACAGAAAATAATTACTATTTTCAAGAGTCTGTGAGATTAGCATTTCTGTGAGTGAAGATCCCACCCTACACTCCCCCATACAAATCCTGCCAGACAAAGCCTGCCAGACAACTTCTTGTTCTGTTTGAAGTGTCTCTCACCCGATTTTTCAGGATTTTTAAGAGTGGCACCTCATCTGCCCAAAGCACAGCTCTCACTGGCCTTCAGTAGCACTATCTACCTCTCCAAAGACTATTTGAATGGTGTGTCCTGTGTTACCTGGGGGCAGAGGGACAGGGAGGATCCAGCTTTCTGGAGTGGTGCTGCCCTTCCTATCCCCGTGCTTCCTTGCTGCAATGTGCGCTCCCCTTCCATCTGTACTCAGAGGATGGACGGTGGGAGGTACTAAAACCAGTCTGTAAATATATCTTGAAGACCGCCCTAGCACTTCAAAAGCTGTTCTTTTGGTCCACGCTCTGCACTATTGCCACTTCTTCAGTCCTTTCTGGAGAGTGAAATAACTCTCACCCGTCTCACCCTCGCTCCTCACCCAAAAAAGAGCTCTTAAGAATTTCAGGCCATGTAAAAAAAAAACATTTTTCATCCTTAACTTGGATCTTGGAAGTAGCTCAAGGTGCATATTTGGCACGGAAAGTCTCCTGCCCAAACAGTTTGGCAAAATCATGAACAAGGAAGACTGGGGTCTTATAGCCGGGAAAACTGTTCAACCCAAATAATAAGTAGAGGTTCTAGATCTCTCCAAAATAGCACTTGATATAAGAGTTTCTCCACATAGGGTTCAAAACTAATAAGCTGAGGACTGGTGTTTTATAAAGGCCTAGAAGGACTGCAGAAAATCCTCCTGTAGACATTCCCTGAGATTAGACTGACACCAAGAGTTGTACTGAACTAAACCTGCAGCCAAAAAGTGATAGTGTCTCTTGGTTAATGTGAGTAGCCAATCTGCTCAGACTGAATCACTAGATTTCTAGTTTACACTAAAAATCTGTAGGACTGATTAATGGATTATAATTGATCACATATTTAAACAAGATGACAACATATATTCACATAAATCAGCTTCTTTTCTCCTACAAATGGCTTCTTCAAACATGTTATGGTTCATTTGCAGAAAGCCCTGTTCAGAAGAGAGAGGAAAATCATTTGTTTGACACCAGCTCTCCCTGTGTGAGTGCTGCCTCTCTCTACTTGCTTTTCTCTTTCTAAGGGCTAAAATGTGGGAACCAAAAGATTGACTCAGAAGAGGTTTTGATTTAGATACCTAACACGAGCTAGTTATGCTTGAATATTTATCATCCCAGGTGCTGTTTTGGGTTCTCTGCTTTATGCTCATCTCTATTCTTTTGGATTTCGTTTTCACTGATACGTGTTTTCCTGAAAGTCTCTTGCCCTGCAGGACGGAAGAACTCCCTGAAGAGGTTTTGTGTTGATCTTTAAAATAATACCGGCTTACACACTAAAAGACAGACACAGCTGCAGTGAAGGGCACTAGGCTTTTGATCTTAAAAAAAGAAGAAGCTGGGTTTAAAGAACATTCATTTTACGTAAATAAATCTGTGCAGAAAAACAGTGTAAGAGAACTGTGTGCCCTTTAGAGACCGGAGAAAGCAGCTGGCCTGGCTCAGGCAGGAGTGAGCCTGCAGGTGCTGGGAACGGGCCAGAGGGTGAGATTCTCAGCTGCTGGGCTCAAACCTGCCCTTGCCGCAGCGGGAGCAGGAAGAGGTGCTTGAAGAAGCAGGGCTCTTGTGGTAGCCGTCCCTAGAGAGATGTTCACCCCCTCCTGGCTCCAAGTGCTTGAAGGGAGTTGCTTGGCTCTTTGCGTCTATCAAATGCAGGTATCTATCAGGCTGGATGTTGTGTTTGCTTTTTCTTGTGAAATAAGACTCAATTTGAGAAATGTTGGTTTAGAGGTGGTGGCTGGCAGGCATTTCCCTGTAGGGCAGCCTGTGCTCTGACTTGGGTCAGCTCAGGAAAAAGTCAGATAAATGCTTCTAGAGAGCTGCAGAGGAGAGTCTGGCCTACTACTTACTTGAAAGAAGAAGGTTTTTAAATTGCAGGACTTGAAATCTTTTCTGTTTACTTCTCATTATTTTGTCCTTCTGTCATGACTATGGGTTATCTCCCTCTTCAGTGTCTTTTATATGAGAATCCTGCCCCGTCATAGGCAGTATTAGAAGGTGAGGGGAGAAAGGGAGACAAAAGGAGTGCAATTGCCATGTGTTTCCTCCCACAGAGGCAGATCTGAAGTGCTTGGCCACTTTCTCCCTCCTATAGTCCGTAACACCAAAGGGATCAGTAGAGGTAAAAAATGTTATGCTGTGCTGTGTGACTTGCAAAGGGCTGGCAATTCCAAGGACTGTGTAACGAGCCGAGGCTGACACAGCAGAGCGAATGTGACGGCACTGCCTGCCTTTTGTGTCACCACAGAGGAGGACCAAGGCATTTGCCCATTTCCCAGCTAAGACAGGAAAGAGAAGATGTGTAGAGAACTGGAAAAACAAACATTTTAAGAAAAAAAGGAGGAGAAAGAATGGAAAACAAACTCATAAAGATGTAGTGCTAGTACAACCTTTTCCTACCTTTGGATCTCAAAATGCTTCACCATTTTGCAGGATGGAAAGCACAAAGCCCATTGCAAGTTCACCAAAACTGTTGACATCAGAATCAAGGGTGAAAAATTAACTTCACGCTACTGTACTCTTGAAATGTTCCTCTTTCTTCATCCCAGCTCACCCTGTGACATGGTTCAATACAAATGTCCCATTCCCCACAACAGAGGTTCACTGAGGTCAAAGGTTGGAGGAAATCTAAAGTAAACTTGGGACTGAGATGGATTTTGGGAGAAATGGAGTTTATTTGGCAGCACCTCTTTCAGACTTTGAGAAAAATGTATAAGGGATGTGTGAGGTTACAGAGCATCTGAACAATTGATTGTTCAGTTCAGTGAGTGTTCCCAGTCATCCTGAGACCCCAGCTCCCCACGAAAGAAAAGCCAAGACACAGCTTTCCTCCTTCATTATCCAGCTGACATGCCTAATCCCTTCCCATCTCTACACAATCAACAATGCAAAACAAAGCCAACCTCCATTGACTTTCATTTTACTCACTGCCCTCAAGCTATTTTCCATACAAGTGTGAAATGTCAAATTTGCCTGTGCTGGGTCTGAAACCACAGGGCTGGGATTGGACAATTCAACTGTGGTATCCAAGTCCGATGGTATTATGGGTTACATATTTGGGACTGGAGTATAGGATGGCTGGCATGAAAAGAGCTATGGAGCTCTGGCTGCTCTGGGTTTGGCAAGTAGGAAGAAACTGTGGTTAATCCAATTTTGAAAACAGCCTCTTGTTGCTTTTCCTCCATGAGAACCATCAGTGGAATAAATCCCAGGTCTTTTGAAATATTCAATAAAAATAAGAGATTATCCCTTGCCAGAAGAGTCCAGCAGCCTGGAGTATGTAAACCCAACCTCGTAATTTGGGTATGTATCAGGCAGAGCAGAGAGTCTGGCTGCTATACGCTGGCTTTTATTCTTTTTCGGGATTCTAGGTTACGTGTCAGTCTTTCCTTCTAAAAGTATCCTGTTTTGTATAAATAATTTGATATTCAGTAAGAGTAGGAGAAATTGTGTCTGTATAGGCCATTAGTTAGAGTAAACTGATTACTAATTACTGGCATCCCAGTCTAGAAAGGGAATTAAAAACAGATGGTTTTGGCCAGAGTGCAAGGCATTAAGAGGAACAAGCCAGACATGACACCAAGGGCAGAGAGGAAGGATGGCTACAGGAAGAAAGCAGGATACTCTGAAGGGGTTTATTGAAGAATCAAATGTTGATTATGATGTTTTGGCCAAAGTGGAACTAGAGGTGGTGTGTTCAGAACCAAGAGCAGATGTCAGCAAAGTAGAGACAGGTGTTTTAAAAGGTCAGTGGTAACCAGTGAATGCGGCAACACTACTGAGTAATTTCACATATGTTTTGTTGATCGCATCCTACTCCTGGGAAATCCTCTCATAGTGCAGTTGTGGGTCCCCACACCCTCGGGGAAGTTGCTAAAGCAGAACCCACGTGCCTCAGGGGTGCTAGAAGGGCAAACTGGTTGATAGTGGTAGATGGATTGACCACCTATGAAGAGCAATGCTGAGCCATGTGCTGTAACAGGTGCCTCTACAGACCTGAAAGGAGCTGCTGAGGTCAGGCACATGCTCCCAGGTCACAGTGAAAGTGCTTTCAGGACAGATGTACATTGATACATGCCTCATAGGTAAATCCAAGGAAATGTGAGCTCCAGTGGAAGTTTTTCTGAATTTTTTTCCTCTTTTCAGGTCTGCTGAACAATGCCTCTAACAGTGTGTCACTGCCCCAGCTAGAGCAGCAAGCCACCACACCTCATGTACCTGGCCTCCCCACTCTCATCCACCACTGACTCTTTCTGCCCCTTGTCCAGGCTACAGTTTAACAGGACTTGGAGCCCACCAGCTCCCACCTATCCCACCTGTCTCCCACCCAACCCCAACCTGTCCCTGAATGCTCCTGCTAAATCCTATTGCCCTACCACAGCCTGTTTGTGTTTCAGCTGTCTCACAAGCCCCTTAAATTCCCTGAGGAACTTGGGTCTTTTTAGTCTAGAGAAGAGAAGGCTGAGGGGGGATCTGA
>JAOXJM010000012.1:15936169-15966272 GCA_026413425.1 Tringa solitaria
GAGAGTGGTAGAGCACTGGAACAGGCTGCCCAGAGAGGTGGTGGAATCTCCTTCTCTAGAGACATTCAAAACCCACCTGGACAAGATCCTGTGCAACCTGCTCTGGGTGGACCTGCTCCGGTGGGGGGGGCTGGACTTGATGATCTTCAGAGGTCCCTTCCAACCCCATATGATTCTATGATTCTATGGTTCTAAATCTTTGGTAAAAGGTGCCTGGCCAGCACACAACCCCCTCCCTGCTGGTCTCTTCCCCCACACTGCTCAGTAACCCCAGGGCTGGGGTAAAGATGCGTGGGGTGGCGAATGGCCTCCCCCCTGCCAGCTCGGCCTGTCGGGCCTGAGCCCACTTGGGCAGGCTGGTCATGACGGGCCTGGCAGGAGCTTTTCAAGGGCCATCCTTCGCCACCGCAGGGCCAAGGCCTCTGCTCTGCCTCGTACCAAGTCATCTCCCCAGGGGCCCTCAGGACTACCAGCCTTCCTGTGCTCTCTGCCTCAGCTCACCGGTGTGCCTAGGGGAGGGAATTATCCCCAGCACCACGGTGTGTCCGCCGCCACCAGGACCCTCGCTTGGGGCCCGCTGGCACCTCGGTGGCTGGGCGCTTCTCCTTGCCCTGCCCGGGCTCGCCGCGGCCCCACAGCCCTGAGCCTCCCCCGCTCCCGGCCCAGCCCGGCAGGTGGCGGTGTTGCAATGGCTGCCGGCAGCCCACCCGGAGCGGAGCGGCGGGGCCGTCGGCGCCCGCGGCGGGAAACGGTTCCGGGGAGCGGACGGGAGAAGGGCAGCGAGCTCGGCCGGCCCGCCGCCGGCCTGGGGACGACGAGGATCAGCGGCTCTGCCCGCCGGGGCCGCGGTGTTTCGCACGGCTGCGGGGAAGGCCTGAATTCGCCGGTGTAAATTCCCCCTCGGCGATGAAGCCCCGTGGTCTGAGGGACGCTGGGGGACCCCTGAGAGGGCTGTGCAGGGTCGGGTGCCACAGGATGGGCAGTAGCCTCAAAGACTCTACAAACTATGACCTCTTTTCGTCATGTTTTCCCTTATGTAAAGAACACCAATAAACATAGAACCCCCCCAAAAAACAGTAATTTTTCACTGATGGATTTTCTCTTGTGGAAACCAACCAACCAACCGATCGTGGCAGCAAGCCTGAGGGCAGCCATCTCTTCAAATGAGAAACCTGCAGCCCGTGGCCGCAGCCTCAGCACAAAATGGCACATGCCCCAGCAGCAGCTCCGGAGGTGAGAAACCCTGGTGTTTCCCCACAGACTTTGGCTGAGGGTCAGGGCACGTCTCAGAAGGGATCGGGACAGGACTGGGACAGCGTTGCAGCCCTGCGCAGGGCAGTCATGGCTGCCAGCTCTGCGGGCTGTGGTGGCATGGCGGCTGTGGCCTGGCAGCTGTGCCTCTGAGGGGATTTGTGAGGAAGGGCCCACAGTGTCTCCTCGTCTCTGCTTGGCTCCTCTGTGTGAGGCAGAAATCGAGAAGTGAGATCTGAGTCCTGCTCAAGGGTGCTGCGAGCTGGCTGGACAGGCGGGAAAAGGGACGACTCCCTGAGGTGCCACTGAGGCCCATGAGCAGCTGTCATGCCCTGCTGTGTAAAAACAGGGTGCACACCCAAAGAGGGAACATGTGCTTGACACAGATGACCCCAAATTAAGGGAGAGAGACATCACAGTTGTATTTCTTGTCTCTGCTAATGTCTTTACTCTCTTCACTCTGGAGTGTGAAGAGTCCTTCAGGAGGACATTGGGGAAGGAGGGCTGCACTGCTTTCCCAGGCGTTTCCACTGAAGAGCATAGTCAAACCCTTGTCAGAGCAAGAGCTGTGGTTACTAACCGCCTGTAAAGGGGATGTGCAAGCCAGCAACCACACTCCAGTGAGGTTCGTGGGCTGACAGGAGATCAGAGATCAGCTGCAGTTTTAAACAAGTGACTCTCCTGAAAGGAGCTTGAATTTTTTACTGCGCTGCCTGCTTGTAATTGAGTTTTTTGTTTCCCTTCTCAGCTTGGTCTCTTCGCTTTGCTGCTCCAGAGCTATTATGAACTCCTTCAACTATTTATATGGTTCAAATGTACTGACACTGCCTAAACAAATCCTTAAGGCAGAGTTTTAGGAAATTGGTCAGAAGTCTTAGAAACTGAGTCATTGGGGATGGGTTGAACGTTTTGCTTTTTTCTTCCAGCTGCCTGCTGTGTGTTTGTCAGATAGGGGTTGAACAGAGAAAGGGTTTTGGAGTTCAAACGCCTTCACTGCTGCAGCAAGGTGGAGCGTGGCACAGGATGCAGCTTATCACAGATAACAGCTGTGTGTATCAGGGGTCTCCGCTTCCCTCTCCCGTGCTGCTTGCTCGGCTCCCTGCCTCTCCCGCGCACGCTGCGTGGAGGGAGGCTGGGGTAGGATATGGTTTTCGGACCCATTCACAGCTCTTCAGCCAGCTAAAGTCTGTGTCACGGGTTATATCCTGCTGATTCAGCAGTAGAGGGCAGTTCCTATCTCAGGGAGAAGGAGAATATAAGAGATAAATCTCTTTTGCCTTAGGAGGCATGAGTTACACCTTTCAACCCTCTCTAGGGAAATGTGGAACCATGTCACGAAACTCTACTGTTTCACTGAAATAGTTAAAGCAGTATAATTTCTCAGCAGTCAACAAAATTGTACAGACATAAATGTAGACATCAACACCTACTGTAACTTCAACTGGAAGAGATATTCTGCTCCATAGAGCTGTGTGCATACCAGGCTTTGGTGGTTGTAGTGTGAAAGTCTGGGGGTGGGGGGAACCTGGAGGTATAAGCAGTTAAAAAAAATAATAAATTATTTCAGGGGAGGGGGGAAAGTGGTTTTCAAATAGTATTTTAGAAGGTTTGAAATGTTTCCACAATTGTTTCATTATTCCCACTTCCCCCAAATCCTCTTTCTAAATCTATTACCAAAAACATTATCCAGGGGTTATTAAAACACCAACACTGTAGCCAATAATCGTTTTATAATGAAAATGCAAAGTACACAGCAATAAAAAGCACAACGTTCTCCATGAACATCCCCTTATTATGAGCTGACAACTCCATGAATTTTGCTTTGCAGTACTCCAGGGGAATAGAGGATGATTTTTACATCAGGAATGTTTCTGTTTAGGATCTGGCCCAGGAGCTTGGTGGCCTCTGTTTGACTGTCCTGACCCACCTCCCCGCAGTGACTGTGGTTCCTGGGGGCAGGAGAAAGGCCCCCGTATTTTTGGCACGGTGCTGATACCCTTCAGGGGGCCTTCGGCTGGTCTGGCCAATTTCTATGAGAGCTGCTTTGGGTAAGGAGGGTGTTGCAGGAACACAGAGGTGTGTCTGCACTGAGCGAGGGAAGGAGCTGGAAAGTAATGCAGAAGGAACAAAAAAAGTTTTGTGGATACTTTTCAGCCTTGAGCACTCGAGAGGAGGCTGAGAAGGGAAGGAAATAAGAAAAGCAGCATATCACTAAGTAAAGAGCGGTGACATTTTACAGCAGCTGAAGCTCTCCTCCACAGTGTTTGTACTCCTTTCATGTGGTGTTATCAGGGTTCTTTGTGAGAGTTTATTATCGTGTTCTCCCAGACAGAAAGCAGACAGCCATCCTGTGACCCACATCCTGAGTTTTACAGCCCTCCCTGTCCTCTGCCATCTGGGGTATTAATAGTGTGACCCACCACCGGGAGAGCGGAGCACTTCCTTTATACTCTAAACGTTAATAATAATGAGAAACTGGGACAAACGACAAGCCTTCCTGCCCACAGAATGTCACAACCCTGCCTCTTCAAATGGCACGAGCTGGCGGGGTCACCGTGCTGTTGGCTCAGTGGCTTTCAGGTTGCTGCTGCTGTTGCTGCTCCAGGGAAACTGAGGCTAGCGGCTGTACCTGGGGCAGTGTACAGAAAGTGGGTCTAAGTATTCTGCAGGCTAAATGGAGTAGGGAAGGGATAAAAGGAGAAGCTGGAGCTCCCTGTTTAGGGCAGTGTCTTTCCAACCAGCGCTTCCCAAGTGCTGTTCAATCAAGGGCAAAGCAAGATACAGCTGGCCCTTTGAGTACACTGCTGCAGAGCAGTAGAATATCACCTCAAAGAGATTTAAGGGCTTTTTTCCTTTTTTTTTTTTTTTTGGCAAACATTTGCCTTCATCTCGCTTATCATTACAACAGATTTTCTTATTTTAAGGGCTAAAAGGAGGGAGTTGGATCCCTTCCTTTCTGCATCACCCCCTGAGGTGTGACACTTCTGCAGGATGATGTTAGCACCTCACTGCATAAATGGTGCAAAGAGGCTCCCAGGGGGCTGTTTTTCTTTCCCCCAAGAGAGGGAAAATTCAAAGCAGAACGGAGAGAGATAATATAGGTTTAATTGAACCTGGACATGCATACCATTGTTACCCAGGAAAGGTCAAACATGCTGTGAGGCTGTAAGAGGTCAGTGGGAGGGAGAGGTAAAGGAGATGAGGTGTGTGTAGAGTAAGATAAGAGCTAAAGGTCTTACACAATTAGCCAAGGGTCAGGCATGTGTGGGCTAGTGTGGCAAAGGGGGAGTGAGCTGGTGGCCCTCCCAACTAGTGCTGGAGAGGGGGTGAAAGGAAGCCCTGCAGCTGGCGGGGTTCCTGGTTGGCTTAGCAAGAAACCTGCCGAGTAAGGGCTGAGCCACATCCACTCATCCTTAGCTGCCCCCGTGTTTCCCACTGGCTGGCTTTGCAGGCCAGGGTGGGCCTGAGCACCTACAGATTTGTCTGGAGGCAGCAGAGGCTACATTGGCCAGCCCCATCCTTGTCTGACGGCAGAACGTCTGACTGCCTGAGGCGAGTCATGGCCATGCTGGCCAGGTAACATCCAAGAGATGGCTCCCTGCTGGTGTCAGCCAGCATCAGCCCTGACACAGCTGCCCACCCCTTTGCAGAGAGGGTGGGTGCAGGTGGGTGGGAGCAAGCAGAGAGTGGTCTCTGCCTTCAACTTTCCCCCTTGGCTGTGTGTGTAGGCTCCCCAGGACACGTCCAGCTCCTCACTGTGAAGCATTAGGTCTGAGGGTAACAGGACAATTTGATCTCTAGGCGCTCTGGGGACTCCCTCCTGCTGTAGTTGATAGCAAACATGCCAATTCCGTAGCCGTTTATATGGGTTCTTCTGAAAAAAAAGTAATGAACAATATGCATGCAATGACATAGGGATCAAAACTAAGGTGAAGAGTAGGAGTTAAAAAACCCCACCCACTAACAACTGGGAAGAACTGAATGCCTGCCTTCTCCTTCCGAATGGGAAAATTTGTTTCTACATTTAAATTGGGTGTAAAATGGGATTATGCTGGACTAGATGTTTTTGTACTTCAAGAAGGTGGGGAAGAAGAGTATATACTGAGATCAGATTGACTGGAAGATGGGGAAAAAAAAGAGACCAAAATTGTGATTTCCATGTGCAGCCTCCCCAGATCTGTCTGGTCTCTTATTCCATGGGTCTGTCGGTGACAGGTAAGGAGTACTGGGATGAATCCATTGCTTCTCCACAGCAACGCATGTGAGCATGAGAGTAAGGTCTAACCTGCCTGTGGGCCAGTGACAAAAGACGGAGCGACACATTTTAGCCATGAGCAGCCTACGTTTTTGCCTGAAAAGAAAAAGTGTGGGCTTTTTTTATATTAACTTGATAACTTAGCTCTCTTGAAGTCCTATCAGCACAGATACAGAACATGCCTTTCTTTACTGCAACGTAGCCAAAGTAAACTATCCCAGTGCCATATCAACTTGTGCAAAGGGAGTGGAAAGTACTCACACAGAGTGGAAAATGCTCTGAGACCGTAGGTTTACCCAGTGCAGATGGCTGGTTGCCAGGCAGTAAAGGAGGAATCGACTCTGGCATGGAGGCAGAACCTACCCTAAAGGTAGTGAGCAAACAGAGTACAACTTGGAAATGAGTGACCTGCTGATCTGAGTGACCTGAGTCTCTGCTGATCTGAAAAAGTGCGGATGTGGAAAGTAATTCTTTCCAGTAAACACAATTTCTGTACCTGATGGTGTAACAGACCAATCGCAACGTCAGGTTTTGAAGCAGCAGGAGAATACTGCAGCCTTTTAGCACTTCACCAGTACATTTATCTTCCTGGAAGGCAATGCAAACATCAAAGCACATGCTCCATTTCTCCCCACGATAACAACATCAACACCATCCCAGAGGAGCGTATCCATGCAAAATCTTTATTTGGAGAACGTCTTCTCTTGAATAACAGCACCCCTCCAGTTTACATGTAAGCCCGGAAACACAGTATTTGCATTGTGCAGAAAAAAATACAAATAAAATTCTTAAAACACATTCATCTTCTGATATCATATAAATAGTATTGCAATCGCTTACCTCTATTTCCTCTCCTTGTATCCCTCTAAACTTGCCTTTGGGCTAATTAGAGCAGAGAGCCATGGCAATAACATAGTATTAGTTTTGGAGTTTCAAGGCCACAGTATCTTGAAAGTCAGGGTGTAGAATTACCTGCATTGTATAAGGACAAAGACACAACCATACTGATATACTGGCTAGCACATATATCTCCTTGTTTTCCTTCCAGGTTAGGAAGGGCTTTTGGAACGGTTCTGATTATTTTCTCTGCTGGTCCAGAGCTCAAAAGAAGGCTGAGATTGCTGCTGTTCAGGGTGGAAAGTTCCTCCTTCATTTTATAATCTGTATGTTATTGTGGTTTCTCTTGGCTGGGAAATGTCGTTTTTATTTCTAATCTCAGCCATGTGTCGGTCAATTCTGACTTAAGTTCCCTCCCCCCTCTCCCTGCTGCGCAGCCCTGCAAGCCCATATTGCAAACATACTTTTCAGCATGGGTGGGAGGTAGCACTGCAGCTTTGGGCTTTGCTATTAATATCAGGATTTCCCTTTTTCTTTGAAACACTTTTTTTTCTTTAAAAATAGAGTTGATGGTAAACAGCTTTCATTTAGTCCCCAGGAGGAGGTGCAGTGAACATTTTTGTACAAATTTTAATAAGAATTAAATGACAATTTCCCAACTTTCCTAATGAATTCAATGATACAGTCATCATCTCATGAAATCTTTAGCTTTATCCTTTGTTGGGATTATGCAGAAGAATAGAAGTTTAAAATTTGTAGACTCCACTTATAATTAAATCTCACTCCAGTAAATTAGGACTGCAGCCTCCCGGCTTATTGCCAGTGGAGAGAAATTAGGGGATCTTTTGATCCTCAACCAAGAAAATACCAACGTCCTCCAAAAGGACAGTGTTACAGAAAACATTCAGAAGGCTGAGAAGCTGTCAATCCTTTCCATTCCTTTTGACATGGTGTTGTCTCTCTCTTCTTGGAGCTGATGGCTTCTGCCCAGTGAAGATTCACTTCTCACATGTACTTGCCTCTACCACATCTTGAACCCGGACAAAAGTGCCCACTTTGCAACTGCAAGAACTTCTGCCATTAAAAATGCAAGAACATTTCACATCTACTTTTCTCCCAAATGCTCCACTAGTTTTTACGTTGAAAAGGGACAGTGAGAAAAAATACCAACATTTTAAACCAAAGAGAAGGTCGAGTATTATAAAACTAGTGTTCAGCTGGCTGTCCATGCGGCAAAGGCAACAGAATGTTGGTCCTAGATACTAATACTGATTTATGGCATTAAACAAACAGAAATAAGTTACTAATTTCCTGTATTTATATGTAAATAAGCTTGATGGGACTGGTCATTTTCGAAGGGTGACATTAATTCTGTTACTCGACCACTTTAAGCATACTCTGTCCTCAATTTTTCTCCGAGAGTTAGTGGACGTCTCAGCGCACAGACTGTTTGCTCCCAACGTCAGGAGCCGAGTCAAAGACACTTGATGGTTTCGGTAAGGGACAGTTTGCGGTAAAGAGTAGCCTGCCATGAAACCTACGGTGTGAAATGCCACCCGGGGGAGGTTTCGTGAGTTGGTAGCTGACAAGGGATGCTCCCTTAGGAATATCGCCGGGCGGTTCAGGCACCAGCGATCCCGAGTCATTCAAAGGGATTTCCCTCCTTCGCCTCCCGCATCCCGCACCCCGTTCAGCTGTGGTGGCAGCGGGATTTGAAGCACCTGCTTCTGGCTGCTTCAACCTGCCAGGCGGCTGGAGCGGCGTCGGGAAACAGCGGTTCTTGGTGGAAGCAGCCTCCCCGCCGGTGCTGCGGGGAGCCGCAGGAGGGAGCGCTTTCCCCTTGGAACACCGCATCCCCCCGAACGCCCCTCCCGCACCCGCCGCCGGGCGACCCGGGGACTCGCCCCTCTTTGTCCGCGTGGGCCAGTAAAGCGGGACTTCGGTAGCCCCGAAGTTCAGGGGTGACTTCTTCTGTCACAGGCAGAAGAGAAGAGCCTGAAACTTTGGGTTCGTTGTGTATCTTCTGCCACCAAGCGCTGGTGCGGTCCCTTAGCCCCTTGGGCTGACTCT
Organism: Tringa solitaria; assembly: GCA_026413425.1. Classification (NCBI taxonomy): domain Eukaryota; kingdom Metazoa; phylum Chordata; class Aves; order Charadriiformes; family Scolopacidae; genus Tringa; species Tringa solitaria. Next base: position 15,944,583 of record JAOXJM010000012.1, read on the forward strand.
CCGTTCTGGATTTCAACAGGGCAAATGGAAGGAGATGGCAGGCCCTGTTTGGCTAACCATCTCCTGGGGAGTCTCTCCATTAAACATTTTTTAAATGTATAAACAAGGCATGGTGGTTTTACGTGATTTTCTGGGAATGCTCGTGAAACCAGTATCTTCGCCAGCGAGCACTTTGATAACCTGCCACCCAACCCCAGCTTCCCCGGCTACAGCAGTACAGCCCCAGCACAAGCTGGATCCACAACAGCTTGTAACAGCGTGATTTCTGAGGCTCTAGCTCTGCTCTGCCACCCGAGAATGAAGATACAGGCACAGATCTCCACTGCTGCTCTGCAGTCACTCCCCGGCGTTGCAGGAGCCACTGGAATCAGGCGGCCACATCCTCCTCCTCTCCGTCCGCTCAGCCCTGAGCTCCTGCCGCTGCCATTACCAGTGACAGCTGGTGCCACGACAGTTTTATGCACCCATTGGGACAGACACTGGAATAATTTACTGGTTTTTAACTACATCTGGTGGAAAAGGAGCTTGCCTCTGGAAAGGTGTTCAGCTATGGTACCATCCAGCCCATTCCGGGAGCTGACATTCTAATTATGGCTCAGGAACTGAAAAAACACTGAGCCACAACCATCCATAAAACTGTACTCTGTGTATTTCCTAGCTGTGTGTATCATAGTATGGAATGAAACAGCCAGTGTTTTTAGAGGAATACACAATTTTTAAAGCAGTACTAACTCTAGTCTTTCATCCATTGTTAAGTCAAATACTACCACGAAACAAAAGTTTACTAACTTCCTAGGTTTTAATTTCTGATTCTTAGCCAATAAAACCCTCCCTGCAAGACTGCTGCTTCCTATTCCTTTTTTTTTTTTTAAATTATTATTAATATTTTTATGATCTGGGCTGTTTATGTGCATTGGAAAAGTAATTACTTGGCATGACTGATGAAACAGGGATCTTGCAGAATCAGCCCCCTCCCCGTCAGAAAATAAAACTCATGTTCCACAGAGACGTGAACTGAAGGTAGCAGGACTGGTTATATGGGAAAATTTACAGTTCTCAAAAAATCAAGGATAAATTATTATTTTCAAGTTTTTTTTCCTAGGCATCTCAGTTTTACTAGTAAGGGGGATGATGAGAGCTGAAGCAGTTCTTTTTAAAAACTGGTTTTTTATGGGCAGAATTGGGGCAGGGGGGGAGAGGAGGGCAAAATCTATTGTAGCTATTTACTAGCCCCAAGATGTCCTAGATGGTGATGAAGAAAGGTGGATATAGTAGGAGTGGTGGGAACAGTTTGTCAACAAGAATTGCTACACAGCATGCACAAGAGTTAATAAAATAATTATACACCACATTTTCTTTTCAAACAAGCTTTAAATAGTCCATATTTAACAGAATCATGTGTTACAGACAAGAAATTCTTGCTGCCAAAACACAGGATGAGTGTTTTTCCCCATCGTTCTTTCCAAATTACAGGCTTAGGAAAAAATATTTCAAGAAATTAGAATATTTTAAAAAATAAAATTATGCTAAAAACCAGAAAAGGCCAGTAGATTAGACCAGTGAAGTACATGAACAAGTTATAAGAAGAATGTTAGTACACAGGTACTTACAAAAAACACACACAGGAGTGGACATAAAGGCTTTAAAGACACAGATACTATGCAGGCTAATTCAGTATCAAAGAGCAGAATGCATAGGCTTTATTATAAACTGTAATTCATGCATTTGTGTGTGCAGATAAAATATACTTAAAGCCATGTATTTAAATGCCACGAAGAAGATGCCTGAACTCCTCCCCAGCAACAGCAGTTGACTTCAGGGAAGAATTAAACCCAGTTTTGTTTATTTTTATACACTGGCCTAATCCAAACCTGCAAAAGGGAACAAAGTAAAAGAAAGAAAGCAGGTTTTTTTTTCTGAGCCACTCGGTGACACCAGGACAAAGATCCAAACCCACTTTTTTGGTAATCACCATCACTGGAATGTAATGGCAGCAACACCAGCCCGGACAGTTCACAGCTGTGTTTCAGAAAGTGGCTCCAAGAAGAAGGATCCAAGGGTTGAGTGGGGAAAAACAGAAATTAACCCTGTAGTACATACATACATACATACATACATAGATGGCTCTTTTCAGAACAAAATAAGGTAGCACTACTGAGTATGTGGCAATATGGAGTGTGCATTAAGATACACAAGTGAAATCTGCTTGGGGCACCTTCACTCAGAGGGATAAGTCTTCTTAAAATATAATAATTATTATAATAATAATACTTCTTTATACTTGCCACTTGTTAGCAATTGTTTACAACGTAGAAAAATAGATAGTATTCTGTAACAAGAAATATAGTTACTTTGTTAAAATGGGCTATTTTAAACCAGCTACTATTCTTTCATATAAAGAATTTCTAAACAGCAAAACAAAAATAGGTAATACTGAGTGCAAAACAGCCAGTGGTATACTTTGCATTGGTTTGAAACACTAGTTGCCAGCTACTATAATTACACGTTCTGTACACTGTACTACAAAAGTCTTCCATCTTTTAGAAGCTTTGGGGTTTTTGCTTTTCTTCTCTCTAGGTGGCAAGTAAGTATTTAATCCAAGTAAATTCAAACTCTGGAAGTCAGAAATAATTTCACCATCAGTCTCCGCTACCATTCTCTCACATTCCTTCCCCCCATGTAGTGCAGCAGCACTTTCTGCTTATGGCCAAAAATCCCTTAAGTGAAACGAAGTTTAGACTGTAGATACTTAGAGGTTTAGCTTATAAATTCACATTCTTTAAAAAATCATTTCACTAATCTCCCACGTTTACATTTACACCAAAGAGAAAACTCAAAAGCCTCACTTCATGCATTTCATCATCCCTGCTGAAGACTGAAACAGAGTTCAGATAAAAACTCTTTGCCAACAGCAGGTATTAAGTCTTGATGCTACAAAGCCAGATGGTTCCAATGTAGAAGTCAGATTTTTCTGTAGTCTCCGCAACAGTTTCACATACGAATAGCTAATTCCTAGTGGCAGTGGTAAAGGCATTATCAGTACACCATGAACACCACAAATGGAGGCAATTTCCAAGCATCAAAGAACAAAAAAAAACCAAAACAAACGAAAAGCACCCAGAAAAAAATAATCAGTGAAACATTCTTAGTAGAGCAGAAATCTCTATGCTCCTCTCTGTTCATCTCACACCTTCTCAACTTTGGTGGGGTCATACGTATCTGAAAAAAGACAAGAAAACACTGTTAATAATCTATTGTGAAATCTATTCAGGGTTGCTAGCTGTGGAAATGAGACATCCTTTCTCTAGTTTTTATTCAAAAAAGAAGCTAATACTGGATGTAAAGCCTTATATTTACATACTACATTCTTGACTCAAATTCTGTATTTACACCCGTGTCATTTCAGAGCAACTTGGATCAAATGCATGGAGTTACAATTTGGGAAATCTTGAGCAGGAAGGAACAAGCACACTGACTGCTAAGTGGTTACTTCTAGTTTTCAGATGCTTTGGCAGGCAGAGAAAGACATAAGATTTGCTCCCCCTCATACTGAAAATTAAGGACAAGTAAATGCTTTAAGGACTGTAGGGGGGTATTTAAGGCTGGCTGAAAAAGTGGTGATGGCAGCCAGTCATCAGGGTCTTTTCATTGGATTGCAAGTCCTTGGTTTCAGATGAATTCAAGAGAATACGGGAGAGCACAGCTGCGCTGCTTCACTGGGGTTAGACTGTCTCGCTCCAGTCTGCAGAACTGCAGCTCACGTTTTGAACATTATTCACTAAAGCACTGGACTGGCCTACTAACATTGCTCCTCATTTCCAGCCTGCCTCTTGCCAGTTCACAGGACAGACCACACTTTGTTTTTCTTTTCCCGAAGCCCCAAGAACGCTCTTCTATCAGAATTTTTTATTGGATTTATCCCAATATTGGTCATGAAGTGAGCAGTTACAAGCCTTTTCTTTCACCCTTGTGACTCTGGGATAGGATTGCAATGAAAGGGCTTTGCCTTGTGATATCTGCCTGCCCTGTGCCATCACGCACGTCTGACCTACCCTGGGTTCTTTGGGATGCACGGTCATGGCATGTAGGAACCAGGGCTGCCTACGGAGGTCATAGAATCATAGAATTGTCTAGGTTGGAAGGGACCTTTAAGATCATCTAGTCGAACCATCAACCTAACTCTGAAAAAAATACCCGCCCATCACTAAACCATGTCACTAAGAAGGTCATGCACATGTCTGACCTACTCTAGGCTCCTTGGGATGCACGGTCATGGTGTGGAGGAACCAGGGCTACCTCTGGAGGCATCTGTAGGCACAGAGGTGCCTGGACAAACTAGCACTGCAGCCCATGCTACCATGTGCTACTCACTGCTCTTGTGCAACCTGGATATCTGTGTTAACCTTAAACATCCCTCCCGTAGGCTGCACTCCCACAGCACTTGCCTTTAAACAGCTGAGCATGAAATTAGTTGCACACATAAATATCACACTTTGGAGTAAAATGTTCACCCCCAAGACTTTTATGTTGGTGTGAGTGAATATCTTCATTAAAACAAGCATAAAAATCCTCAGAGGGAAATTTTTACTCCTGTTTGCAAGTGTCCATCTGCAGCATCCAGACTGATGTCAAGGGGGGACTGGCTAGGAAAGAACTTCTGGATTTGGCCTCAGTGGGTGGATTCCTGCTGCAGGATCCTTTATCACTTTTCTTGCCCGCTCTCCTCAAATTGCTAGGCCAGCCAAGAGAGGGGTCTGTGCCAGCAACACCTCTGTTGTCAGAACTGCTTATCAGTGTTCAGACTCTTCTGGTATTTCCAAACTTCAAGAAGAGACACCACATGAATTCAAAAAAATCAAGAGGAAAAATGTGAGGACTAGTGCAGTCCAGGATAGCGATGCATCATTCTAAGCTTAATGCACTGGTGGTGTGGGAAGATGCCTCCAAAGCAGTAGTGTTTTTTCAATTGTAAATAATTTGCCATCAAAACTGCTAGAACGTACAGAAATTCTGAACTGTTCTGTGTGAGGTTTACCTAAGAATAAAACGGATCCACATTTCAGAAGCCTGATTTTCCTGAGGCCAGACACGTTCACACCAGTAGAACTCCTCACAACATGGCAGGTCTCCGCTGTTGTGGGGAGTGTTGGGGGGCAGAAGATCAGGCCACAAGACATGGAGCCTCTGCATGGCTCAGTTTATTCCTTGAAATCTTACCCACACCCTCAGCACCTGGAGACAACACATGGACGCAGAAGGGCCAGACTGCCGGGCTACATCCCAGTTCTGGGGGGGACAAACACTGGAGTTCTGGCACTGATACAGAACTGTTTATTGGACATTTGGGTAAGCTCCTTTGAAATGCTCTCTGCATAAAGCAAGCCAGACCAGCAGCCTCATGGAAGCAGTCTTCAAACAGCAAAGGAGAAAAGACATCCAGTGCATTTGGGAACACTTAGAGGTATTCTTCTAATGGCAGCATTTGCATAGTAAGATCAGCTTCTTGCACTGAGTTTCGGCAGAGCTCTGACTCTGGGAGACGACTGTTCATCTGCCAAGCTGCATTATACATGTGAAAACCTGTTTCTGCTAAGGCCTCTAGCCTCTGTGACGGGCCCAGTCTGCAATTATAAGACTAACACCCCCCAACCCCATTCCAAATAGAATGGCCTTTAGCAATATTTACTCTTTAAAAGCAACAAATACAATGGTTTTCCAGGATTCTTATTTCTGGCTTTCAGTGGCACCAATGAGCTGGTCTGGAAGTTGGAGTGAGAGTTAAGAGAGGAAGACACGTGGGAAGAAGCCAGGGGAGGAGATGCCTTCCCTCCCCGTGTGGGTGCGTGTTACCCTGCGGTACGGGGTGTGCGCGGCAGGAAGGGACACCCACGCCATCCAGACGTGGGGAGGGCTCTTACCTCTGCGAGGGAACTGCTGCAATGGGAACACACTGCGGAATACAAGCCTGGCATTGTCAGCAAGAGAGATAATTTTAGACCTAATTTACTGCAGAATAAATCTCCAATAAAACACACACACAGTCTGTTTTGATACATCCCCGAAGTTATGTCACCACAACAGCTATTTTCTTCACTCCAGCAGAAACCCCAAGGGAGGAAAGCATATGAGATGCATGTGGGGCATACTAGACCTGATGGGTACAAGGGAGCTGAATTAGCCCGTTTGGAAAATCTGGTCTAGAGAAACACAGCTCAGAGCAGAAAAAGACACAGAGCTGTGGGATACAGAAAAAAAAAAGACATGAAGGGAAAGGCTGCAAGACTGCAGGAGTCGATATTTAGAACTCACACAAATATTTCTCTTCAGATGGAAATACATAAATCCACTTTAAACTATGCTCCATTTAATTTCAGTCCCTCTGTACTGGAAAACTGTGAGCAGATTTATATCGATGAGGTTTAATGAATAACCTGTGCAGATTTCAAGGTAGAATGTCAGCTGTTACAGACAGGATGGTAAAACAAAGGAGGAGATTAATATTCATTTAACAACTTTCACACCACACATTTGCTCACTCCAATTAATTTAATGGAGTAGACAGGTGGCCTGGGTGATTTATCCCTTTACAGAAATCTACGGCAACAACTGATTTTCAGTTGTTCAACACAATGCTGTATGAAAACTGTTTTGGAGACAGAACAGCTCATGTTACTCTTTGGGGATGCATATGGACTACACAAGTTTATACACTTTTGAGAGATGAGGAACACCAAAAATAAAAAATAAAAAAAAGGTGTTCACTGAAAAAGTCAACTTTCCTTTTCACCTGGGGATAACAGTTATTCTCAACATCTGATCTGGAAAATATTCATGAGAGAGAGAGAGAATTTTCCAGGCCCCTTAATGCAGCCATTTCCCAGAGGCTTCACAGAAGAACATCAGATTTTTATTTTTAGTTTCTTCTGAACTCTGATATAATATGTGTCTGCTTAAGTATTAGAGAGGGAAAAAATGGGTATTCAAGGAGAGGCTATGATTAAATCACCACGTGTTCCCAAACACTGGCACTAGAGTGACTATCTCTGAACTCTGCTGTTTGAAGCTGGCTGTTCCCTGAAACAATTAGACAGAGATGAGACCTCAGGGAGTGCTCCAGTCTCTGTGAATGAGTTTCAGTATCACAAGTGAGTTTTACAGCGACTTCTCCTAAAATGGGATCAAAGAACACTTACGTTATTTCTTGCACAAGGAGAGCAAAGGGGGTGGCAACCAGACAGGGGTAGTACCACCTACAGCCTGTTACTATTTGAGCAGCATTATGTGGGCATGAGCAAACCGATCATGCCCGTTACATAAGGAAAGAGTACCCCTTTAGATCTCCCACCAGAGAGTCTTACCTAAAGAAAAATCTCTGTCCATCTTCTTCTTGTCCATTCCACCTAAATATCCATTTTCACTGAGAGAGATAACACGCTTGGAAACAGGCCCTGAGCTTGCCAGTTTGCTTCCTCTCTCCTCTTGTACCCTTGACAGCTTCTCCTCATCCACCTCCTCTCCCGAGTCTGCACTCTTAATGCTCAGACGTCTCATCCGGGACACAGAGTCAACTTCTTTCATCCGCACTAAGCGATCCATGGCAGTCCGGCTTGGTGGAGAAGTGAGCTTGCCTTGGAGTGTCTCTATCACTTTCGAGGTGCTTCTCACTCTCTTTTCTGAATGCTGATATACAGCTGACTTGCAAACCAAGTTTTGGTCCTCACCTTGGCTGGGACTCACCTGTTGTTCAAGAACTTGCTCAGTTACCGGTGTTTTAGCACTGGCTTCCTGGTGAGTGGTCTGGCATTCATCAGGATATAAAGATCGGCCTCCCCCTCCGACAAAGAGAGCACTCTCTGTCCAGCCACACTTTCGTCTGCCTTCATATGAACCCTCTTTTTTTCCTTCTTTTTCACTTACTGTGCTCCCCACTGATGACTCAAAGTCCTGGGCACCATTTGCAGGGCTAGTGCCTGGCTGGGACCCAACATGGTCATCTGGAAGCAGAGACTCCACTGCTATATCTATACCTAAAATTCTTGCAGCTCTTGCCTGCAATGACTCATTCACAGGGATTTCCACTGCATTTGCATTTGAAGAGTGATCAGAATTGTTAGCACCAGGTCCTGGAGCTACATCAAGTCCCACTGACCTCAAATCTGGCTCAGAGCGCCCTTGGCTCCTCTTCGTTAGTGACAAGCGTACTACCGAGCCTCTCTCTAATACTGTATCCTTTGTGGGAGTTGCACCTTTGCTGAGTTTAACCAAATGTAGGTAATTTTGGTCTTCGCTCATCTCCTGCAAGACAGGGTTATTGAAAGGATTACTGTGACATGAACTGCTTGGGCTACTGGACAGAACTCTCTTGAGTGGGCCCACACGAACTTGCTGCTTGCTTGTTCCGCTCTTGGCTTCCCCCATCCTCATTTCTGTTATCAGACTTCCATCTGCTGGCCCGACTTCTTCACTGCTCCCTCCTGGCTGCAAGGAGCCTTGAAAGCCAACGCAGCCCGGCTCGCCGCCATGCTCCGTCCCCACGCTCCAACTTTCAGACTTACTTTTAACTCTTCCTGGCTTAAATACAGGCACCTCTGGCACAACCATTTCTGATTTCCTACCGTGTTTTGGCTCCTGGTTCAACATCTCATTTCTGGATGCCCTTCTCGGTGTAAGGCCACCTGCCTGCGGAGAAGCCGCAGCACTTTCCAAATCTTCTTCACTGCTTGTGCTCTCCTCCTGCTCTTGCAGCTCCTTGTTAAAACTTTCTAGCTCACTTATTGCATCCCAGGGACGGCGACTTACAGGCTTCAACAGGAACTGCCCAAACAGCTCTTTACTGTTGCAGGGAGCGCCTGCTTCTCCCTTAACTACATCTCCCCTAGGAAAAAGGCTGGTTTCCCTCTCCTGGGCAGGCACGGGCTGGCTCTGGTGGGCTTTTGGGGAGGGGGCCTGAAGGACCGAGGTGGCAGTCCTGGAAAATGCACTGTTGCTAGACTGGCTGAGGTGCATCTGACCCTTCATGCCGTAAGAGGTCTGTCTGCAGCTTCTCTCATCAGAAGGCAACCCCGCCTGTTTTGACCCTATTGCGGATGCTGGACATCCTGGGGGCTTTGGAGACAGTGTTTTGTTACTACTGGGCTGCCCAGGCTTTGTACCATGGAAAAATTGTGGGCTTTTAGGTTCTTCAGTGAAACTGGTCTGTGTCTGCTGGTCTTTGTACTGATCACCTGGCCAGGAGCCAGAGTATTTGAGCTCTCTGTGTTTTGCAGGCTGAATAAATCTGAGGTCATTCATTTGTTTGAACTCTTCTGGTCTCCACAACTCTTGTTTTTGTAACTCATTTTTATTGGTCATGCTTCCTGTAAGCGCTTGTAACTCCAAGTCCGTTGAAGACATACTTAAGAGACTTTGTTCTTGCAAAGCCCCATTGTTATCAAACCCATTCTTATCAGGGCTCTGGGTTATGTTGTTGTTCCTATCTGTATCTGGCAGATTGGATTCTGATTTAACTGGGATAGAGACCAAACAAAATATAGTTTCATTCATTTTTTTCTTTGAACTCTTTTTGCTCTGCATCCCCGTTCCAGGTTCAAACTTTTTCACTTTTGTAACAGTCTCACAGGTGCTGTCCATATGTGAGTTTCTTACAGAAAGTTTGCCTTTTGCATACTCCGCGCTGGCTTCATTACGAGGGCTATGATTAGTTGTGCTACAACTATCTCTTTGGTCCGGCAAGGCACAATTTTCCTGATCTCGGATAGATGGTGCCAACCATCTGTTGCTATGGGTGGAGCTGTCGGAAGTTCTTTCTCCCTTTGCAGAATTGGACAAGCTTGATGCATCCAAGAAGGCACTGTTGTACTGTACTTCAAGATCTCTTTCTTGCAAAGCACCAGAACTGGGACTACATGCATTTTCAGTGTATTTAGCGTTGTCCTGCAGACCTTCCGGTGGTGCGATTTTAATATGTCGTATTCGAGGATCATCAAAGGGAATATACTGAACGGAACGCAGGTAGTCAGTGGGGCGCCGCGCATGGCTTTGCTTCCCGTGAGGAAGGTGGTTGTCTTTGCGGGGGTCACCCCCGGCTTCAAAAATATTCGCGGCTGGTCGTTGGCAGGGGACAACCCGCTCCGCGGGACCCTGCTGGTCACTGCTGGCACACGCGTCGTTGCTAGGCACTTCGTTGAGGGGACGGGGGGTCGCATTTTGGTGAGACGGGGATTTGTAAGATGGAGGAGGTACGTAGACCGGGGGCTCCAAAGCAGAGTCTTGGATGCAAGCGTCTTGCCTTGGCTCGTTAACTTTGGCTAAGTAGGGGATGGGTTCGTCTTTCTGGTAGTGGTCCTGGAAACCCACGGTTTCTGCAGGTGCCCTCGTCTGCCGCTGCAGTTCGTAGGACGGAGGCTTGAGAGGTCTCCCATACTTGGGTTTCACGAGGGGAAGGAAATGGCCTCCGGTTTCGTGGTGCTTGGCTGGTTCCACGCTCAGTCTGTTTGGGGGATAGGAGGGGGTTTTAGCAGCGCTGAGAGAGCTGTTACTGTTGTTCAGGGAGGGCATTTCCACGCACCTCATACTCTCTGGAGAAAGGACCCTCGGCAAGGACTGTGATTTCCCCTTGTTGTGGGTGCTCAGCACGTTATCTCCCAGCGTCAGCGAATACAGCTCTTGAAGCAGCTTCTCCCTGTCGCCCTCGGACATTTGTCTCCCTACCTTTTTTGGCTGGTTCCAGCTTTCCATCCCCAGACCCTGCCATTTGCAGTCCCCCGGCACTTCGCAGCTCTCCTGCAGAACGCTTCTCCTGAGGTACCCTGCGCCCATCCCCACCTTCAGCTGACTCTCCTTGGGGTGCCGGGGTGCCCCTGGGGACGCAGCCAGGCCTTTCATTTCCACACCGCCTTTCTGGGAATAGCCCAGCAGCACGCTGAAGTCCTGTCCTCGTCTCCTCCAGTAGGCAAGGTCTTTATCAGTCTTGGGCTGGGAAGACCATGCTAGTGGAGGCCTGTCATAAACCCTGAAAAAGAAACGCAGCGTCACCAGGCAGTTTGCACAGATGCCCCTTCTTTCCCTTATGGGTAAGGCCATTAGGAGGTCAAATGTTGAGTTATGCCAATGGGGTTTGTGCAATCTATTTGCTACCAGATGACTTTATGAGAGGATATAAAGTCAGTAATTAATATGAGTAAAGGAAGGGACCGATGCTCTGCTGGCATGTTGTTAGCTATGCAAAGCTGTTAGAAAGAGAAACAAATCCACACAGTTGCGTGCTGTGCAAACACGCACAGCCCTCCTTGATGGACACCAGAAAACCAGAAATGATTTGTGTTGAACTTATTTCTGCACTCTGCTACATCAAAATCTATAGACATCAAGGAGACTGCTGTGGTACGCAAGTTTAATAGGAATCGAAAGCTAAAAACTAGAGGTAGGGAGAACAGGTAGGGGGCTATTTCATAAGATACATTCTGTAAGAAGCATGATTTGCATCCTAGTACAAGAGCTGAAATTAAATATGTCATTTTCACCGTTGATTTTTGTTCATCTTTCAAAGGGAACAAATTTCTTCAAAGCGCTTTGGGTGAAATGAGACATGCCACAACAATGGTGATGTCTCAGCACAGTTCTGAATAAGAAGGAACCAATATTTGAAATCTAAAATACCTCAAAAGAAGTATAACACTGTTAAATAAAAGATGGATTAACTCCAGCAATCTATTACTGAAATATGAAAGACATTAGATGTTTTATTGGGGATTAGAAATTCAGAACACAGATTTACATTTACAGAATAGGTTCTTTGTGTGTTCTGAACAGACTGTAAACTATTTAATACATTACTGCTGAACAAAATTGGTATCTTTCTATATAAATAATTAATCTTCTACTTGAACCTGTTCTGCTATTCTTGTACCTAAGGTGTCCAACAATATAACTGCCTTTACACTATGTAGCTGCCACCAGCATAAGACTGGAAAGAAAAATCAAAATTGACAGAAATAGGACAAGTATGTAGATAGAACCCAAGAATTTCTTTCTCTTCCCTCCACCCCAAGGTATATAAACAGTGTCATCTGGCTCTTTTTTACTAAAAAAAATTATCTACTCAAATAGTAGTTTGTGAAAACATAATACAATTCAAAATTCGGAATGAAAACTACGCAATTCAGATCCACAGCAATTTTCTCATATGTATGTTAACATCATCCTGTGACTATAAAAGTTTAAAAACTGAACTGGGATAAGGAGCATCTTGTTCATATTAATTCAAGTGGATTAAGACTTAACATCTGAATAAAATGTTCTGCCTCTGCAGCACAAAGTGCAGTTCGATCGCTGAACCCCAGGAAGTAACAGACGTCTTCATTAATCAGTGAGATATAACAGGGCACCTCCTATATTAGAAAGCTGATTGCTGTAGCAATGAACATTTCTATGCCTCCCTGCATATGGAAATATGCACCTGAACAAATGCTGCCGCCTTCTGAAATTATCAAATCTACCTTTTCATCTCATCCCCATGCGGCTATGGCACCATTTGTGTCTGCATTTACAAAACGAGGTGAGAAACAGGGTAGCAGTGAGGAGGGAATGGACAGGTTGCTTTTTTCTGTTTGGTTTTAACAATCATCGTAAAAGGGTCTACAGAAATCGCAGGAAGTACAGAGTCATAGATTTCAAGATCAGCAGAGGCTGTTATGATTATTTAGTTTGACGTCTTGTTCAATGCAGGCCATCAGACTTCCCTGAAATGATTGCTGCTTCAGTGGTAGCATGTCTTTTAGAAAAAACATCTAAAAATCTTGAACTACAAATTGCCAGAGATGATGTTGCATTGCTTAATTCACCATTAAAAAAAAAACCAAAGTAAACCCAAATTCTTATCAACCCAAATAAAAAACCATTGTGAGAAGGAGGTGTAGTAGACAATAATGCTGAGATTTGCAACATTTGCAACTAACAGCACAGGCATGGAATGGGCTGGATGTTTAAAGGGTTTCATAGGAAATCAGGAACCTGGAAGGAAGCATTACTCGACTCTTTCCTAGGAAATGAGTAAAACAGAAAAGTTTTGGTTAGTTTGCTTTTTTAAAAACAAACCCCAAGCTCAGACTCACATTAAAGTAAATTAGCCCTAAGTTAGGATAGCTTCAGTTACAGAATGGATGTTCCTCCAGTTATTAAAAGCTGTTTAAAAGATTAAATTTATTTTTAAATATTAAAAGTTTAATAACAAGGCTCCAGTAATAAATTTCTGAACACGACAGAAACCTCTGTGACCTGTACTGTGTCATCATTGCAATGAGAATGTAGCAAAGGCATTTAAAGGGAAGTTTTTATAGCATTTTAAACCTGATCTTTTCTATGATCTGCTCACAAGGTGGACAATGCCAGTTTCTCCAGCTTCTGGCTCAGGCGCTAGAGGTGGTTACACAGACAGTCTGGCCCTCCAAGTCTCCGGAGAGGACGGCACTGCACTGTGCAGTGGGAAGAGAATGCTCCACAGTCTCCCCAGGGACCCTCCAGCCTAGCTCCAGCCTGAACGCTCTTCAGATGGAGAGTGATGGAGATGCGAGTGTGGCTCGGGCACACCTGCAGGCAGCAGGGCAGCAGAGCACAACCACAACCACACTGCCTGTGGCTGCAGTGGTGGCAGAGTGGCTCCTGCCGGGCTGTATGACCCAAAGGTCTTGCAGTCAAATGAAGTGGTGGGAAAGGGAAGCATCCAGGAGACACCCCAAGTTCAAAATGCTTCACTACAGCCTCAGCAATGCTACCTCTCTGGATGGTGGACGCCAGTCACGCCGCGGTCTTTGCGTCCATGATTTATTATCAATGAAGAGAGTGCACGATCCCTGTTAGCAGCAGCTAGTCTCCAACCATGCCACCACGCGATTCTGTCTCGCTCCATGATGTGACCGTACTGATGCACGAAGAAATGCACACCCGGATACAGCGGGGAGGGCTGCCAAGGATGGAGCAGTCCCATGGGACCAACCAGAAGATTTAATTGCCAGGGACAGAGTGGTCCCATGGGACCAAGGAGGTAGATTTTAAATTACGAACTCTTTTCTAACAGACCTGCTTCTAACAAGTATCGCATTTGCTGTCACAAAGTGCTTTGAACTGATTCTATATAAAATTAATCCAGTGAAAACCATTTAAAAAAAATAAATTGGTATTGCTAGCTTTCTATGAATTTTAGGCCTTTGGAAGAAAGGAGGCCATCAGTCCGCCCTGCAACAGCTGCATGACTGCATTTCACTGAGCTGCCCCTCTCAGAGCAATGGGTTGAAGCCACCTGGCTTCCCCAGGGCAACGCTGGGGACCTTGTGTGACTCACAGAACAGGGCTACAAGTGAAGGAGCATGACAGACCCCTGCAGAATGAGGCCACTGCAGGGCTATCTAGCAATGCCATGGGACCTCCTGCACCTGTTTCTGGCTGCCATCACGCAAGTGGAAGGCATCAGGCACCCAGAAGCTCAGGGTGGGTGGGCTGCAGGCACTGGGACAGACCTGGTGCCCAACGAGGAGGCGCCGTTAAGAAATTTCCAGGATTTGGCAGCAAGGAGGAAAAATTTTCAGAGGGCTGCCATGGACAGTGACAGCTTCTGTTCTATTTTGGGAACCTATCCTCACATACACTCTTCCACGCCTCAACATTGGGAAACACCAGTACAGTTTTCTAATTTTTCCAGCAGGTAATCTCATTAATGATGCTATCTATTTATCTCTAAATTTGCTAGCTACCAACATAGTTCCTCCCACACAAACAGCTAAAATTGCCTCTTCTCTTCACTCAGGAGAGAAGCAGGAGGGAGTTCTTCTGTGAACCCTCTCATCTCTACCCATAGGGCCAGCTTTCCCACAGTCTTCGGCTCATCTCCTCTTCCAAACCTTTACTGTGCAACCTCTCAATGCTCAGTTAAGCAAGGACAGCCAGGACAGCCCTCCCACCATCTGCTCCCACACTTTGCCTGAAGAACAATGTGATGGAGCAAAACATCAATTCCCTGCTCCGTTGGGGCGTCACTTTCCCCTTGCAAGCAGCAGCGGCGGGCGGTGTGATGTGCCCACCTGCAGTTGCTACGAAGCCTCTCTCCTCCTCCTCCTCATCAAGGTTTGATCAGCAGAACAATCCCAATGAGTGGAGACAACAGCATCATCCCCCACCGTCATGAAACACCCTCAGCCCTGCCAACCTGTTTGTGAAGGCAGAGATGAGGTGGGCAACATCACTCCCTCCTGTGGTGTTTGGAGGGCAATTAGGTCTTCTGCATCAGTGGTCAGAGCATGAATGTGGTGTAGATAATTCCCTAGCTGAGGAGCCTGAGTCATGCCCCAAATTGCTGTGGACCTGGTCAAGGTTTATGACGGTAGCTGGGACACATACACTGCATCTTCTGGCCCTCTCCTGCCACTGCGTTGCACTGGGAAGGCAGTGTCAGGAGATGGCTGCAGGAAGCCTGCGAAACCCAAAGAGCAGGGTCTCCATGCTGGACCTTGCTGGGTGGTTGTCCCCCTCCTCGGGCCCAAGGAGTTCTCAAGTCTCCACAACGTGCAGCTCTGTCCCAGCTTGAGAACTTGGAACCTATTTCCTGTGGAAATCAGACAGCAAGGTCGAAGTTCACTATTTCCTGCCCTCAACAGGCCCAAACACCCCAAAGTGGGCCATTACAAAACTCTTCCGCTTTAAAGAAGCAGCCCCATGCCTCAGATGCTTCCCCAGGGCAGGGGAGTGGGTCAGGAGGGGCATTGCCACCCCAGAGCTCAGCAACTGAAACACGGGTCCTCCAGCACTGAAGCTGCCGAGCTTTGCTGGATGGGTCCCAGAGAGCTCGCTCCTCCCTGCCTGTCCCAGCAGGACAGCGGCAGTGTCACACGTGACACCAGAGGTCCTCTGCACACCCAGGGGTGGCACATACAAAGGTTTTCCCTTGTCCATAGCTGCTAGTGCTACAAGGTTCCCGTTAGGCTCACTGGGCTGTAACAATAATAGTAAGAAAAGATTTCTATTTTTGTCAAAGCATAACAAAGCCATTTCTGGGGCTGTGCTCCCTATTTTAGGGGGAAGACCCACTTTTAAAAACCAGAATATAATATTTAACCACGCTGCAGGCTGACAGACCTCACCCCTTGCATTTTGAGATGTCAGAAAGAGACACTTCAAAAGTCAGAGAGCATTATTGTGAGTTTGGCCAACACCAGCAGTCACAGATACACCTGTCACATCCCAGATGTGGGGCAGACGTGTGAGTCCCCACAGCAGCCCCTGGTGAGGTGGGAGACAGGGATGCAGCTTCCAGCTGTGGTCACTTCCAGCCTTGCACAGCCGTATCTTCTTCGTACCAGTTTTTCTCCACGTTGTAAAGTCACCTCCAAGGCCAAGCGTCACCTTCCTTGACATCCCCACGCACTCTCTTCCCCTGCTTTGAAGCCCTTTTCAGTACCTTTCCTCACTTTATTGCTATCCAGTTTACTTCACCCAAAACACACCGTGAAGGGTCCTCCTTATTACCTTTAAATCTGTATCCTTCACTCTCTAGATGGGATGGTTCTACCTGGGGACCTTCACCATGGCTGGGACTTGCTGCCCTAGGACTGCTTTACAGGGCTGACATGTCCTCCTGCCCGTTATCCCAGCTGGCAGCCAGGAGCCATTCCTGCTCCAGGCAAACAGGCTCGCAAGGGGGAGGAGATATGATGGGAAAGAGCAGCCAAGCCCAGCAGTCAGGGGACACGTGCCTTTGCCACATGTCACTGAAGGTCTTCGTAAGAGGATGAGCTCCCAAGGCGGCGGCATTTGGCCCTGCTTTCAGTTTCAAGCCCATTCGGCAGGAGGAAGGGGCTTTTCCTCCTACACCATGGTCACGCTCGGGCTGGCTTCCAGTCCTGCTCTAGCCCCTTTCCTTTGTTCCTCTGCAGCCCTCAAATAGCCGCAGAACAATGGCTGAGCGCGGTGTGTACACACAGCTCTTCCTGCCCGGCCTGCCCCAGCCCCGGCACGCACGTACCCTGCGCCCAGTGAGCCACGGCTGGGCCAGCACGTTCTATGGAGTGACGACAAGAGCTTCCACTGGCTTTGGGATGTTTTGAAAAGAAACACCCAGGCACCTCCTCACGTTTACTCCTCGAGAGCCGCCTGAGGAAAACCAGCGAGTCCTCGGGGGTCGCCCACCAAGAGACGCGCATGGCTGAACCTCCAGCAAAGCCCAGGGTGTGTATTAGGCTGAAGCTGGGTTCAGTTTTTTAAAAATGAAGAAAATTAAGAGCTTTTGCCCCTCTTTTTTACTGTACTTGAACTGGGCTTTTTTAAGCCCACCAGAAAGGCCGTGCTGCTACAGACCATATTAGTAAATGACACTTTCCACACTCGGCCACCTCCCATCGCCCCAACATTCTCAAGTGCCTCGCTGTAGCAGAAGGCAAATGGATGTGCCACTGCGGTGTGTGGACTTGCAGCGCGTGGAAATGGTCACTGGTATGGGAGCAGGAAAGGATCACAGGAAGGTGGTGTCAAGGGTTAGGGTCATGCTTAGTTATCTGTCAGGACCAAAAGGAAGAGAAAGCAAAGCCATGGCATGATGCTGAAACTTACCCCCCTTCTGAAGTATGAAAAGTGGACAAACCCTGAAGGTCATGGTGGTAACCAGGACCCGCTTGCCTCCCTTGGCTCCCATGGCTGCTTTCAGTGCTGCTCGAGTTGGTTTTCACCAGAGGTTTCTTGCTGTACACCCCGGCTCTCGATTCGGCCTCAAATCCATTCAGCGTTCTCTGAGCAGATCTGTTCGCCGCGACTTCATTCCGGTATCCATCGTATCTGTTCTCACATGAAACAGGGGGATTTTTGGACAATTTGTATCCATGAGAAATCAGGAGGTCCTCGACACTGAACATATTGTGCTGGGTTCCCTCACAGCTGTGCCATCAGAAAGCTCTTTCCAGCAGGATCCACCACTGGAAAACAAAACCAAAAACAAACAGAAGGCTGCTTGAAACGAGGAAAGACATCTTTGATCAGCCGGTAGGCTGCTGAAGCTCAGACTCTCAACCCTTGGCCTCAGCCTTCCACCCTTATAATAAAATAGATGAAGCAAAGTGCATGCAGATGCTGATGAATCATGTGCTGACCTTCCCCAGACAATACACCTCCACGCACTCAGCCAAGCAGCAGATGCCGCGCTGCTGCTGACTCAGGCCGTTTCACTCAAGAATTCACTGGTGATTGCAGCTTTCAGATTTCACTGAGTGATCTCAAAAAAAAAAAAAGAAAAAGAAAAAAAAAAATCTTAGCACCGGAGGTAAGCCCACAATCTGAGTCAGGCGTTTCCTTAAAGTACAGTTTTTCTCCCGTCACGGAGAGGTGCGCTCTGTGCTACGCTCGACGCTGCGGCGGGAGGAGGAGGCGCCTCTCCCTGCAGCTCTGCATATGCCAATTAAGAAAAAATGTTCACATGAACAAGGACAAAATATGCATGAGAACAAAAGTAAATTATACAGCCACATGAAAAAACCCAGGTAATACCACGCAATACCCCAGCTAACCAGTCCTTTTTACGGATTACTTTCTTTCTGGCCTGCGTCGGCCTGCTGGAAAGCAGTAATCCTCAACTAGAACAATACAAAACCTAAGATTTCAAGTACGGGCTATTTTTACAGCACACTTCCATTGCTAAAATGACTGGAAACAACTCGAGATGCCCGTGTCTACTGTGTCTCAGTGATTTCCAAGACATGGGACAGTCAAGATCTTTCTTCCCAGTGGCAGCCCTCAATTCTGCACTGACTACAGCAAAGATCCAGCAAACTGAATTCGTTGGCTGGAAACAATCTCTATTGTCTACACCACTCTCACGGCTTATTATGGCAATTACAGGATACCCATTCTTCCAGACTTTCAAAACGAGTGGAAGGTAATGATCTGTTCTGCAGGTTGTGCGCAGCAGACCCAGCCTGACACATTCCTCCATGCTTGAACTGTGCTACCAGAAGAAAGAAGTAAAAAAAAAAAAAAGGTGGATAAAAAAAGTGAAACACACAGAAATAGATTAGTTATGTAAAACGTAAAACACTCGAGATGATTCTCCCTGCATGAAGAGTTCATTTAACATGCCTGGTGAGTAGTGTGTGTCCTTAGTAGCAGCAGGTCTACCTGAGGGACAGGAGCCCAGCGCTGGCAGCTGCTCAAAAGGAGATCGTCTCTGCAAAGGTCATGAAAAGCAAGTGCATTTTCTACACCGGGTTCTAATGCTCTTCTCGGGCAAGAAAAAAGGGAAAACTTTGTTCACTGCTGTTTACAATAATTTACTTTAGAAGGAGCAACGACTGAGATGGCTGCTGCACGTTTTATTAGTACTAAATCTCTCAGGCTACGTACACGCAGGAGTGGACGGGTGGGCTTAGAATATAAAGCAGTTTCTGTGGCGGAGCACTCCCTATATTATGGCCACTTTGTGCCTATCCAGCGCCCCATCCATTTCTCTGCTCCTGCCCTGTCTCCGGGATGCTCTGCAGCCTGCGGAGCCGGTCGGGCCGGCTGCTCCGGGACAGCCTGGTGTGTGGCTCCCGGGGACCCTCCGGCCACCCCTGCCCCGTGCTGCCCACAGCTCGCCCCAGGACAGCCCGCAGTGTGGAAAAACAGGCACAATTTTTATGCCGAGCCGCAATTTAACTGGTAAACGGGAAAGGCTGCAGAAGTGGCTTTTCAGCCCGAGAGCCTGCTGAGCGCTTAAACCGGTTTGTCTCTAGAGCTTAATGAATCTCTTCCCTGTTCACACATCTAACGCTACACACCCTTTAAAAACAGAGAAATAAAGCTCTGTGCCGAAGATATTTTAGGAGTATCCCTTGCTAGAACAGGGCTCCAAATTCCCAGTAAGCGCTCTGAGTAAGCGAGCCAGCAGTAAGTAGAAGCAGGCAGAAAGCAGGGAGGAGCGGGACCCTTCCCTCTTGGAAGGAAGGGAAGGCTTCGTGGGTTATTTTTGAACGCTGACCTAAAAGGCTGATTTTCCATCCACCCGCCACCCCGGACTGCGCAAGGGAGCCAGGTACGAGCAGAGCAAGGGGAACAGCTGGCTGCTAGAGCTGTTCAGCTTCTAACAAGAGAAAGATCCAATGTGACTACCAGAAACAGCAGAAAGCCCATCAGAGTGCTTGCAGGTGCAAGGAAGAAATGTGCTTTTCCTGCTATTATTGTCAGGCTGGCTTGGAGCGCAGCTTAACCCTCTCTCTGCCGCGTGTTGCAGCCATGGGGCCATCAGAGAGGCAAAGGCCAGTGGGGCAAGAAACCTCCAGCCCATGGGGTTTACTCTGATCTTCCTTTTGGCACAGGTGGTGAGAGCAGCGGGGTGGAAATACACCGTGAGGAACTGGTGTGACTGTCTCCTCCTGCTCTGCAAACTTACCACGCGTGGAAGGGAAAACCCCGGGGTGCTACGGGCGGTGGGAAAGCCTGGCTGGCAGCTGGATGCTCTCGCTGTGCCCATCACAGCTCCGCAATGGGAACAAATAAGGTGGAGAAGCCTGCACCCCTCTGCCTGCCGTGGCGTCCTTGGCACTAACCCTGATGAGCTCTCCCCAGACCTACCACATGGTGAAGGGCTTTGTGCCCGTGGCACAAGCTCTCAGGAGGAGGTAGCAGTGGTGGCGAGTGGCTGCTAGCCAGGCTAGGAGGACACGTGCCTCAAAATACTGTGCAGAAATCACGGGGAGGTACCGTCCCCCTACATGGGACCTGGCCAAGGGGCAGGGGAGCCGGAGACCCTGCCGAGCAAAGCCTGCAGGACATCAACCATGTCAGCACCCGATGTCCGCGAGGATGCTGGCCAGCTTTCCAAACCTGGCTGCGGCGCTGGGACACTCTTCCCACCCTCCCTTAGATAAATAAATCTAAAAAATAAAATCAAAGGAATGGGATTGGCAGCAGTAACAAAACCGTTGCGGCAGCCCTGTCTTGCAAATAATCTGTCAGACTGGGCCAAAGAGTAAAGGCTGTGCAGAGCTTCTAATTTGAGGGAAGATGAACAAGGCTGGAAAACAGTTTGTTTTTCCAGCGCTCATTTGTTTTGTTTGCCAATGACATCAGTGCTTTCTGATAGGGTTTGCTTCCTGAGGATGCCTGCTATCTTGCCAGCGTTTCCGACTTGTCCCCGTCAGCCGGTACGACTCCGCATTACACTGGAAACGGGGGCCAAGCTTTTCTCTGGAAACTTCTCAGCAGCGCTCCCAGATGCAAAGGAACGAGCGCAGGCTGAGTGGCGGAAACCGGCCTCAGCCCCCCTGGACGCGGACACAATGGGGACCCGCAGCCTCGGCAAGGGGGACACAATGGGACCACCAGACGGAAACGTCATCAGAGCACCTCGGCTCAGGGTGCTCTGCCCCAGAGCCGTTGCTGGCCCTGAGAAAAGCCCAGCCTGAAGAAATCTGGTGCTAGAGTTTCCTCTGCGCTGCTCCTGGAGCCCGTTCTCAGTGGGGGAAACGCAGTAGTTTCTGTTGATGGTCTGCCTTTATCTGCAGGTTTTTTCTCAGTAGCAGAGGTTCCCAAAACTTTGGAGGGGTACCACCACTACCACAGAATCACAGAGTCCCAGAATCACATGGGGTTGAAAGGGACCTCTGGAGATCATCGAGTCCTGCCCCCCTGCCAGAGCAGGTCCACCCAGAGCAGGTTGCACAGGAAGGTGTCCAGGTG
>JAOXJM010000012.1:15983899-16017339 GCA_026413425.1 Tringa solitaria
AAGGGGACTCCACAACCTGCCTGGGCAGCCTGTTCCAGGGCTCTGGCACCCTCACCGCGAAGACGTTTTTCATGCAGGAGAGAGGAAAACATCACTGAAATTGTGTGTTTTAATACAAAACCACCGCACACAATAGAAAGGCTCTTTTTATAAGTGCTCTGTGACATAGCTCCTATTAGTTCTGTAAGGACTTGAGTGACAGCTATTTAAGTTTAACTCACCAATTTCAGCTTTTAGCTGTGGTAACATTAATTTTTAAATCTTACATTTCAAAAGGCAACACGGTCCTTTCTGAAATACTGTCTCCCTCCTGTAGATCTACATGAGCTGGTTTTTATGAGATCAAGGGGGGGAAACTCTCTATAGTAGGTTGTTCGGGTCTTTTTCGTAAGAGGAGTTGAGCACAGTAGCAAGGGCAGAGCATGAAGAAAGGCTTGTTTGTAACAGGAGTACTTAAAAAGTTCAACAAGAGTTTGCAAGACCCCTTCATGCCACAAAAAGCCTCACCCAAAAAGCTGAAATTATAGTCCTTCTCTGTCAAAGAGAGAAAATGTGAGAATGGCTTGTAATTTTTGAACCAGAAAAGCTATGTTTATCTTCCAAAGAGCAGCCCCTTGAAGATGTGACTGTCATCCAGGGTTAAAGAGCAGGCAGAAAGCCCACAGAGGGACGGGCCCTCAGCGGCTCAACAGCCGGCACCAGGCATCTGTCTCCTCGGGCAGGGGGATGCTCTTGTTATCTCGCTGATATATACCAGAGTGTTGCAGCTTTCCGTATCCAAACACATCTTGACACCGGAGATTACACAGATCCCGGAGCTCTGGAGTGAGGCCAGGGAGGTGTGCCCGCCCCGGACCATCTCACCGCCACGGGAGCCGGCAGAGGCAGCGGGGAGAACCGCTGTCAGAGAGCGATGACATGTCACGGCCGCCTCGAATGGGCCAGGGGGTCAAAGGATTATGGCTGAAATCCGTTCTTCATAGAAAAAAAAAGTCTTTTGCAAATGCCTGACTTAGAGCTATGAAATCAGAGAGGGAGTGTGTTATCTGTGGGGGTGGTACAGACCCACCTCTGCTTCAAGTGGGAGTGCAAAAAAAGAAAAAGCATTGCTGGGCAGAGCATCCCCCTTGCAGTCATGCTCGCCAAGCTGCTTTCCTTCCCCCTCACACCCGCTGGTGGACAGGTTCAGAGGAGTGAGTGGGGATGTGTCTTTAGACCCACAGTAATAAACTTGCCTTGTGCATGTATATTTTAGTCTTGCATTTAACTCTTATTTTCTCCCATATTATTTTGCAGCAGGGTATGCACTTCTGCAGATACTGCTGACATCCCCATTTCCTACCTGCTCTCCACTGGAATAGATTTTGGAGAGACTGGAGGGGAGACACTTTTTTGGAAAAGTGCTTTTGCCAAGTATTTATCAGAGGAGCATTACAGAAACATGGTTTTGCTCGATAACCTTTAAAGTTTTAGCAACTGTGCAAAGGATTGCAGCACCAACTCCAGAATGCCAGCCTGTACCATAAAGGTTTGCAGGTCCGTAGGGATTGTATTTGGGTTTGAAAGTCATTGAAATCTATTAATTGTCTTGTAGAACTTGATACTGATATTACAAAGAAAACTTGGTTGGAAGGTAGAGAAATCAAAGCTTTCATACCCCAATGCTTTTCTTGTCAAGTTGAATTCTTCCATTTCCCTCCTCTGTCCAGGACCCGAGGGAAAATGGAACCAAGCACTGAAATAATAGAGTATTTTTATTAGGCAAAGCCTCATTCAGGTTAATCAGAAGGCATCCATGTGCATTTTACTAGGTTATTTTGGTCTGAGGCCACCTTCTGTACAATTTATGCAGCCCCTGATTCACTAGAGAGCTTTCAGACTCATCAGTGGAAATTACACCTCTGCCTCACCATATTTTCTGTGCTTCAGATCAGAAACAGCAACCATGGAAGCCTTAATTTATCCCATCTCTTCTTTCACTGGCTCAAGGTTTGGGCATATTGCAGCACTGTGATCCAGAAGTGTCCCACAGGCTGTATAAAGGCTGGGGTGCTGCAGGACATCTATGCCATACACGCTCTTAAATCTCATCACTGTCCTGCCCGAACCCAGTCATCCCCATTGGCAACTCCCTACTCTTAGAGGGTCCCACATCCCCCCTGCCAAGATTAGGGGGGGACACCTCCCAAGACCTCCCTTCACCTCACAAAGACCTGAACCTCGAAGGAGATACTTTGTTCAAGCTGTTTTGGAGCACCTTGCCTGTCCTCAGGAAGGCTCTGGGAGAAAAGCAGCCACCAGCCTCCAAATGAACTGCTGTTTGAAAGCAGATTAAAGACCCTCCCCTGCACATGGAATTTATACTCACACAGACAATGTCAGAGAAGCTGAGCTGCATCCACTCCAAGGAGAAAGTTAAAATAGAAATGGGTCTTCTTACTTCAGCTGTGCCTTTTGTTGTGCCCTGCAGGCAGCGTGCACCTGCGACCGTGTATCCTCCAAAGTCAGACTACACTTACCCAGAGTGAAAAGCAGCACATGCAGCCTTACATTTAGTTCCCATCATTTCTAGAAGAGCCTCTGTTCATCTTCTATCGAACATAAACTTAGCGGTCACGAGCAGTGCCACAAACCATGTAAGTACTTGACGTGTCTCAGAAGGAAAGCTCAAGAGCGAGTTGCGAAGCTCAGAGTGTAGCTCAGGTCCTTACAAGTGGACACTCCATATTTAAGGAAAGAAGCAAAAAATCACCACAGAAATAAAAGTACTGCTGTAAGATGCTGTCCTCCTCTACACCGTAGGAGGCATCTTGCTCTCTAACAAGGTCAGAGGCATTGGAAGCTGCAAATCTGTTTCTACCCCATCAGTGGTACTAACCCAGGTAGTTTTCTGGAGAGCATGAGGCTGATGGCTTTGCAGTGAAGTCAGCAAGGAAAGATCTGCTGAGGGGTGTTTCCTTGTAGAAATGATGAAGGAAACAGCTTGGGGCAATGACAGCATAACCCAGTACAGCTGTGTCTGCAGTGATCATTTGTTCACATCCTAGGATGCATTAAAAGAGCGGCTTGGAGCATTTCTGTTGCTGCTTATCCTCTGACTGGGCTGTTGTTAATGCAACACTCACTCAATGAAGTGTTTGGGACGAGGTCCAAAAAAGCACTTAGGTGCCTAAATCCAAGACAGCAATTCACAGCTGCCTAAGGACTTAGGTTCTCCCTTTTGTACACCCCTTCCCAGAACCTCTTTAAGAACTTGGACTTCTGCAATGGGGATGACTCTAGGTGCTGCCACCTTAGCTGGGCTTGGCCACCAGAGCCTGCCTCCTTACACACTGCCATCCAGCCCTGCCATGTTCAGAGTGACTCAGACGCTCTGTGGCAGTGCCCTGGGCTCTGAATTTAGCAGCTGGAGCTGCTCTTGCTCAACCTGTGGCTGGTGCTGCTCTTCCCCATTGTTATAGACACCATGGGAGGGTGGTGCTGGCTGGGTCTTTGCAGCCAGAGAGTCATGATGAGCATGGTGACAAGGGTGACAAGAGAAGAGGTTGCCACTAGCCTGGCTTGGGTATGTTTTCTCCTATATAGCACTCTCCTTCTGCCACTCCCTAAGAGGGCTCCAGGACAGAAGTGATGAATGTACCCACAGATATTCACTCTTCCATTGCCCTTGCTACTGATGGCCTGATAGGGAACGATGGAGCCAGGTGGACTCTGCAGTCTGGTGGCAGTTGCATGTGTGGGAGCTGGATGGGTCATGGGACACCAGGCTCGAGGCCATTCACACTACCAACCATCAATAAAGCTGTACAAGAACTTCTTAAAGTCACCCACCAATGAAGTTGTACAAGAACTTCTTAAAGTCATTCCTAACATGGTATAAAATTCCTCTATTAACCTACTCTTCTAATACATTGCAGAGTATGTCTGTGCCTGTGCCTCTTAAGATAGATCTCAAAATAGTTACAGAAATCTGTTTATCAAACTCCTGTGACTTGCAGGACATTATAGAAAGCCTAGTTGCTCTTCTACTATAGCTTATTCACCCTGCTCCCAAAAAACCCAATTACCTCCCAGGAAGCTCTCTGGGTAGACAATGAGCTGAGGCGTATACGCTGGGAACGCCTTAGTTGGGATGGCAGCACCCTTCCCCACAGCCTGAGTATCTGTCTGGATGATCTGACAGACATCTCTCAACCACGTTCACGTGTCTTGCCACGAGAGCATTAAGCTTTGCCAGGTTTCTCCTCTCATCTGATAAAGTAGTTAGGGGTCTGTGTAACAGACACTTGCGCTTTTCAAATAGGTCTCAGGTAGGGCTCTACAGGCACAGGCTGTTTTTCTCATTAAGCCCTTCAGTTACTGCAGTTTACTTAAATCCATGCTGGACTGTAAAAGTCTTAATCGATGTAACACGTTCACTCCTGATGATGTCAGGGAGCCACTACACCAATCTAACGGATCAGCTGATCTAATAGCCAGTAAATTAGGGATGACAAGCAAGGTTTATCATGTTAAAACAGATGCCGTCAGCACCCTTCAGCCCTGCAAAAATGCTTTAATTCTTCATAAAGCTATTACTGAGACATGTAAGGAAAACATGAGATCTGAGCTCCTTCCTGCTCCGGTCTTCTGCCACTGGATCCTCTTCGTATGATCAGGAGGAGAGCCCAATGGGGAGGCACGTTTCTGAAATTATTTCAAAGATCAGATTTTGTATCTTCTCTGCCTATATGCATCCTCAGCACAGAGCAGCAGAAGAAGAAACATGGGGGCTACTGTGGGATGGAAAACAAATCGTCTGTAGACCTGTCCATGTATGTGTATCTGGCTGGGCCCTGTACTCCAGCCATGCTGTGGTCCATATTTCAAAGGGACCATCATCCCTTCTCCAATTACTGGTGCTGGCAGAGCAGCAGAGCTGGCAAGAGAGCTTTCAGGAATGTCTTTATCCTTCACAATCCATATGAAATAGGTCCAAGGAGTAATATTCTTGGAGAGCCAGATACAGAGATTTTGCAAAGGTTGGGAGCAGCAAAGCACACTATTAATAAAACAGCCACAATGCTCTTGGTTTTGTTCTGATTGTGATAATTATAAGCAGAAGTTTTCTTTTGTCTAGGTCAAAGTCTCTGTTGCTTCAAGTTTAGAGCTGTCAGAGGCAGCTGAGCAAGAAGGCTTCATTTAATGATCACCAGTACCCAGGCCATCAGTCTACTTTGGTAAGTTCAATGGAAGAGTCAAGAAGAAAGCTTGTCTGAAGACCCACTTTCCCATCCACTGTTAGCACTATGGCAGCTCAGATTAACTTACCAAAGGTGTCCTGGCTTAGAGAAAAAAAAAGGATACAAGCATATCCATGGCCATATAGAATGCTAAAAGCTAGTATTACATCAATTTTCATATTTATTATTTTATTAATGCTGGCTTATTTTAACAGGATACCTTCAACAGGGAGAAATAAAGGACATATTCTCAAAATACTAGGAAGCAGATACAAAAAAGAAGCTGTTCATAAGTGTCTTTTTTATCCTCAACCAAATGTTATGAAACAAAGTTGGTGCCTTCGGGCAGTATGAGCCTGCTTAGGAGGGGAGATTTTGTTTTGATAGTAAATTTTCCCTACACGTTTTCAAAAGGTAGGTCTCAATAGCTACCACTAAGACTCAAAGTCTTCATTCTCAAGAGGCCAAAGCACCCACCATTTCACCTCATTTGCAATTTAACAGGTTTATCATTTACACGATGGTGTCTCTTTTAAAGGAAACCCCAGTGGAATTAACCAATATTAGATTTCAGGTGCAGCAGGAAAAAGTGCAGCGAAGCATATTTATGTTAGAGATGGAATTTTGTGCCTAGGTATGCTGCAGTGGATATTGCTGAAAGGGGCAGCTTCTCTGTAAAGTTCTGTTAGATCCTCTCAGCAGGAAACAATTACCTGTAATACCAATTTCCCACAGAATTTCGCAAATCCTTCCCTACAGGGATTTCACCTTTCATTGTTTCCCCTGCGCAGGACAGAAAATCTAACTGCAGTGGTACACAATCAGCTATGAGTCATATTTTTTTCGGCCTCTGGCTGCTGAAGGAAATAATCTCATCTTTGATTAGAAGGAGATGGACAAACAGGGTAAGGGCTGATGACCTGAGACCCAAGATGACCTCTCGAGGTCCCTTCCCACTACACCCTACAAGCATTTCTATAGGGTGTGAGGAAACAAGGACTTTGTCTATGTGGTTAGGGATGCAGGTAGGATGACCCCAGGAATACAAGACAGTCCATTTTGGTGTCCCCAGTACCTGGCAGCCCAGCAGCAGTAGGATGGAGCCTGCTGGGTGACAGGTAAAAGTGAATGGTCAAAAGTCTTCCCTCTTAAGTCCAGAGTCCAGGCTACCAAAAATGTGTATTCTGTAGAAGCCAGGAGAGCACCAGCCAAAGGGAAAAGCTTTGTTCCAGTGGGCGCTGCACACCAGAAAGCCCCGCTGAAGTGGTCACATGGCAAAAATGAGAACACCCACGGGCTGCTCTCCCTGCCCGTGGCAGGCAGGAGGTGAAGCATGGCAATGAGGCAGTCAAGGAGGGTGGCAGGGCAGGTTGTGGGGGACTGCAAACAGGTTTGACAAGCACCATGGGTGCCATGTGGAGCTGAGCCTGCCTGGGAGAGGGGGAGAAGCTGGTGAGCCTCCCCAGGCTGCAGCTCTCCAAGCAGAGATGCCCTTGCCCTCCCCCCAAGGAAGTCTGGAAAGGCACGAGGGTTCAGCACCTTTATAGAGGATTTCTATTTTCCAGTCTCAGTGTCTAGTTCTTCTTTTAAGTTGGACATTTTTGATTCAGTTGCAGTGTGGCCACGATGTCCCATGACATGCCACAACATTTACAAAAGTCAACAACAATCCAAGGGCAAAGAGTGACTTCATTGACTAGGAGCACTCCTGGTTATTTCCTCGTGCAACGGGAGAAGCAGAGATCCTGGCCTTCCTCCACAATATGTCCTTGAGGAGGATGTAATTACTGAATTGGGTTTTGTAGTCTTTCTGCTGGGCGTGCTCTGACGGACAGCCCGGGCCAACCCGCACTTCACTCCTTCATAATAGTGGAAGCTTATCTGCCTGCAGTGCCAATAAAAATAAATCATCTGGTTGCCTTCTGCTCTGTGCAGATGAAAACAGAGTCATCAGTGGTCTGTGTACTTCTATGCTAACTTTACGCCCACAACATTCTTTTTTTTGAAATCAAATTGCAGGATTTTGAAGAGGCTACTATGTACTGGAGAAGAATGGAGGGCTGAGGCCCAGTGTGTGAGAATGATGAGATTACAATGCATTCATTGTTCAGTTTAAATGGTTTTTCAAATTAGGTTTGCATGTATGAATGTAATGGTCTCATTGACTGGAGCGATGCACAATAGGCCACCCACAATTTGGGAGAGCGCAATGAGTTTGTCCCTCTGTGGGCAGGCAGCACTTAGTTTTCCATCCCCATTCTGTCAATATATCTTCAGCCTGGCCTTAATCATTCCTTCTAGATGAGCTGGAAGCATACCTAGATCACATAATTTTCCATGGTGGCCTCATGTGCAGTTAAAAGATGATTTCAAGTTGTGAGTGCTCAAAGCCTGGAGAGTTGAGACCTGTACCACTGATCCAAACTCCAACTTCAGCATTTTCCACTCATTCAGTGTGGGAGTAAATCAGGATTTATTCTTCTGAAGTCAGGGATTTACATCATTTTAAAGCAGGAATAAGTGAACATGCCTCATCTGTAGCAGATTAATGTAGCAGGTTAATTTTTTTTTACCATATACCTTGAGTGTCAACTGCTTTGCAGTAGTTTTGTCATTGTCCTTATTAGCAGTCCCCCTACTTCTGTAAAAAAATAAGTGTGCAAGCAGCCAAATATGATGCAGTTTGTGGAGGAATCACTCCCACTCAGGTCACTTTGAGATAAAATTATATAACTCGAAGCCACCAAGGGCACAACCCCCGGTTGCATTTCCATCCGGAACATATGTCCTTCCCCCAGCACTTGTAGGGGAGACGCTTGGACAGGTTGTTATTTATGTCGGGGCAAACTGGTGGTACCAGGCATGTCTCTGTGGTAGTGAAGGGAAGTATTAGCGCCGGCATCGTTGCGCAGCGTATGTATGTGATGAGATAATAGACATCTGGCACTGAGCGGCTACTGGGGCTCTGTGAATCCCTTGTTTCGTACTTTTGTGCAGAAAAGCTACCTCTGGCACAGTATATGACTGTATACTCTGGAGTAATAAAGATTGTTGTGGTCCTTACGAAGCTCTGAGCTGTGCAAAGCTGATTTCAGGACCCCAATTTAGCCTGGTGCCCCCAAGGACACCGATGCCTGAAGGACTCAGGGAGTTCTCAGGTGCCTGTGGGCTTGCTTGCAGGTCTCTAAGGTTTGCATCCCAGCATTCTTGGCCAAGCCAAGCATCTCAGCGTCTGCCCTTGGGCTGGGTGTCTGCCACCTGAGACCCTGCTCTCGACACACTGCCTGGCTGTGTGGCCACACCAGTGCCCTCCATCACAGCCCAGGCACCCCACGTCACCTCCTGGTCCTGTATCGCTGCTGGCAACTCGCTGTCCAGGATGTGGGAAATGCTCACCATTTTCTGGACCCAAACAGATGTGAATGCCACGTGTCCCACTTCTAGGACAGGAGAGATAAGCGTTCAGGTCCCTGCTCCAAGAGCAGGTTGTGCATTGCATCCCACTGCTGTTTAGGATACACACCCTAAACCCCTATGTTATTAACTCAATGTTAACATATAGTTAACTGTATTCCAAATTACGGAGATTAGAAACGCCATTAGCCTTCACCCTTGTTGAGAAGCACGAGAGTAAACAACTCATTAGAGAGCGCTGTGACCATGGCAAACTCACTGCAGGACACACAGCAGGCTCAATTCTGTGATGGGGCATTGCCAGCTCAAAAGCCCTTGGGATGGGTACGGGACCAAATTCAACTCTCTCTTCCCCTGCCCTACAGCTAAACTGACTTCAGTTTGCATCCCTGTGGCTTTATGTGGTAAACTGGTGGGATATTTGGTCTCTAGTACCAGGAATAGGAATAAAGTGTCTGATTCCAGTGCATGATATTCTGCAAATATCTATTTGAGTAGCCAGGTCTGAGTAAAAAAAGAAATCAAGTAGAGGGATGTGGAAAAAAATCTCTTTATGCCTATAAAAGGATCACTTCAAAACCACGGGATTTTGTATAGGAACCTTTTTCCTTAAATAGTAGAAACAGTCGCTGGGTGCATTCCATCAGTATAAAAAATGGGGGTTAGAGGAGAGTCGTTGTGTCCGGCAGCAGTTTCCTCTCCTTCCATCTCTGTCTTCCTCCCCCCCAACACGTGTGCCTTGTCTTAGCCCCAGAAACTGCTTGTAGGAAGCATGAAAACAGTATAATTACAGTATATATGTTTATACACATAGATATAATCAAACCCATACAATATATATATATATGCTGTGCAGTTAAAGAGGAACTGCACGGTGGGATTTTTGTGCATTGCTCAGGAAACACCTTTCTGTCCCATTTTCCCCCCAAGACAACCAAAACCCGGCAGTGGATTTTGCTGGGCGGCTGAAACCCCGTTGCAGGCTCCTGCTGGAGGCTCACACCTGCGGCCTCCTCCTGCCCGACGCCGGCCCGGAGGCAGGGGAATAAAGCCCAAAGCTCTTCGGCAGCGCCCGTGCGAGGGCAGTGGGCCAAATCCTGCCACGTAAAAACCCCGCTGACATCACGGGGATTAGATGGGCTGCTAATCAGGACAGCGGGATTTGTGTCAATCTCGTACTTAGGGTGCGGTGCCGAGCGCCCCAGTGGTCGGTGTGGGGTGGCCGGGGGGGCGAAGGGACCGGGTCCCCCCAGGGGCGAGCAGATGTGGGAGAAGGTGCTGGGCTTTGGGGTGCCCTGTGTGTGCTGCCGTGGGGAGGAGCAGGAGTGTGGGACTGGCTCTTCCAGGGCATGGGACCCTGGTGACTCTGGGGGCAAGGGTCCTGCCGCTGCCCTTTCCAGCTTGGGGCTCCCAGGACAGCAGAGAAGAGGAGGGGGGAGAAGAGTTCTGTGACTTTGGGGGTGAGCCCAAAGCAGCAGCCTTGTCTGAGGGTGGGATGGGGAAAGGAGTCAAAAGGTTTCCAGGCTCAGTCAAGACTGAAACCTTTTCTGGTGGCTGTTTAGAAACCAGGGTGATGTTTTTAGTGCTTTATAAGAGGATGCTCATTGTTCATGTTAATATGATGCAAATGTCATGCAGAAGGGTCCTCGGGGTCTCAGGCTGGCTCCAGTCCCTCCCTCCAACCCATGCCTAGGTCAGTCCTTACAGATGTCGGGATAATCTGTTCTTAAAAACCTCTAAGAACTGAACCTCCACAGTCTCCTGAGACAACGTATTTCAGTATTTTACTATTCTTACTGTTAGAAACATTTCTTAAATCTGTCTTAAATCTTCCTTAACTCTCTCCCAACCAGACCCAGTACACACCCTCATGAAATTTTAGCACGTGGCTGTTATCTATAGCAGGAACAGAGAGCAGTTTATTTGCTTTCTTTTTGCTCAGCCCTTTATATGCCTGAAAACCATTATTTCTCCCTTCAGACATCTGTTCTTTAATCAAACCCAGTTTCCTTGGCCTACCTTCCTGCACATGCATCTATCTTGAGGAATAGCATCCCCATCCATAAAAAAAATCTCTAGGTGAGGTCTCACACTAACAGAGGGAGCTGAACAGAGGGAAGGGTGATGTCTTGCACTCTCTATTTCTATTTATATACTCCACAATGGATTTTGGGGGTCTTTTTTGCCACAGTATGACATTACACATACTCACTCAATCTGTGACCCATCACAACCTGCAGGTCCTCGGAGCTGACCAGCAGCCCAGGCAGTCAGCCCCAGCCTGGCTCAGGGACACTGTGGACAGGTGCACATTTGTACCTTCATCTCCCCTAAAGTGCACCTTAGGGCTTTCCAATCCCTGTCTCCAGTTTGTCATTCCTGAAACCTACAGCCAGTGCAACACCCGCCGTAGCTGCAACGAGCACATTGCTCTACTTTTCCATTTCCTAAGCTGTCAGTGAAAATGCTGGTTAGCTGTGGGATAGCCCCACAGCCCCCTGTTGAAGGCACTCCCCTAGTCAACAGGGAAGTATTGACAATTTCCACATACGACTTTGTAATGGTTTCACCCCCCCTATGATGGTTTCACTCCAACCCCATTTCTGCTGCTTGCTCATGAAAGAGGTGGCATTGTCAGGGTTGGTAGAAACCCAGAGGAAAAGGTGCTGAGTGAGAGTGCACCCACTTACCTGTCAGGTGAAGGCTGGGGTGGCACAGCAGGTGCTTGTACCTTTTGCCAAGTCCTACCCTCTGCAGAGGGCACAGACCTTGTGCTGCACATGCAAAAGTTTCTAGTGAAGTTGTTAGTGCAATTAGAAAAGGGTAAAAAGTACCTCTGCTGCAATTGTTCAATCTCCTTTTCAAAGAGCAATGCATCATACGGCTGGAGAGACACTGCTGGGGAAAGCACACTCCATGTACTGGTCTAGCAAACACCTCCTGAACATCTTTTAATGTGACCTGGCAGCAGACCAGGGTAAATGGCATGTTCTTTTTCCAGTGCTTTGGCCTAAAGTGTGTATTTCAGTGGCTTAAAAGAACAGCCAGTCAATTAAATGTTATAAACGAGGCCATTTGTCACCAGCATTTTAGCTTTTCTTTTAAAGTATAAAACGAGATAATGAGCAGGGCTTGAAGAAATCCTTTGTGGTGTTGGGAGCCAAGGGCACATGATATACAGAACGGATTTTCTGCCTCTCCCATCACGAGAATGCGATCTGACAACACTCCCCCTCATGACACAGAAATCAGAGACAATGTTAAGAAGGAAAAAAATCACTAGTGGGTGAAAAACCAGTGACATGTTGCAATGAAGATAAGAAAAGAAATGCACATAGTTAAGGGGAAATCTACTGCCATTGCGAACTTTCCACTGTAGATGCTGGTCAATAGGAACACTAATACAGAGACAGCTGCACAGTGCCTTTAGCTTACAAAAAAGCCTCAAGCAGCATAATTACCAACTCATCACCTATTCAGAAAGAAGCCAGCAGGGTATGCATCCAGGGGCAGGCAGTGGCTGATGGAAAATGTGTCTCACACCTTCCCTTCTCCCAGCACGGGAAAGGGAACATGACTGTGATGGGCTATGTGAGCAGGGGGGTCCTGCACAGCATGGGGGTCCCAGGGCTTTGGGGCTCTGGGTGGTGGGAGGACAGTCCTCCTGTAATGTCCACAGTTACACACAGCACACTGGGACACCCTGTTCACTAACAGCCACGTAGGAGATGCAGTGTGTAGTCCATAAGAGCGGTGGCCCTTAGATGGTGTCCAAATCAGGGTGGGTTAGTATCCATGGCTGGAGGCTAGAGCTGGAGCTGGATCCAGAGCTGGAGTGTTTCCAGCTCTCTTTTAAAAAATAACACCTTTCTTTCTGGCACATTCCCTGAATGTGTCTCCCTCTGCATGCAGTCCTTCTCTATCATGTGTGTCTAGGAATTAGAAAACATTTACTCTAATGTGTGAAAATTCTCCGCACCTGTGGGACGTGAACACATTGACTACATTAACTGCATTTCACATTGGCATGAGTGCCACCAGGTCAGTGTTGCTTCTGCACCCTTTTCCCATCTCCTCTCTGAGTCTACCCGCAAATGCTTCTCATGTAATAAATTACTCCTTTTTTTTTTTTCTAATTTATTTTCTCAATCATCAGTTTATACTGAATACACTGAGGCAGGAGTGCCAGTAAGTATGGTTGTACACAAACAGATGAACAGAACTTGAGATGAGAACCACTGACAGTTTGTCTCTACAACCTGTGTTTTATTTATGTCTGTACTGTACTGTCTTGGCAGCATTTGATTTAGTCCTGGGATGAAAACCCTGCCTTCTTGCAAACATGGAGACAGCCTCACACATGCCTCTGACATCATTAAATAAGTAATACACAGAGTGCACAGACGCATATATTTTAAGGAAACTACCCAGATGTGCCAGCAGCAGGAGGCATCAAAGTAACTCAAAAGACAAAGAATTAAAATCTTGTTAAAGGAATCGCATGAAAGGAAGTCCCAGTGAGGTACCAAATGAGTAAATGCCAAATGTGCAGTAGAGCCAATGACTCAGCATCAGGTCAGCCTCAAGCCAGTGAGTTTTCAGCTGATAACAACTTTGTGTATGGCCTTCGATGGGGTTCTAGCTGGAGAACACCCTCCTCGGCACCCCAGCGATAGCCAGCTGCACCCACACCAAGGTTTCCACTCATGGTGGCCACCACCTAAGTGAGGTCTGTGCCCGAGGGGATTTTTCAGATGAGGTTTCAGACAACAGGACCAGACCCTGTGCTGTATAAAACTGCTGGTAAGAGTGCTCTGTCTGTCCCTGCCTCCCCTGGAAGCAGGCTCAGCCCCAGCCCACGGGTTGCTCCAGCTAAGGCTTGCTGAAAGGGTGGGATAATCCTGTCGAAGCCCTTGGTGGGCTGCCCACTTCCTCTCCTTCCGACTCACTTGCTTCCAAAACAAATTCTTGTTGCAAAGTCTCAGGCCCTTTTAACTCCGCATTCCTGCTTGTAACAGGATCCCTTTTGAAAAGGAGGTGAGCTGGTACAACTCAGCGAACTTGAAAGGAAAAAGATCCCAAATAATTGTTGGAAATGATTGGAAAGAAATATCTCATAGAACAACATCCTAAACCAAACAGAGGGCTGAATGTTTCAGAAGCATTTAGCTGTGAAATGGTATGTTTTCAAAAACGCAGTGACTTACCACGGGCAGGCCATGGGAGTGTGGGAGGTGATGCCAACGCCTTTCCCTTCCTCATGCGGAAAGCCCGTGGGACTGCTGCCTGCCCTGCCAGGAGCCTGCGTAAAGGCACCACCATCGTCCGCCTTCACCACCACTGGGAGACACCCACCACTGAGACCCAAGGAGTGAATGGTCCGTCCTTTCTGCAGCAGAGGTTTGCTGGCATCCACCTCACTTATCCGGGTTAAGTGAAGAGGACATGGAGAAGGAGGCGGAGGCTCTGACTCCCAAAAGTACAGCTTTACAGGAAGATAGTTTCTTTGAGAACAATTTCCATGGTTTTCTTTCTGCTGTTAGCTCTACAGAAAGTTCAGCATCTTTAAAACTGCATTGGCTTCCCTGAGGGAGGCTTGTTTTCAGATCCGTTCTCAACCCAATTTGGAGCAGGGACATCAAAAGCAAGGCAAATCTGGTCCCTTGTTAACTTGGATCCATTTGGAGCTGGTCTGGGCAGTTGGAGCTTGCCGTAGTGTTCACAGTCTTTCGAAATATTTACTTATCTGACTGACAAGAGAGTTATTTAATAAGTTATGATGTCTGCAGTTTTGTGTAAACAATTTACAGTGCCATGATTGATGCTGGTCGCTGTTTGGAGAGAGGCAAGGCTCATTGTATATACTGGGCTTCGGTTTGGAGAGTTCAGCCCCAGGACTGGGCAGTATTGTACCTAATAAATAACAACAGTTAATCATTTGGACTCACGTTGTTTCACTGCTCATAAAGCCACACAAACATGGCTGAATTAAACCAATGCTTCTTTGAGCAGACCTTGGCCATGCAAACATGAGGGACCTCTGCAGGGGTGCCCGGTACGGCAGTCACGGTGCTCGGCTCTGCTCTTGCCCCACGCCTATGCTGTCCACAGCCCTCCAACACTTACTGGGCAGAAGGAAATGGCTGGTTTTCTGGGTTAATACCTTCCATTACAGGTGTGCAGGATCATGAGGAAAGCCTATGTCTTGGTGGAAGAGGTGTTCCTACCTCCAGTGGAGCAATGCAGGAGTGTGATTGCTGTGACTCATCAGTGTATCAGCCCAGCTGGTGGGCTAGAGGTACTGTAGATGAGCACAAGCCCCCATGAGACACCAGAGCAGAAAAGAGAGGGCATGGGCTATTGTTAAACTCAGAGGAGTCAGAGGTTTTGGTTCAGTTCAAACTGGAAACAAGTTGTTTCAGTTCTGAACCGTCAAAATGTTTTGTTTCTGGAATTAAGTGGCTTAGACATGAATGGAACAACATTTTCAGGACCATGCAGCTCCCTCAAATTTTCTGCGATTTGAGTTACTGACCTGGTTGTGCTCAAAGTCAAGTGTATGACTCTCAGAAGCTCCCATGAAATGGAAACACGGGGGCCAGTGCAG
Source organism: Tringa solitaria (assembly GCA_026413425.1). Lineage (NCBI taxonomy): Eukaryota > Metazoa > Chordata > Aves > Charadriiformes > Scolopacidae > Tringa > Tringa solitaria. The sequence continues at coordinate 15,999,143 of JAOXJM010000012.1, forward strand.
CCATGTGCAATGCAGGAGCTACGCAAGAGCTACTACTGGAAGATACAGCTTGGAAGGAGAGGAAGAGAGAGCTCTTTCATGCTACCAAGCAGCTGTATAGATTGACTAGTACAGGCGAGAAATTATTGTTAAAAAAAAAAAGATTTAAGAACTTCATTCTGGAAATACTCTTTCAGACACGTTCACCGTTAAAGGCCTATGCCAGATGCTGTGAATAAAAAACAGGAGGAAATTAAAAGGAGGGAATTGACCCTGACTCTGACACAAGATGGCTGGGTGAATGTGAGCTGGATAAAAGCTCCACATGCCCATGCAGAGAAAAATGTGCTTCCTTTGAACAGAGCAAAGTAATGAAGTATTGATTTGAAATTATTGAACTGTGATACTACATCCATGTTGCTGGTGATGGCCTTGTCTGATGGAGAGAAAAGTACAAGGAGGTCTTCCCAGTTCAGACTGGAAAAAGGAAAAGGATGTCTGAGGCAGACTTTCCACATATTACATTCACCATGGGAGGAAAGTAATACTCAATGCCCTCCCAATGTTCAAAACTGTTTCTGCAATCATCCTCAGCCACCAGAAAAGGCTAATTGATCCCCCAGCTTCGCCAACAGCATTCGCTCTTGAAAGGATATATCTTTTCATTTAGTCTGTTCAAATTTGCACTTAGAACAAGAAGGATCTTGAGCGAAATGCAGCCTGCTTCTTCCTCCCAGAGGACCCTCTGGAGATGCACTGCACTTACAAAAGTAAGTGAAGGTTTCAAGGGGAACCAGAGGGACAGCAGGCTGATGGCACCACTCTCGGTCTCCATGGAAATATGCCTTGATGTAATTAATGATAAAGAACCGGGACAAGAATAAAAATGATTCAGAGAAGCTCTCTTACTTCTCCCCTGTTTAGGTCCCGTGATTAAACCCACATAGAGCCTAGAATGGGGAGATGAGGCTCAATTGTATCTAAGGAACAGCATAACAAATTATCTCCTTTGCACTTCTTTTGCTGATGAGTAATCCAATTCCTACCCAAAACCATGTTGACTATGGAGATTTTGCCAATATCTGATTCATCAAGATGTTGGAAGAGTGTGGGATTAGAAATGCAGAAGAAGGACTGTAGCTCCCCACCACTTATTCTTAAACACTGATAATTTCAGGCGAACTTTTTAACGGATAACAAGAACACAACCAAATACTTTGGTGAAAATCTACCTTTAGCTGAAATGAAATATAAACAAATGGCCTGCTAAGTTAAGAGTTTGAATCTTCTCTTGGGAGGTATCCCTGCCCGTGGCAGGGGAGATGGAACTCAATGATCTTTAAGGCCCCTTCCAACTCTGACGATTCTATGATTCAATTCCATGATTCTATTCTATGATTCTATATACAATATAAATATCTTTTTATTTTTGATGGTGAGTCCTTCTTAAATGTCAGGATTTTGACTGAATGAGCATGTTTTATGTGTCTTGAAGGTCTTTAGTTCAGAAAATACCTGCAAGTTCTGAAGTTATAACTTAACTACTATTGAAAGGTATCAGCAGCCTTAGCCTCACCCCTCAGCCATTGAGAGGCACAGAGGGTTGGCACCCCTGTGTTTCCAGCCTCAGCCGTTGTGTGAGGGTACTAGTAGGAGGAGATGGATCTTGGCAGGATTTGCTGCACCTGAAAGGAACCTATTCCTGGAAGTTATGGGGTTGTTGAATTCCCTGGGACAGAAACAATATGACTGGTGAAACTCTGCCTTGCAACTGGCATGGTTTGAGGGTTGGGTCTGTGAGCCAGGCACCGGCTTTCTGAGCTACGGGAGCTGCAGCCCCAGCAGAAGGAGATGCTGGCCCACAGCATGGCGGTGAGGAGGGAAAGTAGTTTAAATAAACTTATTTAAAAAAAGGTCGGGGTCCTTTATGAAAGGCAATCTTGTGCGGCAATTTATAAAGAGCTCTAGTGATGTTATTGTTTAAATAAATATTTAAGGGAGATTCTTCTCAGCTTAAACAGAGCGAGCTGTAGCATGTGGAAAGCAGCAGCGTTTGATTACGTACATGCAAGGGACTGAAAAACACCGTTATGAACAAAGGCGGCGGAGGAGGAGAAAGCAATTTCATTTGATTCTGTTTCTCTGAGACAGGCTATTGACAGCACCATTTCTGCTTCGTGCCAAAGTGCAGCAGGGGTACAAACCCTGGCCGTCCCAGCAGCAGATGCCCTGGGCAAGAAAGCCATTCAGCAAGCCCCGCTGGTGTTTTGTCTGATGAGATGGCTGGGGATAGCATTAAGTGCACGCTTTAGCTCTGTAGGTGAAACCCTGCCTGGCAGCCGGTGGCCTGACGTGCAGCAGCAGGACCGTGTGCCCAAGGAGAAGGGGACAAAGGTGGGTATGGTCCATCATGTATGTTGGGCAGTCTTTGATGGGTACACAATCACAGCCTTGATACCAGAGGGCTGCACATTGCAGCACGGGTTCACCTTAAAGCCCTGCTTGATTTTGTTGGCTGCAGAGCTGGAGTCACCTTGTGGGGTGAGCTCGGCACAGCCAAAGCTCGACGCTGTGCACTGTCAAAGGTTTGATACCAGGAGCTGCTCTCTGCCCTGCAGGTAGAAAATGCCACAGGCATAAACATCCAACTGGCAGTAGCAGAAAAGAAGAGAAAACAAGAGGAATTCACTGCTGAGAGACAAGACATCTGAATAAAAGTGAAAACATGCTAAAAGGCCATAAGCAGTTAAGAAGCCTTCAACGAGTTTGAGGTTATTAGGAACCTGTGTATGTCATAAGTCTCATACATAGATTTGGACTATGAAATTCGTAAAGGTGTTATAAATGAATTCATAGAAAAGGACTTAGGGGAACCCATGACACTTGCCTCAGGGTGACAAGCCTAAATATATGTCTGGGTAGGAGGTTCCCAAATGGTCTTCGCCAGTGCAAAAGGCCGAAATGCTCACCTTCCTCACTCTGTGCTGGTCTCCTTCATTTGAAAAAGGTAAGGCCTTTGCCTTATCAGAAATGGGTTTTTCTCCTCTGATATAACTGAGTATTGCCTTCCCTTATGAATTTAAGTCACAAGCCAGTAAAGCACCAAATAAATCACTTTTCCAAAGTATCCCTGAAACTGGAGGATTCTGTAAAGGTCATGCAATCCACATGACATGTATTTCATGGATGCATCTGAAGACATGACAGGTCCCCTGTACAAAGTAGGACGTGATTTATATAGGAGAACACTGTTTGGATTATCAAGATGGTTGCTACAGGAGTAGTCAGGCAAGGCTGTCTGACTACTTTTTTTTGGTCTCTGTAGGAGACAAAATCTGTGCACCCATTCATGAACAAACTTCTTTAATGTTTCACCCCATCCCATGTCACTGGAAAGCAGAATAACATGAAGACAAATTTATATCTGTGGTACAACTGCAGGAACGGAGCAAGCTTCTCTCAGGGCTGGGATCAGTCTGGTTCTCTCCAGCCACGAGATCTGGGGACCTCAATGTTACTGTACGACCATCTTCAGAAACCCAAGACCCTGGCATGGCTCAGGACCCTGGCCCACACCATCTGTGGAGACATGGAGGACTGCAGAGTAGGTCAAAGCAGATCATTTGGAAAAAAAGCATTAATTTCCAAGACAAAATAGTTCATGATTCATGACTCTTTGGAAACAAATGAGAAATAAGAATTACACAAAAGCCCCATTTTGTTCTTTGAGGAACCACAGAATTAATTGCATGTACTTTAGTTTCCAGCAAATGCTAAGTCCCAAGGCACAGTGTTGTGATGGTCGAACTAGTCATGTCATACATACTGGTTTAATTCAAACCAAAAGTGTAGAAACAGCATGATGGGATATGGCTAGCTGGGAATAGAGGTGGGATGGCAACAGGGTCTTCATCTGCAGTACATCAGGCAATTCATCAAGCCATTATGGTTTTGGGTTAGCACCCATGAGGTGACCTCACTCTTTCCTTGGGCTGTGTGCAGTGATGGGAGCTGGCTGGACCAGCCAGGATTGCAAATTAGGAGACAGCAGCTCTTCCAGAGCTGTGCAAGAAACCTTAAGCACAGACCTGGCTGCTTCATTCATGAGGTACTCTTCACTTACAATCGTCACATCAAAGTTGTAACTGCAACAGCTTCCTGGATTTATTTCTTCTGTGACAACTTCCACAAGGACATCCCCAGTAAACATCTCCAGTCCTTGGACTGTCAGTCTCCACTCCACCCATCCGCTCTCATCCAGCATCAAACTTTAGGGCACTGTTTGCCACAACGTCCAGGCAAGCACTTTCTTGTTTTCTTCCACGACACTGGGGGCAGCTGCCTGTAGGCATCCACCACTCCCTTTCCTTTTCTGTTTCAGTTCCCCAGTGAATCCCTGTTTAAATCTCCTCCTGACAAAGGCAAGACTGTCAGTTTGCAGTGAGTGCTGCCTGTAATGCTGCCCAACACCATCTCACAGCTTCTTAGCACTCCTTCATCTCTCACTACCTGTCTGTAGGCAGCTCTGGTCTTCTCATGTTGTTAGCTCCTGTGGACCAATGGTTATTCTTCTGGTCTTTATTTCTACACCATCTCGCATAGCTGAGTCCTCGTGTGCATGGGGCTTCTGGGAGCTAATGAAGATGATGAAACTTCACTGCCCAGCTTTGTGGAAGGAGAGCCATATGGGATGATCCATAGCCCGCAGCCACAAAAGAGGTGAAGGAAACCACCTCTCCCTGCCACTCCATCAGGAGCGGAAGCAAGCAGACTGCAGCTCCCTACCTTTCAATGTGGAAATCACTTCAAGTGGCAAAATGGAAACCCTGACATTTCACCATCTGTCTGCAAATGCTGCATATGTATTGCATACAAAAATAGGCTATAAGAATACTGTTAAGACTGAAAAACCCATGAGGCAAGAGATGCCAGAATTAGGCCTCCCTTGTGCTATGTGTTATGATACACTTGTTAATTAGATGATCACACAGTATTTTGCCAGAGGTCTCAGCTTTATCCCATGGTACAGGATGGCCTGTCTTCACTGGAGAAGATGTTACATAAATTTCTTTTTCCTTAGTGTTCAGTGTGGTCCTAGGCTGTATTTGCTGCCCAAGTTCTCCTCTGAATAAAAATGACTGATTTTCCCGACACTTGGATAGGCACACCTCCCTATAGTATCTTGTTACTTCACAAGTGTCTCTGAGTTCTGGTACCTCTGTGTGGTGGTGCTTTAGCCGCTTGAACAAAATGGATATGGAGGGAAAATACAGGCATGCCAGCAACCAGCTTGATCATATCAGGCACCAATTTATCAGGGGTCTGGCTTGGTCACTTATCCCAGCTGTCACACACCACTGTGACCTTCCCTGCAGCAAGACCCATGCTCACATCCACCCTCGCGGGCTTCAAGGGTCCCACAGACCAGTCCTTCAAGGTCATGAGCTGAGACCAAGGGGTGGCCAACAGCCATAGCTGGGGCCAGGGCTGTGGAAGAGTGTTCAGCATTGGGTGGCACCAGGTGCTGGAGGCAGACCTCGACTCCCACCCCAGGAGAGGACATTCGGTGCCGGGGTCTCATGGTGTGTGCAGACAGGGGGGCACACCCCACAGCTACTGACTGTGGGCTGGGGAAACCTTCAGTGTGACACGGCACAAAATACCCTGCAGGGAGAGCAGAACTGAAGCCAGTTCTGCAAGGCAGCGCTCTTCCTCCCAAGAAGGGATGGCGGATGGGGCACCCCAGGTTTCACATCAGACTCTGGCATGTCCAGACTCTCACCATGGCTCACACCTTGACACACATCTCTCTGCTGCATGCCTGAGCTCTCCGAGCCCCTGGCTTCTCACTTGTATCAGGTACTCCCCATCCCAGTCCTGTGCCATCCTTCAGTTTTATCACCCCTTTAGTACCAGACTTTCCATTAGCCCAGCATCCCCAGGGTCCCCAGCTGCCTCCTGGCTGTGCAGGGAAAATGTCAAAAGAAGAGTGCCATTCCCTGCTTGCCTTTCCATTGCCCAACTCATCTGCCCTGAGCAGCAGTATGGGGAGAGCGCAGTCTCGTCCTGCTCTGAGGACTGGGGATGGTGTCTCTTGGGCTGCAGAGGAGGGACACAGGTCCCTGCAGCTGGGTCCCTGCAGAGCTGTGGGGAGGCAGCAGGCTCTTGGTAACACCAACTGGGTGCACCAGCAGCACTGGGGTCGGCACTGGGATCTGCCAGGATGCTGGGCTGAGCTCGTTCATGCGGGAAAAAATCTCAGCAGTTTTTCACTACTCAGCCCTAGCACATCCCTAATAAGTTGCTATTTTTTCCCTTCAAAGGCTATCACTCAGCCAAATTGGAGGATATTTACAAAGTAAAAAAAAAATAAAATAAAATCACAGTCCTCACACAAAGCTGCCAAACTTCAGATCTGTACTCCAAAGCACAGAGGGATAAGAACTATCCAAGGAAAGGATCACCAGGTTCCCCCCTCCTGTTTCTTCTTTTCTCTTTTTTCCAGTTGGACAACAATGCTTTTTTCCCTATGCTCATTCTTGGAAATAGTTGGACAGTTTTGGCTGAAATTTTCCAGAAAAGAACTTAGCCCGAGGCAAATAATCAAGTTGGAAGAACTCAGTCTAAACGATTCAAGTCTGGCAAAGTTATAAGCAACTGCAAATGCAGTCTTATAGCAGGACACATATGAGTAACCTTAATCATAGGAGTTTCATGCAATCCCACCTTTGACGCATTCAAAGTTATAATAGCTAATGATGCTGTTCCATTCAGGCACATCTTATCACGATTCAGATATGTCACCAGGAAGAAAGCTTTAACTCAGTCATCCCACTGAGCCTTCCCACACCCCTTCCTACTTGAACAGCTCTTCCCATCTAACAACTGGTGGTACAAAAAAACACAGTTCCCTCGCCTCCAGTATTTGCATTTGAGCTTCTGCTTCTTGGATAGAGGCAGCTGATGCTAAAATGGGATTGCTCTCTGAACTAATGTATTCAAAATTAATAAAAGAAATAAAGCAACACACTCCTCTGGCAGGTTCCCATGCATATTTTCCATAAAAGTTCATTTTTCCACATGAACAAATTGTGAGTATGTGGGGGATTTGCGCTGAATCTTGATACGGAGCTTAGAATTCTTGGCACTGCTGGGGACGTTAAAATGACATCAGCTCCACTTTCTATATTGAAATTTTATAGTTGCTGCCTGACCCCGTTGCTTTGTTCTGCGCATATTCTCTCCCCTCCGAGCTGCCTCTCTGCCACGGCATGAGAGTATCATGAAAAGCTGTGTGTTTGTGGGACTTACAGCCCTGCCTGCCCCTCCCTGCGCCGGGCACCCAGTGATAGAGCTGCATTTCTTCCTCCAGGACAAAGCAGCATTGGGTTTGGGGGCACCTTTGCCAGCCGTGGGGCTCCTCAGCTCCATCCTGAGGGACCTGGTGTGCCGAGCAGGGTCCCCCTCTTTTCTCTGGAGGAGAAGAGGAGTGGAGCGCGATCTGCTGGGGTGACACAGTTGTGGGACAGCGGGGAGCAGGGCAGGTCAGTTATTGCAGGCAGGACACTGTGAAACCACCCTGCCTCGCTCAGGGAAGGGGAGGAGGAGTGGAAAGAAGGGGAAGAGAAAAGGGAACGTCCCTAAGTGGGAGACAGGGCTTTCTCCAGCACTGGCAGGGTAGCACCTGGAGCAGTGTTTGTTCAACGCTCCCTCGGTGGATGGAGAGCTCGTGTGTCCCCCCGGCACACACACACTCCCGCGTGCCAAGGGAAGCAGCAGGGAGCGGCGGCGTTTTTTAAAATTACACCAAAATCTGAGTAACGGTATTTCTGTGCCACCCAGCAGCGTGAGCCGCTGCGGTTGAACACCATGGTGCGGGAGGACTGATCTGGTGCTCGGTTCCCCCCCCGGGAGAAGCGGGAGTGTCGGGGCAGGGAGAGTTAACGGAGTCCTGGCACCGAGAGTAGGGACCCACAGGCGTTAGCACGGACATCACACTTGTTTCCTGGATTTCAAATAAAAGAAGGTTTCAAGGAAAACATGATGCCTTCCTACATCCCCTGTGACTTGGAAAGCAATAAGAGTAAATAAAGACAGTTAATTATCTGGCACGCCACATCCAAACATTTCTGAGAGCACCGCTCTGCCGTTACTGGAAGAGTCAGGCTGGAAGAGCATTAGCATATACTCCGTAAACATCCTCCAGCACAGCCCCAGCCTCCCGCGCCGGGATCACGGCAGCTGGACAAACCCAGCAGGGACTACACCTGACAGTCAAAAAAATGCCAGTTTTGCTTCAGTCTGGCTTGATCACAGCGGTACCCGGGTTTGTTTTTTCCTACGTTGCCTACATGCCCAACCTCTCTAATGTGTGACGGAGAATCTCTGCTGCTTGCTTCTCTGTGCAAGATTATCATTTCAGCATTTCACTGTAGTATGGAAATAGTCACAAAACCAGATTAAAGATTGTGAAGCCCTTTGCCAAACGCTTCTTCCTCTATAAGCAACAGCATTTTTACAATTGCATTTGCAACAGCATTTTTGCAATCACATTTATACTCTCCTTTACAAGCACATGCAACCACATACAGAATGCAGAAAATCTTTACCTTGGGTGCCCACGGGAGAAAGCCTGGTTTCTTCTCATGGATTAGTAGTAGGATGAAAAAACAAGCCCGAGAAAGACCCTTGAACAGACTCATCTGCTGAGAGTTGTCTAAATCCCAAGCCTGCTCCCGCTAGCAGCTCTAAGTTTGTGCTCTGAATAGAGGCTGTGTTATTTTAACCACAGGATTTCTAGTCATGGGGGAGGAGAGATGGATTAGGTACGTTTGCAATCTAATGCTTCACATTTACCTCAACTGAAATGAACTACTTTAAGCCTGATGCAAATAAGTACTGCTAAGATATAAATTTCAAGAGCCCACTAACCAATTATGCTTAAACTAACATGCTAAATAACTGTGGAAAATTCCAGAGGAATAAGATAACATACTTTTGTGTTCTTTCCTAAATAAAAGGCATGCGTGGAATTTCATGCTAGATACTACGACAAGTGAGGGGCAGCAGATGAACTGTTCAAACTAACCTATGTAAGGTGCCATACCTCATAAAACAAAATTCCTAACACCTGTTCGCATGGATTTCAGCAGGCATCCCAGCAATTTGGGTTTTCACGGCTTGTAAAAAGTACAGATATGAGGGATTTGAATCTAATATTTCAAAAGAGCAAATAAAGCTCTTTAAGGTAGTAAGGCAAGATTTTAAAAGGCCACTGTAGCCTGTAGCCACTGTAGAGGTCTGCAGCTCTGCAGGAGCACAGACATTAGCTGCTGCACAAGTGCCATCTCCAACAGGGACTAAGCTTGGTACCCTCCCTGCAGCTCAGGGATTGCTACACAGATTGTTAAACGCAAGCAAAATATTGTGCCCAGGACACTGGTTTGGGTCTTTTGTTGTTTAATCCGGCTCAAACTCTGCCTTCATTTCCTGGTTAGTAACACTTTGGTGCCGCAGCTGCTGTGGTTGCAAAGCGTGGCTACGGTCCAGGCTTCCAGGGCCACCTCACAGCTGATGGAAAAGAGAACTATTAACTTTGTGTGAGGTATGATTTGTAAATAAAAGGCATTCTTCAACTTCAGACTGAACCGAGGAAAACAATTTAGATGCGAAACACTGGAGGAAGGGGGACAAATTCCAATTTGCCTTTGACAGCAGAGGCTTCGGGAACACGAGTTTAATTCCATTTTGAATAAAACCTGGCTCTATAAATAACATTATCATCTTGCGCTTACATAATGCTCTTCATCCCAACGCATTCCCGGGTGCTTTGCAGATGTAATCGTCTCGTCTGGAAACCTCCAGCGGACCTGCCGCCCCGGCGTGGAGGGTAGTGCCTCCCGGCAGCGCTGCCCGCACCGGGCAGGAGGGAGGCAGCCGAGCATCCAGCGGCAGGAGGGAGGCAGCCGAGCATCCAGCTGCAGCTGGAGCCACCTCCCATCCTTCCACAGCACCTGGCAGCCGGCCCTGGTGTCACAGCCCTGCTCTTGTGGCTCTGGCCGGGAGCGCCGCTGCCAGTTTGTTGGGTCACCCGGGTCCCGCTGGGTGCAGGAGAGCTGGCTGTGATGTACAGGTTCTGGTGCGTTTAATGACCAGCAGCCATTAAGAGCAGTTTTACCTGTCACCCAGCTCGGCCCGCAGGTTCTCACCAACAGACTGGGGCATCTCCGGAGATGTCACCCTCAGGCAGAGCTGCCTGAGCTCCCACCGAAGCCTGGCTCAGCCTGGCTCACCCCAACTTGGGTTTTTGCAAGGAAGGCAATTGGGACCCCAAGCACCTGTGCCACCAACCAGGCAGGGATGTGCACCTGAGCTAGAAGAAAAGTGCCTCCAAACCTCTCATCAGCATGTCTCTGGCCCATGAGCCGCCTTCTCCTTCCACCAATCAAGCAGCTCACTCCACCCCAGGTCACTTTGGTACTGCTTTAATTATCCGTAAGACCAAGCCCACTGATGTTTCCTAGCTACAGGTTCTACCTCATCCTTGCAATGGAACCCACAAGAAAAGCAGAGATGAGGAATGCTCCTGGGGCAGGGGCAGATGTTGCTACAGCCCTCCTGATGGAAGCTGCAGCTGGAAGAGCCCAGGTCTCCCAGTTTGCAGACTTACTGGTATGATAGGCACCAGACCTGTGCACCAACATTGCAAGGAGAGGAATTTAGGAAGAAAACAACATGTCTCCTTCTCTTGTGCTCCCTGCTCCACCTGGCAGGAGGATCTCTGCATGCACAAAGGAAGTTGCTGGGCTGCAGAGGGGTATATTTTTCATTTTTGCTTAGCTGGCTCGATAGGAAACAGCAGGAGGAAGAGAGGCCAGCAGAAGTTGCTCTGCAGGTTGACCTGAAAAGAGTCCTTTTTTTCCAGAGAAACTAAAAAAAAGGTGGGAAGGGATAAAGCAAAAATAATTTTGAATTAAGTGAAAGCATTTGACTCTAATGCATGGTTTGGTTTTTCTAGTTTATCTCTTAGGTCAGACTGTACTCAATTTACAAAGAAACAGCACTTCAAAAACAAACATAAGGGAAATGAAGAGTTTCATTTCTAAAATGTCAAGGCAAGACATTTCAGCATTCCACATTGCTGCTGTTTCTTTGGGACGTGGAGAAAAGCAGTAAGAGAAGTATGGGTTTAGTGGTCCTTTCTTCTCCTAGACAAGTCAATAAATTTGACACAAATTCACAAGCTGATCCTTTCAAGTTCCTGTTTTTTATCCAAAAAAAACCCAAACCCACCCAAACCCCAATCTTTCTGTCTGAAACCTTTGCCAGGTTTAGGTTCTGACACAGCAGCCAGCATTTGGAAGTCGAACACCTGCCTATTGATGAAGTTTGTTATTTTTCTCTCGTGCCGTGGGGCAGCTCAGACCTGCTCCCCACCCGGTGTGTCCTCCTGCTGCAGCGCAGACCACAAACGTGCCCGCTGCCTCCAAAACAAAGTCAGCTCCACATAGTCTCCCAGCACCCTTTCCCTCTTCATCCAACCCCAACGTTAGGGATCTTAGCCGGAAGGGTGGCTTCCCGAATGTCAACAGCAACAAATTATTCCTGGTCTGTGAGGGGGAACGTTCCCTTTCAGCATCCTCTGTGGGATGCTGGATATTTCTGCTCCATAATCACGCTGGGCTGAGGTCTGTAAGCTGCATTACTCACCTGCCTTCCATTAAGGCCCGCAGAATGAAACACGGCCCGTGCTAGAACTATATAGGGATTCAATTTTGCGTTTCAGCCAGAGCTTAGATGAATCAAGCAACAAATGAGAGGAAATGTGAGGCACAATGAACTGTACAATGAAGTACAATTTTGCAGCAGCAAGAACTCCCACACTGGCCTCCCCTTCTGGGATAATGGGATGAAGAATTCACAATAGAAATTGTCGATGGAAAATTACATGTTAAAGGAACCCGAGTAGTTGCCCTTCTATTTTGCATGTTTTCTCCCTTTTTTATAAAGTGAGCTGAGAATTAGAGATAAAAAGGTTCTATTTCTTTTGAATTACGGAACCACTTCTGGAAGTGATATTGCCAATCCACACAGTAGAAAAAGATCTTCCATTAGAATCTGCACAAAATCCCATGACTGATCTAGAAAACACAAGTTTCTGGGAAAAAGCCCTTTGGGAATGGTAGCAGACCACATTTTCACACTTGTGCTCTGCAGTTTTGACATCTGGTACTTACTTCTGTTGTAAAAGAAAGCAAATGTTTTCTTTAATCAAAATTGTCCAGGAGCTGAGGCGCTGAACCAACCCCTCCCAATATGAACTACCATAAGACACAAAATTGTGATAGTTGCAAAAAATTTAAAAAATTACAAGACAAAAAGTGAATTCAAGCTGGTGTGTATTGAATTATTTTCTTTCTGGATTGCAGTGCTTGCTTTCTGTTCTATTTATTTCTAAAATTATGTCAATCAATCACAACCATCGGTGAACATAAAACACCAAATGATGTGATGAGATAAAACCGAAAGAACTTACAGTTAATTGCAAGTTAACCCAGGGAATTCCACCAAAGAGTTTCCCCTTAAATGAAGTGCGTGCAGCACACTCAGTCACAGGCCCAAAATGAAACAGGTGGGTGCCCAGTTTGGGGATCCAGGCCCTGGCACCGGAGGAGCGCTGCCAGACAGTGACCCTATGTGGTCATTGCTTCCCCTCTCCAAACACAGCAGGTCTTCATAGAATCATAGAATGGTTTAGCTTGGAAGAGACCTTAAAGATCTGCAATGGGCAGGGACACCTCCCACTCGACCTGGTTGCTCAAAACCCCATCCAACCTGGCCCTATCATGAGAAAGTTGCACTCAACCCAGCAAGAAGCATCTCCCAGTTCACTAGGACTGTGACCTTCATTCAGGGTTATGTGAGAGGTACTGGTCAATGCAGACAACCCCAGGCACCTACAGGGAGGTAGGAGGTCTAGGGGACACGGAGCAGGGGTACCCCCAGCATAGCCCCAGGAGATACAGGTCTGCTGAGCAAGAGGGGGAACATGCTGGGGTGGGCTGAGCACTGCAGACCAGGCCCTGCAGGCTTTGTCATGGCTCTGTCATGATGAACAAATTCAATCTGCTTCTGGAATGAGCAGAGAAAGGTTTAAGTTTCACAGCTTGCCACTGCCCCAACAATCAACTTCGTTTCACGTGGTGGAAACCTCTGAAGCTGTGTTGAATGTACATGAGTACTGGGAAAAACCTGAAGTATAATAAAAACTAACAGTAATGGTGCAGGCTCTTACCCTGCAGCAGTGGATCTCGTGGAACTGCAGGACTTGGCAAAGAAACAAAGGATTAAATGACTGAATCACCAGCCAGCAGGCATGAGCCAAGGACCTACTAGGACTTCAGTGGAGGTGGACTGTTGTGCTCAGCATGTGACAAGGAAAGCTGTGGTCACCTTCAAGCCCACAGTTGTCCCAGAAAAAGTTCAGTTGCAGTGCTCAAGGCTGCATCTGCAATCACTCAGAGTAGGGTGGGAATTTGTGTTGCTTAGCAAGTTCTTTTCATTAAATTAACAAATTTAGAAAAAATAAGGATAATTAACTCTTCTTCACAGATGCTTAAGAGTGTATTGTGACTGAAGCTAAGTTGGCCTCTCAGCTGGGTGTACCCCTAACTCTCCTCCCATTCATACCAGATTGCCTGCATTTGATGATGCTTCAAATCTGGGCTAACTGGTCTAGTCCAGGTGTGGGCTTGAATTCAGGGGTTGCTTTTGCAAAGGAACACCCTGCTTGCAAAGATGATGAAGCCAAAATCATTCAGGTGCTGGTAGTCTTCTCATATCTCCGTGCATGTCTAGAAGGCACTGGGAAGCTTGGTCTCCCCGGTGTGCCTAGAAGGGTGTTTTTTAAATTACTTACTAGGCAGGTGCCACAGAACAGCTCATCTTCTGGCAAGGTGATGGGTTTTAGGGGACCCACACAGGTGAGGGCAGTGCTACAACAGCACAGCAAGGTCAGTAGAATGTCAGGAGTTACTGCTGACATTGAAGCCAGACTTGGACCAGGAGCAGTGCTCTTGATGCTCATCACTGGCATTAACTCTGGGATGAAGACATAACCAAACTGTCAATTGTGTTGATCAGATTTTTGTCCTAATTTTCTGTATATAAAATATTATTATACTGCCCTTATGGTGATTTGCTTCAGAAAGGGCTTCCTTTTGGTGGGAGGATTTCAGTTAATTATCTGATTGGAAAATTCCTGTCTAATTGGAAGTATTTTATTATAATGTTAGAGGTATTATGATCTGAGTATGTCTTATTTAAGCTTTCTTAGCTTGTCTATCTATCTGCACCTCTTCTACATCCCATCTCCCAGCCTTTTCTGGCTTGCTGTGATTATGAGACAGAATGAGAAAATCCATGTGGATCTCAGAAAGAACATGGATTTCCTGAAGGAAGTTTTTGATGAGTGAAAAGCAGGCTGTATAGACAGCTAAGTTTCTTTGGGGACTACACCAAAAATACTCCTGGAGAAGAGCCTATTATGCTCAGTGTGCTGGTTTTGGCTGGAGTAGAGTTAATTTTCTTCCCAGTACCTAGAATGTTTTGGATTTGTCCTGGAAACAGTGTTGATAATACAGGGATGTTTTAGTTATTGCTGTGCAGTGCTTGCGCAGGGTCAAGGCTTTTTCTGCTCCTCACACCCCCACCAGGCTGGGGAGGGCACAAGAAGAGGGGAGACAGAGGTGGGAGAGCCAACCCCAACTGACCAAAGAAATATTCCATGCTGTATGAGGCCAGGCTCAGCAAAGAGAGCGGGGGGCAGAAGAAGGAAGGGGGGGACGTTTGGAGTTATGGTCTTTTTACTTCCTAATTCACCATTATGCATGATGGATCCCTGATTTCCTGGAGATGGCTGAACACCTGCCTGCCAATGGGAAATGCTGAATAAATTCCTTGTTTTGCTTTGCTTCTGTGTGCAGATTTTGCTTTGCTTAATAAACTGTCTTTTTCTCAACCTATGAGTTTTCTCACTTTTTCTCTTTTGATTCTTTCCCATGTCCCACCAGGGGGAAGTGAGTGAGTGGCTGCATGGTCCTAGCTGCTGACTGGGGTAAAACCATGACAGAGAAGTGCCAGTAGCAGTGGCCAGCGAGACCTCCCATTCTAGAAGACATTATTTTCTCCCCCAGTCCTGCCAGATGGGCAGATGCAATTGCTGCTACTGAATATGGCTTTGTTATGAAGCACCTTCTAGGGTCCTCAAGCATATTAAATCCCAATAGGCAGGTTCATCCATCAGCAGGGAGCACTTGCACTAGAAATGTGACTGCTATAAACTGGAATTTCTTCCTTGGAGAACTTGTGTTATTAGAAAGCTCAGCTGTTGCAGGAGGGGCTCTTTGCATCTCCTGCAATGTTTATATACTCATCTTTATTGTGGAAAGAAAGATTATTTATTGTGACATTCATCATCAAAAATGAAGGCAATTGAGTTCTGATTTATGAGATTAAGGGTTTTCTCTGTATTAACAAAGGATTTGCATTCTTGCAGTCAGGTATGTGTATCTTTAACACTGTGTTACATGATGATACCCTAACCAAAGCAGTTTTTGGGTGCAGAAGGTAGTTTTAGGAGTGTCAGCTCCTGTTTACCTTGTACTCCCTGTAGCATGAGCTGCTCTGCACATGCAGTGAAAGCCACCAGGACAGTGCTCAGGAAGGACCAAGATGTCCCAAACTGGGACAGCTGGAGGCTCCTTCCACTCTTGTGCTCCTTTCTGAACTCCTTCACAATATGCACTCTATTGGGTTTGATGGCAAGATTTTGGTTAGGGGGAGACTACAGCTTCTATGGGAAGATGCTGAAAGCTTCCTGTGTGTCTGATAGAGCCCATGTCGGCAGGCTCCAAGACAGACCTGCTGCTAGCCAAGGCCGAGCAGCGTTAGTGCCTCTGGGATAACATTTTAAAGAAGGAGGAAGAAAATTGCTGCAGAACAGGAACTGCAGGGAGAGAGAGGAGTGAGAGTATGTGAGAGCAACAACCTTGCACTTACCAAGGTCAGTGAAGAAAGTGGGGGAGGAGATGCTCCGGGAGTCAGAGCAAAGATTCCCCTGTAGCCCATGGTGAAGACCATGGTGAGGCAGGATGTCCCCCTGCAGCCCATGGAGGTTAATGGTGGAGCAGATATCCACCTGCAGCCCGTGGAGGACCATATCTTGGAGCAGATAGATGTGCCTGAAGGAGACTGTGACCCCACGGGAAGCCCAGCTTTAGCAGGCTCCTGGCAGGACCTTTGGACCTTTGGAGAGGAGCCCACGTTGGACCAGTCTATTCCTGAAGGACTGCACCCCATGGAAGGGACCCATGCTGGAGAAGATCTTGGAAAACCATAGCCCATGGGAAGGACCTCATGCTGGAGCAGGGGAAGACCGTGAGGAGTCCTCCCCCTGAGGAGGAAGGAGTGGCAGAGAAAATGTGAGATGAACTGACCACAACCCCCATTCCCCATCCCCATGTGCCACTTGGAGTTGTGGGGAGGTAGAGAGATGGGGAGTGAAGTTAAGCCTAGGAAGAAGGCTAGGGGTCGGGGGGTAGTGTTTGAGGATTTGTGGGGGTTTTCTCATTATCCTACTCTGATTTGATTGGTAATAAATTTAAATAATTTCCCCAAGTTGAGCCTATTTTGCCTGTGACAGTAATTAGTGAACGATCTCTCTATGTCCTTACCTCACACACAAGCCTTTTTTTATATATTTTCTGTCCCCTGTTAGCTGAGGAGGAGAGTGAAAGAGTAGCTTTGGTGGGCACCTGGCATCCAGCTAAGGTCAGCCCACCACACGGGGGTCATATCTGCTCCCACAGCAGTGATGCCCCATATCTGCACCGACGTGCCCATGGGGGATGGCGCGTATATTTAGGATGCTGATTAATCCAGACTTGGAGCAACATATTGCCAAGCTGTCCTTTGAATAACAAAAGTGTGAACAGAAGCAGCACAAGAGCACGGTGTGCTTCAGGAGATCGGTGTGCAGCACCCCTGGTGACTCAAATGAAAGGAAGGTGATAACGATGCTCCCCACAGGCTTTCCCACAAACTTGTCCAGCTGCAAGGTGTCAGGATAAAGTCCTTAGTTTAGAGGGTGCATTCAATGAGATGGGAGCATGTAACAGAGGTCCTTGTTCACCTTGAGGTGTCAGGGCACATTGTGGAGAAAATGGAGAAACAGCAGGCTGAGAGGAAAGGAACCTGGGGTTTTTAAGCAGAAATGTCAGAGGTCCTGAAAATAGAGGCTAATGAGGAAAACAGAGTCAGCAGAACTCTTTGCTGAACTTAGGAAAAAGTTGATATTCAGGAAAACTGTGCGATGGCTTTTGTTAGGTAATAACAGTGGTTCCTCTTTTCTCTCACACCTCTGCAGAAGCCCAGGGACCTTTGGCAGGTCCCTGTACCCATGTTAGTGGAAGGTGCCATCACACCGCCGACGTCTGGTGGTGGTCATGGCTTGTCACTCTGTGCTGTGAAAGCAAAATGCAGAGCCAGCCACCAGGAAGGGAGCAGATCCGGCCTGATGGCTGCTCCTCCGGGAAAAGGAGGAATTGCTGCTAATGGGAGTGAGGGTGGGTCTGACAGGAATTGGAGTCCTGTCCTGTGGCCTCTGTGGCTCCTTGGCTATTTTCATGTGACAGTTCTTGATGATTTCAGCAAGGCAGGAGGCACCCAGGCAGCTGGGAGGGGAATAGGTCTCTTTCTAACGCATCCAGAACTGCAACCTGCATCTCTAAGAAAGCCTTTGTTCCCATGCTTTCCCTTCAGCTACTTTCCTGTAATTATTGCTGCTACAATTAGCCAAGTGGCTGCCCAGGCTGCAGTGTGAAAGCCTGTCTGAAGGAAATGCTAAACCTAAAGCTCCTACTGAATGAAAAGGTAGGTCAGGGATAAAACACGGAAAGCATGGCACCACACCAGTTCTTACCACTCCCACTGCTTGCAGACCAGTGCCCAAGGAAAGGAGAGGAGAGGAAAAGATGAAAAAGAGATTTATGAGTTTAGAAAAACTAAACTACTTTAATTAATATATTTATAAATAATAAATAATAAGAAGAAAAGAAAAGAAAGAAAAAAGAAAAAGAAAAAAGTATACAGTATATACAAAACAATATCAAGCTCCCAGGATGATGATCATGTCACCAGCAGGCACAGGGGAAAGTCCC
>JAOXJM010000012.1:16043578-16078069 GCA_026413425.1 Tringa solitaria
TTGCTCAAAGCCCCATCCAGCCTGGCCTTGAACACCTCCAGGGACGGGGCATCCACAACTAAACCCCCCAGTTGTGGGGGCCAGAAACCTCCCAGAACTGGGCTGCAAGAAGCAGCAGATGCCGCCACATCTCTGCACTTACATCTCCCGTACCCACCGTGGAAAAGGACAGCAGTGGTGCAACTGTCACCGCTCATCAGCCTCCCAGCACCGGGGAGAGCCAAAGAGCACCCGAATTTCACTCTAATCATCTCTAACCATGGAGTGTGGCTGCAGAAAGTCAGATGCGATCAGCCTCAGAGCAGGAGCGATGGCTGCAGCACTTCTCCTTCATCACGTCAGAGGCAAGGCAGGGGCTGTGCGTGGATCCTGCCCGTTCCTCTCTGCGGAGCAGCCCTTCCCACCGCGCTGGGGCTTCCCGGCCCAGGGGTCTGCCAGGAGCAGAGACACTTGCACAGTCGGTTTGGTTTCTGCCACACTACCTTCTCTCCAAGTTAAAACTATACGCTTCAGAACGTGGAATTTAATGGAAATCTTTTAAGAAGAATCTCGAACTGGCAGGGGCACGGTCTTGAAGTCAGAGACCTGCACTTCTGCCTGTTTAGGGGATTCAGCCTGCCCATCATGTTAACTGTGAAATTTGCTTTAGACATCTGTTTTATGCTGAGAGCAACCTGCTCTGGGCTTGCAAACATGGTCTGCATGTATGGGAACAAGTTGGAGATGAATCCTGGCTCTCCATGCTTGCTGTCGATGGGTCTCCCAGGCTGGGGGTGTGAGTTACTAATTTTTTTCTCTTTTTTTTTTTTTTTTTTTGGCTCCTGGAGCAGCGCATAATGTTTTCTTGGATGGAAAATCTTTCCAGCTGGCAGTGTCCAAAATCCAACTGTCACACTGTGGCTGAAACTACGGAAGGATCCGTTCTCACTGAAAGAGCTGAGAAGGAAAAAAGGTATCAGTATGGGGCAGAGAGGCGGCTTTTGGCACCCGGAGCAGACGGGAAGATGGGGAGCAGGCTGGGGCTGGGGAGGGTTGCTGGGGTGATGGGGGCACACGCAGAGAGAAACAGGGAGGGGAACTCATCCTTCCTACCAGCGGGCTGGGGGCTCTGCACAATGCTGGGCAAAGGCCAGGCCAGTATTTCTGAAAAAGCTGCAGTGGTGTATTAATGTGGAGAATGTTCTTCTGCTTGAGGAGGCAAACACAAAAGGCAGACGAGCACTTTGGAAAAACCCTGTCATTTCAGAGCATGCTCTTCTTCTGCAGAAGCGTGAGTACCAGCACACTTGACAGCAACTGCTGGGAACTCTGCCCTGCTCCTGCCCGAGGCTCGTCAGGACCACAACCAACGCATGCTGGGCTCACTGTGGTGGGGCAGGTGGGCTCCCATGCCATGCCATGCCATCCCATGCCATCCCATCCCATCCCATGACATGTCATTCCACCCCAAGCACAGGGCAGATGGGGCGAGGGTCCCCAGCCTTGGCAGGGAACAGGGGAGCAGCTCAGCATCCTGTGCCACCCTCTGACAGCTAAAAGCTGCTCTCGCCTGCCATTAGCACGTTTTAAAGTCATTAATCTTTCAGGAAAAACCTGCAGTATTCTAAAGCACACCCTGGGTAGCAAGTTAAATTTGAATGTTTAAACCGCACCATTTCACCTTTTCACTGCGAAGATGCAGCAATGGTACCCCTTGCTGGGGATTTGGGGATGTCAGCACTGGGACTGGGATGAGGTTAATGGAAAACCTTCACCAGAGCTCTCCTCCTTTGGAAAATGAAGTTGAAATTTTCAAGTTTAAGTGTGCAACCCTTGTGCCCTTCAGAGTGGGAAAGACGAGCTCATGGACATGCTGCAAAGCCCGTCTCCTCCTGTAGGCACCGAGGAAGGAGGAGGACTTAGAAATAAGGAGCTGGAGGTGAGTAGGAGGAAAAGGGAGGGAAGATATATAGAGGTTATAATTACATTAAATTATTGCTGCTGAGGTCATTTTTTTTCTGGAGAATACCATAGAACTGCATGGGGAAAAACCCAATATGCTGTAAGCACTGCAGAGAATTAACAGAAAATTACATCCTTGCTACAGGATGCTACAGGCTCCCCTGAGACCAGAGGGGAAATCTGGAGCAAGGAAGACTTAACCCTCAGGGGAAGTGGATCAGGTTAAGGAACATTTAAACAAATGGGACATTCAGAGGCCCATGAGACCTCATGGGATGCACCCACAAGTGCTGAGGGGCTGACCAATGTGACTGTGAGTCCACTCTCTATAACCTTTGAAAGGTCATGGCATTCAGAAGATATTCCTGAAGACTGGAAGAAAGTAAATGTTCCTCCTTCTTAAGGAAGGACAATAAATAGATTTGGGGAACTTTGGCAAAAAAGACCAATGGTATCCTGGTCTGCATCAGACAAAGCATTGCCAGAGGTCGAGGGAGGTGATCCTTCCCCTCTACTCATGTCTGGTGAGACCAAACCTGGAGTGTTGTGTCCAGTTCTGGGCTCCCCAGTACAAGGGAGACATGGACATACTGGGGAGTCCACTGGGGCCATAAAGATGATTAAGGGACTGGAGCACCTCTTAAAGAGGGGAAGCTGAGAGAGCTGTGACTGTTCAGCCTGGAGAAGAGAAGAAATGCAAGAAATTCTATTTAAACACAAGAAAAAAACCCTGCTTTACTACAAGGGTGGTCAAACACTGGAGCAGGTTGCCCAGAGAGGTAGCTGAGGCTCTGTCCTTGCAGACACTCAACATCAACTGGATATTCTGGACAACCTGCTCTATCTGACCCTGCTCTGAGTGGGAGGTTGGAATGGATTATCTCCAGAGGTCCCTGCCAACCTCATCAAGCCTTATCAACCTGTGATTCCAATGTTACCCAGCTGCAAATCGTTATCTTTTTGTTAGTAAGAAGCATCTGATAAACTGGACTTTATCTGCTCTAAGCCCAAACAGAAAAGTCTGTAGATCTTCAGAGGGATTAAAAAATGCAGCTACTATTTTTAAATAACAGGGCTGGAAAGAATTACCCTGGAATAATGAGAATTTTATCGGAAAATGCCACAGAA
This sequence comes from Tringa solitaria, assembly GCA_026413425.1. Classification (NCBI taxonomy): domain Eukaryota; kingdom Metazoa; phylum Chordata; class Aves; order Charadriiformes; family Scolopacidae; genus Tringa; species Tringa solitaria. The sequence goes on from JAOXJM010000012.1 coordinate 16,046,648, forward strand.
CAAATGATATCATTATTCTGGTTCCTGCTTACAGGAGTATGAATAAACCTTCTGGGAAGACTCTTTTTCAAATTCAGTGTTAGAGAAATCTGTGGTGGGATGGGAAAGGCTTCCCAGTTCGCTTGGGACTTCAGCAAGGCCCTTTCTAATCAATGACCGCGTGCTCCAGCCTCGGGAGTGAAGGACAGGCAGGTTGGTTCAGAGCTTGCAAGGAGTCCTTTGACGTGTGCTCTTGCAGAAACAGCTAGGCAGTGTAAAAAATATGTATTTTTTTCACAGCAGCTCACATCCTCACACCGAGAGAAAGAAGCTGAGCCGAGGGAGGGAGGGCCAATGCCGTGAGGTCCGTGGCAGGCAGAACAGATGCATAATTTCATGCTGAAAGAAACCACCTCCTCCTATGAGCTGCCCCTGTTACCCCTCCCACCACAACTGGTGGCATTTGCCTTTGTGGAAAGTGAGCCCACCACACAGAAAAAGTAATCTATCTTCTCCTCTTCAGAGATGTTTTTGCTGGCAGAGCCAGGCACCTTCTTTGCTTTTCAAAGTTTTCTAAGCACGGTGGTGGGACGTTTCTAAACGCACCCCGGTGAAGCCCATCAGCACAGCCGATGCTTGGCGGGGAGCGCACGCCCCGGCAGGGGAACGTGCTGGGCTGCGGCAGCCGCTGGCACCTCAGCTGGGGCAATGCCGTGTACCCCACAGCAGGACCACCGGCACCCCCTGGCACCACGTGTAACTTCACGGAGCAGCAAGGAAGAGGCTTGGCTGTGGTTCAGCCAAGCAGCAAATGTTTTTTGACAGGGAACAGCAGTGTGAAGTTTAGTCTGCTGTGCTGGGCTGAAGTCATCCAAAATTATGATCTACAGCATCTCCCCACCCACCGAGTGCTACTCCTGGGAGGAGACCACCCAATCTGTCTTCCTCAGCTTACCACAGGCTACTGCAAGGCCAAGTCCACGTCTCGTCCCTAAGCACTACAGGATAAAGAGCTTTCCAACCCATTGCCTTTGCCATCATCAAAGACTGGTTATGGTTAAATTGCATGTAGATATTTTTTTTTCTATTAATACTGGGGATAAACTCAAAATCAAGACAGGAGGTGGTGTTGTGCTGTCTTCTGACTGTCAGGATCTGCCTTTCTACCAGCTGTTGAACGCGCAGAAGAGGGACAACCTTTGTCCAGGACATGGACTTAATACCAGAAAGGTGTAAGTGATGCAGCAGTCCAGCACTGAATCAGCTGGCAGGTGAGAGAAAAGCAGACAAAGAGCAGGAATTATTTATCACAATAAAGAACCCACCCAGGGCTTTTCCCAGCACAAAGGAGAGGGGAGAGAGATGTTCAAGAGGCAGGTGTGAGGAGACCTGAGAGGGGGGAGGAATGGCAGAGAGCCCAGAGCCTGACTTGTGTGCTTTTATCATTATGAAAATCATGATGCAAAAGGCAGAGAAGCCCAGGGGGTCGCGGGGCAGTGCCTGCCCTGAGCTCCTGCTGGGCACCCCGTTTCCTGGGAGGCACCTTCTGCAGAGCAGCTTGGAGCGGGATGCTCTGCCTCAACCACAGAGGATGCCACGGCTGCACCACCCAACCATTCAGCACATCCAGCCTCCCTGCCAGGGTCCCATAAAATGAGCGGTGGTTATGTACGGGGTGGCGGGGGCTTCCAGGGACACAGCCAGCAGAGTCTGGATGGCACAGGGCAGCCAACACACGAGCATGGGCACTTGCTTGTGCACGCACCACGTGCAGGGTACAGAAGTGGCCACTGCTTGAAACGGCACCAGTTCTTGCACAAGGGACTCTGAGGACCTCAGCCCAGGGAGGAGCGGGGCTCCAGCTTGGAAAGCACTGGTATCTCAGGTGGGTGATGGATAAATGGCCTGTGTTTATCCAGTGTGGAGCTAATAACTTACAAAGATTAAGCCTCGCATTTACACACCGCAATGTCACAAACCACCCCTTCGAGTCTCAGGGGATCAAAAAAGGAGCCTCTCTGAAAGGCAGAGAGCATTGCCTCTTGTGGGCTGTCCCACGGCACACTCAGAAAGTAATCACTTTGCATGATGGAAAAATTACTCCTGTCTTGAACAGAAGTGGATGACAAGAAAGTTAAATCCCTGCAACCTGTTCGAAATTCAGGTGCTCGTATCAAGTTGGTCCTCACCCCGTGTCCACCAGCCATGCCAGCTTTCAGGCACGCAGGGAGTCCCTCACACACTGGCAGCAGCCGTCTGCCTGCCTTTGCTCACTGGTTTTGAAATACAAATGAAATTTCTTAAAGCTGCATAAATGCCTTAAAAGGAAGAAGACAGAATTAGCACACTTTTCATGCGGTCTGTGTAGGAAGGGACTTCTCCCTCCAGTGTTATACCAAGAGAAAACGTGCTTTGCTGATCCCAAACAGCAGCACGGAAACGCTCTCAAGGACTTTGCAGAGGAGACAGGCAAAGGAGGGAATCGGGTCCTTTCCATGTTAAGAGAATTATTCATTTCCCTGTGCCAGAATTTCCATTTCCAGGGAGAAAGGGATCACATTAGCCTAGGGTTTTGGAATTGGAGCTAAACCCAGGAGCATCACAGCAATCAGAGCTTCCTCTCTCCCTTACTGGAAAGTTGGGGTTGATTTTCTCTGCCAAAAGAAAGCAGAGCAGCCAGCTCCCCCATCCCTAGGGACTTCGGCTGATTTGGGGAATACCCCTGCCCAGGAGATCCCCCGGGGAGGGGCAGTGGAGGAGGATGCTGAGAAGGTCTCTGGGAGACACAGCACGTACCCTACAACTTCCTGACAGAGCACAAGGCACTTCAAAAATTCCCCAACCAGAGCTGCAGCTTGTTCGAGTAGCGAAGCCTAATTGCTCCCAGCTCCCCAGTCACGTTGGGTGAGGGCAGACCTCCCCTCGTTACCTCTTCTCTGGCTAGAAAAGCGAAAGCTGCGAGGTCCACCCGATGGCACAAGGAGGACCTTGTGGGGGTTTCCCCAACCAGGAGCACAGCTCTCTGAGCCCAGCCCTGTGAGAAGCTCTCTGCGTCACAGGACGCTGTGTGGGCACGGGGGCACGGCGCCGCGGTGGTGGGGGCGACTGCCTTGGGAATAAAGCCCACGTCGGTCTTTTTTTCTACTTAAAACATAAAGAGAACATAAGTTATTAGAAACTGGTAGGATATTTAGTGCTGACGGGCTGCAAGAGCTCATAAAGGCAAATGAAGACCAAGCATGGAGCTTCCTGCGCTCATGAAACAGGCAGAGGAGAGGGGGAACTGCGGGCTTTGTCGGGGGGGGGATCACTTTTATGGCCCCTCTTCCAGGGGTGCTGGATGCACGGCTGCACAAGTGCCCGTGCCTGCACAAGAGGGCAATGCAGGAGCAGGAACTGGGTGGCAGCCAGTGGCAGCTGAAAGGGGGGGCAAAACTCCCCCGAAGGGCGTGCAAAGTTGCTGCCTTCCAGCAGGAGCTGAGGAAAGCACCGCGCAAATTTCTTTCCCGAGACAGGGGAAAATCCAACAGTTTCCATGATTTTATTGTCTTAGCCTGTGCTGAGCCACTGGAGCGCACACGTATTTTGTTGTCGACAGTTTTCACTAGAGGTTGAAGTGCTGTAGCCACAGTCACTCCCTGGTATTGCTAGGGTTGCGTGGGGTTATACTGCAGCAGAATTTAATCCAAATATTTTTACTTCTAATGATTCGGGGTAAATTCCCCTACTCTACCTCCATTGGTTATCTATGCCAAAAAAGTGAGATTGGATTTGCCTTCTGTCAGCCAGGGAAATGCACTGAAAAAATAAAAAAGGCTTTCAGTGGACTTACAGGACTATTGTCACAGCTGATCCACATTAACAGTTTAACAGCCTTAAGTTCGCTCTTGATTCAACACCTGACCTTGCTAGGGAGGAAAGCACTGCACTCCCCCTGAGCTGTGACAGAGTGGTTTTGCAAATCTCAATACATTTTGGGCATTACAAACAGGGGCTTGTCTCTGAAAGTGGTACCAGTAAGGACAGGCTGTCACAGCCCAACAGGAAGCTTTCATGTAGATGGGCATAAAATGCCTTAGAACTGTGTGGGAGGAACAAGAAAACTTTCATGAATCCAAGAACTTCCAAGAAATCCATCCTTGAACTTTGGGGGGGTTTGAGCATCCTGTCAGCTGCATCCCTAGTGCCAGTGGAGAAAATCATGGTGGTGCCTTGTTCTTAATTTTTATAGGAATCAGACCAAACCCAACACTTTCTAAAAGTAGCTTTATTTAAATTAGTGCATTAAAATAAATGCATATAAAAATAGCCTAATATGACAGTAATTACTACATCATCCAAATCTAAATATAATCTTTAAGCCTGACAGTCAAAGTGTGTGTGTGGTAAAGTATTATCAAAAGGCATTTTTTTCATCCTATCATACTACTCCTTATCCTGGTGTTACGGGTATTTAAATGGGAAGATTAGAGTATGTCTCATGATCTATACTCCTTTTTTTCTGCTTCTTTCAGCAGCAAACTGTAGTGGCAGTGTTAAACAACATTACAATATCTTGTTTAATTAAAAACACCACCATTATTTGAACATTTGAAATAGTCAGCTATGCTTTTATCACAGCATCAACTGAGCTATTTGTTGGATCAGTTGGATCAAGTTTCCTGACGACTTCCCATTCTCCCAGATATACACTGGCTCATTTACAGAAACAAAGACTGGACTGGGAGGGATGACTGGTTCACCAGACCTACTGACCATTCATCACAGCGTGATGCTTCAACAGAAGACATGCTCCGTTTCTTCTTCCCACCATAAACTGCTGCGTAATTGATTTTTCAGTAATTTTTCAAAGATGCCAAAAAGATTTGGGATTCGACATAGAAGCCCTTTGAAAATTCACGTTGCATTTACATACAGATGCTCCTCTGTGTCAGAAGGTGGTGTTCTGCTCTGTGTTTCCATGCGTTTCATGTGCGAGTGCCACAGCAGAAATCAAAATCCCCTTCCTTTATTATTCTTTATGCCTTTATTCATAATCAAGAACAACCAAGATCCTTAACTACTGACTTCTGTTGAAAGGCATTAAACTACAGATATATACAACACTAGCTAGGGCTTCAACCCCTACTAGAAGAGAAATTGGACCTTTTGGCAGGTAGACAGAATTTCCCTGGCTTTTTTTTTTAAATTAAGCTTTACCACAATAAAAAGATAGATTAAATCAAGTTCTCATGATGAGGCTGAAATAAAAATACCAGCGTTACCACTCTCTTCCTTCCTGATTTGTGTTGCAACTTAAAATCTTTGATAGCACATATTGTTATTTCAAATTTATTATCACTTGACTTGATATCTTTCCTGCATGAAACAGGTTTTTATAAGATAATTAACTAAACCTCAGAGAAAAGAATTGCTATAAATGGTTAGGTCTCATAGAAGGAGGAGAACAGTCTCATAAAAGTCCACATTATGCTAATAAAAATGCCAAGAAAAAGTATGATCATTAGACATCATGTCCAGCCATCACGATTTATTTCCTTCTTTCCAGAGGAAAAATAAAGGGCAGATGATCTGATCTTGGAACACAGCCTCCAACCGCTTCAAAAATCTATTCAGCTCTCAAGATATGGGACAAAGAGAGTAAATTTTCCCTTGAATGTGTGTGGTATGGAACCTAAAAAAGTATGGTTTTGGCTGTAACGTTTGCCATAACATATACTTGATTGATGCTGGAAGGCAATGCACATTCTCCCACTGGTGTGAGAAGAAGCTGAGAGTCAGTTTCAAGGAGATGCATCATTTAGGAAAGAGTTATTCTCCCCAAAATAGCAAGGCACAGTATGTGCTTTAGCTTCTCCTAACTATAAAGCCGTACTAGCTGTAGTGCTGCTGTTTATGTAGATAATGGTAACAGAGGAACAGAGGGACAAACCTGGACACTAGAACCTGAGGCGCTTGCACGGGCACATGCAGAGACACACCGTGGTCTGAAGAGTGCACCAGAACATCCAAACAACCAAAGAAAAGCAGTCCCAGGTCCCTCTCTCGGAGCGCTACCATAGGGAAAGAGATACAAGCTTGGTTCTTCACCTTCCATAACCAGAGGCTTTCCCGGAAGGAAGAGACATCAGGGGAGAGCTGGCAGGCTCCCACAAGAAGACGTGTCGTCATGATGTGCAATGGGGTGTCCAATAAAACGTTGTAATATGTTACACAAAATTATGTCCCCAACAACTTCATTTCCTGCCAATTAGAAAAGCCCATGTTGACTGAATAGACAAAAACCCAAACTGACAGGTGAGCAAGTTTCTGTAGCACTATTACAGACATTAAAAGGCACAGGGTTGTAAGAAAAGTCCCGAGCTAACCAAGTCACCTGCCAATTTCCCCTAAGTACCTGAAGTGCCTACATGAACATAAACTGCTGTCAGGAACTCATGCTGCAACAGCGTGACTGAGTATTTCTAAGGGGCTTCCCCTTGACACAGACCCAGACTTTAATCACAGAGCTTGGGTAAAGAGTAAACGAGCTGTTCATTCTGAAAAATTAAACCTCCTCACATGCAGACAGTGTCCAGCGATGCCAGCTAGACAGCAAGTATTTGACAGCAAAATGTTTCTAGCCTACCTCTGCCAGGGGAACAATTTGAGTAGTATCAGAATAAGGTTTTTCCTGTCATGCTTCCCATTCCCAGACTTCTTTGTAAAGTCTGCAAGCAGAGATGCCAACATACCCCATTCTGACCTACATAGCAAACAATTGGACTTGTGTTCCTGCCGCGCTATCACCCAAATGAATCATTGTCGCGACTCCTCATCGGTCTGGCAGGACGGAGAGTTTTCTGCTGGGAAGCCTCAGTTGAATCCCGCACCTACTGCTCTCATGACACCAACTGCATATTTTGTGTTTATTGCAGAAAAGGAAAAACACACAGCAGAAAAAAGCTCGGCTTTAAATTTTGCTCTTTGCCAGGACAAACATGGGAGCAACTGAAGCACAACTCTGAGAGCTTTAGCTTATTGAACTCCAGGGAAAGAAAAATTAAAATCATTCCATCAATCTTTTTTGAAAAACAAAATAAAGATGTTAGATAAAAACATCCATCCCCCCAAGAATATAAATTGCACAAATCTGAGGAATAGAAACGGCCATGCTATAACATCATTGCCTACTCCTTCTGTGTCTGAGAAGAATTTTAGGGTTGCGTCTTGCTATTGCGGAAATCAGGAGGAAAAAAACTTGCTGGGAATGGGACACGGGGATGACAAACCATCCTTTGCCTTCTCAGGCTTCACAGATCCCAGGGCCAGCTTGGCAATGAAAGGTCCCCAGTGAATCAGAAAATTTAACTTCAGGGGAAGGCATCCCTACTGGGAGCAAGCAGCTGGCAGTAGTTAATATTTATAGTCTTCTGCTGCAATGGTGGGTGGGGTCTAAAAAAGTGTAGGAGATTTGGACTAGGTGTCTTTGAATCAAGCCTGTTTAACCTATGTGATCTGAAGCTTCTCTCTTACCAGCATTTGGAGCATAAAATCCTATCACTTATGCCTAACTGCCACATACTTGTAACCCTATACATGAGGGATAAAATTAAATCAAGACAAACTGAGACACCCGTATTCTCCCTTTATAATTTATAAGGGTAAAAGACAAGTTTTTTGCCAGGGCAGGGTTCGGGAACTTTAGATATCCTGCTAGAAAAAATGTCTTCTCTCTCCATTAAGAGATATCTTTCAGAGTTTGTCAGACATCCAAAATACTGTTTCTCCTCTCTTCATTAGAAACCATGTTTTGCAAGCGACAGAGACATGCTCTTCACAGACCACCATTTACTTAAACAAATTATTAATCATAAAGTGCTGCTGGAATGCGAGAAATGCTACATCTCCGACCACGACTCAACAGCAGTTGGTTTGACCTTTGTTTTGTTTGGAAAATTCCCAGAGCTAAAAACCTCTCTTGGGTGAATTTAAGCTGGCTGATAATCAGGTTGGCTTTCTCAGGATTTTGTTTTCTTGATTTTTTTGGTGAGCTCTATAGACATAATTCCCTGGGTGCTGAGGGATTCAGAGATCAACAGTTCAACACCACTGCTCTACAAAATGCATCCTCATTTCAGTCTGCAACAAGCCTCTGTCCGTGTAGGAGGAAGGGAAGTGCCAGGTATCTTATTCATCTCATCAAAGACTGAACAAATAAAGAGGAGATATTTTACTTTATTATCTATCCCCTAGAAGAAATACAAAATTAATTGCTGCAACACATTTCAAAGACTGAAAATATTGTCTACAGTAAAAAGGGAAACTAAAATCATACAGCCCAAGTGGGAGAAGTGTGAAAGTCTGTTGCTATCTGGAAACATTTGCATTTTTAGGGTAATTGAAAACTACAATATTCCACATTCCTGAGCTAACTGCAATGCAAACCCTCTTAAACGTGAATTTTAGTGCAGAACTGTAATAGCTAAGGTCTTTAGTGTCTCAACAAAACAGATCATGGTCATTTCAAATGAGACCTTACTTTGTAAGCTATCAAGTAATTATAAGCAAACCCTCTTTTGAGAGGTGTCCAAAGATAATTTTCAAAAGGAAGTAGTATGAATCACATAAAGATCCACAGAACAATTCTCTATGTTGTGTTTTTGGAGTCACAAAATCTCTGAATCTCATTTCATGATGGAGTCAGTAATGCTTCATTTTTATTTACTGCAGTGGTTAAATACTCATCTTCCCATGAATTGGATATTGTAATTTCCATTCAGTATGCTCACCCAAATCCCCTGCTTTTATAAAAGTAGTGCACCACTGGGAGGATGACAGAAAATTCAGGGAGGAAAATTGTTTCAAAGAGACAAGGCATTGCTCCTTGTTATTGCTGGATTGTTACATGTATTACCTTCCACTATACAATTATTTGTGATGATTAATCTAATAGTAATTACCATTTATCTAATTACTTGAAATATGAAGCCTTTATGGACTCTCCCAATTCTTTCTCTCATCCTGAAAATCTCCAGCAATAGCTCCTAGAGAAGGACTTTATAAAACCAAAGTTAATCTGTAAATATTCAGAAAGAATTTAAATAATACTGCTTTTCAACCTAAGAATCCAACTTCTAACATATGTACCTTTTCTTCTGCAGGAAAGCAGAGTTTTGCCTGTGTCCAACATGAGAAAAAGCAATTCAGAATTATGGGAATTGTTCCCTCCCGTGGAGTCAGTAACACAAATGGGAGGTTATGCCTTAGTAATTTCTGGGGCTTTTATCTGCCCCGTCCGGCTGCGAGGATAAAACCTAGAAGACATATTCTGGGAGTTGTTCCATGCAAGATTCCTGTACAGGGCTGCACTGTTTACATTGACTACAAATCTGTATGCACAAGAGAGCTCAGCATGGGAACAAAAACCCACCTCTGAAGTCTTTCTGTGAAACAAATTGAACATAGTTTTTCCCTTAACAACAGAAGAAAACAGAAACAATTTTGAAGGGTGAAGTGTCCCTCAAAAAATTTGCAGGGAATTTCTGCTTTCTAATACCGCAGACTGTGTTAAACAAGTCTCTTAAGTGAATAGACTTCCTAAAAACACATGGTCAGTATAGGTGAAGCCCATCAAGTCCAGCTAATTGATCCCCCCTACAGGCTACGGAAAAGGCACTATGGACACTCCTTCTACACAAGAAATTTAGCAGATGAAAAGAGTCGCATTGCAATGCGAGAGCCACATTTTAAAAACTACTCATTTCTTGAATGCCAGCTGAATTCACTGTTGCTCCACAGGAGCCAAATGAAATACTATTTTTTACAGGTCAGAAAGATCAGATATGATGAAAAGACAATGGGGAGAGGGAAAAGAAGCAGGAAGGCCCTGCAAAAGAAAGAAAACCAGCTCTCTACTTAAAGAAAGTACAAGAAACAAGCGTGCAAAAGCAGTGGATCAAGACTTTCAACGAAGAAGACTTATGGAGGGACAGATTTTATCTCCAGGCACAGGTTAGCCTTGTATAAATCCTAACCCTTGTTTTAAACAAACTGACCCCAAACAACCCATCATATTTAGATGAATTTTGTACTAGAAGAGAACCTTGGTGGCAATTTTGCAGTAAGCAAGACAAAGCATTTGGAAGAGAGAGCTTTCCAGTGAACAGGATGATTTCCTTTTGAAAAACTTCCTAATTGTTGGTTCATCAGATCTCCAAAGCAGCTCGGGCTGGAAATCCTAAACTTGCTTCAGTTGAACTTGGCATGGACCTTTAACTAGTTTGTTGGCAAAATTATTTAAATAAAGGTTCTTTGTCTATCTTTCCTTTTTCCAAAGGTACAAAATTATATCAAGTAAAAACATAGCCTGTACTGCTCAGAGACTATAAACTAAACTGAACTTGGAAATAAATTTACAAGAATGAAGACATATTGTTGTAGCTGTTGTAAGAACACTTTTCCTGAAGGACCACAGACCCAGCACAAACGTGGAGCACAGCTACGCTGCAGCTGGGAACCCGACTGCTCAGGACCCAGAAGTAAGAGCATCAGTGACATGCCAAATCTGAGCTGACAAGCAATGCTGGGCAGCAAAGTCCTCTTCCACACCTGCACGAGTGCCTCTGCGTGGCGTTATCTTATGGGACCTCAACAACAATTAAAAAGGATGAACAGATACCCACCTCAAATGTACAAATAGACACGAGGGCAGCCTGGAGAACAAGCAGGAGGAACCAGAGCTCCTCATGCCATTACTACAGCACTGCTGGAATAACAGATACAGCGGGAGAGCTCACAGGTGGTGGGAGCACTGTGATGGATGGATGGATAGATGGATGGATACAAGCTCCTCAGGAAAGACAGGAAAGGAAAAAGGGAGAGATTGGGGGCGCTCTTTACAGGAAGGAGCAGCTTGAACATTTGTGATGGATGGCAGTCTGATGGAGAGTGTGTGTCAGGATCAGAAAAGAAGCCAGTGACAAGGATGCGACAGTGTATTACAGACCAGCCCATCAGGGTGATGAGGACAGTCAAGCACTGGAACAGGTTGGCCAGAGAGGCTGTGCTGTCTCCACCCTTGGCCTTTCAAGGCCTCACTAGATAAAGCCCTGAGGAACCTGGTCTAATCTCACAACTGATCTTACTTGAGCAGAAGGCTCGACTAGGTCCAGAGGTCTCTCCCAACCTGCATTATACTGTGATCCAAAGTCCCAAAGTCCAAAGGGCAGAATCCCAGGCAGGAATTGAAGTTTTGAAACTGAGGCAGAAGAATACAGCATGTGCTACCAGCCAAGAAGTCCAATTTTGTGACTGTGTCTTACCCGTGAGTATCATGCAGAGATGCTCACCCAGCAGCCAACTGGAAACCAGGGCTGCAGATTCCCGGGAAGCTACAATGATGGAGCAGTAGCAGCAGAAGCCATTCCTGCAACTCTTGTGAACATCAAATATCTACAAAAAATAAAAAAAAAATCTCTGGCAACAAATGTTAACATGAAGTTAATGTCCCAAAGAGTATTTTCTCAGGGCAAGGAACTTTTAAGCGTTTGCAGTTTCCCTAACCAGTTAAGAGACAGGGAATGTGAGACTGCACTAAAAAGTATTCCCAGCGAGGGGAAGGGGCAGGGGAGGCAAAATGTGTTTAATTTCACTGATGTTCTTTCCGTGTGTCCTCCCCAACAATCCCACTCCACAATATAGCATATCAGCGCCAAGTTTGAGAAGTAACTTAAAACTTACTGCCTCGCTCTTGCCAAGACATTGTTTATGTGTTTTTGGATGAGACGAACAAGCTCTCAAGTCCAGACTGTCACCATAGGCCTTTCTTGACAAATATCCAGCCCTTGTTTTTTCTGACAAAACCACGTTGATTGTTTCTAACCATCCTCAATGCGATAAGGCTGGTGCATTCAAGAAATTATAACCACACCATCCCTCTTGATTTGTAAAATACACCCCCTCAAATCTTGGTCCTCCTCTTCTCTGTCTGATTCTCCTCCGACAGGTGGCTTCAGTCCCACCAATGTCACGCAGCTCTTCTCCCAGACACAGCTGATGCTCTAGGGAAGCTCACAGTCGGCTCTCCATCCCCAGCTAGAAGCCTCCTCTAGGAAAGCTGCCAGTCAGGCTTATTTAAATCATCAATGAAGCTGCTCCTCCAAGTCTCCAGGTTTCGCTCAGCAGCTTCTCTCCGGCTCCCTGGACTTGCCAATATCTGAAACAGTCACCTGCACATTCCCATTGCCACAACACTGCTTTTGGCTTCTTTCTTTCCTTTTCAGAAACTGGCCTGCAGCCGTGATGGGGGTTCAGAACTACTCCCAAAAGGGACAAGGAGTCTAAACAGAAAAGTGATGCTGAAAGGCGCTGCATGTGCAGTAACCACTTTCTGCCCTGCCATGGCCCTGCATTTACATAAGCAGCTCGAACGCCTGGACACATCTACAAATGAAGCACATACTTCCATGCAGCTCAACTGTATAACCAAATTACAAAGTTTATTTGTATTTGACTACAAGAGCCCTGTGTCTATATGTCAAAATTCTTATAAAATCTTCCCTATCTATGTCCGAGTGAATCACTGTGAATATAATGACACAGTTCCCTGCTGTATGCCCTGATAAGCCATTTTCTTATTATTGCACTGTGGTATTACCCATTGTGTTTAGCTGGAGAAAAGAAAAATCACAAGTACCCAAGTAGTGCCCTAATCTTCAAAAAAGCTGCAAAGTCTATTGCTGGGGCAACAGCAGAAAATGTATCCCTAGGTTCTGTAAAGATTAAAGTAGCAACAGAGTCCTTACAGAATCAGTGCCAAGCTTGCTATCAAAGGCTTTGGGGCAGCACCAAGAACAAGTTATAATAAATTTCACACCAGCCTCCAAAAAGAAGTCCACACACTAGCACCAGTATTTAGGTATAAAACTAAGTTTCAAATTCAAGGCTCAGCCTTGAATAAATTAACTCATGTGACCAAGATAATGACTATATGAGTCCTTATTTGAGAAAACATTCATGAATCAGAAATGGACACATATGAATAATATTTTAAATTCCAAATAAACTAACATGGAATTGACCCGTAAAAGGGTCTTCCTGCCACTCCAGGTCTAACCCTTTAGTCTGCCAGCTGCTGGGAAATACTTTTCCTTGCCCAGTTTTTACAAAGAACTATGCATTACTGCCCACAGTATTTCCAATAACTAATACCTATGGGAAACACGCTTTTTAACTGTTCAGACTACACCATTAGGAAGAAAGTCTACACAAAATCATAAACCGCTGCAACATTAAAGAATGTCAAAATACCGTAAATGAAACAGTAATCATCAACATCGATGTTGCATCTGTATGATAACCTCAGAGTTATAGAAATTTCTTGCATGGCATTTCTGTTAAGAATAAAGACAACCATCTGTAGAGTTGTTGTGACCATTGCCATTTAGTTTTAATGCATGTGAGGCTTTCAAGGTGGACAGGTAGAACACTCAGAAATACACCTGGAAAATCTCTCTGACTTTTGCCAGCTCTCCATTTCTGACTGACTTCCTTCACTCCCCTCTCCCACTGCCTTTGAAAACACTTTTGTAGCAGATGGACAGATAACTCAATGCTTAAAGTCACTAAGAAGCGTTGACTCTCACTGGCCAAACTGATCTGGAGGGGGGGACAATCACTGTTCTGTTGAATATCTGAAAAACAGGACAAGAATGGGAACAGTACTCCAGCATTCCCTACGGACCTCTGCAAGGGATAGCAAGAGGAAGGCTTTGGTGGTGTTGAGTAGGCAGCAACTTTAAGGAGAGTGATGAGGCAATAAGTGTATGTAAAAAGCCCCTACCTGAACCAGAAATACAGGTTTAAAATGAAGTTGAAGGCAAAATGAGAAACATGAGTGTGTATACAAGCGTGGGTGGGAACCAGTCCTGTGGGTGCAGAAAACAAGAGAGAGTTGACTGAAGAAATTTGAGATCAGGTAGTAAACACAAGAGCAAAACCACCTTCCCAACACAAACCAGTTGCACTACCATTGGAGAGCAATGCTTTATGAAATGGCAAACCTTACTATCTAATGTCATTCTCTTTATTTTTGTCTTGGCGCTATCTACATGAAAGGAAAACAACTGCAAAAATAGATACATGCACTTTGGTTTTGCTGGCTTCCAGAACACGACTGGAATGGAAGCAACGGTTCTAACATTCACCTTCTTTTAAACTGTGGTTTCACTGAAAGGTGGTTGTTTCTTGAGCTTTTACTTAGCGTATCTTTGTATGTTAGCCAACAGAATTCCCAAACACTTTTTCCCATGCTGCTCCTGTTAGTCGTTTTTATTTTTTTTTAAAGAGTGCCCAACTGAAGGCTACTTCCAAAATGTATCTGTAAAACTTGCATTTGAATGCTCTTCGTTCATAAAACAGATGGAGAAGTGAAGAGTAAGGAGGAGAAAAATGTACAGAAAGAAAGCAGACCTGTACAAAAAGCATCACGATGGAAAACAAAGGTCGATTCTCCATTTCACCATAATAGAAATATTAAAAGTAATGTTCTTCAGACTGTGTGTCACATTCAATTCCTAAAACAGAACGTCAGCTACTGCGTTTCTGTGCTGAAAGTCACTTTCCCACTGCTTTTTGTAGACTGTTTGCACTATTTAACTTTAAAGAGTCCAAGAGGCTTCTGATTGTTTCACTTCCCGTTCCTTTTGTCTTATTCTTCATCTTGCTGGAATTACTTTTTCCAAATGGTATCAGTAGGGCTGCCAGTCCCCAAGGCTCTTTATTGATCATTCGCTGAGTTTTCTCTTCCTTCTGTAAAATCCAGGCACTTTCTCTGGCCATAGCTACAAATTTCTCCAGCTGTGGCTGATTAACATTCTTGCTGATATTAAGGTCTTGTTCAAAGGGATTCCAGATATAAAGAGGATACGACTCAGGTTTATTTACTTCCTTTCCCTGTAGACAGTATAAAGAAAAAGCCAAAGTTGCATATATATATTATAGGCTAAGCAAATAACAAATCACTTGAGTTATTATGTTAGCACTAAAAGTATTTTGACCTAGAAGAGAACTTTTTTGGGGGGAAAAAGAAAAAAGAAGTCACTATTAATCAAGTTAATTTTCCTGTTAACTTGACTGCACGACTCCTGTTCCCTGAATCCTCTTAGTGGTGTTTTTTCTTGCCACAGTCAGCTTAGATTTCCTTCAAGGGAAAGAACACACAACTACAGCTTAGCCTGTCTTTTTGGCCATTCTCCCATTTGCTTTACCACAAGTCTCAGACTTCCCTCATTGCAACCGCCTACTCATATCTCCATTTGTGTATGGGCAGCATGAGTGTGTCATACTAACCTGCACAGCCCAGTCTGATAAACTACAAGCACGTAAACTCTTCAAACCATTGCTCTCACAGTGCTCATTAAGAGCTAGTATAACAAAATAAGACTACTCACTTTGCTGAAATTCCTCCAAGTTCAGTCTGTCTTTTAAGTGCACAACTATTCAGGTCATCGTCCACTTTTGGGCACTTGGTGTAATACAAAGCAAGTTGTTGACAACTACGTAGTTCGTTATCTGAATGCACTTTCATTTCAGTGCTTATCAGTGCTCCTTAGATGACCTGCTCTGTGTTACGGAACCTCTGCAAGCCTCCCACTGCTAGCTCCATCAGGAACCTACCAGCTAATGCTAATCCAGGAAGCATCCACGTACGTACTGCTTACTCCTTCCCCAGGGCCAAGAGGACTGACTGACTAGTTAAACAGAAAAACAGCAGCAGCACAGACATTTGCCCTGACTAGCTCATACATGTGTATGCTTTTACTTGACTTTTTTAGGCTTAATGGCAAAGAAAATTTCTCCAGCTTAATGAATCAGTTTCTAGGATCAGCCTGCAGTGGCAAAGAGAGCTCTCATGCCAGTAATCCATAGTGCCCAAGTAGGAAAGAGAACACAAACAAGAGTGTCCACAAAGCAACACGGCACTGAAACCCCCCATCCTGAAAGCAGCCCAGCAGGAACCGGTAGTCACATTTATATATGTTTCTATTATACATGCATGCATATACACATGTACCAATTAGCAGAATGACTTAAAACACAAAGCAAAGTGATAGTGCAGACCTCTTGGCAAGCACAGAATGATCATGTAATCCGTCAAGCTTACTGAGTTGTAAGTATGCTTACTGTAGGCTGATGCAAACCGCAGTAGTAAACGCAAGTGCCAAAAGCCAATTTCAGAATTCAGCCGTAAGTTTTAATGCAGACACTGTTTGGGACTGAACTCCCAACTTCAAATTCAAAGCCTGTTGGTGTACAGAGTGTCACAGACTTTTGCTATGATACACATCCTGACATTTAAAAAGCTTTCCTCTCACAGGAGCAAAATAGCTTCTACTTTTCAAAACCGCCACTTTTATTACAGGGTTGTCAAGAAAGATCATGCAGGCTCAGCAGCAGAGTTTGTGCTTTCCAACATCTCCAAGTAATGACACCGTAATATTCTTAATGAGGCTCTAAGTGATAAGGCTCCGAGAGGAAAACCCTCTTCTTTAACAGAAAGGACAAAAAATTTAAGCGTACTTTGTACGTACAATTAAAAATGACAGAAACTGTTGCTTAGCATAGGTAGGTTGTCAAACGATAGACAGAAATTCAATTGATAATAATGAGAGATTGAAATTCATTTACCTTTCGAAGATTTATGGAATTCCTTCTGAAATCAAAGTTTCCAAAATATTCAAAAAAGTCACTCAACAATACATCTAAGGCAAAGAAAAATAGCCATCAGTAGCTTTAAGGAAAAAGTTTACTTTCAATATGCTCAGAAAAAAAAACTTTAAAAAAAAGCTGATGAAGATTTACCTACCAACTGTTTCTGTATTTTTTGTAGGTTTAATCTTGCTTAAATCACTAACAAATGAGCAATCATATCCTCCAATTATATGCTTGTCTTTTTCATCTGAAACAAAAACCACAGGCATATTTAGAAGTGATAAACAATAAATCGCCATTGTGTTTAGTAAAATTCAGATACCAGACATGACTGAATTCAATGAATGCTATCATATAAAGTAAATCAAATTAGGAGTTAACAAGTGAAGTGTCAGGTTTAGGGTTTAACCTACGTAGTTAAAGATTAAAAGAAAAAGCCTACAGACAGGCAAAGAACCACGAGTAAATGACATTTTTCAAAAACCTACAGGAATGAGGTATACGACATCTTTGTATCTCTGAAGTTACTTCTTTAAAGTAACAAACTGGATAGCTCTGCATATCCAGCTTTATTATATACTAAACAGCACAAATTTCTGAGGTTAATACCTACACAAGGGTTTAAAAAAAAAAAAAAAAACAACAACAAACCACACAGATCCAAAGTACCCACTGTCTTCTTCTGGAAAACGTAAGAGAATTAGAAAAATTGTTGTAAAATTTCAGAACAGGTGTTTTAAAATGGAAACTAATGGAAATGCTTAAACTGATTTTAAAGCAACTGAACAAAGAACTTTTTTTTCCAATCAAAGGACCCAAAGCTTCCAAGGAACTATGTCAATAAGCAGAAGGTATGAGTGAGGCATCAAGAACCTGCAGTGTCATTTTCTATGCTTTCATTAGATTTACTGAAGATAATACACCCTACAAGCTATGTATGAAACTGCTAAAATAGCTTGTTCGTGAAGATATAAGAATTATTTGCAGATGGGCTGAACATTCTCAAGGATACGACAAATTGTGAGGGAAAAATATAAACTTTCTTTTAAACATTTGATTTCTATAAAACAATACACATCGTATTAATTTGCACAAAATCCTTATCAACTGTGGAGGTATTTGAGACTTTACAAGATTTCTAAAAACCAAAAGAAACGATAAACAGCCAGCATAGGAACACTGAGCAAATAAATGAGTTTTAATTATCTCTAGTTAGAATTTAGTATTGTATTGAAAAATGGTTTATTTTGCCCTTAAAAATGCATTATTATCACAAAAAAAAATAGTAGTAAAACTTGCATATTCCCTCAAACTTAAGGCATATATAATATGCATTAGTATTTGAGAGCATAAACAAATTGCTTGGGTTTATTGATCACTTTAGAGAAAACAAATGTGAAATTAACTTCAATAAACACACGAACAGCTGTCCTTACCTGCCAGTTCTTTAAGTTGGTCTAATGTTGGAATGATAGGTGGTGACCTCTTTTGCAGAAAAAAAATGACCATCATAGTCAGAGAGAAGTTTGTAATCCAGGTACCAGGAACACTATTTGTAAGTCCATGAACACGGGCCCAGCATCGTACAGTGAACACCAGTGCTCTTACACGGGAATCGAGACAGCCATAGATATACAAGAGTTCCGAGCTTTTTATAGCAATGCTGAAGAAGAAATGAAAAGTAAAAGACAGGTAAATGATAAAAGAATTATGAAGTGCCAGATGCAGTGTTCATTGTTCAGTCCTAGAGCATCGGTTATAAGGGAAGAGGGTATCCATAAAAAAAACCCCACAAACATTTCACTTTTATGCTTTTGAAAAAAAGAAAAGAATGCCTGAAATTGTCTAGGATGAAATACCTGGTAGTTTTCCATAGTAAGGAGGGTACAGTTATGGCTAAATAATAACACTGCACTTTTTTCACATCACAGTGGGAGACAAAAAAACAAACAAACAAACACACCATCAAGTACTCAGGAATGAAACTATGCAGAATCAAGGCAAAAGACTCACGTCAGTCACAATTGTCTTTAAGGTACATTACATAAAATCTCTATTCCAATATATAATAAAATACAACTAGAACTTCTTTTACAACTTTAATCTAAAAAGTAACAAAACAATACACTGAAAAACACATGAAGTGCAAAGCAAATCAATTTGGTAATTTTTAAAAGACTCATGTTTGGTCCTGTTGAAAAAACAACTAATCTGGAAGATTTTCAGAAGGATCAGGTTTTGATCTGCTTCATCATATGGTCATACAAACGTTCATGTAGCGTACAAATAGGAGGACAAGAAAAAGCAGGGAAAAAAATGGGAAGCACAGTGTGACAGCAAAACTTACTTTGCGGTCAGTTTTAGTCTAAATTGCTTGCTGAACTACAGCTGCAGGAGTTTTTACTCCCAATCTTGCCCTGAATTCTAAAACTCCACCAAGGCATTTTGGAGAAGTTCACCATGTCAAAGTTTTTTAACACCTGGACTTTCAAAATTTCAACTGCAAAGTGCTTCCTTTTGTCCACAGAGGTTTGTTATTACTCCAAACAATAACAAGACAACACACTAAGTCCCAACCAGCCAAATCATCAGCAGAGAACTACAAGGACGTTTGCACAGAACTGCCTGCTGACTTTCATAGTGGCTGAACATACAAAAGTAATTTTATTGTAAGACATTTGGTTACTACTGACTTAGCAACTCCCGAGTATTCTGAAACAGAACTTTGGGTAATTCAGAAAATTCAGTCTAGGATCTGATTGTATCTGACTTAGACAAATCACAAAGTCTGCACTGAAAGTTGTTTCAAAAATATTCTGAAAGATAATCACTCATATTTTACTATTCAATGAAAATAACAATGAAAAGCGTAACTAATTTTCTATTATGTACCCTTATGCCAGGGCTATAGATGTATACTGCATTAAGGTATGTATTTCTTAATAAAATAAATGTCAGAAAAATAAATTATATGCTTCACTGTCAACCAAATGAGAGGAAGCTGGTAGAAGCAAAATAGATGCAGAGAGGCATTTGTAAGAAGCCTGCTCCCTCTATTGGGCACTGCTGTGAAAGGTCCTTAATGACAGTAACACTTCAGACTGTTTTCTGATGCAGTGAGTTAATTTAGCATTCAAGATGCCTTGCCAGCAAACAGATGTATGCAGGCCCTTAAGAAGAAAAAAGGGACACCAAAGTAAGTGCAAGCCTAATCACTGAAAATTAACACAATCAAGTGCTTTAAAAAAAAAAAGCAATCAAAAGGCAGCAGTGCATATACCCATATACGTGAAGGGAAGCTGTGACCAAGGAATACTGCCTTCTTTCAATTCCTTATAAGCTAACCTTACTGTATAGAGTAGTTTTCAGGTCTTTGGTTCCAGCCAGCACATATTTCCTGTGCTGGAGAAAGGTATCTTAAGCACATTAAAACCTAAGCTCTAGGAGCCAAAAATCTCCTTTTTACTTTCAGAGCCAACATTCATATTTGTTAAGAACGGAAAGAAGTATACTAAACAGTATTCATTACAGGTTTTCAGAACATAGTACAGTAGTATTCTTCCTATACTTTTAAAAACCAGGTCTCACCTGTTGCTCACTGACAGATCACACTGGAATCCTGTCGGCTGATGGGAAAATTTCACCAGCGGGCAGCGAGCATTGAGTATCTTCTGTACACTCATGCATCCAGGACCAAAATTATCAAGGCAATCACCAATCACAGAAAGAATTTTCTGAGTTGCTAATCTTTCAGATGGTAATCTTTTCATCTGATACTCCATTTCGAAAGGACCTTTTTTCTAACACAAAATTGTAAAAGTAAACTGTTAGTTTTGGAACCAAACAGACATTTAAGAATACTTCTGAAAGACTACACCAAGGAGTCTGTACAATGACATACTGAAAGACAAGAATTATTCAAAGCAGCCCACAGAACTTTAAAGAGGTGAAAACATATTGCTTTCTCTTTTAAAATTCTTTTTTAGTGATTCAACTTTTCCAGGTTAACAGTGATCAACTTACTGTAAAATTACTTGTTCAGATGAGGGTGTAATACTACTACATCTCACGACTGCCTAAAGCAAGTAATTCTGGAATTTCTGAGAGAGCATATATGCTCTGACTGAAAAGAGGAGCGTACAATTAAATAAAAAGAGCCAAAACACAACCAAACCCCAGTTAATTTCAAACCACCAGTAATTCCATTTCAAAACCTCAAAGACCAATGTGCTATTGTGAATCAAGTGTAAAAGAAAATGTCTTTTTCATTTAAAAAAACCCCAAATTTTAGCATGCAAATTACTTAATCCTTCAAAATGAATGTTAAGTTTCTGTAAAACTTAAAATAATCACTTTACATCAGACAGTTTTTCCAACAAATAAAAGTGGAGATGCATTTTGACAACATCAGATATGAATTTTCCTGTAGGTCTTTGTATTTTGAGTTGTCATATTTGTAGTTTACACCTCAATAAAATAACTTTATACCTATTAAATCTCTGTTCTCTTTATAGTCTCTCTCTGTTTTTAAGCCTCAGATAATTTTGCTTGTTAATCCAACACTTGACACTGACTTAGCCTCCCCCCTGGAACATGTCACGGGTGAATTCATACTATACAAACAGCATTGAGCAGTCACTTAACTAGACCTCTGAGAGACAGAGAAGGTTACTTTTGTTGTCACCAAGTTAGTGCAAAGAAAACATGCACTCACAGACAGGTGAAACCATTCAGAAGCTATGGACCTTGACACCTTTCCCACAAACTCACTTTAGGTGCTGAATTTCTGGGTCGCTCTGGCAATCACCGAGGTGATCGTTGCTGCTCTCCTCTTGCCAAGTTCTCCAGCCAGCTCGTGTGTTTGAACATACAGGGACAGAGGTCCCAAATCCCATTTGGCTGCGTAGCTGGATGCTACAGCAGGGCTGGCTCAAAGCCAAAGGAGCCTGTAACTATTGACAATGAGGTAGGCAGCAGGAAAGAAAAAGACACGGACTTGACCTACATGCAGGTGGTGCTGGTGCTCGGACCTATATGTTTGGGACAGAAATCACAATGCGCCTTCCCAGAGAACAGCTCAGGATTTCTCAAAAGCTGAATGAAGACTTTTTTGTAATGATAAGACAGACACTCTTATTAATTGATAGGACCTTCAAATACAGCTTTGGTGCCAGCTGGGACGGGATACTGATACACTTGCCCCAACCCTGCGGTTCTCCCCCTATTGTTGCCATGTTGCTCAAAACAGCAAATGTAGATAAAGTAAACTATTACTTTGAGGTAAATTGATATAGTAGCCTAAGCAAGAAGCATAACTGTTTTAATGGAAAAACTGTTACTCTAAAAATATCACAGAACTCTGTTTTCACTCACTAATGTCCCAAACCGCCTGCATGTTAAAAACGTCCTATCTGTGGTCAAACGTTGTACCAATAACCCACTCTTGGTAAAGAATGTCCTCATTTTTGCTGCTTTTTAAATTCACAATTAGTCATCAGTTTGCCGTAAGACTAAAAAAAATGTTATGTAACGTAACTAGGTGCTGAAATGCCTGTCCTCCTCCATTGTTGGTACCTCCTGAAGGGCTGCTGAGCACAGAAAACAGAAGATACCCTCTCCACTGCTGCTGTATCATCTTACAACTACAGATACCTCCCCTTGTCTGCACTTGTTCTAAGGCAGTCAGCTTATGTATCTGGTAACACCATTTGCCAGGGAGAATATCATTATCCCTATAAATCACATTGCCAATTATATGAGACTTTTGCCACCTTCTGAAGTATTGTGTGTTGCCTACCACAGCAGATACACACAACATCTTATTTTCCTACTCTATGTGGTTACTCCGGCAAGGGTGTCATAGTTGGGGAGCTGCAGGGGTGGCTTCTGTGAGAAGACACCAGAAGCTGCTCCTCATGTTGGACAGAGACAGTTCCAGCTGCCTCCAAGACTGACCAGCTGCTGGCCAAAGCTGAACCCATCAGCGATGCTGGTGGAACCTCTGTAATAACACATTTAGAAAGATTTTCCTCTCAAAATTTAAGAGACAGCTTTACTGTTTAAATGTAAAGGGTTCCTAGATTTTAACACTTCGCACATACATGATGATCCTACTCTTGAACCAACATGTTTTCTTTCTGTGTGTTCAATCACTGCAATAATACTAGAAACTACATACGTTTGAAGGGATACTTCTTTAAAAGTAATGCACAAGGTAATATACAAATGTACAGCAAAGCTGAAGCTTTTGAAAATTGAAAATTCATTAAGCCCATTGTCTTTTTTTGTCCTTTTTTTTTTTTTTTTTTTTTTTTAAGGAAAACAAAGCTAGTTTTTCCCAAACTATAAAAAGTAAAAACAGAAGTTCACAAAACACCAGAATCACTTGCTTAATTACCCATCCAGAATCCATGAAGAATACCAACTTCTCCACAAGGAATTTCTGGTCTAACTCTCTTTTTCCTATCCTGATTTTCAATCTCTCTCTTTCATATTTCATTCTTCAATCTGAAAGGATATTTACACTGTCCACAGTCAAAAAGCAGCAACAAGAGGTAAGATGCTTCCAAAAATGCCTTGGCTAGTCCCTTCCCATTCTTTATGCCTACACGCACAAGGACGGAGACACAACCTATTTTATATAACCATTATGATTTAAAGCTGTCCAACTACCAACACTAAACATGTGAACTCGGTAACATAGTGCAGGTTTCAGAGTCGTAGCATGGGTAAAGACGTGATTAAGATGAAATTTAAGATAGGCATTGAAAAAGGCTGAATACTGCCTACTGGCAGCCTTGCAACCCTACAGCTTCTTGAGGTAGTGATGCAAATTCTGGATTTTGGTCAGCAAATTCAAGTAAGTGTGTTTCAATTTCAAGCCTCTACGCTCGCTTAGTAATCACCACTTGCCTTGATGCTTACTGTTGTATTATCAATGAAGCGTGCAAATAATTATGAGCCATCTTATGAAAAGTTCGGCAACTGAAATATCTGTATTATTGATCTGCCTCAGTTCCTGTTTTGCTCCTGGTCCCCAAAACACTGCAGTTCATATATACCAGCTTATGCTGGTTTCTTTTAAGAGTAAGCCACCTAGTTCCCTTCACAATGAAAATCAGGTGGTGTTAAAATGATAAATTTTTCTGGACAGAATAATACAAGTATGAACATGTGTTCCACCTGCGACTATTCATCAGTACTATCCCAGGTTTTAAACTTTCACACCTCCACACACTCTTGTGTGTGTGTGTGTATATATATATGCACCCCAGTACACAATTCATTAACTTCTCTGCAGCATGTAGTCAACTCTTTAAACTAAGGAAAAGAAACTGCCAACCCTCCCAAAATGCACATGCACACACATGCACAAAATTACTATGCTTTAGGAGGACCCTAAAAATCAAAGTCAATCTTTGATTGCATGGATGAAGCCCAACAGCTCCAGAGAAGAAAACACAGCAGTAGGATGGGAAGGTCTGAAATTGCTGAATCAAATTTCAAGGATTTCCACAGTGAAATTCATCCTAACAATACAAAGTCTAAGTAAACACTGAATCATTTTTTTCCTATTACAAGGAATATCTCTTCCATGTCACATCCAGCTTTTGAAAGTCTCCACATCCAAACATTCAAATAAACTTGTTCACAGTCCATGGTATAAACTTATGTAAAACTTACGTATAAATAAACCAATTCCTGTGTGTGAAATGCCAGATGGACTGCTCTGTAGAAGAAATCCAACAGACTGAAGATGCAGAGAATAATCTTACCATTTTTGTCACATGGTTTCGTACATCATGAAAGTCCAGGAACATGTCCACATCACATCCCAACTTGCCAAAGGTGTTGACTGAAGAGCCAAATGGCTTTACCATGCTGTCTGGAAAATATGCACGTGCGAAATCCCGAACCAGAGAACAGGCCAGAAATCGGAGCTTGATATTTTCTTCTGTAAGTTGAAACTCATTCAGCAGAATGTACATCTGATTGCTTATCTAGTTAAGAAAATAAACACTGTAAAAATACAATGACCCATCCTCCATCTATTAACATATATTTTCATCTACTTCATACCACTGCAATTAGAGGATTTTTTTTTTTTTAAATCTCAAACAGGTCTTTTTCATACAGAAAAAATTATTTTGACAATTAAAATTACTAAATTCATCTATTTGTTTCAACGTAGGAGAATGATTCACGCAAAATTCTAACAGAGGTTACTTTTTTTTTCTTTAATAGGAATAAATGGCTTTATAAGTAGCACATGACCACTTGCAAATCTGAAACGGACATGGGCCATTTTTAATTGAAAGAGAGCTAGAATCCCCTACTTACACTGTCTGCATGACAAAGTTTTTGAATAAGCTCTTTCACTGGAATGTGGGACTGAGGAGCAAGGTGAATTGGTGTCTCTTCAGCAGCTTGACTCACTGGGCTTTTCAGCGTGAAAGTAAGAAGTCTAGATTTAAATGGGACAACATGATGCTCTGCAGCACTTGGGATTCCAACAGCATCCTGCAATGAAGCTACACTGTTCTTTTCTGAAAATTCTATTAAAGCTTGGATACCCTAAAACATTAAGAACAGAAACAGAAAGAGTTAGACAAATGCATATAAGCTCTGAACCGACTGCACTGATATTATTCAGGCGTTCCAGGGAGTATTGAGACAGTTGATATGACAGTCCTGAAGCTGAATGTTAGGTTCTGTATCTCAACACTTTTTAGACACTTTTTCACAAGAGGTCAAAAATATTAAAGATATGCTATTATTGGCAGAAAGCATTAAACATAAAAGCTCTACAATCTATTTATCTTCACAACTGTCATGCTCAAGAAACACATAAGAAAAGAGTTAGCTCCCTTGTTAGAACAATGAACAGTACTATGTAAAAATTTCAAAGATTTAGTGCAAAATAGGTTGTTAGCTATCCCTTAGAGGTGATGCTTAGCTGACTTATGAACAAAAATCTATCGCTCAGCAACTTGCAAACAAAGATAAAAACTAATTTAATACACTAATTATATATAATTAGCTTAATTTGCATGTATGAGGCCTTGACCAAATGCTGGTGTTTCCTTTTGTCTAAGTCTAGATTTTAGTTTATATTGTTAATTACTTACACGATTTTCAAAAAAGAAATGACTCCTAATGTTTCCATGACTAGATAAATACTGCAATAATTTTTTTTCACTAAGTTTTGGTGGGCATTTAATTAAAACAGTCCGTTCTGCTTGCTCCAACCGTTCTGTTTGGACCTCAGTGAACGTCTTCTTTCTGGTAGTGACTTCAGCATCTGTGAGAAGAAATGAGCATCAAGGCTTTTCTGTATAAACAGAAAGATTTAAAACTGATTTTAGTACACCCTTAATCTCTTCCTCTGGATTGAACAAATGAACAAAGGTTTGTTCTGGCTCTCTAAGAGGGTTACAGCAAAAAAGAAAACAATCAAGAATGAATGAATGACACAAACATAAGCATGTTTATCTCATGAATGCATACATTTGTAAGAGCAAGGAATAGGAAATGTAGGAAGAAAACAATACTAACTTCCCTTGATGCCACAGGAAGCTTGATGATACAAGGAATCTTTGCTCTTCTTGGATTTGCTGTTTACCTTCAAAAGATTCAGCACATGCAGACACTGCATTCGAGTCTGGAAATACCAGCTAGGGCATGAGGCAGAGCTAGACCTTTGGCAAACTGCACTCAAAAGATAATCTCTCTCAGCTACCACAAAACCAGCACTTTCACCTTCGGAACAATTCAACATTCGCTTATTTTTACAACTCATCTCCTTCTTTTACAGTAAACTCCTACTCAAAATTTTTGTTTAATGCTATACTTTCATCTACACTACTACAATAAACCCACAGATCTGTCATATCTCACCACGCTACTGGCAATCTATATTGTTGCCTACAGATCTGACATTGAAATGAGACATGCTGGAACATCCAGAAACACAGAAACATTTTTCTTGATTGCATGCAGGCAAAGGGCCATATCCCAAATTTGAAATCATAATCACTTCCCTGCATAGCTCTCAAACTAATCCATTGATTACATCACATTACCAGAACTCATGAAGCTGCTACCTGCTAATACTGCCATTCGTAATTCAGGCTGGGAAGCTGGAGAACATGCTGTTATTTTCCTGTAGCTACCATGGGCTACAGAAAGATTCAACAAAGAGCTCTTTACTCTATGCTTTTGATTTTGAAGAATCCACAGGATACTGTGGCCTCAAGAAAATCTTAACTCTCGTCATATTCATTACTATTTCTAAAAAGTATTTTATGCTATAGGTTTATTGAGCTCTCACATAGGCTTGTAAATAAGAAATAACCAAAGTAGCTGTTTCAATAGCTTAGTGTTATATTAGCATTTTTCATCGGAAGGCCAAAGAAGCACTTTATGAAGATGATAAATATCCCATTTTCTATAGGGGCAGAGAAGTGTGAAGTGACTGAGATGCAGAAAGGACAAGTCCTGTGGATGAGTGACACAATCAGGAGATGAACCCAGATCTTCCCACTCCCACAGCTCTCTGCATCAGGCCAGAGTGGCTATGTGATTCTTGCCTGCACGTGCCTAGTTACTATAGCACAAGATGTGCTCTGGCATCTCTTCCCAGCTCCGCTGTCATTTGCACAGTCCCAGCACGGCACACATGCAGATGATCCCACCCAAATGGTAGCTGTAAGCATTTTAAATGCCTGAGAGGTGGTCCACTTTGCTTCCATACAACATCTCCAGTTCGTGCCAGAGTTTCATAGTTCTTTTGAACAGGTACACACCGGCACCGCTGCTGGACAGAACAGCCTCATCCTTCACATGGTGCTTGTTCTACTGCTGCCCTCTGCACGCTGATGCTAGTGCCAGCATTCACACAGCCATGTAGCAAACCAGGTGAGAGTAATGATCGAATTTATACACCAAAACAGGAATGATTAACTGAAATCTGGAATTGATCCATATTTGTTAGCACAAGGATACGAACAGCAAAAGATTGTTGGTGTCGTGAAAGTGCCATAACACAGCCTGATCTCCTCTCTTCAAGGAAAGCTTGCTGCCTTACATTTTTCAAGCTCTGGAATATGAGTGTAAGTAGAAGCACGGGCCTCGGGCACATGAACAGAGGACAGCCCTCGCTGGTTCTTGGCTTGTACTTCGCACTAAAGACACGGCGCCAATCAGTCCCTTCCTACGGCTTTTCAAGGAGGTCTCTCAGGAAAAACCACTGTCGCTTCACTCACCTCTAGCTGATGTCTACGTTTAATAACCCAAGTCCTACACAGCGGATTCTGCCCTCCCGCACTGCACCCGGGCGCCGTGGGAAAGCACAGGCCTCCCCGGCCGCCGCCGGCATCTCCCCTGGGCCCCGAGCGGCTCCTCACGCCCGGGAGGCCGGCGATGCCCAGCCGCCCCCCTCAGAACCGAGCCGCCCGCCGCAAACACCACAGGCGGCCGCTCCGCTCCCCCCGCCCTGCCCTGACCCCATCGCCGTCCCCGAGAGAAAAAGCCCTGGGTCCCACACGGCAGCCAGGCCCTAAGGGGACCGCGACGCGGCCCGACGACCGCCTACCTTCACCCGCCTCCTCGGTACCGGCTGCCTGCGGGGCCCTCTGCGCCGCGGCGCCGGAGGAGCTGAGGCGTGCCTGCCCGCAGCCACCGGCCGCCGCCGGGCCGGGGAAGAGCAGGCGGCCCCGCAGCAGGGAGATTGTCCGCCCGCCCGCCCGGTGCGCCATTGCCGGGCCGGCAGCCGCCTCTGCGCAGGCGCCTCTCGCCGGGCTCGACGGCGGCCGGCGGGGCTCAGCCTTCCTCCGTCCAGCGCGCAGCGGCTGGCGGTGCAGCAGGAAGGCTCTAGGCTATGGCCACGGCGTCTCCCGGGCCGGGAAAGGGCTGTCGGGGCCGCCGAGGCGTGTGAGAGGAGGCGGCTGGTGTGAGGGAGCAAACCTGGCCGGCCCGAGGCCTGTGGGTGCGGGCACCTGCCCGCCCGGTGCGAGGGATCACCCACCGTCCCTGGCTGGGCCTGCGGTCTGCCCGAGCCGGAGCCACACCAGGCCGCGGCAGGAGGGTAATGGTGGGCGTGGAGGTGAACCCTGAGGGGGAAATAAAACCTTTGTCCAGTCCCATGGCAGGGATGCGAGAGCGGGAATGAACGATGAGAACTGACCTGCTGGAAAGCAGCTCTGCAGGGAGAGACCTGGGAGTCCTGGTGGACAACAAGCTGATCATGAGGCAGCAATGTGCCCTTGTGGCCAATGGTCTCCTGGGGTGCATTAGGAAGAGCATGGCCAGCAGGTCGAGAGAGGTCATCCTCCCTCTCTGCACTGCCCTGGTGAGGCCCCATCTGGAGCACTGTGTCCAGGGCTGGGCTCCCCAGTTGAAGGACAGGCAACTGCTGGAGAGGGTACGGCAGAAGGCTACAAGGATGATCAAGGGAATAGAGCACCTCTCATCGAGAAAAGCTGAGAGACCTGGATCTGCTTAACCTGGAGAAGAGAAGACTGAGAGGGGACCTCATCAATGCTTACAAATATCCAAAGGGTGGGTGTCAAGAGGATGGGGCCAGACTCTTTTCAGTGGTGCCCAGTGACAGGACAAGGGGCAAAAGGCACAAGCTGCTCCACAGGAACTTCCATCTGAACATGAGGAAAAACTTCTTTCCTCTGAGGGTGCCAGAGCGCTGGAACAGGCTGCCCAGAGAGGCTGTGGAGTCTCCTCTGGAGATACTCTAAACCCGCCTGGAGGTGTTCCTGTCCAGCCTGCTCTAGGTGACCCTGCTCTGGCAGGGGGTTGGACTAGGTGATCTCTGAAGGTCCGTTCCAACACCAACCATTCTGTGATTCCGTGACGAGGCAGCAGTGTGCATGTTCTGTGGGATCAGAAAGGCAGAACTGCAGGGCGCCAGGGAAGTTTTTGTGGGCCTGCTGTGTGGTTCCCTGGGCATGGAATAGAGAAGACATCTTTTTCTTTAGTATTTTTAAACAGTAAATAAATTAAAACTTTTGGGTACAGCTGTAGTGTGTGTTAGGGGGTCATGTGTCTACTTCATGTGTTAGCAGGTCTTCACTGCAGAACTATACTCCTGGTTGCCTCCAGGTAACTCAGGATCTGTAGGTAATTACTATAACCTTATTATCTTTGTTTGGTATCCTGGGATGATCCAGGAGATGGAGAGTAGATTGCTCTTCAAATACCGCATTTCAATTTATATCCTAAGTACACGTGCCATGGAGCAGAACCTTGTATTTCCTCCATCTCTCCATGGTAAGTACGCAAGTGCCCTCTGGAATTCTATGACTTGTCCTTCCAAAATTCATTGATGTGGAGAGAGAGAAACTCCTCCTCTTTTTCCCTTTGAAGCTGGTCTAAAAAAGGAAAATTGCTTCATTAAAATTAATTGTGGGTTTAGGAAAACTAATAACCTCCTGAAAGAGGATACCTGAGGTACCCTAGCGTGAGAGCTGCTACGCGTTAAGGATGTGTTACTCAGCCTTAAACCTCCCACTTTCAAGGTGTTGCCAATTCCGCCCTCTCCTAGGCCTGGCCTCTCTCCTTTTCACCTCTCCTGTTCCTTACTCCTAAATTCCTGTTATTTCCTTCGTCTGTTTTTGCTTCCTTTAATGATCTTCAACTTTCTTGCATTTTTTCACAGATGCTTCTTAGCGAATGCCCTAAAAAGTGCAATCGAACAAGATCAAACTCAACGAAGAAGATACATATTCCTTTTACGGAGACTTGCAAAGGTATTTTATCATCTGCATATTTTGGAGAAGGATATTTGTGAAGAGAGGTTAACCCAGCTAGCAGCGTTCCACGGGGAAACAAAATCAGGTGGCGAGTCTGTCTGAATCCCTGCACGTTTCAGAATGTCATACTTTGGACAATTTTGAGCAAGGAGTCGGCGTGTCTGGATAACATAAACAGAAAAGGAGTTGTACGCGTTGAGAGTAAACACTGAAGCCTAAGGTGAGTGTTTGTGCCAAAACTTCAAAATGAGAGTTTGGCCATTGACTTCAATAAGCAAATAGTCGTTACAGTGCGGAGTGCTACCAGAAAATACAGCTCGTGTCCCAGGAGATCTGGAGACAGGTTCAGCTCATCAGCTCATGGCTGCGGCTACTGGTTTTGGTGATCAAGCCCTGCCACTTCTCTCCTTAAAAACTAACTCTGGAGGGAGGATCTGTTGGGCAGCAGGGTCCTGCAGGAGTTACCGCCCTTTGATGAGAAATAGAAATGTGGTCCTGCCCAATTTTAGCAATTGCCAAACTCGGGCGACTGCCTCCCGCAGTATTTTAATCCTCCTGCCAGCGGCAAATCCTTCACATTGTTGTCCTAAATTCCACCGGAGCTTCAGCTGAAGTTTTACTCGGGTGAGGCTCCAACCGAAGGCGGGCAGGGGGCCGGGGGGATCACCGGGGGCGGCGGGAGGGGGTTCGCCGTCGCCAGCAGGAAATGCCGCCGCCAGGGGGGTGCTGGGGCACGGCCGGGGGTGATGGCACCGCCGGGGCCGCGCTGCCGCCCGCCTTCCAGGAAACCGAAATAGAAACGGCGGCCGGAGCCGCCCCGGTCCCGTCCCGTCCCGTCCCGTCCCCCCGCCCTCGGCCGGGGGCGGGCGGCGCTACCTGCGCCCTTCCCCGCCCACGGGAGTTTCCCGCGGGACCCGGCGCTGGCGGCGGGCGGACGGGTGGCGCGGCCTCTCCCGGAGCCCTGCCGGTAAGCGGGGCCGGGCGGCGG
>JAOXJM010000012.1:16078434-16089524 GCA_026413425.1 Tringa solitaria
GGTGCGGGGGGCTGTGGCTGGCTGGCAGCGGGGCTGGAGGTGCGGGGCGCTGTGGCTGTCTGGCAGCGGGGATGGGGGTGCGGGGGGCTGTGGCTGGCTGGCAGCGGGGAGGGGGGTGCGGGGGGCTGTGGCCGGGCAGGTTCCTGGCTGTCCTCAGCCTCCTGGACAGGGTCGTGTTTGTGGCTGGAGTCCTTGTATCTCCAGCACCTGTGCGGTCCCTGCGGGGCTGCAGGGAAGAGGGGCACTAGAACACGTTTTCTTTTCCCCAAGTGAAAATCTGAAATGCTCTAAAAGTTAAAATGGTTGATTTTGCCCTTTAGTTTGCCCTTTAACAGCAGAATTTTATTTTTATTTTTTTTCCAAAAGGGATTTTGGTTTTCAAGGTCTGTTGCTAATGTTTCTTAAAAGCAAATAAGGACTTCTTTTTTGCATCACTGGTGGACAAGTACTTGCCACATAGGCCAGAAAATAATTCCCTAAAAGCAGCACAAGAAATCTTTATTATTGGTGTATGGTTGTGTTGTGCCAGCCTGTGCAGTTCTTGGTTAGGTTTTTTGGTTTTGGGGGTTGGTTGATTTTTTAAAAATTTTTATTGTAGGGTTTGTTTGGGTTTTGTTCTGTTGGTCCTTGACACAAAAAATCCCACAGGAGCTTGGAAGACTGGTATCCAGTTACTCTTATTTCAATAGGGTGGATACAAGGATGCTCTCAAGCAGCACACTTCTCAGGAAAAGGAGTTTAGGGAAAAGCTACTCGTGATAAATAGAGAAATAGACTCTTGGCTTGCAAATTACTCATGTGATGATGTTGAAATAATGGCAGAACTGGAGAAAAGTCAGTTGCTAAAGCACAAGACTCTAAGTGCTTACATTTAGTTTTGTTTCTCCGCTGTACGTAAAAACAGTTTTTTAACTGACAACCTAAGTAAAGCGTACTTTGTGGTGTAATTTCTTCATGTATCTGGATTCTACAGAATGATTTAGACCATTACTTGACACTACCAAAGGCAGTAGGATTTTAGAGATAAAAAGGAAGAATGACTTCCCTATTGGCAAATGGACACTATTTTAGCCAGTGGTGGAAATTACATACATAAATTGCTGCTTAATTTAAAAAAAATCAGCTTTACATAGTCTAGACACTGCTCTCATTATGTAAACATTTAGTGTTTAGAAATTGCTAGATATAGGGAAAAATGAAGGATCTACTGCTTTTTTCAAGCACTAAAAGCACAGAACTGACAATACGCTGGTTATGTTCACTTTTTCTTGTTATTCAGAGCTTTTTGGATAGTAGTGAAACTGTCAAGAATGTTATTACTCTTGTGGTGTAGTTTGGGAACATTTTGAGGAACAGAGCAGAGCTGGCACTTACGGAAAGCTGCATTTGCTCTAAACTATACAGATGCCCTAGGCATGAAAACATTGTCAGAGAGTGAATTAGTTTAATCTACTAATGTAGTAATCATACTTGTCCTTATCCACAAAAGACTAGAGCATCTAGAGGCTCATGTTTGTCTTCAGAAAGTCCCTCAGGACTAGTTTCTAACTTTACCTGACAACACATACAGTCTCTTGGTTCCTTTTATGACTGGACTGTTCTTTTCTCTCCACCCCCACTAATTCAGCACACAAAAAAAAAAGCAATGAATAAAAGTCCTGCTGCGGGGAAAAAGAGACATCTCCCTTATAATAAAGAGTAAACACTTTCAGTCTTGGTAAGCAGCCTTTATCTTGGGCATAGAGCAGGAAGATGGGATGCTAGGGGTTAGAAAACACCCTTAGCATCTTAAATTTCTTGTGTAGGTTGGAAAAACCTGACCTCTCTGAGCACCCCAGGTACAAAGCCTGGGTGCTCCCCGCTCGAGTAGCGCTAGTGACCACAAGGTTTCCTGCCCCGCTGCCCTAATGCTGGGGGTTGACTTGAGGCTGGGGTTGAACTGGTGTGGG
This sequence comes from Tringa solitaria, assembly GCA_026413425.1. NCBI lineage: Eukaryota > Metazoa > Chordata > Aves > Charadriiformes > Scolopacidae > Tringa > Tringa solitaria. The sequence continues at coordinate 16,080,384 of JAOXJM010000012.1, forward strand.
GTGCTGGTGAAAGTTGCCGCGTCCGTCTCGGGGTGGGGGTTTGGGGGAACGAGGAGGCAGGGTGCTGCTGCTCTGCCACCGTCACCTCGGGGGTTTGAAAAGGAGCGCGTTGCACCGCAGGCGCTCCCCTTGCCTTTTCCTTGCGCTGCATCTGCTGAGCTGTCCTCTCCTGCCTTCCGAACTCGCAGCACGTGGTCTGAGGTTCTTTGCCCAGTCACCCGCGTCATTTTACTCGGTTTTCTTCAACGTTAGAGCTGACGTAAATGCTCTAACCCATGAGAAATATGTGCCACAAAGCTTCCACGTCCTCCCGGGGAGGGTAAGAAAGATAAAGATCATAACCAGAAACTATACCTGGGTAAGCGGCATTGCTTCATGGCCTCAGGGGACCGAGTCTGCTGCTTCTCCGTTTGAGATTAAATAGGTTGTGCTTCCTGCTTTTCTTTTTTATTTCTTTTTTTTTTTAATATATATATATATCTTTTTGTCTGGTAGTTATTTTTTGCCTCAAATAGGTGGTTGCAGTGGATTATGAAAAAAGAAAACGAGAGCGCTGTAAATAGGGCATGCTCTACTCAGTACTAGAGGAAACAGAGATCCATCTCTTTGCTATTAGCAAGCGTGTGGCAGGGAGAATAAGACTCAGGACCTAACCATGGAAAAAATATTTTTCACTACTACTTGGAAATCTGGATGATCATCCAGTACTTTGGTTCTTTTTTGACCTGTCATCTTTTTCTGCAGAAAAATCCCGTTATCTCAGCCTTGTGATTACTAGTTTTTCTTTCCGTGAAGCTTGTGAAGAAAATGATCATATGAGTATAAACCAGTCCTTCTGCTTGAGCTGGTCTGCCATGGCTTTATTTGTTTTGATTTTTTTAATAGACTGCTAGAGAACGCTGTGAAATTGTCATTGGTGGTAAATACGGGTTCAAGAAACATGACGACTGTAGGGATTATTTCGAGACGTTTTTGATGGTTTTGTGTGATGTAACCAGGATAAATACAAGGTAAGTGCTCTAGACATTTACGTGTGGAAAACTGTTTGTGCAAGTATTTTAATGACTGACCACGTGTACGTTTTTAACTTGAATGTAGTAACTCTCTCTGGCTTAAAGTAGGAACCTGGGGTGGGAAGGGACTTTTTGGGATATTGAGCCCAGTTTCTTGTAGCAAAAGTCCACTTCAGCAAAATGCTTAAGGTTTATCTTCAAAAGTTATTGTTACAGCTAGTGAGGGCAGACCAAACTGCCAGAAACTGCTTCAAAAGCTCATTGCTTTTATGCTAACTCAATTTCTGACTTTCTTCTGAAGCTGGTGAAAATTTCAGTTCAAGTCCAGTTCTGATCAGTTATTTGCAAAGATGGGTTGTGTATCTCAGGTGGTGACTTGCTTGTACTTTATGCAGTGATACTAACAGGTGCTTATTACTAGTGGAATGGTCTTGCTTCATGACCTTCGCTTCTTTCTGGACACATCACAAAAAGCTTGGGGATAAAAGAATTGAGTACATTTATATATCTCTCTGTCATTCATTTCTAAATAATAAATTCCTTCATTTGTATTGAGGATGCTTCTACATTTTTGCATGTCCAGCAAAATGTAACTAGTTCATGCTTCCTTACTGTACCAGTTCCTCTAACAAAAAGCTTTATCAAAGTGAATTTCAAGAATGAATGACAGGGGACGTTCACTAATAACCTTTAAATAAAATTTCACTAGCAAAGACTTTTCTTCTGTTTCTTCTTCACCTGGTCTACTAAATACAATTTGCTTCATAACACAAATTAATAATTTTAAATCTAACGGTATAATAATGAGCTATGATCGCGATTACTTAATTTCATTCTTACTCTGCTAAAATAAATCTAGGTGAAAAGTGTTTTCAGGTTTGTTTGTTTCTTTTTTTTTCAGGAGCGGTTTTGCAAAGTGGACAGTAATGGAGTATATGAGCACGGGTAGTGATAGCAAAGAGGAGATTGACTTGTTCCTAACTAATTTAAATATGTCTGAGGTGATAGACATCATGGAAAACCTTTATCCAGGTGGAGACCTTGCAGTCTATGAAGACAGCTTAATTACAATGTGTGAAGAGGCAAATCAAAATGAAGAACGTGCGGAATCTTTACTGTTTTGTGAAAGGGAGGTTTCTTTGATGTCCTCCGTCAAATATGGGACTGTGGAAGACCTGCTTGCTTTTGCAAATCAGGTGTCCAACACTGCAAAACAATTTAAAGGATGCAGACAGCAAGAATCTGGAATCCTCTTGAATATGGTATGTCTCTTTTCGTTTTACTTGAAAATTAGTAGACCTTACTAGTTAGAAGTTTTTAATGAATCTAAATAGAGATCACCCCCAGTCTCTGGAGTAACAGTTAGGCTGTTGTTGCCTGTGCAAACCTGGGACTGGAGGGGATCTCTGAGGTCATCAAGTCTGGCCCCTGCAGTCTCAGGCAGCTACGGAGAAAGCTCTGTTGTTCAGAAAGATCCACTCTGTGTTGCCTCTTGGTATCCCTGGAGATTAGAAAATATTTCCCGACATTGAATACAAACTAGAGACACACAGTAAAAAAGCAAAAGCCAAAATTATGGTGGCTTACAGGTTTGGGAGACGGTAAGGATTTTCCTGTGCCTTGTGCTCATGCAGTGAAGAACTGCATTATGCAAAACTCCCAAATAAAGGATCTCTTTTGGTATAGTTACTGAGTTCACTCGGTCTGCACAAAATGTAAAAAGTAGTAACGTAAGGAGAAAAAGCATATATAATGTCAACTATGACTTTCAGAATTACAATATTACATAGTATCACACACTGCTAAATTCAAGTATAGATGCATGGTTTTGAGATGTTCACTTTTCCCTGAAATTATTTGTGTTCTACAAGCATCTGTAGATATTGGTGTCACTGAACCTGTATTTAAAATCAGTTGCTCTAGAAACAGTCAGTTGTGAAATGGGAGTTTGTTCATAAATGTTTGTACTGCTGTTTTATTTTCTTAAGGTGTTCTGCATCTATCATCTTAAATATTTTGCATGTAATATGTTTTACATGTGAACATTGGTTGCTTGAGGCTTACTGGTTACCCAGGTGTGAAGTAGCACAGGCTATGGCTTTATTCTGATTTGGAGGGAGTATTGCAAAACAGTCACTTTTAAACTCTGTAACATTGAAATGACACTTGCTAATATTAAATGTTTCCTATACTTAGGATGGACACTGTTCTACATACTCGTAGTTGTTTTGCTTGCATATTGTTTCTGCAGATGCATACAATTGGTATGAACCAAGTGCTATTAGGTGCACGTGATCCCATTAAGCAACTGAGGACTGGAGACAGGGCATTACCTGTGCATGCATTTCAGCAGGTGCACCCACATCGTTAACACCAACAGCATTTTAGTTAGGATCAGGAGTGGTTCTGACTGCCCAGTGACCTGCAGGGACTGCACCGTGGCTTGCGTCATGAAGAAGGGTCTTGGAGCACACAAGCCGGATTGCTGTCAGTTTAAACTAAACCGGAGGATGTGTTACAGCCACAGGACCAGGCTGGGAACTAGTGCTGAAAGCCTCCTGAAACCATGAAACAGTGTGGTGGTTGTTGCTCTCTTGCTCTGCAAACCCACTCTGTTTGGTCTGTGTGACTTTCCAGGATAGGTGTAACCCGTGTGGATTAGCTGGTCTCAGCCCCTGAAATGCAGAAGCGAGCAGGGTACGGATTGCTAGAATTTATCTTTCTGCTAAGTAGAGTGGAGGCTTATTCTGCGTATCCTAAGCAAAATACTTTTTATTAGAAGGCACATACCCCCCAACAGTTAAAAACTTATCCTCCCCACAATTGAGAACTTCAACAAATTAACTTATTTCATGTAGATACTAGTCACAAATGACAGTTTTAGCGGTCAAGGCGATACTTTCCTAATTGAAAACCAGGAGGTACTTAAAGCACAGAAATGTTATGTGTGTTATATCTTAAAAAGAAATCTAAACCCAACACTCTTCTTATCATAAAAAGGGTGGCTGAAGAGCTGAGTACATGAGGCCATGTGACAGACATGAAGTGATAAATATCCTTGATCTGCTTTTACATATCTTCAAGAGTCTCGATAAAATAGCAGTAAATACGTTAATGATATTCCAGATACTGACAGTACTGTATATCCCTAAATTAATTAGAAGTGTATTCACAGGAAACATCACTAATTCTTTAGCTGGGAGAATATTAAAAGACTGAAGAAATAACATCAAGCCTCAAGCAGTACAGGCTGTAGTTAGGAGTTTGGTCTCTCTCTCTCTCTCGTGTGTGCAAAGGGAGTTGTTTCGGAGAAAGATTTAGAGCAAGATACTGCCTTAGATGCTCTGAGTCGCTTCCTGGAGGAGCCCTCCTTGTCTTATTGCCAGTATAGAGACCCAAAGCCCTCAACATTACCCACCTAAAGCAGACAGTGTGAGACTCCCACTCTTTTTTTCTTTTTTTTAGATTACAGTATAAAACTAGAAGAAGGTGGCTGGTAAAATTGCAGCAGACTTCTTTGACCTTTTACCAAGCACCAGAAACTCTGATACAAGATAGAAAATTAAACTGTGTTCCCCTAGCAGTACATGTGATTTTAGGAAATGCTGAAACTCTTGCTCACATTGTATAAGATAGCCTGTGAGTAACAGGTATGTGGCATAACAAGTTAGCAGATTACAGGAAGGACAAACATGTGGAGGTAAATCTAATAACAAGAGGTGGGTAATTTCATTAACCCAGCAGCTGTTGTTGTTGTTTCAAGACAATTAATTGCAACTTACACTTTGTAAGTTAGTCACTGGAGAGAAACGTGGATGCCTGGGCTGTGAATGAATGCCACACCTCACATGCTGTTCCCATTTGGTGTTTCTAAATAAAGAGTGCTGAACAGATCGCATACATCATGCACATATAGAAGTGATTTTTTTTTTTTTTTTCCTGCTACATATATAAAAGTAATTTGGCTTGAAGTAGTTATAACTTAATTGTTATTTTTGTATTGTTTTTTAAAATTTAACTCCACAGATCACACCCAAGAACGGGCGCTATCAAATCGACTCAGATGTGCTCCTGTTTCCGTGGAAGCTGACTTACAGGAATATTGGCTCTGATTTTATTCCTCGGGGAGCTTTTGGGAAGGTGTACTTAGCCCAAGATAGAGAAACCAAGAAACGAATGGCATGCAAACTGGTATGTTAGTTCAGTAGTTTTATCTCTGGGCAAATATTGTATGACATAGTGCATATAGTATATTTTCAAATATGTCTGCAGGAAATTCCACTGTAAGGCTGATGATCATCTCGGTTTTGTTAGCCTACACAAGACAGGAAAAATGCACATTTTTAACTGTGAACTTGTTTCAGTTTTTTGACTCTGAGACTGCAAAAGTTCCAGCATTTTGAAAGTATCTGGAAGTACACATATCTGCCATGTGGGCAGGCCGGCTGCAGAGCAGCAGTAGAAGAATTTCTACTTGTCCTGCTGTGCTCACGGTAGTGAAATACCAGGATGAGATCATGTCCCTGCTGAAGGTCATAGCAAAACACTGTTGCTGCAGATGGTTTTAGGATCTCGTCCTTATACCGGGGTCTTCAGACATAAGTTTTCTCTACTCCAGTGCCATAATGTCCCTGAGAGCTCAGCTTACGTGCGACTCTCACTGTGTTTTGGGTACTGACTGATCATAAGGTTGTGAGATGTCTCAAGAAAACTGCTGAGCACACCCCTATTTTTGTACAAGCCAACGATTTGTATCGACTTCACCTTTCAATGTACTATTCTAAATAGAGCGGTAAGTATTTAGGGCCAGTAAAAGCTTGTCTGGGACGCTGCTCTATATCCCCCAGATCATGAATAACCACCTGCGTTACTTCTGAGTGTGAGAGTTGAGAAGGCTCTTGTATCTCCTTCTCTTGCAGCCAGTGTATCCACACGGGGACAGATTTAGTTTGCTACTCCTGCATAACCCACTGCAGAATTAAAACTCAGTGTTTCTGAGATTATACACAGCATTTCTCATTGCAATAAAAATATTCGCCTCTTATTTGGTTCTCAGCCACGAGTCTGAGGGAAGGAGAATAAAAAACGTGGTAGTAGCCTTTAAGCAAACACTGCTTTTTATTGTTTTAGCAATCTGCCGTCAGTACTTTCTAAAGAAATACAGGGCTGCCAGGTGCTCGATTTAAAGCGAGTTTTGTTTCTTGTAGGCCATAAACCAGCGCTGATAAGGGTTGCTCTGAGGCCGGTAATGGCCCTGAGCGCGGCCAGTGCTGCCAGCACCACTCCACGTGTCAGACGGGTGCCTAGTTGTGGGAGAGCAGGGGAGACCGCACAAAGCTAATGGCAAAGGCAGCGGGACTTTTTATCTCCTTCACCAGGAAGTTTGCATAGAGCTTTTGCGTAACCGCCGGATTTTGACGGGAATAACTTGCTGCGTTGTTTTTTCTGGAAGATTGCGCTTTTTATTTGGGCGTGATTCCAGAAACTCTCTCTCGACTTTAAACAGGATGTATCTCAACAAGTCACGGGATCAATGTAAAGCTCCGTATTTTAACAAGCGGATAGGCATGCTTTGTTTCCTTCTTCTATTTTAATCTATACGATAACTAGTGTTAGTATGGATAACTTGGGTTTTGACCAGCTTTTCTGTGGTTTTGTTTCAATATCTTAGGTCCCAGTGGAACAGTTCAAACCGTCAGATGTTGAAATACAGGCATGTTTCCGTCACGAAAACATTGCTGAATTATACGGTGCTATTTTGTGGGATGAGACGATCCATCTTTTTATGGAAGCCGGAGAGGGAGGATCTGTCATGGAAAAGCTGGAGAGTTGTGGTCCTATGAGAGAATTTGAAATCATTTGGGTGACAAAGCATATTCTGAAAGGACTTGACTTTCTCCACTCCAAGAGGATTATCCACCACGATATCAAACGTATGTGTGTGTGATTCTTTGGGGTGCTTCCTGGTCCGGGCTGGGCTGGGGCTCCAGTGGAGAGCCCTGCATCTCCGGGAGGGAGGGATGGGTAATGCTCAACAAATGACAAGGTCAGGTTCTGCAGATAATCGTTATTTACACTATTTATTAATTCACTTCAGTGGAGGGGATGATTTGAACCTCCTAGTTCCTTTGCTTTTCTCGAGCAGCTCAATTTGAAATAAAAACCTAAAGAAAATGGGCAAAACTATCTGGCTGTGTTAAGCCAGAGGTTTCCCCCTTTCTATGTAAGTTCATCCTGAGTGCTTCCATGCCAACCTTCCATTTGCACCTTATTTTAGGTTTTATGTTTCTGCATGGCTATTCCTCACTTTGAGACACTTGGGAACTAAATGCATAATTTGTACTGTTTCTTTCAACAACTACTGAAAATTTTGGTATATATTTGCTTTTAAAAAGCTCTGGGTATTAACACGTATAAATAATCAAAACACTGAAATTAAACCTGGATTAAATATATTAATATTAAATTGCTTTAAAATAGAATTTTAACGCATTATGTTCAATTTAATATTAAATACTGTTTCTCTCAGCATCACCTCCCCCTGCAGACAGATTAATTCTGCCTTTCTAGTAACATTGCTTCCAATGAAGACATATCTCTTCTGCGAGTTAATTTTTGCTAAATAGTTGACAGAAGATGATTATCAAGAATTGCTAAATTTTTATCTTGGTTTTGCCTTTTTTTTTTTTTTTTTTTTTTAGTTAGTGTGGGTCAGTACTTTAGATCTCAGCCTTTGAGATTTTGGCAACTATAAAACTGCTTAATTTTCCCTTAGTTGTGGTTTCTTGCTTGTAGTAAGAGTCTTTCCTATGGGTTTACTGTAATTGGCAGTAACAACGACATTAATTAAAAGGTTTAAAAACCAAACCAGTCCCAACCCAACCCACGACATCTAGATAGTGGGTAAGAGAACCAGCCCATTGTGAATGTGGTGGGTGTGGGTGCGTTTTGCTTTCCCCAGCCTTTTTCTGTGCTGCTGGGGGAGCTGGGGAAGCCAGGCCCTTAATGGCAGCCGTGGTTCTGCTCCAGGGAGCCGAGGTGTGTGCTTTCCCTCGCCAGGCGGAATTAATACCAAAGGCTGCTCGATGGTAGGAGAAGATGGGGATTTTTACTGAGAGAAAGACTACCCTGAGCCTGGAAGGGGAAGAAGACTCTCTGTTGGCTCGTAGGAACAGCTCAGTGCCGCCACTCATTTCAAGCCTTGGTTGGAAAATGGTTAAATCTAAGGTTATTTGGTGGGGGGAATTTTTAGTCCACAACCAGCCGAAGCTGGGGCTGGGTGCAGTCCCAAGCAGGCGGCAGAGCTTGCTGCGCTGTGGTGGTGTGGGTCTCTGCACTGGCCTTTGCGTGGTGTTTAAAATCCCTATCTTCAAAGGCATCCCTAAAAAAACTACACGTCTATTTACGTGGTTTTGTAGCACTGGGACGGAGGCGGGTATGTGAGGGATTGCTTCAGGAGCCAGTACCGCTGAAATTAAGCCCTCCCACAGGATGGTCACGGTGGGCACTGTCAAGATGGAAAATCACCCACAGTTTCCTCTGAGAGAAATGCGTTTCTGTTGTGTAACTTGGAGGCTTCATTTGTTCACATCTTCTGAAACAGCAAACACAAATTTCTCAAGGCTTACACAGAGCACTACCTTCATACATATTTGATCAGAAATACAACTGCAAAGAAAGCCTCTGAGAACAAAGTTGTGCCCTAGGCAGGGTTTTATGAAGGAAAGTGAATTAAGCTCCTAGATATAGCTGCAATTTGGAGGGAGTTTGCAACTCTGTCTTTTGTGACTTTTGCAGGCATAGTCTGCCCTCTGTCCTCATGCTGAGCTGCTCCTGCTGACCGACGCAGGAGACCGGTGTGGCTGCTGTGGAGCAGCTTCAATTCCTCTCTCCTTCTGTCTTCATTTAAATCGTTAGTGTAGAGAAACCTCTGGCCACCTACAGTTATGTTGTTCATAGCCATACCTGCAGCAGCATGCTCTCCACCTTGGAGACCTTTAAACATCTTCAGAGCAAGCCTTGCTGCACTGAGCTGTCTACTGGTCTCCCACCTTCCTCCCTTGCCCTCAGCCATTTTCACAGAATCTTCTAGGTTGGAAGGGACCTTCAAGATCATCTTGTCCAACCA
>JAOXJM010000012.1:16099629-16111470 GCA_026413425.1 Tringa solitaria
CCCCCCCCCCCCAGAGTGTTTCTCTAATCTGGTTACCTGAGCAGCTGTGTACTTGGAGCAATCAAGGCTGGAGGTGAGAGGGAGGGAATTAAAAGGGATGGTGGGAAAACCCTGCTGACACGAGCCCCAGGGGGGTGGCTGGTCTGCACTGAGCCGTGGGATTTTGCAAATGGTTTGCCTCTGTTTGTGTTGATGTCGGAGTGTGCAGTTTCATTTTCTCTTGGGGGAATACTGAGACTTGTGTTAACTGCAAAGGAAAGTGTGTGGAGAAACCCACTGCTTGTGGTAACGGATGAAATTGGAGAGCCAGAGGTGCCTTCTCTCCTTGTGGGCTCAGCAGGTTTCTAGTGCTCGAATCAGCCTGTGACTGTGGGACTGAGCCCATCACCATACTCCTCCTCCCCAGGGCTTCCTGGTGTGAGCAGCCTACCAGGTGTGAGCAGGTGTGGGGATCATTTGAAGACATGCCAAGATCCCCATTCTGTGAAGGAAGGGTGGTTTTAGGTCATGCTTTTGAAACAGAGTGGGGGAAGAGACAGAGGTCAAACCCCACTTTTTTCCCATTTTCTTTTATCTGCTGCTTCTTTGCACCCCCCTTTCCCCCCCTTCCCCTTTTTCCCGTACCTCCTGTGAGAAGGTTTCACTTGCTGCCTGGTTTCTGCAGGTTTCTTAACACCTTCTAAAATCAGGTCCTTGACTTTCTAATCCTGCAAAAATGTCATTGGGTAGCAGAGACTTGGAGGACAACCTGAAAGAAGCAGAAATAAGGGCTTTCTTGCCTGGGGGTTTGAGTGAGCTTCCCTGTTAACCTGGATGGAGGTTTGAGAGAAGCTGCAGTAGAAGTTACAGAGCAGTTTGTCATGTCCCTCTCCACGGGCACTGCTGGTGAGGATGGGGAAGGAAGCTCTTGGCTGAGTGCTGGTCACTTTTTGGGGACCTTGGGGACAACAGTGTGTTGCTCTTCTGGCTAAATGGCAGAAGTGAAGAGGCAGCTGGGGAAGGGATGCTGGAGGTGTGACCCCTGCAGCAGCTGGGAAGACCAAACAGGTTGGTTGGGAAGGTCTGGGGTGTAGGGAGCTGCGTGGTTCTGTGCATGGCCAAAACTGGGAAGGTTTGTACGTCTGGAAACAGTTTTCCTTGGGGCTTGGGCACTGTAGGCAAGGATTTTTTATCCTATGCTTTGCTTTGCATCCCATGCCCAGGGAGGAAGGTCTTTGCACGTCTCCAGTAAATGAGCACCAAAGCACTATTTAGATCCTGAGCGTCCATTTCTTTTCCTCAAAGGAAAGGCCCAGCAAGGTCCATTTCTAAAACTGTCACCAACCAAAGCTGATCATTTGGACAGTGGGAAAACAAGTCTTTTATACACGGTGCGTGCTGGCCAAACTCAACAACGCCCCAAAAAATCCAGCCGGACCTTGGGAGTGGCTCATTAGAGTCCCGTGGGCACACTCGTGCTGCTTCAGGCTGGCCACCAGAAATAACCCTGCGACTGATACTGGGGCAGGGTGACTCACTGGGGAGGAGGCGAGCTCAGCTGCTGCCACCAGCCCTTGCTCACCTCCCGCACAAAGCAGCACCATGTGCCACCTGAGCAGTGGGGTGTCACGGCCACAGAGACTGTCTCAGAGGCCTCTGGGAGAGAGACCTGTGGGAGGAGGAGAGCCAGGGATGCTCCAGAGTGAGATGTGCAAGAGAAAACGGCTGTGCATAGCGGATCCTAGTCAAAGCTACATGCAACAGCAGCTTCTCGCTAACCCATTAATCTGGTCTCAAGTATGAACCTTATTCCAGTAGGAAGCAGTTTCAGGAGAAGGATGCTACCGTAGTGTCCATGCACAGAGGGACAATGCCCCACTTGCAGGCTATGACATGAAGCATAGCTTTGCCAATGTGAAAAAGTAAAATAAATGGTGGTGTTTAAAAAGCTTAAAATCCCTCCTGGTGTTGATAGAAAGTCACGTGCTGAAGCAGCACACAGCCAAAAAAGGTTGAAGGATGGAAATGAGAGACAGGCCCGGAGGGACTCGCTGAGGTGAATGTAGAACCCAAGAGGAGGGAGAGGCAGGAAGGTGTCCATCAAACCTCTGGAGTCAAAGTGCCATGGAACCAGCAAGCAGGCTGGGGCCTGTCAAGGCTGCTTATGGTGCAAAGGGTTGCCTTCTCCTCTAACTTTCACTTACAGTAAGCCAGAGTCAATTTTTCTTCTTCACCTCCCCCCAAATGCACAAAGAAAAACACAATTTGCCCAAAGAGGAAGTCTTCAGGGAGTCTTCAAAACTGGTGTGTGAATTCCTAGTGTCAGTCTTTTCCCTTTGTCAGCTCTTCTCTCTCCGAACTGCAAGTGTGCAGGAGCTGCTGTGCATGGTCCTGGTACACATAAGCTCATTGTAGAGCTGACCCTGAGCAGAGCCTGTGCCTGTACCACACCGTCACTGAGATGCTGCTTCAGGAGCCTTTATCCGCCGGTGGTATAAAGACCCCCTCCAGACACTGAGCTCTTGTGCCTGATTTTTGTGCCTAATGGTAGAAACCAAGCCAAATTTGGTGTCTCTACCACCCGTGCCAGCTTCCCTCCCATTCCACAATGTTCGTTCTCCCTCTGCAATGCCATCTGGTCCCCACAAGCCACTGTCTGCACAGCAAATCCCATGGTGCCAGCCAGCCTGGAGGCCCTTGGACAGAGGTGCAGAGGAGATGCTGGAGGAGGCTGGCACCACAGCTCTGCTTTTGTGCTGGGTCACTGGCTGCTTGGAGGTGACTTGATTGCCATTAGTGGCAGTAGCAGAGCTGTCTGGGGACTCCGGCTCCTTCAACAGCTGAGCTCCCACCAAGGTGTATGGAGGTGGTGGGTTTCAGCTGCTGACCTGGACTTGGCTGGGAGCATGGACATGTTCTGCTGATGACAGCAGCCCAGTGGCACCATGCTCCCACCCCCAAGTGCTGGTGGCCCAGGGCCAACCTGGACCGCCAGGAGCATCTGACGGGCAAGTCCTTGCCGGGACACCAGAGCACCATGGGAACCATGGCTGTGCTTTCTGGCGTAGAGAGATGGCAACACAAGGGCACCAGGGATGCCAGCAAAAGCTCCTGCTAAGAGATGTGTTTCAAAAATGGTCCAAAACCCCCATGAAATGCTGCCTGGTCCACCATGAAATGCTCCCTGCTCACCCTGCAGACCCACTGCAGAGGGACACGTATGCTTGCACCCATGTGGTTTTGAGTGTAGATGGCTTTGAAAGAACAGAAAACCAAGATTCACTGTCTCAGGCAGTTAGCCAAACGGCATTTTCATGTACGTACTGGGTTATTTTCAGGGAAAACTGAAATATTTTCTGTGTAAACAAGGATTTTTTCAAGCAAGTAAGGAATACCCTTTGAAGTAAGTTGGCTCTTCCACAGAAATATGAAAACATCTTTGGCTGCAACACATCAGCAACTCATCTTGCCAAAAGAGCAACATTTCTGGGAAGGAAAATGACCCCAAAAACAAGTTAAAAATGTTCAGGAAGGTCTGGCTCCCTTTCTGCACCATTTTATCCAACTACTACCCCAGTTAGTTTTTTATTTTCCAGTCTTGCAACAAGATTCCTGTATTAACTGCAGCATCTTCTGTTAGCCTTCCCTGTCATGCACGTGAATAAGGGCAGATCTGATAAGAAGTCAGACATGACCTGGAAGGAGGCGGCTCGAGGTGTGTCTCTGAGTGTGCATATCTTAAAGAGAGGCATGGTATTTCCTCCTGCACCCCATGAAATTTGTAAATGGGGCCAGAAACATTCCTTCTTCCGTGATGACTGGGGGGGTGACTTCCAGTGCTGATATATCAGGTGGACGCTTGGGCAGCATTGCACATTCATACGCCTGAAGCCAGAGTTCGCACATGTGCCCGGCCCCGGGTATCCCTGCATGACTCATGGTCTGGCATGTCAGAGGGCAGGAGGGACCACCCAACAAACCCCTCCATAAGCAGGTCGTGGGCAAGACCCCACTTGCACGCACACCTCTACACCACTTTCATCTCCAGGACGTGTAGGAGATGAAACCAGCATGGTAGGAAGGACTGCAAGGAAGACAGTCAGCAATAGAGACCTTTCACCCCTCAGCTGCCTGGGGAAAGGAGGAAAATTCTGGATTTAGGCAAGAAAATGTGGTGCTCCTTGCAGACTTCAGACCCTTCATACTTCATCTGACTCCAGCTGCTACAAGCTGGAATTTGTCTTCTCTTAAACTTTAACGTTTTGCATGTCCAGCCTTCATATTTCAGTAGATATTATTCATCAACATTTTGCAACAGTGATGATTACAGTACTTCATTGTGCCTTGCTAATCAGAAAAGTTCTTATTTATATTTAGAGAGTGGTTTTAGTGAACTGGATGGTGCTGATATGTGAAAAGCCATCACAGCAGAGTCAAGCTTCTCACAGGAGCAAACAGAACCAGAAGCCACAAAGGCAGATCATCTTCTCCAAAATGATATTGTCGGTGTTGTATTAGCGAATGTTGTTTCAGGCAACATCACCTATGGCCCTGAAAGATTATGAAATCAGGCAGAGGTTAGACACCAGGGAAACATGTCCAGCTGTTAAATATCGGCCTGTCGAGGATGACTCATTTTTCTAACACTCCCTGCTGAGTGGTCCTCTCCCAGGTCCCGTGAGGCTCTGACTGGTAAGCTGAAGTCACGCACTAGCAGCAACATAAGTTTCGGGCCAGAGCTTTGAAAATAAGAGCAACCAACCAGGTGCATAAGACTGCGAGCACAATTTGAAGTGTAATTTATGAGGTCAGTTGCCTTAGGTTTGTAAATTGTTGGGTTTTTTTTACAGATACAGGGACACACTTTCAGAACTTTAATGGGACAACCCGAACAACCAGGTGTGACTTTACAGTTGGCGCTGGATCGACCAGGGGTTGGTCTGGAGACATCTCCTGCTCCCTCCAGACATAATTTTTTGGAGGAGGACAGGCAGCAGGGGAAAGCTGAGCCATCCCATTGCCAGCTGACCCATGTTTTGGATGGAGAGCAGAGGCTGGTGCGCAAGTGAACCTCATGTCCCTTCAGCATCTGCCCGCACCCTCACCTTTAGCTGGTGTCCCAGACCCTCTGCTTGCTTACCTCACCTCCCTTCAGGAGACCATCTCACACTGCAAGGTCTCAGGAAGAGCTTTTATAATTTCCATCTCCCCATGACACAGTGTCTCTTACTCCCTGTCCCTGCAGCTCTCCCAGGCTACTCCTTGTGCCTGGGAGAAACTACAGAAGATATTAAGGCAATTTTTGATGTGCTGCAGGGCAGGGCTCTCTCCCCATGCTTCCTGCTGCTTGACTCGGTCATCTTCTGTCCCCTCTCCTCTAAGGCTGCTGGGAGAGGGACTGCCAGGACCGTGGTGTCTTTCTGAGCAGAACAGACCACGAAAGCACTAGCGCTGTGATATGAGGGTTACCCTCCTCTCACCTGCCAGCCCCCGTGAGTGAAGGTTTTGCTGGTAGAGGAGCAAAGCAGAAAGCCTGGAAGGCTTTAGCAGAAGACAAGACTTGTCATAGCTGCACTGTCACCAAAAGGTGCTGAAGAACAGAGGTGGCCCGTAGACCTGCTCGCCCTGAGCCGGCATGCTGGTGGTGCTGGGCTGGCTCAGGTACTTTGGGAGATGGATCATGGTGGGCGGCTGTGGGAAGGGGCCCTGTGCTTCCCACCAGCTGGCTGGTGCTGAGATGGCACCCAGAGCATCTCCTGCGGGAGCGCTGCCCTGCTGCTGTCATTCAGGGCGGAAAGATTAAAGAGTATTTCTGCCTTCCCAGTAATGTCAGTGCCTCCTCTCAGGACATGAGGCGGTGAATCCAAGGCCATTCCACTCCCAACTCGTGAGTCAAAGCCGTAGGGTGATGCATGCACCAGAAGGGCACCGGGGAGGCAGGAGCTGACCAGACACACAGGATGTACTCTTATTAATTTGCCTAATACATTTTTCCATAACATGCACACAGGTTTCTCTTTCATTTGAACTAAGTCTCTTCTATGCCTCCACCTAGCACACCCCCTCCTGTTTTGCAGGACAGTAGCTAGCAGCTCGCATCCTGCACCTCACCGAGCAGGCTGGTGTTTCTGGGTTTAAATCCCTACTTTCCTCTAAGCAAAAGAACAGGCTGGTTTGTGCCCTCCCTGCCCTCAGGTACCCTAAGACACTTGCAGCTTTGCCAGGCTGACGCTTTCATGCCCCTTGCCTCGCATCTGCCCAGGTCCCCTGCCGTCCCATAGAGACCAGTTCCAGCCAGCATCCAGCTCCTGCCCCAGCCCAACCACGGCAGCTGAGCTGCCTCCTGTCACTCAGACACTTGAGCTCTGAGCTACTCGTTTGTGGCAGGGTCCTTCTCACTATCCCCACCTCCTCCTCGACAGCCGGTAGCGCAGTTCCAGGCGTGCGCTTCAGAATCTCCACACGGGGCACGTCTCTCCCGCGTCTGTGGGGACAACCGGCAGTCACGTATATTTAAGAAGCTACGTTACTGCTGGTGATGAGCTTCACCTGGCTTTCCATCCCACGCAGGGTTATTCACAACCTCCACAACTCCCAGGGACTCACTCCTGGTGTGTAGCTGACTCCCGGTGTCACGCTGCCGACTGTACGGGCACGCTGCCAGGGACACAATATCCTCCTGCTTTTATCCCGGGCGGTAAACGGTTTCTCAGCCGTGTGTGCTGGAGCCCCCAGCTTATTTCCTTGCTGTTGAGAGCCAAGCACAGTATGATGTCTATTTATTTGTGCCCGGAGCTTGTCTCCCCTTTCACAGGGTGTGGGAAGGAAAGGCTCGTGTCCGGGGAGCAGCGTGTCCTCATGCGAGGCAGAGCTCACAGCCTGCCCCTCACTCCTGGGGAGGGAAGACGTGGACACTGGGACCGTGGGAGGGAGTGTGGCTCCCACCAGTTTGGGCTGGGCATGTCGGCAACGGCATGCTCTCTCTCTCGTACCTTCCTCTGCCGTGGTTCCCCAGCCTTTGAGGTGCTTTCCACAGCGAGGTTTTGTGGGGATGGTGGAGATGCCCCAGGGATCAGACCTCGCTGCAGACCGTCCCTCGGAGGGGAAAGCTCTGGTGTGTAGCAAAACGAATAGAGCAAACACGTGAGATAGATAGAGGGAGGAAATGGTTCAGAAAACTTAAAGCTAAAAAAGAAAATTATCGCCTTGTCTAATTTTTTGCATAGCTCAAGCTAAGGGACTCCTCGCAGAAATTCCCCCAGCTCCTCTGCCCTGCCCTGCTCCCTGGAGCAGGAGGGGTGGAGAGCCATGGATGAAGTGCTTCAGAAACGTGAGAAGACTAGAATGCCAGGGCTGAGGGACACCAGCTGTGAAAACTGGCCTCATGGACGTGAGCTATGTGGGTTTCTGCCGCAAGCGGAGGAGCGCAGCAGGACCGCAGAGCAGGGCCAGGCAGTGTGGGCACCGTGAGCACCCCTGGGCTGGGACGCTTCTCAGGGCTCTCTCATCTCTGCCAGTGGCAGTGGGAAGGGCTACGTCGGAAGGACACAGGAGCTGGCTACTGCATCTGGTCTATCCCATGCTCCCAGCGTGGCGGTAGCCACTCTAAGAGCCACCTCTCTGCCTGTGCCTTCATCTGCCACATGCAGTGTCTTCACACCGTTGCAATCCTGGACCCACTCCGCTCTCATCCTTCTCCTGCACAGACCAACAAGTATCAGGCTTTGCCCCTCTCCCTCCCAGGCTGCCGCTTGGTGCCCTGATGGTTTTTGGTGCCCTCCCGGCAGCGGGAGAGTTCTGCATGTGCTTGCTGCTGGGTGAGTCACCCTGGGAGCACCCATGGGCACTGAGGTGCTGGTATTCCCCTGCCCACCTTCCCCATGAGTCACCCACCATGGCCCCCGACCCTCCTCGGGCACCGTCAGCCCACGTAAAGGCTGGGAAAAGGAGATGACTCCTTGGAGGGAGGTTGCTTCCATTTTGCACCCTCTTGACAACTTACTTGGAAAAGTCTTTCTCAGGCTGATGCTTTCTTATGCGCAAGAGCAGTACAGAAATGAGCTGGCAATGGGGAAAATTTACTTCAAAAACCACTTTCAGACTTCACCTGAATGCAGGAAAAGCTCTTTTTCTGTTGCATTTTCAGGTGCTTTTCTGTACTCTGGTGAGTCTAAGCTATTTTATTTTCAGCGCTTCTAGTTTGGGGATTTCCTGAGATCTTAAATGAGGAAGATGTCTGGAGGCAGATCCTAAAAAGGACATAGGAACTGAAGTCCAGCGCCTGATCAGCTGATGCCAGCCCTTGATCATGTTTAAAGGCTCTCTATTTATTTTTTCTTTTTGCCTAGACTTCCTTAGAAACTGGAGGAAAAGTAGAAGTAAGGAAAAATTCTGTCATGGAAAATGTCTGTACAATCATACTGGTTTTTGCAACACCCAGGGCAGTGCTGCATCATGCAGAAGGCCTTGCACAAAAGAGGAAGAGTTCCTGTGGTGAGTTCTTTCTCCACTTCATTTAACCCATACATTGCTGTTTGTTTTGATGTCCTTTGATTTGGCTTGCCTCATGACAGCTCTCACTTTCCCCTTGCACTCAGAGACGTCCAAGGCATGACCTTGGCTGCTCAGTCCCTTTTCCCAACCTCTGTAAGCTCCTGCTTACTCCTGAAACCCTTACACGGCTACTAACTCATTCCATTAGGGATGGAGCCTTTCCATACCTTCTTCTTTCTCCTAACAGCTTCTGCAGCTTCTGCTTGGTGGAGGTTTGGATAATGTATAGCCCACAAGCTTGTCAAACTCTTACATTTGGACAGGGAATTGCCCTGGCACCCCACAGCCCATTCCCTGCTGCCCTGGCTAAAAAGGACTCTAAGTTTTTTCTCTCCCTTGTGGCCTGTGTACGTCTGTCGTGCAACCAAATAGAGACCTCTTGGGTGTATGACAGCTGCTTACACCTGGGAGATGTGGGCAACCGTGCCACGGTGGCATGGCAGGCACATGGCTGGTTCTGCAGCAGGGAGGGACATCAAACGCTGGCCCTGCAGCTTGGCGCATCAAGTCCATGAGGAAAATAACTGTGGCCTCCAAAACTGTCATTGTTACCCCCTCTCTAATAATATTTGGAAAGTGCTATCACAATGCAAATTTGACCTTAAGGACTTTACAACAGTTTTCTAAAACTGTCCTGTTAGCATTTCTTTATGATCACTTCAACAAATAGATTTTTTACATAGATCAAAATTGTGTTCTTTCCAATTCCTGAAGTGAAGAAAGCTTTCCATCACCTCCCCCGATACCATTCCTTCCTGCTGATTGTCGACCCTGCAGCCCCGGGGGACATTCCTGCTGCTGTTATCTCTGTACTAGCTGATTTCATGTCTTTCACTAGAAGATCAAGATACTCCTCCACCTGGGGTGTCTGCACTTATGTAGGATCCTCTGGACTTCCTGGGTCTTTTTGTTCTTTATTTCTGTCTGACATCACCATATTTCTTAGCGGAAACAGGCACAGTTCTCTCATTTACTGTAATGTTTCCTTAATAACTGTCCTTATCAGCATGACTACTTCCTTTTCCTTGATGCACATTCTCCTCTCCTCTACACTTCTTGTATCTCCTACTCTATCTTATTTTTCTCTTCCTGTCTAGTAAGACTAGGCACAGCAAGCAAAGTTTTTTCAACTGTCGAAACTTGGAGCTGAATGGGAAGTTGCTCAGACGGTGGGTTGTAGGCTGCAAGAACAATTCCCTGCCCAGATCTAAGCTTCAAAGGTTTCTTTTGTATCAACCAGGGTCAGCTGGGCCAGATACAGCCCCCAAAGGTCAGTCTTTCAGCTACATGGATTTCATGCTGTGAATGTCTCCCTAAGGTCTTGTATCCCCCAATTGTCCTTATAGCACAAAATCTTGAAACTTAAGTTTGTTTTCACTGTGCAGCCAGGACTTTGCACTCTTTCTCTGTGAAAAACTCCACTGGATGTCATCTAAAACTTCTTCACTTTAAGCATCTTCCATAGGCTGTGGCTGTTGCTGTGCTGACCTATTGCTGCATGAATTGCTCACAATCATTAGATCTAACAAGGAAAAACCCGTATCTTTGCTGTTTCAAATCTTCTCTTGGTGTCATTGCTCTTGGCAGATATTTTTGCTCTGCAGAGAAACTTGTTCTCTGTTGTAAGAAGTGTACAGGCAGATAAAAAGATCTGGATCTCATCTCTCCATCCTGACCAGATACTTTTTTTCTGAGACCTCTTCATTCTTGTTTGGTTTCTTGGTCCAGACCGTCTCCATTGCACTGCAGCACTGTGCACTCAGTGTTTATTAAAAGGAAGGACAAAAATCAGAGCCTTTCTCTTGGCTTTTGTTTCATCATTTCTCATGATGCCTGAGTGACTGAAGAAATCAGTGGCCGTAGCAAGACCTGGTACTCCCCACTGCATCCTTGGTCCATAGCAGGAGGACAGCTGGGAAAGGCGGGTGAACTGCTGAAGCACGTTTGCCTCTTGGGTTAAGGGGCTCCAGCATCATTCTCAGCTCTGCTGCTGCCTCCCTGGGTGGCCAATACCAAATCTGTACAAAAGAGTGACTACGAAAAAGAAACAGTTACTACCTATATCAAAACATGGCCACTCGCTGAAGAAAAAAGTGAAGAAATATTACCTATTTCAGGAAATAGGATAGCAGGGCTCTCTCCCAGAAACAGAGCATAAGCTTGGGCAAGCAATGTAAGGCCTCATGTTCAGAAAATTTGTTGTTTCTCAGCTCTTACTTTGGCAAAATTCAATTTTTGCAGTTATTTTGAGACCTCTAGACAGAAGTTCTGACTGAACAGCAAAATATTATTACTCATAAGCCTTTTCTGCTAGGCAAAACTGGAACTAAGCTGTGGATACTGATACCCAGTGGGTATTCTGGAGGGAGGAGAAAGTATGTGGTTGCTTCACAGGGATGGGCCAGCGTCAAAATTTGGTTTTCCCTTAGCTAAGCACAAACCAAATTATCTCATAATGCCCCTGTTTTGTTTCCAAAACCTCTTGACTTTGCTTGAACCTAAAATACCCTGAGAACAGCTTTTTTTGCTGCTTTTCGCTTCTGCTTTCGGTGGTAACTGGAAACCAGAAGCTCCAGCACACGAAAATGGTGGTGACGAGAGAAAGAGAATTACATTTACTCCTTTGAACTACCAGTGGGGAAAAAACAAAGCTAAAACTTCCCAGGTCGGTGTGAGCTTTCGGTGGAGCCTGAAGGCAGGAGGGTGATGCCACTGCAGTTGTTCCTGCCGGGGCACAGAGCAGGAGCCGGGTTATCTGCCTCCAGCCTGGCAAGGGGGCTGCCCATCCAGATGCAGCAATTAAAGATGAATCGCTGACATTGGCTACAAATGGCTAAAACACTGCTTTGGACCTTGTGGGAATCTTCCTTTCCCTGTTTTCCAGGTACACATGCCCTGCAGGGAGGAATTCCCAGGGAAATCCCTCCAGCAGGATCTTGCTTTGGCTGCGGAGAGTGGGGGGCATTTGATCCCAAGCCCCTTGTGCTGGCAGAAAACTTGCTTGCTAGCTCAGCCTGAGGCCTGTCAGGGTAAGCAGGGGTTTGTGAGGAGTAGAAGAGGGTGGTGCAATCCCGACCTTCCTTCAGACACCCTCTGTGGCGGTGGGGAGTGCCCGGCAGCACCCCTGGCCCCAGCAGGAGCCCAGCCCAGCCGGTGGGTGAATTTTTGATGCATCAGCTCCTGCCTTTTGAGGGAGCCCTCTGCCCTTGCAGCCACACCAGATGTGCCCCAAGGGCTTTGTCCTTTGTCTCCTCAATCATAGAATCATAGAATCATATGGGGTTGGAAGGGACCTCTGGAGATCATCTA
>JAOXJM010000012.1:16134483-16149052 GCA_026413425.1 Tringa solitaria
C
Organism: Tringa solitaria; assembly: GCA_026413425.1. Classification (NCBI taxonomy): domain Eukaryota; kingdom Metazoa; phylum Chordata; class Aves; order Charadriiformes; family Scolopacidae; genus Tringa; species Tringa solitaria. The sequence continues at coordinate 16,134,485 of JAOXJM010000012.1, forward strand.
TGATTTCAGAGATGAAATCTGGGCAAGCATCCCATGAAGTAGCATTATCAAGTATTACAATAGTTGACGTATTTTTGAACATAAGTGCAGAAAGGCTTGTTCAGTGATACTGTGCATTTGTTGTCACACTTTATTGTCCTTATCCTGCATTCCCTTCATACTGAAAAAAAAGAAAATGCAGCATGTCTCTGGGGGCAATGTACCTCACAGTTTGATGCTCCCTCTGCTTCTTCTGGTTAACAAAGAGGTTCCATTTTTACATTGCTGTTTGAAAAATCCTTGAATGAGATTCTCCTGGTTTACCTCCACCACCAAGATCCAGTTGCCTAATGAACTGCAGAGGAAATGTAATTTCAGAAAGGGACCCAAACCAGTCATAAAGCACTGGTGAGTGTTCCCAGAAATGCATGAAGTATGGAGATGGCTTTGTAAGGTGTAGAGAGCAAATCTGAGGAGCAGGTTAGGGAGGGATGATCGTGTGTATTTACTATCTCGTGTGAGCTGTTGAGGTGCGGGACCCGTTCTCAGATGCCCTGTCCCCGCATGGCTGAGGAAGAGGTCACTGTTGCTGAGCCGAGGTCCGTCACCCTGCAGAGCAAGTCCAGGCACTGATCAGTCAGTTACCTAAAGTGCTGCACACAGGCCCTGCTTCTCCACCCCCACCCTGCCACTTGTTGTTAGAAGTTGATTATAAAAAGTTAATGTATTTTATCTGGGCATCCATCTCTGTACCGGTCAGGTCAGTAAATAGGACACTATTATAATCAGATTCCACTCCAGTGCTGATAAAAGCAACAGAAATAACTCTTCAATTCCTGCTGTGTTCCTGTTTAATCCTGTGTAATTGCTTTTAGCTGCCTCAGGGCCTGGGAGGAGTACTTTCCATCCCCTACCTAGTGTTGCTCCAAAGTCAGGCCGGAGCTGCTGGAAGGTGACCCAGGCAGCTGGATCAGTCTGATGTGCTTCCCCAGAGGACAGGCAAAGTGCAACACTAAAAGCATGGCGACTGCATGGTTTGCAGCAGCGTGAGAGTCCTTGTCCTCCTGCCATCCTTGCAGAAACTGGCCATTGAAGCCACGTTGCTTAGGAAAAGAGCAAGTCAGCAATGGATTTAGCTGCACTGATACCCTGGAAGCACTAAAGAGACACCAAACACACACAGGAAGCATCTTCATCACAGTGTTTGTGCAGAGCATGTCCTATTGCCAGCAAGTGAGTGCCCTATTTCTTTCTTTAAAACTTTTTTACAGATTAATTTCTTATGGTTAAAAACTGATCATTCCTAACTTCACTGAGCAGCTACTGCATTTTCACACTGACTGGTTGGCAAAGACCAAGTGGATGAGGACATTGCAGACACATCTGTCTACTTGAAAATTATTTGTGCTCCTGTCCACATGATTCATGCTTGCTCCAGTGGGGAACCCGTAGGTGAGAAGGGATGCTAAGCTACCATGATTTTCCATGCCTTCATGCAAAAGAAAATACCTCTTCTATCCTTTTATTTATTTATTTTGTCCCATTCAGTGCTGATGTGGAGCATTGTTAGAACAACAGTCAGTTTAATCCAGACAATCATTTCATTGTAAATCACCAGGGTGCAGATTTTACAGTTCAGGTATTATTGGTTTTGTTCTGTTTCTTCACTTTTCAGGCTTAAAATTGGCCAAGACAAGCTTTCAGAAAATGAACAAAAAAATAAATGGCTCAGGACTGGGACATGGTTTGCCAAGTATCAGCCTGGGGAGGTGTTCTGTAACTCTGCCGTAAACCCCAATGTATATAACCACAAAGGAAAAGCTGACAGACCTTTAGCAGTAGCTTTGCAGTAATAAAGTATTGTTATTAACAGATCTTTTCATCCAGGGATCTCAAAGCTCTCTAGCAATATTCCTTTGTAGGGAAATGCACAGGAGGGCACCCTCTTCTCAGCATGTGCTGCGTGAGGGACTTAGGGACACTGCCATGACAGAAGAGGTGGGAAGGTATGATCTAGCATGAGGATAAAGGACCGGATGAGACATGCATGTGATGGCAAGTTTCTCTAGAAAAGCAGCTCAATGATGAGCTTCTCACAGACCCTGACAATGTCCTAAACAACATCAGGAACTCGAAGCATTCAATATTTTCCCCCTCTTTCCACAATATGCTCTATGCATTCTTATCTGTTCCGTGGGGACAGGCTGCAATGGTGCTCTTTGACTTGTGAGGGACACTGTTTGCTATGGATACATCCAACACCATGAACCTGTGGCTGGCAGAGCTGCTTATTCACTGCCTCCCTCTCTGTAGAGACCCAGCTAGGGGACCTGGCAACAGCAGGCATTTGAAGAAGGTCTGCTAATCTTTGCAGGCCAAAAGCTGGGCCATGGTGCTTTGTTTTCCTCATCCTGACTGAGACTTAAAAAAAATGAGATGTTTTTATTTACTGACTTAATCCCTGGCCAGCCTCCAGGGAACTCGAGCTGCAAAGCCACAGGGGTTGCCTGTGCTCCGACTGGGTGAGTTTAAGGGACGGGGGTCTCTGAGCGAGACCTGGGCTAGTTCAGGTCACACTCGAGTGGCACGAGCCTTTCTCCCACGCATCCTCTCCTTCCTTTCCCTTTTCTGTTGCACAAATATACCTCTTGTGGCTGTGTGCAATGCTCAAACGGCAGCCAGCAGCCAGCCCAGGGCGGCCTCAGGCAACATTTCCTTTCCTTTGCCTTGCTTAGCCCTTCATTCAACAGGTTTATTTATTAGATGACATACCTGCTATGCAGCGTTTCACCATTTAGTCTAGGAAAGATTTTATTAATTTCTGACTCCCTTCTGTCTTGCTCAGCAGCTGTCTGTTTAACATGGGCTCGAAAGGCTGCACCCACAGCTTGCTGGACAAAGAAGTTAGTCTTTTAAAGGACCTGCTTGTAAAATATGGTACATCTGCTAATGAATTTAAGGACCTTTTTGTGGCACTAAAATAAGCCTTGCAGTGAAGATGTAGGACTGATGGATCGCCATGAGAAAGCACAGCAGGAGGTACCCCTTGCACAGCTACCTGGGCACAGAGCTCCCGACCATGGCACACGTCCCAGGGCTTCCCCTGGCCGAGGCAGCGATGGCTCTTCATGTGCTGTTAAAACTTTCATTTGCATGTCTTAGCTCCTTGAACATCTCTGATGTGCCAAAATTGTCACCCTGTGGTGTGAACATACCTTAACAGAGCTCAGCACTGGCCGGCTCCCATGGGCTGTTTGCCAAGGTGGCTGCCAGCCACTAAACACGTCATACATGCCCTGGTGAGCTGGTCATAGCCACACCTTGCAATCCTGGCAGGAGAGGCACTTGGTCTGCAAGAGGACTACAAAGTGACCAAGATGGCCTTAATCTAAGAAAATACAACTGATGGCAGGGTCAGGAATTCGTATCACATTCCTGAGAAAGCCACTTTCTCCGTATAACACAGATGAGCTAAGAGATCAGGTCATTCCCGGAGCATCAGCTCAGCTCTGCGAAAGCATTCAAACGTGGGTTTGGATCAGATTAAGTACAAACTGAACATCTGTCTGAACAGCAAAGTTCACCAGTCCTGAAGTCTCTGTGTTCCCCACCCCCTCTCCACAAATTAATCTTATTGTGGAGAAAATATATGAGCAAATAATTCATTTTGGAATCTGTGGGTGGCCCCTGAGGTGAACTGGAGCACTGAGTTTTACATACGCACATCCCCACACAAACTCTCTCTGCTTCAAATCAGCATCCGCGAGCCTACGCACACCTCTCCCGAGGCCTTTGTACAAGACCTTTATCCGTCTACCAACGGGGAAGCCAAACCTCCAGGGTGAAAGACAAGTTGAAAGCTAAGATCCGAGTGATTTGGCATGAATCAGAGCTATTGCAAGATTTTCCAAGATGAGCCCACTGAGGGACTGGAGAGCTCATGATGGTTTAATTGGCTTTAAAAAGAGAATGAGGCTTAATCTAGACCATGTGCTGAGACGAGTGGCTGAGCATGGAGGTAGAGTATGGCAAACCTGCCTTGCCTTCAGCAACTGCCTTCTTCACATGTGGATCACTCACAACTGTCATCTGTCTTCCTCCATTCCTTGTTCCTAAAATACCAAAGCGCTGAGCCAAACTTCCTTTTTTGTGGTTGAACCCTTCTACACGGGGTGAGTTTTGTACCTGGGGGGTGCCCAAGGGTGTGCTTGGAGACCTTTCTGGGTGGAGAGGTGTTTGGGGAGCGGGATGGGGGAAGGCAAACCCTTGTACTGCCCTTGAGCCAGGCCAGACGTGCAGGATCCTCCAGCTCTTGCAGAGGGTGGTCAGGAAAAGCACCTTGAGGCATTGCTGAAATTAAGGCAGGGCTGCAAGAAGGGCTTCAGACCCTGCAGCTAGAGCAGAAGGAGCCTCTGTGGTGGGCTTGTTGAAGACACACAGCAGTACGGTGGTTCTGGTGATGAAGAGATAAGTCTGTCTGTTAACTGCAAAGGCTGCCAAACACCAGGAAACAGAAAAGAGGAGGAAGAAAGGAAAAAGTAGTCACAGGTAGAAAAGTAGGAACAGACAAGTAGAAGAGGACTTCTTGGGGATGTGGGACCTGGGCTCCTGCTCCCCCCTGCTTGTGTCCCTATAGCTCTCTGGTCTTCCCATCCTTGCCACCTCTGTGACCAGCCATAGAAGGGGAAAGAAACCTTGCATGACTTTGACCCAGAAGTACCTTTTAACTATCTGGGATGGGACAAGGCTCTTCTGCTTTCTCAGCACAAACACTATGAATTATATCTGTATCCCTGGTCTAAGAGAGCTGCTTGCTCAGTTTTGCTGCGATCTAAAGTCCTCTTCTGAACCAGAGCAGGTGCAAGATGTTAGAGAGGAAAGAGACCCCAGCAAGAGCTCAAGCACAGCCCCAAGGGATTGATTGCAGGCAAAAAATGCAGCCTTGGAGAACCACAATTCCTTTGCTCATACTGCTAAGGAATAAGAAATGTATTCATTTAAGGAAGTCTGCTCAGCCCTGACTGGCCAACACTAACCTCAGTACTGCTGCAGCATGGATTTAGATGGAGGCTTACTGTGGAAGCTGGAACATCTTACAACTCATAAAATGCCTTCAACATCCTCCTTAGGACATGATACTCACTTTTAGATTACAAAGTGCTCTAGTTTGGTTTAGGTTTTCAAGCCTCTGTAACGACAAGCAGATCCACCTCACTGGCCTCGGGGTGCCAATGGCTGGCAGAGGGGACTGAGGCAGTTCTGTCAGCCCCATTCACCATCAGTACGTGAGGCAGACACTCACAAACACAGCTCCTTCCAACAGAGGTGTCTAAATGAGGTGGGTGAATGATCTCTGGAGCCATCTGCCCATCTTCTTTGTCACAGGAAAAGGAGCTACGTCTCTGACTCTGCAGGGCTGGGTGGAATGACCCCTCAGTGTGCTCGTGTGGGGCAGCCTGGTCCCTGTCCTGTCACAAACACATGCTGAAGCTGGACCAGGGTCACTGCTTACAGATGGTACCAGTGGAAAATGCTGAAACCCCACCCCAGGGACCAGGATGAACCCCGCAGTGTGGAGGAACAACGTGTTACACGCCCTGCAGCACACTCATGGGGCCAGAGCATCGTGGAGGGTGGTGGAGACAAAACCATGAACGGTAAGATTTGCAAGAATCCCAATTAGGAAAGTCAGCACCAGAAGGTGCCAAAAAAGCCTGTCGCTGCAGAGTCCCTCTCACTGCCATGTGGGGTGCCTGGGGCTACCATGTCAGGGTGACTCCTGGGGATAGGGACCATGAGAACACTGTCTTTTCCTGCCTGGACGCATTTAACTTCTGACCTGTATCAGCTGTCAGATTAGAAGGGGTTTAGTCACATCGGTCTGAGCTGGAATTAAAGCCAAGCTCCAGGGGTGAAAGGGCAGAGCCTTAAAGGGATCACCTTAATTGACAGGGCCTCTTAATCCTCCTGTTCTTGTACATTAATCCAAACATCTCCAGTTCTTCTTCTTAACCTGTTTTCATAAAGTAAAGAGAATTATACTTAATGTAACAAAGCTGAGTGTAGGAGGAAAGCCTGACCTTAGCCCTCCTGAAGAAGGGGTTTGAGGCTGTTGTGAATGCTGCTCTTTATCCTGGTCACTCCCCAGCCCTTCCCCAGCAGTTTGGGAGCTGGAAATGATCAGGCAGCTCCTCCTCGGCCGAGCTGTGGCAGTGATACTGTGCAGGACGGGGCTGTTGTTTGATGTTCCATTTGCAGTTTACATTTATAATGGCAGCGCTCTGATAACCCAGGTACTTGAAACAGGCCCAAGAAGAGAGGAGCTTGGAGCACACCACATCCATCACCTGATGAGCATGGTCAGCAGGGCTCCGCTGCCTGGAGCATCCATCTCTACAGTAGTAGCCAACGTGAAGGATCTGGAGGCTCTGCTGCCCACCTCTGGGGGCATTTAAAGGGCTGAACAGAGCTAGATGTGCCCTTTGAATTGGGAAAGTGCTGGGATTGCTTTCTTAATGCCCGATGATTTCATGCTCTTTGACCATCAGCTTAGCAGCTTTCCAGGCTATCAGCTAAAAAGTAGTTGGATTTTCAATGTTTTAATACACACAAGGAATTATGGGCAGTAGCCGTTTACATCAGATCACTTTTGGGAAGCGAAGTGTTGGTGTGCATAATCAGTCCTTTCTGAAATGCCTTTTTACAGTAAGATTCTTTGGAGGCTGATCTCCAGCACAGGGGGTGTGACACAGTTCACAAACACTAAATGCACTCTGTGGGCAGTGGGAAAGCTAACTGGTAACCTGGCAAAGCTACTTACAAGCTGTTAAACTAGGATGTTAACAGCTAAGCTGCTAAACTCACAAGGGCAAAGATTGTGTAGGCTTCATATGCTATGGTAGTACAGCTACGCACAACCAGCGGCTCTCAGCTCTACTGAGAGATAAACAGGGGGATGAAGAAGAGGTTCAGCTCTTGAACCATGGGGAGGAGGGAGAAATCCCACACTTGGTTACATGTGTCACAACTCTGACCTTAACAGAGTTTCAGGTGTTGGAGACAGTGCCCGTGGTGTCAACCTTGGGGACCATGTTGGCCCTGGGTGGTTTCAGTGCTCATGCTTCCCAGTGCCATGCAGACCTAGCCTAACGGGAAAAAAACATCCTGAACACTGCCCTCCTGACATCCATGAGGATTGTGCTTTGTAGCTATGCTGGCTTGTTCTGGCGGTGAGAAACTTACCCTGCAAACCAAGTTTCTTTCAAAATACATGTAAGGCATCTATTTTTCTGCTGGCCTAGTGGTGAAAGCCACAGAAAATTGTGGAAAGAATGAATTTTCCAGGGCCAAACTTATTTCATCTCATTCTCAGCCTGCTCAAAGTTCAACTCAGATGTTTCAGAAGCCAGATTTGTACTGAAGGGAAGCAGTCTAAGAAACAGTTATGGATAAAAGAAATCTGAAGGTTATTCAAAAATAAGGAGGAAAAAAAAAGGTTTTGAGTGGGCTGAAGGAAAGCAAACACAGATCCCAGGAGGAGGAGGAGAGAAGAAAAACTCCAATTTAAAAAAAAGAAGTGGATGGTAAAAACATGGTCTCACAGAGGTCAATAATATTTTGCTGCTAGCTTTGCTGAGCCAGGGTTTTATCCATGGTTTCTAATCATGATGATGGGCTCTTCCTTCCAAAGTTGTTCTTCCATCCCGTGATTCATCACGTCTCCTGTCTGGACATGCGGTAGCACAGAACTCCCATTTAGTTAGGAAAATACTCTTTTAATGGAACGAATTGCTCTTGGAAAAAAACCTAGTTTCAAATGACAGGAGGAGAAGGGGAAAGGTTCATGACCTTGATCCAATTTTTGAACCCTGTGAACATACAAAAATCATTTGAAAGGCTCATAAAACCTCAATCTCCAGCAGATTTGCCCATCCCAGACTTTGTGCTTGTCAGGCCAGAAGCCCAGATTCCTCCTCAGATCCAGCAGGCAGTGACACCGATGCACTTTTTAAAAAGCCTGGACAAAAACAGAGCCCTAGAAAAGGAGCTATTTGGGCAGCAGAAGCAAGAGAAGGGAGAGCCAGTCCCTTTGAAGTAATCAGCTAGGCGAAGCGCAGGATAAGCCAGGGCCGTTTGTAATCAGATGTCTGAGAGGACTGTCAAAGAGATCTCCCCACACTTGCCTTGTCGCTGATGGTATCTCAGTGCAGATAAAATAAAAGCAGCAGTAAAAGGGAAGTCCGAGCCATTATCTGCCCGCACCTGGGCTGTGAAGGGCACCAAGCAGAGACAGCACCCAGCCGTGTCTGAGGCGGGGAGGAGATTTTGGGGTTAGGAGGCTGCCTCCCGTGAGGTACAGGGGACCATCGCCCCACAGCTCTGGGGAGCACAGCCTGCAGCATCAACTCCTGAGTGTGCACTGGGGCTTTGTATTAATGGTAGAGAACGCAGCCTTAATTACCAGCTTCCTATGAATGCTGAGCTGAAAAGGTGTTTTCTTTCCAGGGTAATGGGGAAATGCCATTACAGTTTTTTGAGGATTTGCAGGCTTTCACAAGGCCGCTCACTACATCTCTCTCTGGCCTCCCGTGTTCATGGGATGTAGCTTCACAAGTGACAGAACCAAAGTCTCAGTTTTGGTGTTTCCTTTCCCTGTGCATTTCGTGGAGTTGAATAGGGTTGAGGTAATGTACCGGTTTTTGCTTTGAGAAGGTATTTCTAGGCTCTCTGTACCCCATGCACTTTAAATCAGCTTGCAAGAATGTGATCCCTTGAAGCTTCTTCTACTGCCAAAACTTAATTGGAATTGGCCAGCAGGCTTGAAGGCACAGATGGATAGACAAACACATAAACAAACAGTGCTATCATATTTACTCTATTTTTCTTGGAAAGCTGAGCTAGAAACTCCAGTAACCTAATCAGACATCTAGGGTAATTCCACATAACATCGGCAACCCGTCTTAGTGCCTACTCTGCGAGGAGTGAATCATTCATGGGAGCTGTGCAAGCACCGAGAACGTGTCTGCACATGGGGTAACCTCAGCTGTGCCCAGAGTCACCCGAAGAGATGCATGTTTTGAAACAGCCTTTGGAAATTTTGACCATAACTCCGTGACTGTTGTGAGACAACAGCATAAAATGCCCAATGGGGCTCAAAACAGGGAGCCTCTGTATTACAACTTGGTCCTTGAATATTTTAGTGTATTTTTTTTTCTCTCATAGCAGTGGAGAGGCCCTAATTCTGCTGTCTTAGAAGTCCTCTGCAGACAGGGGAAGGTCTGCTTGGTGCTGGGATTTAGGATTGAGCCAGCGCTGTCAAGTACACCTCTTAGGGATTTTTCTACTCAGGCTTAGTGATGCTTTGTGCTGATGTCCTACTGGTACAGATATTCCATGAGCAGATCTCTTTATGGGAAATTTGCTGAGATTTTATTGCATCCTAACCTTATTTACTCCAAGAAATCAACCATCATCCAAATTCTAGCCACTATGCAGAGACTGAGGGGGTCCGTAGGATTACAGTGGTGTGAAAAGAGACCTTGACCCCTTCACTACGTTTAACATAAATCAAATGTCACAGTGAGGTTAAAACGCCATGTATATTAACCAACTTCCCATACTTATTAAACTACAGTAACTATCTCCCTGCCCTTCCCCCACTTTCTAATAGCAGTATAAATAGTCCAAAAGTCTCCTGTCAACACAGCTCCCAGGCTTCTAGCTCTTTGAGGGGCAAATGTACTTTGTTTTATTACTTGTATGGCATTCCTCAAAGAAGGGGACTTTGACCTTCTTAAATTCCTCCTGGAGATTAAATACCAAAACCAGCAGTCCACAAGGGAATTAATAGACAGCTTCAATACACACAGCGGGACCTTTGGAGGGGGTCAAGTTATTAACACACTGGGAAATGTAGATTGTATCTTCCAATGCAGGATGTATCTTGCATTCTAGATCAGATAGTGACAATTGGGCTGGAAAGCTGCATTTCTGAGATGAGTTCCGCAGCTCTCAGCAGATCTTCCAATTCTGCATATTTTACTGAGGACACAAACTTTGCTGACTTTGGAAGTCTTCACATAAAAAGGAATGCATAACAAACTTCTTTGGAAGAAATTGTACCTTCTGTATTAACAGTGGGCCCATGTGGCTTTATTTTTCATTAGACAAGGAATCTTACCTGGGGGCTTAATACTTATTCAACCTCCTACCACCTCAAACCAGACAACCCTACAAAAAATAATCGGTTAATATTTACATATTTAAGGAAATTAATATCAGGCATTGAAAGCCATTTAAAGTTCCTTTTTGTGCACTTTTAGATAATCAAAGTTCACAGAAACTATTAAAGCCTGATGATACCTAAATGGTCATCGAAAACTCATTTCAGCTTTCTTGCAGTGTGTATTTGCACTGGAAGCATAATTAAAAATGTTCACTTAAGGTAGCTGGGCCAAGGAATAAGGATATGTGATAGAATCAACCGAAGGTTTTAGACTGATTCATCATTTCTGTAGAACTTTGATACTTGAAAAAATTAAGGAAATATGACAGTTTAACGGTCCTCCCTTGTTTTTGAACAACTGTGCATAAGGCTGAGATTTTACCTTTGAAATTCTCAAGTAGGGGATAACATCTTACAAAATATCTTCTTTTTATCCCCTCCATTTGCTTTATGTGGTTGGCCACTGCTAAACAACACAAGTTTTTGAGATGAAAGCCCTACAGTAAATGAAAATAATGAAAAAAAAAGAATAAATTGGAATACATTACTTATTATGAAATATTCCTTTGGCATGAATTGCAATAAACAAACCAACATCCATTCCAAAACAGCTGTAAACAAATCTTTACTACTCCCTGATTGCCAAAAATCTCACACCACTCAAACTGACATGGAAAAAAGCATTAATGTTAGTGAGGGATGAATTTCAGGAAGGCTGGGTTTGGTCTGGATAAGTGTATCTGACATATGCAAGCCTTCTGGGAGCCTATAAAAACAAGCTTTCTTGGGAGATTTCCTGCACTTCTGGTTGGGTTGGAAATGTCATGACAGCTGGCTTTGCCACAGCACTTGGGCATGCCAGGTTGTCTTCCTGGCCAGAAATCAGGGAAACAAAGATGCCTGGAAAGGGAAGAAACTACATAACAATGCTTAGAGCTTCTAGAGCAATTCCCAGGCAACTTGCTCTTACATGCACTCAGAGCCTCGTGACGACTGTATGGAAGATCTTCCTCCGTATAGAAACAAACTAAGGTTGAAAAATGGTTTCCATCCCTTTTCTAGCTGCATGCAGGATGTACAAATGTGCAGGTCAACCCTTACTGTTCTAACCTCGGGGCACAAGAAACGTGCAAAGGTAAAAGCTGTCACAAATCCATTGTACATGCCCACATTGCTGCATAATTTAACATCTCTTCCACCTTCTGTTCTCTCCCCATGAATTAATTTGATTTATAAAAACTTTAAAGAGGTAGTCCTGCCATATGGATGCTCAGTTTGAAATGCAGAGGACCTGTTAGAGATTTGAATCCTAACCTTGGTGGAACTTCTAGAAAAGGCAAAATAGACTTCAGCTTTGTTGTAATGATAACATTAGGACATGTTATTGTTTGTACACCGGTTTCATCTAATACAAACAAAAAAGCATAGTGAAACTGTGAAGCCCAAAAATGTTCTGGGTGCTAAAAGATTGCACGGGTTCAAAAAGGCAAATTAAAAAAAATTAGCAATGACAATGGAAACACCCATATCGTGCTCAGAAGTACCTTCGCTATGAATTGCTGGATGTCAAGGGAGTGTTCAGAGACTATGGCAGTGCTTGCTGGTTCTGTGCTCACCCTTTTCCCTGGGCATCCACACTGGCACCATGGTGGCACCAGGTACTGCAGGAGCACGAGGAGGAAATCTCACCATGGAAGATGGGCTATTGTCCTGAACCAGGGCAAAAGAAATGCCCCTTTGCTGTTCATCTGTCATGAGGATCAGATTTTCCCTTATCTTTTGTTGTTTTTTACTGATTTGAACAGAAAAAGTAATGCTATTGGACAAAAATCTTCTTTTAATAAGCCTTCTAGGTATACTCCAGATGGCTTACTGCTCCTTACCGAGCTTCTCCAGGTGGAGAACTCCAGTCCAACAGATACCCAAGTGAAGCCCCAGGCTGATGCCTCCTGGGGCTGTAAGCCTCACCAGGCAGTGTGCCAGCCATGGGCTATCAGCTGGGCTGTCACAAACATCTCCTGGAAATACCTCGCTCCTCGTTGGTATTCTTGAAGAACTCTCCCCATCCCTGCTTGTGACTGAAAATAGAGCCTGTTTTGCTGCCTTGTGCTAGTTTCATAGATAATTCAGAGGGAAAAGACTATTTTTCCAAGACAGACATTCACAGAAATACAGCTCCCTCGAATATACAAGGGATGATGAAAGGTAGTGCGGGTGAAGGTCTCCTGCACTGGTCTTGCTGGCATACAGTTGTACTTCCTCTTGATTTCTCAGGACACTGCTTAGGTGCTGCCCTTCCCGTTGACAGTCTTCTCTGTCATATTATGGATCCTTGGATTCATTTGGCTGAAGGACTGAGGAATTAACGCTGTGTCTGCTTTGCAAAGTTATGCTACCTTTGCATAGGGTTTTTGATGTCAGGCTTCCTCACGACTGGTGTGTTAGGAGTACCTGGGTGTGCTTTGCCCCCTTTCAAGCGACAGGAGGGGTTAACTTGCCATCTGTCTCTGTGGGGACAAGGCACAGCTTTTTCAGGCTCTGTGACTTGTAGCTGTATCTGTAAAACACAATGAAGTGTAAAATACATGTCTGGCTTTTGATCCTTGGGCCAAATGCAACCCCAATGTAACCCCACTGGCTTTCCTACTGAAAGAAACTTTAATTTCCTCCATGAGGCCATTGCAGGTTCTGCACACTGAGTGGGCAGTGCTTTTGGCTCCCAGCCTAATTCCTCATCACCCCCCCGCTCCTCCATACACATCCTGGGAAAGAAAGGTGTCATCAACATGGGAGCATAGGGGCAGGAAGGAGGTGGCAAAGCAAGTCTGTCTGCACAAGGCTCAAATGCTAGATCTGTTGTTCTTCGAATAAAGAACCAGCTTAGGTTTATGAACACAGAGGTCTTTGATGTTGTTACTCAGCAAATGATGCCTTAAAGATAATAGATGGTTTCATGGGCTGAGCCCTTGGCTCGGGGTTGGCAGCTAACACCAGGCAAGCCGTGCTCCAGCAGAGCCTCCCTGGGTGTATGTAAGCTCTCCCAAGGACAGCCATGAGAGCACCCCCACCTCTGCCAGCCATCTGGAGAGGGGGAGAAAGCTGCCTCCCTCGCGGGGTCTTGCAGAGCTGCACTGATGTTTGCAGGGTTCTTTGAAGATAACTTATTTACCAGCTAACATTTGCTAACTTGTTCCATCCCTTCGGGTTGAGCTTTGTGTGGGCAGTGCAGGCAGGTCCAGCCTGATGTTAAACCCGTGCCAGGAGGAGCTACCTTCTCCTCAGCCCCTTGGCTCTGCTGCTCAGAGGCACACTTCTGACAAGCCACTGGGCTCTGGGTTTCGGTGGGACTTGGCTCCTACTTGGCTCCAGCAAGGAGCTCTGACACTGCTTCTTCCTGGCAGCTAGCATGCGCCCATAAACACAGGGATGTAGGAGAAACCTGCATTGGGGACACCATGCCTCCTCCCCTGGTGGGGAACACACCCTTTCCAGGGACCTGCCCTCTCCCAGGCACTGCATGGTGTCTCCCTGTCCTTCTCCTGCAGCTCATGTCCTTCTGGCATGGTTGGGATCTCTGCCACGTCCCTGAACCATCACCCAGGGCTCTGCCCCAAGAGGGGTTTGTGTCCCCTCTTGTTCCTTCCTGGCCCTTGGGAGTCGCTGGCTAAGGAAGAAGGTAGCCATTTTGAAGGTGCTCTTGGCACCGTCAGTAAAGGGACTGCCAATCCCATGAGGGACACCAAAGCAGTGTGATGAGGAGAAGGCATAAATCCCTGGCAGGAACTTTAATCCTCTTACTGAGCTGTCAGTTATGATTTATCGTCCAGTTTCATTTTAATGCTCTTGCATCTTCAGTGCTCTGACCCTGTGCAATGACTGGGTTGTTTCCCCTGGGAGGGAATGTGTGAGAGTGTGTGTGTGTGAGGTGTGTGAGTGTGTGTGAGGTGTGTGTGAGTGTAAGGTATGTGTGTGTGGGAGTGTGTGGGAGAGTGTGTGTGTGAGGTGTGTGTGAGTATGTGTGGGAGAGTGTGTGTGTGAGGTGTGTGTGTGTGCTTCAAACCGTGTAACAGGAGATGAATTCAAAGCACCTCCCCGGGACATTGTCGCTGTAGACGGGCACTTTGTTCGTCGCTGCGGTGGAGCCATCAGGCCCTCTGAGCCCCGACCAGCATCCCAACCCCAAGCGAGTCCCCTTTCAGCGGCGCTCCCCCTCCCCGCGCCAGCACATAATGTTTCTATTGTGCAGATGCTGTTTTTCTGGGGAAGCGGCAGGGATTTAAATATCATAAAAGCAGAAGTTAGGGCTTTGATATACTGTCAGCAAAAGCTGAATACTGTAATTTCGAGCAATTTTCTCCGAACTC
>JAOXJM010000012.1:16149090-16163922 GCA_026413425.1 Tringa solitaria
GGGCCTCCTCCCTGGTGCTTTTTTCCTGACAAGCTGCTCCGCCGCTTCTCCCGCATGATCCTCACCCGGCAAATTAATGTGCTGCTGCTGATGAGAGACAGTGGGTTACTGTGAGCGTAGGCTCTCTCGTCTCCTCTCGCTATTACACCCTGGCAACTTCAAAGGTCCAGTCATCCTGTTTCCATCTCCCCGTGGGTCTGCAGGGCCTGACTCAACGGCACGGTTCAAAAGTGCAGGCTGGCCGGGACGGCGACAGCCCCGGCCCCATGGCTGTCCATCCACCTCCATCCATGCAGCCATGGATGTTTCTTCCCCTTCTCCTCCTGAGATTAACTGTCGCACTAGGAGGGTGATCCTCCTTCTCCCACTTCTCTCCTTTTCATTTCCAGCTGAGGCAGTCTTTTGTAGAGAGTCCTTTTCCTTATTTTTTTCTTTTTCTTTTTTTTTTTTTTTCCGGACAACTATTTAATCTTTTGCGATCTGCCCTTCTGGGCTGCCTGGCAGTTCCCCTGGTGGTAACCACGCTGTTTGTTTTAGCTGGTAACAAGATACTGTTTTGAAAAGTAATTCTGATTACTCTGTGAATTTAGGCTTTATTTCGTACATGCTCTTTCCGTGGCAGAGAGAGATCTTTGTGATTTCTCCCTCGGTAACAATGATTTTTGCACATGTGTGAAGGAAAGGTGCATGGGAAAAGGGCTGAAGGTCTGCCTCCCTATCTCCTCTCCTCAAAGACATGGAGTACTGGTGAGAAATGTTGCTGCTTTTCAACCATTTCTGGGCTTTTGCACCCCTGTGGATGAGCATGTGGTGGGACAAGGGAAGCAGCCGTTGGAAGCCGGGGCTGTGTGGGTGCCACCCCGGCTGCAGAGCTCTCTCATGGGGCAAGGCTTGGTGCACTGGGCCACAGGCCTCCATCTCCCTCCCCAGGCTTTGGCTCATGGGTGAGCAAAGTACCCAGAAGCCCTGGCCCAGCGAGGGAAAGGCAGCTCCTTCCAAAATCAGAGTGCTTTGTGTCTGCAAGCCTCACTATAAACAGCACTCCTACCCCATCCATAGGCTCTCTGCCCAAACAGCAAGTCAGGGAGAAGCATAAAGGGCCCATATATTCTCTATGACATCCCCTGCCTGAATACCTTCATGACCAGGAGCAGTAAATATTTTTCTTCTGCTCAGCTACAAAGGTCCCAGGAGGACTGCTGGCTGTGGCGGCAGTCCCAGATGTCCAGACAGGGGACAGCCACCTTTCAGGACGAACAACACACACTCAGGCAGGCTTCCCTGAGAAAAAGTAGATGTCCATCCCTGCAGCTACAAAGACCCCTGCTACTATGTACCATGGGGGCAGCATCCGATGGTGTACCCACCTGAGGGGCGATATTGCAGCAAGTCTGTGGCTCTTGTTCCCTTGGTGCTGTGTTTTATTTTACTTAGGCAGTGGCTGAGTTTTTCTCTCTCCAACTGCTGGAACAACTCAAGAGTGTTGGCCTCAGTCCGAGGACTACAGTAGCTCTTCCTCCCTTGAGAAACCGAGACAGTCTAAGAATTAGGAGTAGCTTAGAACAGGAGAAGCCTGTATTTCACCCAGTGGAATTGTAACTGCCTTGTGGATTTATTCACCCGAGCTGCCCCTCAGCAACTCCCTTGGGTGACACAGACATCCACATCTTCTGCCTTACATCAAGCCTATGGAGAGCCCAGGTAAAATAAAAGGAAGACAGATGTTCGAGCAACCAAGTGGTTTGTTGTGTAAAGCTGGGCTCACGTCCTTGCGTTGGCACACAACATATACCCTTGAGCACATCTAACATCACTGCTCTTCAGTTTTTCACCTCCAAGGAAGCAGAGGGAAACACAGTCTAGTTGCAGTTATACAACATTGAAGTCTTCTCGGACTTCCTAGATGTCCAGGTTCTGCAGATTTTACAGTATTGTAGGTTTATCAGGGATGAACTTCAGTATGTGACAAACTTTGAGTGACTCCAGAAAAAGAACAAGCCCTTCCTTTAACTACCTGTCAGAGTATATTTTCATGTAAGGCAGGTCCTACAAAGTCTAGCAGGCTCCTACGGGGTTTTGGAACATGGTACTGGAGGATCTGTTAAAATGTAAAAGTTTGCCAAAGTTACAATTGAATTAAAACAGGTCTGAAGCTCCCAACCATGCCACTCCCATTACCTCAACACAACTTAAGTACATTAAAGAATGAAGGAGAAGGACAAACCCATGCAGCATAGTAGTAGCGTCTGAGTTGCTGGTATTAAGGCACTGAATTTCATTCTGACTGTTTCAATTTGAATCAGTATTTTATGACCAAGTTCTCAGATCTCAGTGGCTAAAAATCTTGCTTCAGGCATCCCTGTTGTGTTATTTTCCACATAATGACATCGTTGTGTGTAATGAGATGTTAGCAGCTCATTCACTGCTTACATCTGTCTTGGAGGAGAAAATTGCAATTTCTTGACTTACACACTGATTAGCGTAAATGTAAGTTAGTCATGGCAAATTTTGAGAAGTCCAAACTTTGGAAATTATGGCAAGAATGATGAAGACTCAAAGGTATGTTTTGGGGGAACCACCTACTTTTGGAGAAGTTGGCCTCTGCATTTGATTAATTGTGTGCCAGAGGTATGTCTCTCACAAACCTACATGCTCATTTGGAAGGACACGGCATGTTGGACAGGGAACTGATTAAGCCCATCAGAATGCCATGAGGTTCGAACCCTTACTGAAATGCTCCTCTGGATAATTTGTAGGAAAAAAACTAGGAGAATCAAAGAGGTTCTTTGGGGGACAAAAACTAAGCAAAATCCGGGAGCAGCTCTTTGCTTTGGAGGGAAAAACAGTGTTTCATTTCAGTCAACCTCGAATTCACGAATGCACTTTTTGCAGTGGTCTGGCTTATTGACAGTATTTTTCCTGATACAGTAACCCTGGAGGATTTAGCCACTCACATGCAAACAGTTAAATGTAGATGTCTGAACATCATAGCACTAAACTCCCATTATAGTCAATGGAGATTCAGTCAATGTGGTCAACAGAGTTTGAGTCAATTGTGTAAATATGACCACCTAGTGCCACCAGAGACAGTTTAGGATACTGGGGTATCTGCACTGGCTGGGAGGTATTGTGCAGGACCTACTGAGAACCACGTGCTCATAGACTTGCAAGCTGGAGGCCACACAGGAAACCTCCAATAACTCCAGTGTCTCTTGGTGCCTGTGTTTAAGCACTAAATTGAGTCCAAGAAGCTCTGTGTACTATTCAGCTGAACAGGAAAGAGGTAACTACTTTAGGGTGAGCTGAATCCCCACTCTAAATGCTTAGCTCTGCCTAAAAGTACACAGTAGTCCACATGAAAAAGTCTGAGGTTGACATCAACAGTCCCACTGCTTATCTCCTCCTCTTGAGACCCAGGCACTCTGGGCTGTGCCCCTTTACAGCAGCCTAGATCCTAGGACCAAAAAGGTGGTTTTGGTGAGCACTTTTCTATTGAATTTAGGTGGGAAATAAAACAGTTCATTTCAATCTGCTTTAGAGCAAGACTTTTCAAATTGTTGAACCTGTAGTGGGATGTGTGTCTAGAGTCTGCTTGATGCTGACGTGGATGAGGCCCCTTCCTGGGGGAGAAGATCTCTTCCAATGCTTGCTCAGCCTCTTCAAGGGGGGGAAAGATTTTGGGGAGCTCTTTGGTCGTGGCTCACATGGTAACGTGCACCCTGGTGAGGAGCCTGGCCCTCAGATGAGATCCAGGGGACATGAGGAACCTGAATGGCAGGTCCTGGCAGCAGCAGCAGCGGCAACTCAAGAAGACACAATCAAACACAGCCTTTTGGTTTGAGAATGTCAAAATACTTTGAGTTGGCAATGTCAGAAAAAACATGTTTTACACAGACATTTACCAGAACTTTCCGTTTCTTGAGAAACTTTGGCTATTCAGGCTCTTTGCTCCTGATGTGAAAGCAAATGGGCAGTGACCACTGTTTCTCAGGGTCAGAAAGCCTGATCTCCTGCTACCTGCTGAGCAGCAGCCTGAGTAGTACCTACAAGCAAGGGAACAGGGAAATGTTTTTGCTCTCGTGTTTGTCTCTCTCTTATGTTACACCACTCCTCGTAGCCCTGCATCGGTGAGTACAAAGTACCTCCTGGCCATGACATCATGCCACAGAAAACAGACTAATGAGGCAAAGGAAGCAAGGCTCACTTTTCTGCAGGGAGGCTGGCTCCGATCACCTGGTTGTAGTTAAGACAGATCACACTGAGCTGTTCTGCTTTGCAAGAGCTGAATTTCATCCTGTGTTACTGCATGTTTATCTGATATCTTGTAAAAACTGTTGTCCATTTCTCCTGCCTTTAGATCTTTTGCTTTTCTGAAATGCTAAATCTCCAACTGTGACCCTTCAGCAAAACCAGTTCACTTCATCAAATGAATCCTGTGACTTTGATTATGTAGGAGCTTTCATTAAAGGAGTCCAAAGTAAAGCAGACAAGGAAATGTCTTTGTGATTTGCAGCAATGCATTGAGAAACAAAAGGAAATGGATGGCAGAGATAAGGAAAAATAAAATAGCCACAATTTTTTAATAAGGGGAATGGAATTTCCCCCGAGGGTCTATGTTATAATGCTCTTTAGTAAAATACAAGCAAAACTCATAGTACTGGAACTTAAATGCAAAATATTGCCAACTTTGAGCAACACAATGAAATCGCTAATAGTCAGAAAATGCTGACACGAAGGCATCATCTAGAGCATTTTAAGCTGTAGATAATAGTGCTTCCAGCAAACAAGTGGCTATTATGGATTTAACCATAAAACTTGAACTGCCATGTGCACTGCCGCTATGATATATGCTGCAACAACACCACATTTTGCTCTTTGCTTTCCTTATTATTTTAATTGTGGAATTCAGTTATGGAACATACATTCAGATTGTTTTCTGGTTTGTCTACACTATATTTCGCAGTTTTAAAGAAAAAAAAATCATCCCTGGATTATGTGAATGGGGCTCATTTTATCTTCCACTGGACCATTATTTAGCTGGTGTGCAGTGCAAGGGCAGTATGTTTACAAAGGGGCCTGGTTAGCATGCAATACCAGCATAAACTTTGTAGATTAGTGCAGAAAATCACCCAGGCTTGTTGAAAATCTCACCTGTAAATTCTATTTACTTTTTCCCACATGGATTTTCTTGCAGCTTAACGCTAAGTGATTAAGGGAATGAGGTTGATGCTTGGGTTTTTGAATGTATTTGTGGTTTGGATTATTTTATAGGAGCAATGTGTTTGATTGTTATTCTATTTACAAACTCCTTTATGAAAATGATCCAAACAGCCATCACAGAGTTGCTGTCTTATGTAGAACCTAGTTAAACTATGCAGCAATTTTGCCTATGAGTTGAGCTTCTTTGTCTTAATTAAAAGTTAGAGCAGATCCCAGACCATGGTAGATCTCACGTGGTTATTTTTTAAATTCCTTCAGCCAAGCACGGTTCAAACCCTCCGAAAAGATTGTCTTACTGCTAACCTTTCAACATCATCTATTTTCTTGTAACATTGCCAAAAGAACTGATTATCCTTTTAACAATTATAAAAGTCTATTATACCACTCTCCCACAATTTGAAAGACGCTGAAGGGATTTTGTTCAAAGTTTCCACAAAGATTACTCCTCTAGCTGAGACCAGCATGGATGACGTCAGTCCAGAACAGTTTAAAAAAAATATCAGCATGTGGAAAGGAGTTCAGGACAGAAAGTGTCCTGCAACCTTGAGGGAGAAATGAATCTAGCAGGAATCTGAAGTAATTTCCCTGAGATGGTTTGCAGCAGCCCCAATTGCACTATCCCAGGGGGGCTCGGCTGGAGGGGGCCAGGACATGGTCCAGTCAAGTGGGAATCAGTGCTGGGGGCAGCAGAGCGGGATGGGCTGCAGGCAGACGGGGGTGATGCTCCTTGCAGGAACAGCAGCCCTTACCCACCACTGCTGCAGAAGGGTCATGAGCAAATACACTGAGTGTCCTGGGAAACTGTGAAAGGATTCATAGACATCGGGCCAGAAGAGTCCATTAGATCATCTTTTCCTCACTGAGGGCCAAAATGTGATTTTCAAATACCTTTTGAGAGCCACATGGTGGCACACCCCTTAATATTAGAAAGTCTACATATTCAGCAAGGCACTGATACCCAGGAAAAAAAGGAACAGGTTCAATTTCAAGGTTCTTGTAGTAAAACCACACTCACCCACTATCTAATAACCTTGAAAATTCAATTATAATGTCTGAGATCTAAAGCATGAATGATACTTCCCACTGCCATGCAAGTTAGACAAAAATCCTGAACCCAGGGGCCCTTAAGAAGTCTCCCCTTCCAGCTGTTAGATGTCCAGGATGAGCTTTTCCCTCTCTTCCCTTAGGAGTCCATGGGACCCTGTCAGCATCAGTAGGACTGACTGTCTCTCCTTTCCCTGTTGGATGGTGGGTAGAGGGGTCACAGAGAGGAGCAAGAGGCAAAGTGACAGGCTGGTCCCCATGGGATGGTACTGGGACCCGCTCCATGGGGGCAGGACACACTGTAGGTGGTGAGAATGGGGCAATAAATTATGGGCCAGAGCTGGCAATGGCAACCTGCCTTATCCAGAGAGGGGTGACAAGTGTCACAAAGCCAATCTGGAGGAGGGTAACATCTGAGCCTGATCCAGCCTGAGGGTGAGCGAGTTGCTGTTGCTGACACCTGACTGCAGAATTCCACCCGTGTCTCCTTTGGCAGAGCCCCAGGAGCTGCCTTCCATCATTGTAGATCCAGAAAAGCATCTGCTCTCTGTCTAGAGATGTCAGGAGTTGGAGAAGACACCATTTCTTCTGCTTGTTTATCCTGTTTGGTAATCTTCTTTCACTGATTAGAAGTTTTTAACTAATTTCTCAGTTAAATTTGCCTGGAGTTAAGTCGTAGCCATCGGTTCTTGTTATGCTTTTCTCCCCAGGATTAAAGAGCTCTGCTGTGCCCAGAATTTCTACCCATGACGGCACTTACACTTTGTAATCACACCATCCCTTGATCTTTTTGATCAGGCCACCAGACTGAGCTCCTCAGTCCCACAGAGATCTCTTGGAGATAGCAGTGTTGAATAGAAACACTGATTTTATGCTAGGCTGGCTCCACACTCAGCTGAGTCCATGGGACCAGGTTCCCCCATTTAACATCAGTCACACAGAAGCACAGGCCATAAAATATGGGTGAGGGTTTGGAGATTAAACCATTTGAAAGGATTAAACAGATTCCCCAGTCTCTGTAACAAGATACTATTTTTAGTGAAGATGGGAAAAATGCACAACTTTGTACCTTTTCAATATTTCCCCTTCTTGTGAATTATACAGGTGTTTCTTTCCTCAGCATCTTCTGCTTTACGCACCCTACTTCATCCTTATGCAAACACAACAACATTTACTGTCTTATCCTGGTGTAGATTGAATTACACTGACGTTGCCAGTCTGTCCCTCAGGATGCGTGTAAAAACAATTGTGTTTCTTTATGTAAGCTCCAGGATCAGTAGCTGTAACAGCAGGACACCAGTGAGCACAGCCTGGAGAGGAGCTGCTCGCAGCTGATGGCAAGTACCCACCCCCAGCCTGCACACGCAGGGGACCAGTGACGGTGGGTGTGTGTCTGGGGATGTGTGTGCAAGTGTAAAAGAGGGATGCAGGGAGCCCAGAAGTAGATGCAGAGGAGAGGCAGGCGGGCAGCTGGCATGCCAGACCACACAGAATGGCTTTGACAGAAGGAGTGATTTGGGAGGGCACCAGAAGATATTTCATTTTGAATGCGAGGAAATAATTGCCCCCCAGTTGTATGAGTCGTCCCATGCCTGGTACACACTGCATAACTCTGCAGTAAAGGAGACTGCATTGAGGAAATAGCTAAATTAATCTTCAGTTTCTTCTCCTAACAAATATAATCTGCAGGATCCAAAAATCTGGCTGCATACTCAGGTTGGGAGAAGGTAGTGGCTTTTGTCCAGTAACAAAGTAAACAGAGAAACTGAGTTTGCAGTGGTATCTTTGGCAGGGACGTGTTGGTGCTCCAGGATGTCTCTTGCATTCACACTGCAGCTGGATCTGACACCTCTGGCTTGGTTCATTGGAGTTGGGGGTGTAAGGCTGGAGATCATGGGGGAGATCATGGAACAGAGGACCAGCTCTCCTCTCTGATCTCATGAACCTCATACCAATACTTTCAAGTCCCTATAGCAGCTACACAGATAATTTGGTCTCAAAGAGCTTTCAAGAAGATGACAGCAAAGTCTCCAGCTTCACTGTAGGGTTGGCTGGACACGCAGCTGGGCTTTGGGGTGGTACCTAATACTGACTCCATCAGCCCCAGCTGCCTTGCTCCATCCCCATGCCCACACATGGATCACCTGGCAGCTCTGGTCACACACAGTCCTGTTCTTGGTGCCGTGAGCCATGGCCTGGTGTCTGTAAGTTCTCAGGGCCCACAGGCTGCACATCAGCTCAGTGACCATCCCTGTTTTAACAGTGGCTTCCTGACTGCTGGCTGATCCTCTGGTATCACTTAACTCCCTTGCAGCTGGAACTAGTGACTGCAACATTGATAAACTAATTTATTTTGTATTTTTTTTTCTTTAAGAATGGGTGGATTCATTTTTTAAGATAGGGTAGTGAAAAGACAGTAAATGTTACTGCATAGAAGCAGTAACTTAAAAACCTCCAAGATGTTTTTTCTCTCTCTTTTTTTCTTTGTGCATGGAAAAAAATGTTAAAAAACAAATCTTCTAATTTCCTTGTAGACTGAGATTTCTGCCAAGTGAATATTTATGTCCAAGTTTGAAAGATGGGGCATATAATGGGAGTGTTGAAATACTCTCAAGCAATCCAGAGCTGTTTGATGACATACTCTACAAGGTCAGTCCTGTTTGCTGTTAAAATCAGTGGTAAAACTTCCTTTGAATTCATGGGGAAACAGGATCAGGCCCTTTATTTAATTTGGTTCTACCTTGGTAGGAGGTTTCTTGTTCCTCCAAAATATGCCTATAGATGATCTCATGATCCCTGTTGTCCATGTGTGCTGGCAAGGTCCTCAAGTAGTTACAGTGTTCAGACATGACAGCGTGCCGGATTACCTGCAGTCCTCACGTCACCAGGGGGGCTGCAAGCTGGGGGATACAGTTTTTTCATAAGGATTACAAAATTTTCCCTGCAAATGCTACCTCCTGGACATAAATGGAAAAATTGCTTTCACCAAGAAAACAAGGAAAACATACTCTCTGCCCTTCTTGGGATTTCAGATGGATATGGTTGAAAGCAAGTTCCTTACTCAGTTTCCAAGCAGAGGTGAAGTTGGACACCTAGATTTTTACCTTAAGTGAAAGGGAAGAGACAGGCTATTTGTCACACCTTACACAAGGCGGCTGCCCTGTGTCCTCAGAGCTCTGCCATGAGTCAACTATGTATTTTGCTGAAGAAAATATCAGAGCTTCTATGGGACATGGTTTGACAGAACTGTGGCCGATCACATCCAGAAGCGAACACTGTTCCCCTGTGTTTCCATATCTGCTCTGGGACTCCAGCACTAACATTCGAGTGTTTGAGCTATCCACCATCTCCAGAAAACACAGAAAATGTGCAACTAAGTCACAGATTAAAATTTTGGCCTTAATTCCTGATACTGTATAGAAATTGCCCCAGATGTTCCTTAGAGTGGGAATGAATTTGAACTTTCAAAGATTAAAGTATATTTTTTGCTAGTATTTGGCATTTTGATTTAAATTATTATATTTTTTTTGGTGACTAGGTGATCATCACACACTTAAAGTTTCCACCCTTGACTTACGTTTCTAGACCTAAGCTTGGATTTCAAAGCTCAGCAGTGTTAGAAGGTAAGATTTTGATTCAGACCCCATCTACTGACAACAAATAGGTCGCTCTGGTTTTTTTCTCTTTTCTCCTTTTAAACACAGGAACAGCCACCACAACATAATAAAAAAATACTCTTTTGTACTTTTGTACTTTCCCAAGCGTTCACAGAAAACAACAAGCAGGGTCAGGCTCATCTGTGGTGACAGCCACCACCGCCACCACCACCGTTTCTCTTTAACCCTCTCTGTCCCTGCATCGAATCCTCCCAGCTTCGAGTCACAGCTGTTCCCACCCCAGGCATCTCCTTCCATGGCACTGTGGTTTTTCCACTGTGGAGGAACACCACTGGCACAGGGCGAGCTTCTATGCACAGCTAGGGACTGCTGTAGAACTCTAGCTGCAGGACCAGCCGGCTTCGACCCAAGCTGCCCCACGAGCAGGAGAACTCACTTGCCTCCTTTGCCCTGGCAGACGAGAAAGGGCTGGGCAGCACTTTGACTTTCCACAGGGACAGCTTACATTGCTGAGTGGACACAAGTTTTACCTAGTAAAAAGCTGTATTTTGTTGCATTTTTATTACAAATATATAAATGAGAGGCATTGGAAAGCTTGCAGGTTTGCCTCCTATTTTGAGGTCTTTCCTCCTTTTTCAGTTTCTTTGAAAACTCCCAAGAAATCAACTCTGTCCAAGGGTATTACTCCTGATCCTCGCCCCCTTACCCCATTCAAACATGCACAAAAAAGCCCCTGGGGAAAATCTTTCGGGGATGGACCCTAAATCACATGTGAAAACGGAAAGTTGAGTTTGGTATTTTTAAAAAAACCACGTCATATTGTTAAAGTTATTTTATTCATTGTGGAACGCATTGGGTTTGCAAATACTAACTGAGAAGTGTTGTGCAGCAAGAGGAAAGCTCTCCTCTTGCAGGAGAGGAGAGGCAGCCCCCACCAGCCACAGCAGAGCTGAGCTGGGGACTTTCTCACAGGTCACATCCTTCCACCCACTCAGACAGGTCTTGTCCCTTGCAGTGCATTGCCCAGCTCTCCCTGAGGACAGAGGAAAGAAAGAGACTATTTAGGTACTAAACTGATATAATTACTATCCAGTATGAGCAGGCTCTGTGTTTTTTTAGGGTCCTTCCCAATAAGAGACCTCCCATCTCTGGCTCTGGAGAAGCACTTGCAGACCCTCCAACTCTGGCTGAGTGTCTTGCATTGAGGAGTGCAATCCCTTGATGCCACCTGAGCTCTTTCTAAGTCCTGGCCAGGAGCAAGGAATCGCAATGGCTGGTCCTTCCCCCTCCTGCCACTGCAAGGGTCCCTCCTCTGCTGATACATCACAGCTGAGCACGGTGTGTTGAGCATGCAGCGGACCATGCAATGGCAATGCTCACCACAGAGGCCCTGAGACCGTTTGCTTGTATGCTGCACAAATTTCTTACCTCAACCCTACTCAGAAACACTGCTGCTTTTGCGGTGAGCCAGGCTTTGCAGCAGCCCACCACAGGAAGCAAAAAAGGCTAATGAGTCCAACGGCAATGGCAGGGAGGGGGCAGGGGGAATTTGAAGGCAGAACCTTGTCCCTCAACTTGGAACATATTCAGGATCCAGTGGTTAAAGCCACTATTTTTGCACAAAATGCCTTGGGACTTCAGACAACCACATATAAATATGATCATTGGAATTGTCTTCTACCCCCACTTCTGTTTTCTCAGCCTGTTGGTTACTCTGCATTTACACGCTTCCTATGTTACAGCAGCCTGGAGTCCCAGGGATGGTTCAGGGCTGCACCAAGCAAGGGCTGTCACCCGGATTCATCAGGATATTTCAGTAATTAATGCTCTCAAATGCTCTGGTAAGAATTGCTTCCATGCTAGGTGCTTCCAGCTAAGATAAAAGACAGCAAAAAGTGGGGGAAGGAGCTCTTTCAAGGACTTTTAAAGCATAAGACAGAGACAAATCTTCAAGGGCTAACCTATTAGCTGGTGGGCTGTTTACTAACCATTTATTTTTCACTTGAGATGTTTCTTCTGAAACATTTTTTTCTCTGCTCCATCCTCCCTAGTCTCTCCTGTGAGATGCTTTGCAGAGACTGAAACTGTGCAAGTTTGTGTCTCCATTCCCACCCATCTGCAAAGCCTTCCAGTTGTGGTTCCTCCTCTTTGGTGCGGCTCTGCTGCCTTTGAGTGACAGTCGGGCAAAGGGCAGCCATGTCCCTTCAGAAACACACAGGAGCCCTGCCAAAGAAACCATCCGCAAAGCCCCTTACCAGGAATTCATTCCTTGTGGGTTTCTCACAATTCTTTTGGCATGGCTGTCATCAGTCATGTTACTCGACAGCAGATCTGCAGGGAGAGAAGCAGAGCCCCATGAGCTTGCTCGAGGGCAGGACATCAGCCCGGAGCAGATTTCCCTGCTGGGTGCAGGAAGGGCAGGGCGCTCAAGCAGCCCTGGGTACTGGTGTGAGGCTGGATGCTCCTCATTCTTCCCACTGCCAGGATGCTATCCACCTCTGCTGCTTGAATGCTGCCAGGCAGGCACCCTCATCTGCTTCTGCATGGACAGCAACAACCATAAATGTATGTTTTCTCCAGCAAATGCCGGTGGACATGTCTTTGTAATCACATGTGAAAGAGAGTCAAATGGAAGGAGGGGAAAATGGGAGGAAGACCCATCTATTCAATCCCTTCCTGCTTGTTCTGCTGGGAAAAAAAAAAAAACCAAAACAAAAAAAACCAAACACTATTAGGGAGCTTTTCTGCCTGTCTGAAAAGGAGGTTTTGATATTAAGAGGAACGGGAGGTCCAGTCCCAGCCTCCTAGACCTTGGGTTTTCTCATATAACAGGATGTCTGCTGGTCAGATATAACAAAACCCTTTCCATGTCTTCCTGGGTGCACCTCGTTAGTAGTAGACCCCAAGCCAAGACCTGGATCTGCCTGGCAGCAATACAGCCTCAGGTGATTTCTTCCTCAACTATTGACTCCACAACCAGGGCATGCGTTTATCTCACCCAGCCCCGCATCACAACCCACCCAAATCAAGACTGCCTGTTTACCAGCTACAGTCAAAACACCCAGGGAGCCCTGGAATCCCTGGTATGAGAGGAAAGGATGGATAAGGGGAAAGGGAAAGGAGCTGGCCCATAGGTGCAAGGTGAGACCCTGCAGAAAGCCTGGAGTCAGTGATCATAGTGATGTTATGATGCCTGGGAGAAACACCTCTGGCAATGTCCACGGCCTCTCATTCCCAGCCTCAGGAGTCAGCGGGGCTACTCATACCCTGCACAGATTGAAAGAGGAGCTGGACCCAGCCATTCATCACCCGTAGCTCCCTGCAACTACAGGCATCGAGTGGTCCAGGTTGGGCCCCACGTGTCCCAGCAGCTCCATTTTGGCCAAGGGGTGAAGTTGGGCAGAGTAGGAGGACTCAGTCGGCTGTCTCCACTCCTGGGGCTGGCTCTGGAGAAGCAGTGCTGTGGTACCCCTGCAAGCCATCCTGCAGTGGTTATCTGGGGGGCTGCAGTCCTGGGCATAGCTGGCTGCTGGTCTAGAAGGTGTTGTACTCAGAACTGCCGTCTCCTTTGATGCTCTGGGTTGCCGTGTGGAAGGTGCTCTCGTGAAAGGCCACGCAGACTCTTGGGCAGGGGCAGAGGGCACTCAGTCTGTGCCACAGCTGCCATCCATGGGGATGCAGCTGGGGAGGAAAGACTGCGGGCACACAGGGGACGGAAACTCGCAGTTGACAAGGCTGTAGCCCACATAGCCATCCAGCCCCTCTTCCCAGAGGCACGTGAGCCAGCTCACAGTGGCTGAAGGCCTTGGCTTTGGTGGTCACAGTCAGCAAGGCCAGCAGCAGCAGCAGGGGAGACACCTTATTCCTGCAGGGCTGCTGGTCCTCACGTACTGGGATCCCCGTGGCGAAAAGCAAAAAAACCAAGGTGTGAGCAGGCAGCAAAGCTCAGGTAGGCATCCCAGGCCAGCTCCCCAGCAGGCAGTGACACGGGGAGTGACACTGGCTCTGGTGACCCCAGGCTGCTCCCGCCTGCCCTTGGGGTGTGCACACCCATGCCTGCAGGCGTGCACGTACGCGGCGGCGGTGCCGGACAGCCCGGGCCACAAACAGGTTTTATTGGTGCAGACGTGGAAAACACAGAGCTTCAGGCACTGCTGTTTTGCAGTTTTCTCATATTAGTGGCGAAAGGTCAGGTGTCCCGTGGGAACTGGCAAGCCGACAAATGGGACCCACTGAGGGAAGGGTTACATGCTTTAGCTGCTCAGACATCTCGGCCTCTTCCCCCGGTGCTGGTCAGCCTCCGAGCAGAAGCCGTGATGTGCGGTGACCTCCCTGCTGTTGGGAAGCCGTACCCAAACTCACTAACCCTTCGCCCCAGTTTGCACATCAGCCTTTTACACCACGACCAGCACGCCCAGTGAGTCACAGCCTACACGTCCAAGGAGTTTGTCTGAGGAAAGACTCCAGATCTGCGCTTTAACAAACAGAATTAAAATCCTTTCCTTGGGGCTATTTCTCTCTCATCTCTCCTTTCTCCCTTTCTTCTTCCCCGTGCAACCCTTTTTTACCAAAGCTGCCAGGGGTTGCTTTCTGGCCGTGCAGCGCAGTCCCGCAGCCCCGGCGGGCTGTGCCCAGGTGCCCCTGCAACCAGAGCCATTTGTCCCCACAGAGCAAGGGGCAGGGGCGAGGGGCACCTTCAGTGCTGCCCCTGGAGATCATCCTCTGCAGGCAATGGCAACAGGGGCTGCTTAATGAAAAAAGCATGTATACCTAGACTAATCGGTACCTCCAGCGCCAGGCCTGGGATGGGCATCTGTCACGGTTTCAGCCGAAATCACCGCAACCGGACTGACAGATGGCCCTTCCCTCCCCCCTGCCTCCAAAATAGGAGAGGACGAGATAAGGAGATTCAAAAGTTTAGAATGAACTAAACTACTTTAATGAAGAATTA
>JAOXJM010000012.1:16164022-16189807 GCA_026413425.1 Tringa solitaria
CAGGTTTGGGTCACCTGTCCTGTCCACTCCTCCCCACAGATGTGACCCCTCTACGATTTTTCCGTTTCCGACCCTCTAAGGGGCAAATAACGAAAATTGGCTGACTTTGGTTGTTATAGCAGTAAGTATAAGCAAGGGCCTCTCTGCTCACCATTCCTTGGCAATTAGCACAAACATTGGTCTTATCATTCTGGGAACGAGCAGTTTTCTCCACAATCTGCCGTTCATTTCACAGAGTTAGAGGAGCCCTAGCTAAAATGCAAAACTACAGAACACAAAATTAGTTCGGTTTTACTTCAAACTGGGACAGTATCCTAGAGGGATGTCCCTTGTCAACTGCTTGTCCTTCCAGAACCCCCGTCCACCCCAGGACGAAGCCCAGCGAGCCCTGACCCATGCCATGGGATCCAGAACAGCCAGGGAGCATCGTAGCTGCAGCTGTGCTCTTCAGGGACAGCCCTTTGGCGTTCATTTTCAGTTTCACCTGAAAACTAATCCTGCAAGTGAGTCTACTGGCAGGGCTATATCTTGTATTTTAAGCTCATATTGCAGGATATTTGCACAGACAGAGAAATACCACCAAGAATAATACCAGAACTGTTTCTAATGCCTCCAGCCAGCCAGAGGCGGGATCCCATGAACAAAATTCAAGTAAACTTGTGTCCAAAATATTTTTAATTTCTAATTAAATTAAAAATTACAGTTCTAATTAAATTAAATTTCTAATTTAATTTCTATTTTTTCAATTTTTAATTGCCCGTGAATAAGTGGCAAATGAAAATAATTCACACAGATCAATCAATGAGCAGAGGCAAGCAACAAATTACACACTTGTACTGGGTTAGATGCTGTAAAGACAATTAGCAAGAGCATCTTCCTGTCCAGGCAGTAAAAAGTAATACGAACGTGCCTGTTTTCCTCAGGTTTGTGGCAAGGACCTGAAGAGGTTTTCTATATGCCCCAAGAGTGGTTAGTGCTTGCTCCTGGCATGTTGGCATCTCCAGCTGTCAACGAAAGCCACTTCTGCCCCACGGGCTGGTACCACTGCATGGCTGAACACAGCAAGACGGAGGTCTGTATTCACTTTTATCTTACTATTCTGGCATCTCTTTGTTTTCAGCCATGAACACTAGTAAACCCAATGAAAATTAGAAAATCACTTAGAAGAGGAGCAGCGGAAGGGATCTCCCCCTTATAGGAGCATTTGCTTTAATTTAAACTATCTAAAGATAATAAATAACAGGGCTCCATAATGACATAATTTGCTCATCTTCTTGGTTTCAAAGTATTTTTTAACAAGCAAAATGAGGTTTCAAACATGTCTGCGATATCTCCTCTGGATTAAATATTAATCGTGATGCCAAAGTAATAAATATAGAAATCCTGCCTGGTTGTTCTGACATGCAAGTCCCTAATTGTGTGGGAAGCTGCTCAGATGGGTTTCAGTTTCAGCGGGAGATAAAATGCCACAGAGCCAGTACAGTATCTGTGTCACTACAAGATTTACAGCTCGATTCCCTGCCTGGAAACAAAGGAACAAATAGCTGCATGTCACGCACTGAACTGAAACATTATGGATTATATTATTACTCGAGTTTCTACAGGACTTCTCAGTGGGGGAAAAAAAATTCTATTAACTCTCTTTTACGACTACCAGCAGGGCAACGTGAAGAGAATAATCTCCTCCATTTATAAGGTCTGGGGGCCTTAAAACCTGAATAGCAGCCCAGGAGCTTTGTCATAAGGTCTGGCTGTTTCCTTTCCTTCATAAAATTCCTATCTCCATTAATCTGTGTTTATTTTCCTTCTGCTTTTTAATTTGCTTAATGGACTTCAGCCGAAGTCTCTCGTAGAAGTCAGAGGAAAGTAAACTCCGATAAATCCTTTGGGACTTAATAGTCACAGTTAAGCACTTCTTTGGATTATTTTGTCTGACTTTCATCTTTGCTGCTGCAGAAATGTCGGCTGCCTAGTACCACAGCCCTAACCCCATGACTTAAGAGCCTGGGAATGAACTGAGAGAAGATATGCCTCTTTCTTTCTTTCTTTCTTCTTCTGCAGGCATGAAAATACAAGAAGACTAGATTTAAACTCGTAAAAGGCGACCGGGGTGTCCTCTGCACATTTGCCACATGCAGAAAGCATGTTGGAGGCCCAATGTTCCTCAGACAGCTGGTCTCTGCCAGTCTCTCCCATCCCCAGGCTTCGGTTTCCAGGTGCAGAAAGA
The DNA here is from genome assembly GCA_026413425.1 of Tringa solitaria. NCBI lineage: Eukaryota > Metazoa > Chordata > Aves > Charadriiformes > Scolopacidae > Tringa > Tringa solitaria. Next base: position 16,166,250 of record JAOXJM010000012.1, read on the forward strand.
GGAAGCCCCAGCTGAGCAGGAGCTGCTCTACTGGACCCAGACTGAGTGCTGAGGGACACAGCCTGGTCTGGGCACCTCCAGGAATTGTCACTGTACAGGAGGTACCAGCTGCTCCTCTCTCATGCAGCCTGGCACCTTCTCACCTCAGCTCCCAGCACAGAAGCGGTAAGGAGGGAGATGTGGATCCCAGGTCTCATGGAGAATTTGCCCTCTGGTAGCTCACAATGGGCATCAGAGCCTTCCTGCAGGGGAGGAGACGTGACATTTCCTTGTTCCCAGTCCTAGTGGTATCATCTGTTCAATAATGTTTCATGTTATTAATCTATTATTATTTTCTTTTCAATGGGCAGACTTTGAACAACAGCCAACATTGGTATTAGTCTCTAAATACCTTTTTGTTAGGAGTCCAAATCCTTTCTGTTCTAACTCATATATTACTTTCTATGCAGCAGATTTATTTTTGCACAGCATTTATTCCTGCAGGATCCGCTTACTCAGAAATTGCATTGTATAATTAGGTCCCAACTGCCTATTTCTAATCCTGAACAAAGGTTTACTTTATTGTTCTTTTCGGCAATTCACATTTTCATTTTACTTCTTCCATATATGACAGACATAATTAATTAGGTCCCATTCCACCAACCCTTCTATTTCCTGTGTCTGATGATCAGGCTTTTGAAAAAACCCTCTGTGGTTTTACATGTTGCTGGAGTGATCTATGCATGTCCACCTGTACTGAAAGCAAGGCATGAAGCAAAGGCAGGCACCCAGAGCTGAGCTCCTCTGCCTGATAAAACCTTGGTACAGACAAATGATGAGCCCATTGACTTGTCACTGAAATTTTACGTATGTTTTGGCCCAATCTGTATAGACAGAGGGCAATTTGTTAGTAAATAAAATTTCCAGTCTCCTGACTTTTTTGACCCACTCAGTAAAGCCCATGCATTCAGAGGGTTTCTCTCTCAGAGGCAGAGAGTAGGTGACCATGGAGGAGGTAATTCTGGCATTTTTTATGGAAACACACTGTCATGTGGCAGAAGAAAAACCGAGCCATTGGGCAGGCCCCACATCACAGTAATATCCAGCCCTGACAACCTTGCCTTGGTTCTGTTTTTCTTTCCTTGGTATAAAAGAGCTCAGCCCCCCACATGCTAACCATAAATCTCAGCGATGCCTTTGCTACAACAGAGCATATCTTATCTGAATGTGCTCTCTTCTGGTACCAGGTGGTCAGCCACAGCACAGCTTCAACTGGCTGTTCTGTAGCATCTTTTGACATAGAGGTAACAAGAAATTGATTAGGGGGTGGAAGTTAATATGGTGAGGGCGTAGATCTAGGATCCACAACTCTAGGATCTGAAGGCCTTATTAAAAAGAGTGATCCTGCACTTAGGGACACCAGCAAATGGACTGTGGTAGCATCACAAAGAAATGTGTTCCTTGGAAAGGCTGAAGGCTTTGTCAAACCGCAGTGGCTCCCACCGTTGCTGTATGGAGCAGATAAACCTTGGTGTGCTTCAAACCAGGCAGCTCAGGGCGTAGGAGAAGCGTGGCTGGGAGAGCACAAAACCCTGCTGGATGCAAAACCCACCCAAGAAGCTGGGTAAATACTGGGGTGGTTTGCTCTGTGGAGGTTGCTGCTGCCCACAGGCTTGCTGCTGGGCCAGCACAGGGGTGTCTGCACCACTCTGCAGGCACCGCAGGGATTAGAGGGGCTGAGCAGTCAGTTGCACAAGTCGATGCGTCTCCTGGGATCGGCTGGAGACAACTGATCAGGAGTTGCCAGTGGTGGAACAAAGGCAGAGGCTGAGATCCCATATCTGCTTCTGTGAAAACCACGCTCAGCAAGGAAAAGCTGCACAGCTTGGCCTGGCATGACGAAGAGCAGACCGGACCCTGCTCAGATGAGTTTCCATGGGTGGACAGGAACCCTTGTGGCTTATTAGTCTGGCTCACTGATCCATGCTATGATGTCTGGGATCCTGCTAACAAAATTATCACATCTAGTAAGAGTCAAAGCTGCTTTGTGGGAACCATGATTTTCCTGTCTTCTTTGCATTTGTGAAGAAAGGTTTTGTCATGTTCCCAGGGTAGAAGTCACAATTTGCATTAGGAAAATATAAACAAAATGAAAAGATCGGCCCCATGATATAGCCAGCACAACAACAACAGATTCAGGAAAGCACTAACTAAATGCTGCACAGCAGGCAGATTTTGATTTATATTTGTAAGCCTTTTTAGTTTCAAAATACAGTATTCTTCCTCTTTCATCTCCAAAACCCAGCCAATACAGAACAGAAACATAGCTTTTGGCGGTCTTCATTTTTTAGCTAAACTTGTTTGTGTTCTCTCTTAGCGCTTGAAGCAGAGCAGTAGCAAATTACATTACTGCTGCTCAGTTTGTGACACACTTGACCATGTTTTTTCAATAAAAATGACACCACTTAACTTTGCTGGGTCAGTAATGAAGCAGCAAGAAAGATTTTGTTTGGCAAGAAAAACTAGCTAAGAATCCAGAGCTTCTTACAGCTAAAGCAAAATAAAGGATTTAGGTTAATTAGACTATTTATGAACTCTAAACTCTTCCCTTAATTTATGTATTACGATGAAATGTATCTCCGTGGCTGCTTTGAGCAGTCTTCCACACGCTATGGGAATATTTTTCCCTCCCTGCAGCAGCGGCGGTGCGCAGACACTGCGGAGCAGAGCTTGTCCCTGGGGTACTGATGGGAGCCTTTGTGTCTGTCTAACTGAGGACGAGGTATGTCCCTTTGACATGAACTAGTGCTGCAATCCAGCACAGAGTTCCCACCAGAGATGGCCAGCGGCTGGAAGGCAGCAGGGATAGGCTGTCCTTTGCTTCTAGGGTCATACCAGCTTAGTGGAAACATCTCAGCTACACAACTCAGATTTCAGAGCATCTCTATCACCACCCTGTTCCTAGCTGAGGGTCAGTTGAATTGGTCCCAAGGACACCGGTTATGTTCTCTGAGGAAAGCCTGGAGGGTAACAGACGCTCTACCACTTTGGGGAGGAGGAAGGTAATTTCCAGGAGTGTCAGACATCAAGACCCATATCTTCCCTCACATAAGCCTGCTTTCCTTTCACCTTTCCGCTACTTTAATCTCATGACACCGGCATCTCTAAAGGCAGCAGCATGCTTCAAAACACATGGCAGCAAGTCTCGCTTGCTTTGAAGCTGACTAGGTAGTATCACAGCATACCTGACAGGAACAGTAGCCTAAAATCATGTTGTGACATTTCCAGTGGGTCATTCAAGTCAGCCAGACTAAAGCCCGCATCTGATGAGACCTCTCGAGCAGCGGCTCTGGCTTTGAAGAAGCATCAGCCAAGGACCTGCTTGGCAACACTCTGCAACAGGGAAGCACCAAACCCTTGATGCGTTTGCAAGGTACCAGCATGTAGGCAGTGAATCCCTTGCAAAAGCCGAAATTACACCCTTCACCTAAAAGTGACTGTTTTTTCTGGCTGACAGCTGTCCTTCATGCACAGTAAATATCTGGGGGATGGCACTGACTTCAACAGCATATAATGTCAATGCGCTGATCCTTGTTCCTGGGAAATGATCTACGTTGACAACCATACTTTGGCTTTGCCTGGAATTTTATTTTCTATAAATACCTTGCCATTTTGTTTGCAGTATCAGGCTTTTTCCCAGTCACACACAACTGTCTGTTTCATCCATGTCTTTATCTCTTAAGAACAATGCTTTAGTTGTGGAAGGAGTGTTGGTGCTTGTCAGAACTCATACAATTTTGATGTAGGGGGTAAAAAAGGTATTTTAGTTTACATCTGAAGGGAATTTTCTCAAGTCCATACACAGCAGGTTTTATCTGGTAAACTCATATTGCTTTACTACTACTACTACTATTATTATTATTGTTGTTGTTGTTGTTATTATTATTACTACTATTTTATAACTTCCTTCAATGGAAGTTATGCAGCTAAAAACTTAATGTAACAAGTTGAGAATATTTGGCTATATATGTATACATATACAGACACACGCACAGTCAGGCATGTACATATGCACATACATAATCTTTCCTTATTTTCAAATCAAACTGTTTCCTCATACTGAAAATGCAGGGTAAAAAGAGTTATAATATGAATTCTTTTGAATTAACAACACCCTAACATTCTCAATTGATCACTGGATCATGTTTTTCTTGAACAAAGTCACAGATCCAGTTTTGTAGTTTCTTTAAGAGCCCTCATGCCTCTCTAAGAAATACACTGCATGTGCTTTACTGTGACGCTTAAATTTCACACTCAAGAGAATAACGGATATATTATTAGCTTAGAAGGATATCTGAATTTATTTGTGGTTAGGCATCTGAGAAAACGTTCAGTGTAATGTTTGTTCCTATTTGTAAGGGAATTTAGTAATTTTGGAGATTGAATGTTTATCTGTGTTTATCCATGAATACCACATGAGTTAACTGCATCAGATCTGTTAATACCACATGAAAGGTGGCAGAATGCTTTTGTACAATTTTTTTCCCCAATAGAAAAGTGAAGATAAATATTTCTGGAGTTTGTCCAACTCAGATGATTGGAAAATAACCCAGAGAGCTAATTTACAAATAAGGAAACAGATCTCCAATTCATTGTTTGGTTGTTCTTTTTTCATTTTCTTTTTCACCTCTATTTTCTCAGGTATAATATGAACAGAGAAAGGCAGTAAAACAAGCCATGTTTTTGGGTCAGCCACAGCCGCAGCATCCCACCCTCAGTTTACACCAGTTCCAAATCTGGCCCCTGGGCACTAACCAAAACGTTTGCGTATACACTCCTATCAACATCTGTAAACATTAAAAGCTTTCTGGGCTACTCAGGGGTTAAAGTTGTTCTAGTAAGTGTCCCTAATAAGGAATTTAGACAGTTTCTGTTTGGTTTTAATTATGACAGCCTTTCATATAGGTTGGAGGGGCTCCTGGCTCTGTCCTGTTGAGGCATTAAAGGTCCCTTTGTTTAAAAGTTCAGAGCCAGATCTGAGATCGCCTGCAGTTCACCTTTAGGATATAGAAAAGTGCTGAGACATGGCAGGGTTTGATGCTGGTAGCCCCCCGTGGTGGGATCTGCGGCACGGGGTGTTGTCAGCATCGCTCTCCCTGCTGCAGCCTGCTTGCTCCGGCCGCGATGCTATCAGCATTCCTTGCTGGAGCCTGTCTGAGTGATGGCTGATTAATGAACTGGGGCTACAGCTATCTGTGAGAAAGAGGAATTGCTTATTTCACCCATGTCACAGCCCTAATTGGGAAAGTCTGACAGCATCTGGTTTGCTCCGTGTATAGACACCAGATACACAAAAGGGCTTCTTCCAAGATCGCTGTGATTTTCACTGATCTCTCCCCTGCAACACCCCTCTCCCCAGGAAATAAAACAACTGACCCTGGAATTTCTTTCTGAGGTAGAGAGAGAGGAAGGAAAAACATGACCCTCCTCCTTAATAACTTTTATGCAATGAAGCACAAAACACAAACTTGTTTCACAAGCACTTTGACATCGAAAATCTCATGCACTGTTTCATCTGAAAAAATAATAATCTTGCAAGTAAAGACAACAGGGATCTCCATTCTGTTGACTGGAGAGCCCTTCTAGTTTCCGATTTTACATGAGATGTCTGCCAGTTTATTTACCTTCTCCTCACTTAGCTGGTACAACAAAATCAAAATAAAAGGCTGCAGACGCAACCCACATCACTAGCCAAGAGGGACCATCCTGTGGCAGTAACACACATTGACCTTTATCTGCACCAATGCAGGAGGACGCTGGACCTTCCATGTTTCCATTTCAGCCACTCTTCAGTATGCTACAGAGCTTGTCATCAAGAGAGCAGGTCTCTCAAGAAACTTGCTGGATTCACTGATGTTACTCCCCAATTCCTCTTGGCAACCGATTATTTTCTCATCCATGTTACACTTGGCAGGACACTTAGGGTTTTCCAGATGGTAGAGCTGGCCTCCACTTTGCTGAGAGAAAATATGACCGAAGATATAAGGCAGCAGAAGTTCAGATCTGAAATCTGAACGTGGCATTAAATTTGCTCTGGTGTTAAAACCCTCTGCCATCTGTGACCTGCTGCCAGGTTGAAGCATTTGAGGTATTTCAGCTACATAAGACAAAATTGTTCACAACTGCCTGCAAATAAAGACATAGTAGGTATCTTCCTGAACACTTGGTTCTCTAGAAGGTCGTCTAACTAATAATTTTCATACGAGTGACTTATGAGCTGTGGATGCTGCAAATTGTGCTTGTCTGAAGGACAGTATTACATCAGTGTGTCAAGAAGACACCGAAAGCTGTCAAGGAGTCTCTTCGGTGGCTGAAACATCAACCTGCTTGTTCTGTGTTGACTGTGACTGTAAGCCTTATAGGAAATGCAAGATTTCTGCCATGGTGGTGAGTCAGGACATAGGTATGCTGCCTCATCTTCTCATCCTCTGCCAAATCAATAAGTTCTTCTCAAGGACACGATTTTCAACTGCAGCACTGGGAGATACTGTGGGAGGCATAATGTAAGCTGAGCAGAGTCTTGGCTTTGCGAAACCTCCCCGTTACCCCAGAGCCACCTGCAGAGTGTGGCAGGAGCTCTGCCATTTGTGCAGGCGCTGAGCCAGTCTGACTCCTAGGTCCCAAATTTTCTTCTTCAAAGGAAAATCTGAGTAGGCCATGTACTTTAAGAAAAATATCTGCTTTACTAGGAAACTGTGTTTTGGCGAGATGAGCATGTCCAATGAGCTCACCTTGGTGTGCTGTGCCACAGTATCTGAGACTGAACGAAAATCCATGTCTCTGGCTGTGTGGTTGTTTTATCCTGTCATCCTTTAATGTAATGGCTGGCAGTTCAAAGGAAACCTTTGAACCTCAAGCCTGTACGCTCTCAAAACACATGCATCGTGCCAGCTTCTGGGGGTTCCTCATGGATCCCAGAGGCAAGTGAGAGACCTGATGTTAATCTCCTTCCAGATCCTAGAACTGCGATGAACTTTGCAAAGCTAAAATAACATCAGTAATATTTCCAGGTACACTGTAGTGTAGTATCAGTAGTATTTCCAGGCACACTGAGACACTACAGCACCCAAGGATCAGAGACCTTTGGGGTCAGGGGCAAGGCTTTGTCTTTTGCAGTAGCCACATACCTGCAGCTCTTCCTTCTCCTTAGGGGATGCTCCAAGGGGCTTGGTGGCACTGGCTTTCTGGTTACCCTGCATACCTGCAATTTACACAGAATCTGCTTTCAGAGGCCTGGTTTCTCTCCCCTGAAGCTGTGTCATACACTCCAAGCCTGAAAAATAGAGATGCAGCAGGAGAACCAGAGGAGCATTGTCACAAAAACACCAAACAGAAAGGCAAAGAGATTCATGCTGCAGCAGTCCCTGTGCCCATGTGAGATAACTTGGCTGTAATATGCTTCCATCTTCCCAGGGGCATGCAACTTTCTTCTGTTAACCAGCACACTGCAGCACAGAAGACATAAATACTCATAAAAGAACGTGAAGATATCTCCATGGCCACAGGAGAGGTATCTGGAGCCTGGGGATGAAGACTTGCACAACTTGGGACCCAGGAGGTGCAAAGACACGATGGCGTGGGAAGAGCAGCACCCTGGGTGCCTGCAGAGCCTTGAAGTAAACGCTGCTGCTTCTTCAGCTAGAAATGCTGGGGGAGCACAGGTAGTGCTGTTACCTGCAGCACTCTCACTGCCAGTCATGGTTGTTTCTGACTTGAATAAGGCCTGAAAAGTGAAAAGAGGGTTAAACTCAGTATATTCATGAGGAAAGGAAGAAAGGGGTGAATTTGTCCCCGATTTATACCTCATGCAGCTTTGCACATTGCATACTCGTGTTAGAACTCAATGGGGCTAAGATTTTTCATAGGGGCAACCTGCAGAATAAAGTTAAACATCTGGATATGTGTAGGAACAGCAGGTTCATTACATACAAGGTAAAGACAGAGAAACTTGGAAATACCCACTGTACTGAGCCCAACGCTTGCCTTGCTCAGCTTTAAGTTTGAAGTCTGTGCATGGTCTATGTTTCAACCCATTCCAGCAATCTTCCCACTCCTTCCCAGGCACCTCCATGAAACCTATTTGTGTGGCAGGTTTCATGCAGTCAAAGTGCACATGTATCATCTGGTGTGGGCAGCCTGGTGTTAGAGATTTCAGTTGCTGGGCCTTCTCAGGGGGACTTTTAAGAAATCTTATTAACAAAGCACCTGGAGTCAGATTAGGAAAATTCCACCCTCCTTTGAATCCATCTGCTAGATCTTCACAGGCAGTTCGGAAGCGCTGTTCCTAATGGTGCCAGGGGGACAGCTGGAGGAGCCTTCACACTGTCCACCTTTCAGTCTGATCTCAATGAACCTTTGTGGTTCCATTGATGCCAACGTGAGAACATTTCCTCTGAAGTCATTCGTGTAAACAGCCAGGAACCGACTCAGAGCATTCAGCTTTGTTCCACGGGACGGGGACAGTAGCCTGACTGTTGATTTATTTAAAAGGAGAAAAACAACAACAAAAAATGTCGCCAGGAAGTTGCATGACTATCAGGAAACCCTCACCAAAGGGACTGTGTTAAGCAGAGTATGCAAAGCCAGCAAACAAATCCTCTATTTTATAAACTAACACTTTTTATTTGTATTTCTGACAACACATTAAACTATTCTGCCAGGGATGTCAACTCTGCTCCAAATCCCTTTTTACCTTTTTAAAACATTTTTAAGCATGGAGTATTTCTTTAGGACACATTGCAGAAAATGGCTGTAATAGGGAATTTATTTTCATGCTTATGTGTTCCTGTTTTGTCATTAACATTCTTTCCACTGCACCATGGCCAGGAACGGGTGCCAGGTCCAGGAGTTTAGAAATTATTTCTGCATCATGTGGAAGCTGTGCTAATCGGCTGGTGTTCTGTGATACAGTGGGAAAGTCCAGGGATTTTAAGCTGAAGCACTTTCATACAAGCCTTCTGTGTCTTCCTATAATATTTGTGCTCCAAAGATTTCCTGCCCTAAAATCTCTTTCTGCCCTCAAAGAGGAGAAGTGGGAAGAATGTCTAGTAATGCCAGGAACATGGCCATTCTTCAGAGCAGGATGGAAAACGGAAAACAAAATTCATCAACACTTTCTTCAGCAAAGAACATGTCTATTCAAGGCCAAAGCTTCTACTATATGGGTTGCATGCAGTTTTGGTTTGGTTTTCGTTGGGTTTTTTTGGGGGTGGCATGTGTCTCTCAAAACAAGGTTCTTTCTGGGAAGGCAAAGCCAAAGCAACCCTTATAGAAACCTCACTTTCAACTGAGAGCAAAGGTGGAGTGAAAAGGTTTAACTCTGCTTAACGTTATCTCGCATAGCCATCCCCTTGGATTAGAGCAGAAGACCCTGCTCCATGCAGTGCCCAATGCTCTTCTCCCAAGAGGGCTGCAGGAGATGGAGCAGCAGCCTTCAATGACAGCCACAATGACACCCCCATGGTAGAACGAGACCGGCCATGGGACTGCAGTGCTGGGCCATCAGCCCTGCAACCAGGGCTGCTCAGTGCCAGGGGTCCAACAGCGGGTGAAGAGCTGGGCTTTGTCCTGGTGCAGCCCAGCTCAGGGCAACCTACTGGTGATAGTGCCCTCCATGCCAGCTCTTATCACCTTCTCCCCACAGCTGGGGATCTCTGGGATCATATTTAAATTCTGCCCCTGTAAACCCTATAAAAAAGAAGGGTAGAATTCCCTTTTGCCCACCCTTATTTGTCTGCGCTTTACCTCTTCTCTTGAAGAGTTTATTTAAGGTCCAATTTGGTAAAACACCATACTATACATTTTCTGCACTCAGAAAAGCAAGTATAAGCTTAACGAGATTCTAGAGCTTTGCTATATCAGGGTCTTTTTGGTGTGTGTTACAGTCTGGTGCCCACCCACCACTAATTGACTTGAAGGTGGGATATTGAAACCAAGATCTGGAGGAAGATCCTATTTCAACGTCTGATACAAGCCAGCATGTCTCTAAGCTTCTATAAACACAGGATCCAGCCTAGATTACATCAGCACAACCAGTTCAAACTATTCATTTGAGAGCAGAATATTCCATTTCATTAAAAACTGGAACTGCAATTTCACAGCTCTAATTCCCGTAAAATAATAAAAGCAGTGAGCCAAGAACGGACTTTTTTGTTTAAAATGAGATGTATCAATAGATGAAAAATCTTGGTGGCACAAGTGATAAGATGGTGTGCACAGTAGTTTAGTACTCAAGATATTCACTGAATAGACATATTTCAGTAATGTATGGGAGAATGCTCCCAGTACTTTTGCTATTAATCCAGGCGCTGCTTATTTACTGCTGGTCCACATTTGCCCAAAGTCACATTGCTTTAATACCTTGCTGAAATGTTCTAATTAAACATAATTTCTAAATAGCTTCTATTATTCATTTATTGATTTTGAAATATTCTTCTTTCATACAGAGCCGGGGCTTTTTCTGTGAGAGCTCCACTGTCTCAGGGATGGGGATAGTCATCTGAAGACAGATCAGCACAGCAGATGTCATTTACTCCTTCTCCAACGGTCCACAAAAAACCTTGTTTCTTGCCCTTAGAAAGACTTAGCAGATCCTTTCCCCAGCTCATATCATCCCAAGGTGGTGGGACAGGCTGAGAGTAGCTGCCCACGAGCCTGAGCTGGTGGGAAAGGGTTCCTCATTCTCTTTGCTGGGGAAGTGGCAGGGGTGGTGATAAAGGGCTGGCAGCAGGCTGAAGAGATTTGGTCAGGTTCATGCCTGGCTACCCACAGCTGGGAAGAGGCCACCGATGGGAAGGTGCATACCATGTCCCCAGCAGTAATTTTTTGGGGGCTTGGACTAGATGACCTTTGAAGGTCCCTTCCAACCCAAACCATTCTATGAGCCTATGATAACTCTTCCTGTGACCGTTGCCTCTTTGTCAGGGCAAATGCTTTATTTTTTCTTTCTTTATTTTTTTTCCCCCCAGAAAGTCTCTCCAAGCACATGAGTAGCCAGCAGTCTGAGGCCTGGACTTCCTGTCAAAGAACTACAGACAGTAGAGTTCCAGCCTGTCAGTGGAGTGAAACACAGAATTTGGGATTAAACGGACCTAGATGGCCATTTTTCTCAGTAAAAGATCTTCTGGTAGCTGCTGGGTGCCATGAGGCCAAGGTAGGCCTGCCAAACCAAGTACTGCAGATTGGTCTAAACAACTGCCAGCTCTCATTGCTGTTTAATACTTCCTCTACGCCTGACACCTGCAAGTTTAGTAGTATTGACTCTCCACCCTGGTAATACTGCTCTCCATCCTCAAGCAGTTGCCTTTGTTTCATAGTCGGTTAGTAACTCTTTACCTTTGGGAAGAGTCTGCAGAAGGGAGAGTTTCACAAAAGGAAATTAAGAAAATCTCCCTCTAAATCCCATCTATAACCTGCTTAAATCTCCTTAGAGGGATGACTTACTCTGTGAAGCACTCTAGGAGCCTGCTCATCAGAAACACTGTAGGAAAATATGGTTCCTATGATGTTGTCTTTAGTTGCCTAGTTGTCTTTAGTGATTTCCAAAGCTTCATTGGACCATCATTGCCTTGCAGAGCAGCAGAAAGGACCTTAGCATGTGAATGCTACTGGTTAATACAGGAACTGTTTCTCGTGGCTGCATGGAGGGGCATAGACCAGGCTATGTCTAGAAAAGTCTCTGGACATAGAAAGTCTCCAGACCTTTCATGCTCTGTCCCTAAAGTCTTGCACACCCTGGTGTTTTAAAATATTGTAGAATGCAGAAGGATCCAGGTTCTTCTGAAAGCACTCTGCTCTCTGAAGACGGCAGTAGACAAGTCAAGTAAGACACTGTTAGACAGAGATAAGAAATTCTTTCTGGCCCTCAAAACATCTCTTCAACAAAGGACAAAGTAGACTGCTCACTTAAGACATCTCTTTACTCTTCAGGGTCACAATCACTGCCCAAGAACTGTTGCTACCACACATCTTCAGCTTAGAGTGTAACCAAGATTGTGCTATCAAGAAAAAAGTCCACGAGACTTCTTCACCTACCTGGCCACAATAGGTGTTATGAAGACTAGAGCTTTGGATCAGAACTGAATTAAAATTATGTATAGACTAGTAGCAAAATTAGTATCACCAGGATAAACCTCCTAGAGTGTTGCAAGTTTGTTTGGATGGAGAGTCTCCTGCTATAGAAATACAACAGCTCTGAAAATGTTAGTTATTTTAATTGTTTATGAACCTAAAAACTGGGTTTTAAATAGGATTTCACAGGATTAGCACTGTGGAGTGTTCCCATCCTATCGTCTCCAGCAAGCACTTCTCAGCTGGGAGAAACAGAGAGCTCCTGGGGTGACTTGCTGAGGTGCAAGGAGTAGGATGAAAGAGTAATGACAAGGCTCTAATGCTAAAGGCAAGCTCCCGTTATAAAGCAGAGAGGAGACAGGAGAAACCCTGCTCTGCTTGCCTCCTGATACCCGTGCAAGGATGACTACTGGAGCTGCCCATCGCTGCCTGCCCAGGACCCAGCAGATGGCACTCCGGGATGGTGTTTCTCCCAGATCACAGGCAGACTCTGCCTCCAGCTGCCTCAGCTGCCCCATCCCAGCTACCCTCCTGGGTAGAGGGCCGCAGGGCAAGGAAGGGCTGTGCCTGGGGAGGTGGGGTGAGCTCTGCTCTGCCCGCTTCATCTTAAAAACTGGTACTTAATGTGCCTCGGGTGCAAGGCTGGGAACATTGCCAGCATGCTGACGCAGCAGGCCAGCCTTCTCGGGGCTTGTGCTCCTCTGCTCAGGGGAGAAAGCCAGGATTTGGCCTCTTTGTAACCCATTCCTGGCTTTTCCCAAGAGCTTCACTGGGTCTCCAAGGATGGAGACTCTGCAACTTCCCTGGGAAACCTGTTCTGGTGTTTCACCACACTCACAGTAAAAAAAAAGTTCTCTTATATGTTTAAGTGGAATTTCCCATATTTTGATTTGTGCTCACTGCCTCTTGTCCTGTCGTTGGTCACTGCTGAGAAAAGTCTGGCTCAAACTCCTTCACTATCCCCATTAGGTATTTACACCCATGGATAAAATCCCCACCAGGCTTTTGCTACCACCCCTTTGATATTTCTTCTTTCTTACTTATGAAATGACATCAAAATTTAACAGGCCCTATAAGGCAACAGCCCTGAAAAGTCAAAGTTATTAAATTGTTTATGAACTTGAAAACTGGCTCATAAATAGGATTTCACAGGATTAGCACGACGGAGTGTTCCCAGCTCTGTCATTCTCAGCTCTATCGTCCTACACAAGTAGGCAGGGTGCCACCTAGAGAGTATCTCACTAGAAGAAGCGTTTTCATATTACATACCTAACCACAGGGCTGAGATCACAGCAAGGTGTGTATCTCAGCATAGTAGGTGCTTCTTTGTTTTAGGTAGAGACAGCCAAAACTAGAATTTTGGATCAAACTATTCCCAACTCGGGGGAAAAGATTTCAAGCCTGGATCTTGGGCTCTTGAAGCTTTGCTCTTGACAGATCCAAAACACTGACGGCTTTTCTGGAACTGGGGTCCAGGTATGAATGCTGTTCGACAGGGAGAGCTTTTTGGCATAAGCTTTTAGAAATGTTACTTGGCTCGTTCCATCCTTGTTGGACCTTCCCACCATGATAACTAGCTCCTAATAACAGGCTGGGTAAGGATTTTCTTCTTTTCCTTGTGTTTTCTCTTGACAAGTATTGGCTTCTCTAGACAGAGGTGTCTGTGTGCCAAGCCACGATATTCCTCCCAGCGTGATTTCATAGTGACTTATTTATTTATTTCTGTGCTGCATCCTGCTTGCTTGCCAGTGGAAATCTGCCTGGGGGTTTTGTTTCATGTCTCTTGCAATGGGACGTGGAAATCTGCCTTCCCAGATTTACCAAAGCACTCCTGACCAATATTAGGAGAGGATGCCAGAATATAACAGCTCCTGTACTGCATGGGAAAAGTGTCTCCCTTGTTGGCTAAAAACTTTTGCTCTTTTGTGGTTTCTCCTTCCTCCTCCATCTTCTCCTCCTCCTCTATTAGAACTGATGTTAATAATACATTTGTTTTCTAGAAGAGGCAAAGAAGTATCTTGCAGCCCTGCCAAGGATCTTTATCTGTGCACTATACCTGAAATTTAGATTCCTCTACAGTCATGGATGAATCTTGTCATGCCATTTCACTGATCAGCTGTGTTGGTACCATCCCGTCAAACTTTTTACCTAACAGAAGTCTTGAAACCTATTTTATTCATGACCACTTTTGTCCCCGCTTCCTGCAGAATGGAAATAAAAGGTGTTCCCCCAATTTAATATTTACAGCTGAGACATCACAAGGCTCTTATTGCAACTTTTGTTGCATTCAGACACAAGACTGTGTTGATGAATGTGTGGGTCCATCAGAAGCCTTTCACATATTGCATGTTGAGACATGAAGACAAGCTAAAAAAAGGGTCTGATGTAAACCTGACAGCAGTCACTGGAAGGCTTTAAGATGCAGAAGAAACTAGAGATGGAGATGCAAAATATCCTGAAAGTTGCATTAGATTAATTGACATAATATTGATCTTCAAAAACAAAACACCTTACTAAAAAAGTTAAGGAACAGTTCTATGTCTATCTCCCAGTCACATCAGACTGTTCAACAGCCAAATCCATAAAACCCTAAGAAGGTTTGTACAGCCAGGAGCTGGACACATTACAGGAAAGCACAACTTGTCACTGGAAAAGAGCCTATTTGCCAGTCTTGCACCAGAGCCATCCAGCAGCACATCTGAGCAGCAGAGATGGCAAAATGAAGAGGCTTTGTCCTGGTTGCAGCAGGCCATAAAAACATGTAGCTTTTGTTCCATGTCTCTTCCTCCGTTCTCCAGCTGGTGAACACTAGCTGTGGAGGGACGGTGAGGTAGAAATTTCCTATGGTGGGCAGGAGAGGTTAGAGAAGAGGATTAGAAATGGTTATTTGAATGCATATACCTTTTGATAAAGTCAGCATTAAAGATCCCCCTTCTTGCTCTTAGCATGCTCCAACCCAACTGGAGATGCAGATTCCCACTCAGAGCTTTCATCACTCAGGCTGTGCAGACCAACCAAATTCACACTTGGTGCTGCTAAACCATAGCCCTGAGCCCTGCAGGATCGTGTGGGAGGAGAGCAAAGTACCTCCATTTCTCCAGTCTTTTCCCAGGCCTTGTAAATCCAGTTGTGGCCCTGGGTGTAGCTGTGCATCCAGGCTGCAAATTAAAGCTTCAAAGGAAGCTGGTGTGAGTTAGTGCCTGTCCAGTCAGGCAACTTGGAAAGCCACAGCGCAGAAACATGAGCTGGTATAACAAGTAATCAGAACACTTGGGTTTACCTGAGTCATCGCCATACCTCACTAATGAACATCCTGGGGGCTCAGCTAGCAGTAGGCAAACTCCTTTGGAAGTCAAGATCCCACAGACTTAAATTGACTTGGGTATATATACTACTCAGATCCTGAGATGAGCAAATGCATGGGCAATATCACCACCATCTTGGGGCAGGAGTATACGAAAGCACAAGGATTGATTTAATGCAAAGTCAGTAAGAAACCGCAACTGGCAAGGAATGCAGGGGGAGTTCCTCAGAGAGGGTGTTGAGGTGCCTAAAGCAAGAAACAAGCAAAATTCAGGTGGTTAAATTGAAACTTGTGCTCCAGTGAACTCATCAAATGCCTGAATTTTATCTCCAGGTCTCTTGGCTTTTCATCTCATCACACAAACAGCGTCAGAAACAGAGAGACAAAAGCCCAGGTGTCTCAATGATCTGACAGGCTACAGAATCAGACCTCTTGTTTGTCCTCCTCTGTCCAGTGACTCCTGTGTCCTAGGCTGTATCATGCCCCCCTTTAGGAGCAGGAGAAAAGCCCTGTAACAGGTTGCCCTGGACTGTGGTTATTAGGGTTTTCTTGGGAGAGATGACAACTCCTTCCACTCCAGCTTGTGAGGGACCTTGCTGCCCCAAGCGTAGTGGGTAGTTGTTCTTCCCATGCAGCCCTGAGACAGGCACTAAATTCCTACAGAGCAATATGGAATTTGTTGCATCCCTTTGTTCAGCATTTTTATCATTTAGCGACCTTGCTTGTGAATTTTTTGTGGGTTAATCTGCAAAGGCACTAAGTTTTTCCTATAGGCTGTTCAGGGTCTTGCCCCTGACTCTATTTGGCACAGATCCACAAAGATAGATGGTGAGTTTTCAGGCATCTGTCATCACATAACACCAGTGGACCTTTCTCTGTTTTCAGCAGCCTTTTCCAACAGTGCCTATCTCTGTTTCCTTGAAATGGGAATAGACATTTAATATTTTCTTTTTAGATATCACAAGTTCTAAATTAGGAGCACACAGGGCTGCAAAGCATGCAATGTGTTAGGTGATCATGGCTTCTAATGGCTATAACAGTAAATTAAGGTTTCTTAGCTCTTTCAGGATTGAGCCTGGACAAAGTCAGACACATGTACACACAGACACAGCCTATCAAGCTGGAGGCTTTAAGACACTGGGTCTAAAAGTATGTGTGACCCCTTCCCCCCAGCGTTTCAGCAGGCCAATGAAGACCATACCTGAAGGGTCAGGTCTGGCCCATGATGTTGATTAATCACTTTAGCATTATGAGACTCGCACATGTTTCTGACACAGGGATGAGCTGTGGGAACACATTCCCACAAATAGGTCAGCCTGAACACGTCAGCTTGGTGAAAAATAGTTCTTGTCTCAGAAAACTAAGCAGTGAAGCAAGTCCTTACATTTATGAACAACTGCCCCATAGCTCCTCATGCAGAAGGCACTGTTTTGTGGTTATTTGGGGGTGGACGGACACACAGCAGCAAAAGGAAAGTTTTGAAGGCAGCCACAGGGTAGAGGCATGCACTCCTCTCCTCGGCACTGTGAAGTGATCCATATGTATGACCCTCATTGCCTCATTTAGCTCCACAGCAAGGTGTGTTTCCTTGGCCTGGGCGCTGTTACAGCAGTCACACATTTTCTGGCAAGCTGCTTTGTCCCGTGTGTCTAGAAGAGATAGAATCACAGAATCATAGAATTGTCTAGGTTGGAAGGGACCTTTAAGATCATCTAGTCCAACCATCAACCTAGGCAGTGTGTGTTTAGTTTGCTCCCTCCATTATCCTCTGGACTCTACATCCATATGGCTTGGTGCTCCATTCACAGCACTGTTTCTCATTGACAGTCCGGTCTCCAACACATGCAGCATAAAACAAGAGAGAAACAAGCAACTGTCAGACCCCACACTTACGTTCTGGAAGCTGCATCACTTCATCGTGGCCTGTAGTAGCACTAGTAGAAGCTAGTGGATGGGAGATGGTTACCTGTCAGACCAGTTGGGTATCGCTGCACTGCATTTTACGGGATCTGGAACACGATGCAAAGATACCTCAATGCAACATCAACTCAAGTCCATCAGGTTGGAGCTGCTGGCACCAGCCCTGGGGGGTGGGAGTGAGGAGGGTGGGTGGAGGCAGCACATGGAACCACCATGCTGAATGTTTCGTGCTCCGGGGTGTCGGAAATCCTACTGCTCCGGCAGGGAACTGCGCCCGCCCGCGGAGGCAGCCTGGGCTTGGCTCCCCGTGAATTCACCCTGCAACAACCAGCTGCACGGGAGCGAAGGGTTTCTGCAGGAGCCAGCCCAGCTGGACCAAAGCCCAATCTTTGTCAAGCTGTTCAGGTATCTGTGCATCACGCTTCAGGAGTTTTACATTACCAGGGGGATCCCGGCCCTGTATTTCCGCAGCTGATGGGGAGTTGACTATAAATCAATGACTATTTTGCATGATTCAGCTTCAAAGCTCTGCGTCAACGTTAGCTGACAGCTCTCTGACATAGATGCTCATTATCCAAAACAGGGAGGCGAAAGGATTTGCTTAACGTCTCCTGGTGAATCAGTGACAGCACAAGGGTGTGCGCTGGGAGGCCCTGGCTCCCCCAAATAACTCACTGGACCTCACTGCCCCTCATGCTAATGGCTTCCATGCACGGAAAGCATTACCGAAAGCCGTGAGTGAGTGTGAGAAAGATGCCTGCAAGGAATCTTTGAAGAGCCTCATAAAGACGGGGCGTGCAGGAAATGCCTGAATGATAGTTTAACTGGCCATGCATCCTTGCACGTGAAGTTTGCTGGGTTCCCATCACGCACATTATGCCACTAATATCCTTTGAAGAGGAAGCACTTTCCTATCCATTCATGCAGCTACGTGTCTGAAATGCACTTAATCAGGTAAAGTTACTTGCCTGTATTTACCTCTAGATCAAAAGCTGTTCTGATATCCAGGTATATTTGAATGACAATTAAACTCCTCACAGCTGCAACAGCCCTTTCCATGCTCATCCTAACACTCTGGTTTTAGGGAAGTGAGTGGGAGGTAGAAGGTGCCTGAAATACGGGCGTTTTTAACAGCACAAATGAGTAAGCAGTGAAGAGTTTTGGATTGCAGATGTTTCGGTTCAGCTTAGGGGCAGACGTTTAGGCCCTGGTGTGCTTTCCTTAAAAGCCTGAGTAACTGCCGTTCAGAGTGCTGTTCCTGTACACACACTTCCCTATCTCCTCTCCTTCGCACACAGCAGCTGGGCGTTTGTGAGAAGAACTGGTGTCAAATTAATAGTAAGTAATTGCTAAGAGCTGATGAATCTCTCAGATGAAAGGCACCATCTAATTACCAACTGTTGTCATTGTTCGTTATGAAGCCATCAGTTAAAGGGCTATCGCCCCTAGAAATCTTCTTTTTTATGTGTTTATGAGATTTTAAATGGTTTCAGTTCTTGCATCTTGCTAATGTTTTAGTCTCTTAGGGGTTTGTTTTGTTTTGTTTTTTCCTTTTTCTCTAAAAGTGCTTTCTACCTTTTCTTTTTGACAAAATCTTTCAACAGGCCATATAGGCTGTGTAGGCAAGCTATTTGCACACCCGCATCCCAAACACTGACTGAAAACCGACTCTGTATTCGCAGTCCTGCCTGAGCTGAAGATGCAGCATTTGGACCTCCTCTCTGGTTTCTTACCAATGTTTCTGTAAACTGCAGTGCTTGTTTGGGGTTGGGCAGCACTTGTGAGAGAAGATGGAAAAGTTCTCAGAAGTAAAAGTTGATCAAGTCCAGCAACGATCTGGTCTGTGCTTCTGTGTATGTCTGGGCGTGTGTACGTGCAATTACTACAATGCCAGGCTGCAGCTTGTAAATAAGAACCACAATAACAAGGCAGATATAAAATAAACAGCTCATGAGATCAAAGAGGGAAGTGCTCAATACATGTGAAACAGAATATCAGACATAGCGCTAAATAGGATCAGACTGGAAACTTAAACCACTCCTGCGCCAAGTCCACGGCTGGAATAACTTCATGGAGTTTAGTGGTGAACCAGGGATGAGTTTGGCATGGGGTAAACTTTTTGTTCTTGGGTAAGTTGTGACATAATGTCGAAATTATTATTACTCAAGTATGGCTGAGTCAAATTAGCTGAGGCTCCAAGCAGGAGCTTGGTTGTTGTGAACGGAAACTGCATGCAAAGTTAACAGAGGCCAGTTTAGACTGTGATTGCTTGCAGTTGATTAAAGTAAGATAAAGATCCTGCTGAAAACCATAACTGAATTTCCACAGCCATTCACTCTCAGAAGGCTTCAATTAGACTACTGTGCATCCCTTCCTCTGCACTGTGGAAACCACAGTGGTGCTCTCTGAGCCACCTATGCACTTACATGGGATCTCTTCTCCCACTGCTGTAGAAGATGGAAACACTCATCTTCAGCTCTTGGATATGGGGCTAAACTTTCTAAGTTTGGATCAAAATAGCTGTCCCTCTGGTTTGCTATTACAATTCAGTAAAGTTTCAAATAGAGGACCTAAAATCTATCTGCTTTCTTGGGATAAGACGTTTTGGCCTACTGGGTTTACTCCTGCAGGGACCTGATCCTGAGCTGCGTGTGGGCACACCCCACAGTTTCAGTGCCTTCAACATCAATCGTTGACGCTTTGTGTGTGGTGAGTGATGGCTCTCAGGGCTTTTTGAGATCAGAGAAATAGTCCAAATACAAAAGTACTGATTTTGCTGAGATCTAAAATGAACAAAAAGCTTCAGGCCCTGGGAAAAATGTAATGATTCAAAATTATGTAGGAAATATAACCCTGGACCATCCCTATTTCTTTGTAAACCAACAAACAACTCTATTGCATCTCTGAGTTTTGCAATTCATTCTACTCCTTTGAATCCCCACCAAAACAAGTGGTAATGATTATAAGCCCTTTTTTTAAGGTGAAAAGAAAAATTCAACTCAGTCCTAAGAACTCACATATGAAAGTTACTCTTACCCTGGAAGACTTGTGCAAATATACCAGCACTGCCGTCCTGCAGTGGGAACACAGCAGGGAAAGGATCTGCGATGTCTTCAGACTCCCACTGATGCCAGATACTCCTGGTGCTTGACTGATTTATAGGCTGTCCTAAATAACTTGGCTTCCCCTTGCTGATAGCAGAAGTCTGCTTTGCTTAATCCCACTGAACAACAGAGAGTTGGTGTCATCTGCACTTCTCATGAGGATTTACTTGTAAACTTACTGATAACACCTCCTCTGAGGAAGCCAACACTGACAAAGTAATAGTTCCACTGCTGACAAAGTTATTTAAAACCCAAAATAACAAGATATTATTGGATCTTATAAGAAGATACATGAGATTTAATTTCGTGGTGTACTTCAGAGACCTTATTACTTCCTTAGACTGAAGGGCTTATGTCTCAGCCGTCTTCATTAGCCTCAGCTGAATGCCTTGGCATCCTGGTAATAGGCTAGGTCTCAGAGGAGAGGATGGGAGAGATGTGTCTCCAGTGATAATTCTTGGTCTTCCAGTGAAACATAGAGTGGAAGTAGAAGTGAAGGGAGGCCAAAAAGAGGTGTAGTGTATAAATGACAGTGATGACAGAAATTCATGTTTTCAAGGCTATCCTGGCAAAGTAAGGCTACAAGACGCTGTGTTATTGAGTTTTGTTCTTTTAGTTTTGCTACAAGACATACTGATTATACAAATGACTCCCAGCTGAATAGGGGATGGGATTTTGGCATGTTTAGCAAGACGAGTTTTTCTCCCAACCGGGTTTAGAATTTGCCAATACTGCTAAAGAATTGCAGTGATGTATTAAAAAATCTTTTCTTTTCTTTTCTTTTTTTTTTTCCCTTTTTTCAATTGCTTCCAGTGCAATCTGTTTTATTTCTTTAGTCATTCTGGTATGTCAATAGCCACTCACGTTATGCTGAAAAAAAAAAAAAAGAGCTATGGCCCTGCATATCCAGAATGTTTTGGTCAAAAGATTTACCTTTAAATGCTTGAGCAGTCAGAGCTTTTTCTTTTTCTTTTTTTTTTTTTTTCCCCAGTAAGTCTCAGAAAGGCCACTTTGTCTGCACTTCAGAAAGCTACATTCTGCAATTACCCTTAATCTTATTTGTCCTTATCCTGAACTATATCTTTTTTTTTAACGTCCAGCTGCCATCTTTTTGCTGGGAAAGGTATTTGTGGAAGAAAATCCATTGATTTTTATCTTTAGTGCCATCTAAAAAAGATATGCATGGGTTTGCTCATGTCTGATTTTAACCCAAAACGATAATTTGGAAGCCATGTATTCAGAATGTAAATGACTCATCTTTAGGTGAAACTGACCCTAATTAGATCTAGATCAGCCATCATTTGACAGAGAGAAAGAAAATTCATTTGCTCTGAAATGTGGTAATGGCTAGGAAACTAGCCCCAGAACCTTAAATTAAAAGCAGGTTTTAACATGCTGGCTCCATGCCTGCCTTCAATATCAGCCTCTGCCTGTTTCAGTTAAATAAATGGTAACAAAAGAAGACAGGCTGGGTGACATTAAATAAAGAGAAATTTAAGAGAGTAATTATAGCATTAAATGGGGCCAGAGGTGAGGAACTATAAACTTTGTGGAACAAAGTGCAACATCGTAGTTTCTCCAGAACTTTGTCTGCCAAAACCTTTTTATTCCTGGTCATGCAAAGTTGTCTGTTAGCTAAGGTGCCTGTCCCCAGCCTGTGCTCCTGTCATCGGTCTGGCACAGGCGGGTATGAGGAGTGGGAGGGGAGATGAAGGATCAATGGCTCTG
Organism: Tringa solitaria; assembly: GCA_026413425.1. Classification (NCBI taxonomy): domain Eukaryota; kingdom Metazoa; phylum Chordata; class Aves; order Charadriiformes; family Scolopacidae; genus Tringa; species Tringa solitaria. The sequence goes on from JAOXJM010000012.1 coordinate 16,188,414, forward strand.
GGTGGCAAGGGTGGCTCCTGGGGTGGTGGTCAGCCCTGCTGACCAGGATCCCCCCAAATGGCATCTCACACTGCTTTTCCATCTCATTTGTCATCTCATTTTCATAGCATGTGCGACTTGCTGTTCTTCCCCAAACTGACAGGTGGCTGTGGAAAAGAAAGTTTACTGGAGAACAGGCTGTATCTCCTACCTACGGGTTTTGAAGGATTTCGGTCAAGGAGGTACGATGAAGTAACATCCCATCTCAGTCAGTAAGAGTCGTAAAAGATGCAGTTATACGGGCATCTTATGAAAGAACAGTTGTAACGACTAGTTATTTTAATGAAATCAAAGATATCCCTGCAAAACCAATTGCTCTAATAACATATGGTGGGCAAAGCTCAAAAGATTAGGGGCTTAATTCATGTAAACACTAAGAGAGACGCACAGAAGGGAAACTGAATTTAAAAAAAATCATCTGGGTCTCACTAGTCTTTGAAATGTGATGCCCTTGTTATGAATAAGGCCATTTAGGCATCCCTGCTCTTTGTGTGTCTGAATGTGTGTGTGTGTGTAACGAGCCATAAGAAACGTACTCATGACCAGAATAATCCCATAACCTGATGTTCTTGGGTAGTTCAGAGGATAAAAAATCAGTTTAATGCTTTTTAAATGTTCAGCTGCAGGAATTGATGTGGAAAGGAAAAAGCTTATGCATCGGCTGGCTTTCAGGCTGGAGCAGGGTCCCAATGTGCCCGTATCCCTCATCTCCTTGTGCCTTGCTCCAGACTTATCACCAATTAACAAGCTGCAGGACCCAAACAAACCTGACTTCATGCAACTTGCTTCTGAAGATTAAATTAAATTCTATTCTGGAGGCAAAGACTGAGATATTGGCTAGCATGGTATAGCTGTGTTTCGATGACCTAGTAAATCCTGCCAAGGGGCAGGGAAGGCATTCCCAGACAGATATTCAGAAACCTGGAGTTGCACCCAAAACTCTTGACATTTTTAGCATTGCTAACTGTCATATTGTTTGCTATTGCCTTCTGCTTTCATACTTTTTCAACTGCAAGACTTCCAGTTTTTGGTAACTTTGAAGGTCTGAGAAAGCAAATATTCTCGATTAATTACATAAATTCAGGATCTGGGGATTTAGCTGAAAGCTACTGAGATCTCCAAGAATCTAATGCCTATTTCAGGAATGTACTATGTAATATTAAGTTAATTTTTTTGCTGGACACTGAGCATGGTAAAAAGGAAGGCGTATTTATTTCACAACATTTTTATGGAAAAAATTATAATCTTTTCTTTTTATGGAAGAGTAAGTGAAAATTTTGCCAAGAGTTTCTGCTTTTCATTCACTCATTCACTGAATGCATTTTTTATAATAATTTATGCAAAGATATTAACTG
>JAOXJM010000012.1:16189829-16230202 GCA_026413425.1 Tringa solitaria
ATTTAGGCAAAGATATTAACTGCAATTTAAAAATGAAATGTCTGTGTAAAACACTTAAACTACTATTAATATTATTGATTTTAAAATCAGTTTCTGTGAAAAAAAATAAAATCAAGTACTCTGTCAGTATTTAAGATTCTTTTCATGCCCTAGAGTCTGCAATTCAGGTACCTGTCAAGATCTTTGTGAATACCTGCACCAAGGTCTCTGGTGGGTTCCGTTTCCCTTGTGTTTTTAAGGTAACTTTTACAAATGCAGAACATGTTGAATTTTACAGAACTCCTGCTGGTTTCTGGGTCCTGACACCTTTGGCTATCTGGACTATTTGCATCTTAAAATATTCTTAGAAAGTGGAAGAGCAAAGTTTATGGCCCTAATGGCTCATGAATTTCAAAGTGTTGTTATCAGTATTGATGCAAAGGTCTGGGGAAAAGTTCCTTTTCCACCACCTAGGAAAAAGGGAAAGGCAATATGCATTGTATTCTTTAGAAAAAATGAAAATAAATGTGCTTGTGCAGAGCTGATAAAGTTTCTTTGAAAGGAGAAACAACTCCATCTTCCCAAATAGCATTACCATGGTGGAAGCACTTCCCTCCTGTCTCTAAGATTTCTCAGAAAATCTCTTTTTCCAGGCCATGCTGGCACTTGGAGAGCACCCCAGACCTAAAGGATACATGTTCAGATCACCTTATATAAGGTTTTTAGGGGAGTGTCTTCCTGCAGTTTAAGAGGATTTTCTCAAATTGGTTGCATAACTTATTCCCACACATCTGTCACTCACCTCTTCTTTGCTTTGCTCCTTCAGAGCTTGTTGTCTTGAACTCCCGAACCAGGGGAGTTCTGCCCAGCTCAGCTGCCCTGAAGGCCAGTTTTCCAGGTCCTGAAGGTGGTCAACTCAGAGACCCGCTGTATCTTACATGTAATGACTTGGATGTTATGCACTTGGTGCAGGGAGATATTTCCTCAATGACCATTAATCTGCTCTGCTTAATGCTGAGGCCAGACTTTGATGTCTTAACTCACAGTTTTTTGCCTTTGATGGCACTATAGGATCTTTAATGGCTAAATCTGGCCATTAGTGCTCAGCTGCAAGCAAAGAGTATCTGGACATCCAATAGCTGCTGTGTCACATCCGCTCCTGACCAGACAGTGACCCTCCTGGAGTTGGGATGGTTGCCTTGCAAGCATCCACCCAGCCCAGGCCAGCACAGACACCTCCTGTAGAGCATCTCTGCAAGCCTTGGTCTTACTAGAGCTTGTCAAGTTCTTCATTGCAACTGCAGCAAGGGATAAGAAAGCCCTCGTCTGTAGAAATAGGGGCTGTGTTTGATTTCTGATGTTCACAGAACAGACTGATGCTTTGAACCCAGTGTACTGGCACCCAGGTAATGGAGGGCAGATGTGGTGTCAGAAGTTACCCAAATAGTCAGCAGTGATCGTATCACCTTCTGGATAAGCTTTCAGCTTTTTAAAAGAGACACACTTTTCAAACAGAAAGTGTGTAGAGCAATGTACTGTGGACCGAAGTGAAATGCATACGGCAAAATATAAAAATACATTCTTTAATGTCTTAAAGTGCTGGATCTCCAAAAGTAACAATGTGAATTTAAACTCTGGCAGTTCTGTGATGTGGGAAATGCTGTTGATGTGCTACATACCCACAGAGGACCGTGGCAGAGAGAAAGGTGGACTCAGAGGGCTTGGCAGATGGTTAACGTTTCACAACTATTCCCAGTGCATGGCAGCATGGAGCTCGAGCTGTGCAGGAAGGGAATATGATCTAGTTTATGCTGAGAGGGACTTTCTGCATGTGTGTCCTCTCTGTAGCTCAACTGTAGGTCTGTATGGCTCTCTGGGCCTGAGCTCATGTCCTGAGCTCACGGTACATGGGATCATTAATGGGTTCATTCTGTGGCTTTCTTTGGCTTTGGGCAGGGAAGCAAACCCCTCTAGCTGTGGAAAAAAATGCAGGGGACTGTGTCTTAGGCTCACGTCCCAGTGACACTTTTCGTCTTCCTCTGGGCTGATGTGAGGTGGGAAACCCAAGGTGAATCCTGCCCCAGGTGGTGGAGCTGCCCAGTGAGAGGTCCTGCCTACCATCTCATGCTCCAGGTCCTGCCTTCGCACAGCCAGGTTCATTAACCTAGTTCCTAATTCATCCCCCCAAGAGATTTTGCTGTGATTGCTCACACTTCACTCCGGGCATGATGCTGAACACTTTGCCAGGTTAAGACTATTACTAATCATCTAAGAACTGATACACATATCACACTTTTGTATGTGTATTGCAAGGGCATAGAGTACAGGTTTTGCAACGTTCAATTGCAAACAACCAAGAATACAATTATCTTTAATAATGAAACCAAAATTGTTTAAAAGGCAGGACCTTGTGAGTTGGGGCAATGATCTATACACTCTTTTACAGCAGCTTTCTTATGCTTTTGTAGTATGCCTTTGCTGCAGAAGGTGGGGGTCTCATATAGCAAAGGGCAGGATGCTTACTAGCAGAAGCAACAGGAATCAAGTCTCTGTTTTTTAGGTATTCAGAGTTCTCCTTGTCCACATATTCTAAGAAGGACAGCCATATCAAGGTAATCTCCTTGTTGTTGTTGCTCTATGTATGTCAGCTCTTCCATGACTAATGTGTCCCATATTCTTATCAACCAAATCTTGACATCAGATGGTTCCTTTTAGAGTGGGATGTGATTAAGCATTGCAGGCACTGAGAGCCCAGAGATCGGCTTACACTCCTTACTCTGAATGGGTCTGTAACCAGCACCCTGAGGATAAAGACTTCCTGAGGAGGATGAAAATAGCACTCATATGTAATCTGAAACACCAGATCTTGAGCCTGTGGAGATCCACTTGAGGCCAGGAGGAGGAGAAAACCTTGCATGTCCCTGTGAATCCCAGCATTTCACTTAGATTTTCAGGACAACTAGTGCTGGGACGGCTATGCTGCCATCTGCTTACTGTCGAGGAAAACAGGGGGTCTCAGGACAGGGGCGAGTGGTCCATGCATCATGAGGAGTTGGGAAATCACAGAAGTAGTTCACGGACCTCCAGAGACCAGCTTCCTTCAAGCATGCGTCCCTGGATAAAACCTGGTATTAACCAGAACCCTCTAAAGTGACATTTGCCCCATGCCTTCCCAGTCAAACACAACAAAAAATAAAACCCCACAGCCACCACAAGCTTCTTGCTTATAATCAATCATCTCCCAGGGACGCTCATGGAGACAGCAATTCCACTGCTCTTGAAGAGCTCTAAAGCTGAAAGCTGAACACCAGCTTTCCCAGCCTGCCACAGCTATTGCCTCTGGTACCTCCACGAGCAACACAACTGCCACCGTGTCTGTGGGCATCTGCTTCCTGCACTGAGAAGAGCAGTTTTGCCCACAAGTCCCCTGGTATGGGGGAATTCACACCTTGGGCACCTCCCCGGCTACTGCTGCTGTTTGCAGCACATGTTCCCTCCTGGGTTTTCTCACAACTTTGTTGTCTCTTCTTTTATATAGACACACACACACATATGTGTGTGTGTGTATACACACAACTGCTTTGCCATGAGTATTTTAGAGGGAGAAAATCTTATTTATCATTCTTCTGTTGAACAAAATGTCAGAATGGGTTAACCAGAGTGGAGGTTCTTTTCTTTACATATAGGACATTGCTCTAAAGATGAGGTTTAGAGAGTTGAAAGTTTTGATGAATTAGGATCACATCAATTAATTAAGAAGTGCTTTTGTTCTTGGACATTTTTGTTCCGACACACTCTATGATGTACTTTAGAAGACAAGATGAAAAACTTTTTGGTTTGATATTTCAAACAGAACTTTGTTTATTCTTTTGAACAGAAACTTTTTTATTCAAGAACTGATCTGACCTTCAAAACAAAATGCAAACAGACTTTAGGGATTAAATACTCTGAAGTGAAGTATTTCATTATTGGTTAAATCAAAAGTTTCAGGTTGAGTCTCCCTATCTTTTTTCGTGCTTTTTTTGTTTTTTTACAAATTCTAAAACATTTCTGTGTTTGTGTTACTTAAACTTATTTTTCTTGTTCTCTAGCACAGTATTAATGATAGTCCATTCTTGGATCACTACTGTTTAACAAGTATGTATCTGGATCAGAGACTGGTCAGAGTCAATAATGTCTTTGTTGATGAGACTTTGTTTCCCATAGAAGTGATAATTGGGTGCATTCCATTAAAAAAACATCCCAGTCATTCTCAGTAAAGTGTGACCCACTGCTTTACATCAGTATATCACTACCATATCCACTGAAAGATTTTTTTCTGGATATCTTCTTTTTCTACTAATCTCAGCCAAAAATCATGAGAAATATAATCTAAAGTACATTTGTGGAGGGTGGGGGTGATTCCATAGCAGCTTGAATGAATCTAGTGCTGTAGAGAGAAAGGATAATTATTTCTGTGCTGCTAATGTGGATGGTTTCACTTGAACTGACTGTGTATTTTTTATATTTGGAAAAGCTTTAGTATCTTCTTCAGTGTCCCTTTCCTTTGAAGTAGTATAAAATGTCTCTGGCCTTTTTCTTAGGCAAATGTTCTTCCTGGGTTCCTTTCAACATAATTTTTACATAGCACTTTAGGTATGATGGCTCTGCTGTCTTTAATTGCCTTCCCATATACCATTAATAGTCTTTTTTTTATCAAATGATGGTATTACCCCTTCTGCCTCTTTGTGTTCATTTTTATGCCCATCCCGTAGTTTGCTCTCCACACTATGGAGCAAGGCCACTACTGTATGCCCTGAAATGAGCCACGACTTTTCCTTCAAAGCCAGTGTCACATCTCAGCAGATGCTCCATGGTTGATGCAGCAGTGACTGTCAAAATGACAAGGGACAGTCCAGCACCTGAACTGTGTTCACCATACCCAGGAAAGTTCCTCAGAGCTGCTGGGGCTGTGGTCCCCCAGCTGTGTCCTCTCTGCTGATGATCATCTGGCTTTCCAAAGAGGTGCATTTGCTTCAGTGTTTGTTTCTTCTTCCATATTCATGGTCATAGCTTGGATTTTCCCAGTTGCGTCAGCACGCGTGGTCCAGGTGTGACTTGGCACTTTCACATCCCTCTCCTTTGCCTTTGCTTCATCCTCAGCTGTTGTTAAGTCAAGAGGTCCCCCTTCACGCAAGGAGACCTCAGAAGAACACCAGTCACTCCTGGACCAGTCAGCCAGGCACGTTGTGGCATGAGACTAAACTTGGGGCAAGTTAGCTCTGCATCAGCTCCTGAGTCCCCCTGGGGCAGTGAGTGTCACAGAGATTTCTGAGTTGGGAATATCTGGGCAAGATTTGGGGAATGTATTAAGAAAACAATAAGGTTGAACAATTGCACAGAGTCAGAAAACACCACGCGGGAGGTATGCATAGTCTGAGTTCAGCCCCTCCGCACCCCTGTGATGCCTGACACCCTGTAATTACAGGCTCATAGACGTGACTGGTACTTAAAAATTTCACTTCAATCATAGATCCACAGAGACAGCATCTCTTTTTGGTGTAGTCATCCTAAATTTCTTTGACCTAAGCTTCCCAAATGTGTCTTTTGATTTCAGCTTTTAATACAGTCCATTCTTTTTCTCTATTTTCCAAATAGTCTGTGGAGCCAGACTAATCGCCACTCATCAAGTGCCCATTGTGTTTCTATTTCCCTGTCCCATGGTAACAGACACTTTTATTGTGATTATTCATCTGCTGTTCTTTCATTAATGAAACATTTAGATTTCACTGCCACAAGGCCTTTTCAATGGCCTCATATTATAAATACACTTTCAAATGGAAACCTTTTCTTTGGTACCCCTAGCAGTGACACTTGAGAGTCTCTTCTAGCTTCTTGCTTGGCCAGTGACTGTAAGAAATGCCCACTTCAGGAACCGGTGGTTCTCCATTCCCCCTTGATGGGCTGGTTCTCAGTTTGCTGCAGCCTAAATGCCCCTGAGTAAGGAGCATAAGGGGAAGGACCATCACTAGTTTTCAGGGTGTCTCTTCCCACGTTATGAGCCCTAGTAAGAGGGTACTTGGACAAGTTTCCCACACCATTGGGATCTGACTAATTCCCTCTGCTGGTGATTTGCTCTAACCTGTGCCAGATTGTGCATGTATCACCTGAAATGTCATTTAGGTAGCCTAGTATGTACATATGAGGAGTATGCTTGTTTAGGGAATGCCCCTACTACTGCAAAGTGTCTGGGCTGCCGCTGCTGCCAGGTCCCTGCCAGGTCCCTGCTGTGCCTTCAGGTGAACTGGCGGTGTTATTCTGCCTACTAGGCTGTGTGTGGATCAGTTCTCCATTCTCTTTGGCTCGGTCTACTTTTCCCTTTAATTAAGACCAACCCTGTTATCTAGAAAGAGAGGAGAAAATTAAGACACGTTTAGCCTTGCATTGAATAAGTGTGGTTATGAGCATTCTTGGTAGCATAAAAATGTCTTTTCCAGGACGACTGTCTCCTGGATTGCAGACTGAAAATTAGGTCTCATGCCCCTCAGAAATAAATCCCTCGTTTCTCCTCGCCTCTCCAGTTACAGCCATAGAAAGTGATGTTGAAGATGTCTTGGAAATCTGTCACTGACTATGCATCCATGGCTGTGAGACCCTGGCAGTCTCCCTGCCAGCTGCCTTTCCTTTCTCAGGTTCAGGCTTTTCCTCACACATCTTTTTATCCAGTCCACTTACCAGCCTGATCCATTTACTATTGTCTATATCTCCATGGTCGAATGTATTTTTGCTTGGAAACCCACACTGGTTTTGTTCCCCCCGCTACTACCACCTCTGCGGCCTGTGTGTGAGGTCCCTCAGCAAGGAGCCCTTCACACTGCTTCCAGGCTCCTACCTGCTGAGGAGGTGAGATTCCTAAGTGTGCTTTTCTGCTCAGCCACACGCTTCTCTCTGTTTGGCCCAGGTATGAGATGGCAGTGATACTGCCCACCCATCCCATCAGTCGCCCTGAGCCAAAGTGGAGGTCTGGCACTCACATACCATCATGAAAATCATGTACGCCCTCCTCCTGGATGACTCCTTCTCTGGGTCAGGAGGTACCTTGCAAATTTTCGGATACACTAATGCAGTTTGCTCAGGCTCCTCCAGAACCCAGGACTGCTCAGAAGGGGCAGGATGGCTGTTTTCTGCTTGCAATGCAGCAGCACTTCCAAGCCCCCACTGCGGATCAGGTCCCTCCAGACAAACATCTTCGCATGATGGTGCCTGCCCAAAACCACTTATAATTGGAGTGTAAGGCAAAAGACCATGAGAGAAACAACAGCTTTGCAGCACACAAGAAACTAGTGAGGTAATACTCAGGGAGTAAACTTATATAGCGAGATAATGAGGTTATGGTTACCTATAATGAGATTATTCCCCAGAGGCTTGTTTTTATAGGAACTCTAATGTGCAGTCAAGATTTTCATCATGCTGCTGCCAGCCCTGAGCCTTGCTGCTGCTGCCCTCCATGTCTGAGGGCCTGAAACAGCTCTGACTGTTGCTTATGAGTTTGCAGAGGGGCAAAAGGCATGAAAATGCTGAACCCTGAACCGGGGGTTGCGTTCAATGTTTGCAGAGGGTGGTGAGAGCAGCTCCAGGGGCAGCCATGGGGAAGAGCAGATTCAGCCTGCCTGGCTCAGATGACAGAGATGCCTTTCAGAATTAAGTCTGTCAGCACAATTCTCGTGTTTTAACCAGTTGACAGCCTGCTCTTTGAAAGAGCATCTGTGTTACTGTGAACACAGTCCTTTCAGGTCCCTTCACTATTGTGGTCTCCTCTGTGAACTCAATACACCGAGGTGGGAGCTCACACAGATCAGCATCTTTTATACATTTCATCAGGTGTGTCATTCTCATTTTATAGCCAAGTCACCTGAATTTGACCTGAGCTGTCACAGCAAGGGAAATTTGGCAAGCTTTGAGGCTAATAGAGATGTTTTCTAAAACACATCTATACTCTTCCCCTGAACCTAGAGTTAGTTTTTTTTGCTCCCAGAAACTGCACCTCTGGTGACACCAGCGTGGCCTGCTAAAAATCTCCAGTCCTTGACTTTTCTGTAAGCTGCTGTCTACGCATGGGATTTATGGCCAGAGTGACTGCTCCTCATTGTCCTTCTGTATAGAGAAGTGTCAGCCCAGAGACAACTGGGGCATTTCTGGGATAACTCACGTGGCTCTGGTTTTGAGCTGTGAATAACGTGTGGGAGTGAACTGTTCCAGATCAAGAAAGAAAGTTTAAAAAATAAAGAAGTGGGGAAAAAAACAACATGAGAAAGTCCTTGGTTAATGATGAGATCGACCACCTGCACAGACTGGCATTGATACTGTGACAGTCTTAGGGGAGAAAATTCTTGCATATCTCAAGCACATTTTTGTTGATTGCACAAGGTTACTTCGGTTTAATCAGTTGTTCATAATGAACAGACCAAACATATCATCACATACCTTATCTACATAAGAATATGCACTAGTTTAGTTCAACCTGGTGCCACGTGTTTCATGAGTATTCTTACTTAATTTAAGAATATATTTCAATTTGTTATGAATCTGCCCTGGTTAAAACAGAAAAAGACCTGTCTCAGGAGATTGCTGAGTTAACCACACACTTTCAGAGCAACTTGTCTCTCAGGGTGCGGTTCATCTGGCAGTCTTGTAGACATCTTTATCTGCACTGGCCACCGCAACCTGAGTATCTGTAGTCAGTGCATCTGGGGCACAATTTATTCCATCCTAAAGCAGATGCATAAGTGAGATTAGTTGAATTATATTATGTGAGCACCTCCTTCCACATTGCTCTTAAATGGAGCTAAAAGAGAGAAGCTCAGCTAAAGTCATGTTCTACACTCCGGTCATATAAATCCTACCTGTTCCACTGCTAAGAGGTGACATGAGCCAGGCTCACCAAGGACCCAACCCCACGGCAAGCTCTGTGGGAGCGGGGTCTGCCTCTGCCCCAGGTGCTGGTGGATCTGTGTGGGGCCACAGAATACAACGCATGAAGGATTTGATTGCTGCCACTAAAAGCAGCAATGACAGTAGCCTCAGGAATGAGACAGAAAATGAACCTAACTCTGAAGTGAAGTGAGGCCATGAGGAGCTCAGGACGTTCACACTCAACTTCAGAAAGCATCTCTAATGGGCCTTCTAGCATTTGCTAGGAAAGAGCAGGATGGTATCGCCAGTATACTTGCAGCAGAGGAGGACAAAGACATGCATGGTCTAAATACACAAAAGAGTGGAGGCAGCTGAAGATCCCCATCAGTACAGGTATACACAGGCCAGTGGACTCTGAAATCCCCAGGAGGAGAAGCGAGGAGGAGTATGATGAATTTTAAAAATGCAATCCCTCTTCCAAAGATCAGGAAAACCTAGAGGACATCAGTCAGTCATCCTGAGGGACAGCTATCCTTTCCTTTCTTCCTCCTTTCTCAAGAGTGGTGATGGGAGTGATGGAGACTGGTGGTGCAGTCTGTGTTTGAAATGATCTGCTGATAAGAAACCTCAGGTACCCTCTGCTGTAGAGAGCACGGGGTAGCTGAAAGTCCACACTCTGTTGAATTTCCTGTTAACTATTAACTTTTCCTTGAAGTTAAAATTCTGGCTTGTCAGGAGCAGCAGCTCTGCTCCTCTTGCATCCTCTCTCCAGCCTCCTCCAGGACACACAGGCAGTATGAGGACTCCTAGGGAAGAAGCTGGCATGAGCTGCCTACTTGGTACATCTGTGTCCACAGCTTCCTCACCTCCTGTGGACACTTCCACAAATGGTCCTACAGATATACTGAGCTTTCTTGAGTCCCATGTTTTTTAGAAGGACATCTATGACTGCAGCTGTTTGTGAAGTATAAATTCACTTTGTGAAATATTTTCATTTAATGACATTTAGGTCTTATTTGCTCCAACTAGGAGCATCATCCTCCCTTTTTTCGCAATATCCTATGCATAGAAGAGTTAAAAAGAACATTTCATTCATGGCATCTGATGTTCAATTCACTGTTGGCTTTTAAAATTACTGAGATATTCTCCTTGTTACTCTTCCACTTAAGAAAGAGAAACGGTAACTAACCAAAACAGTTTCTTGAACTGTTACGATTTAATTGAAAAAGCATCATGTGGCATAAAATGTTGCCTATTGCTTTGGTTATTTTCTGACCCATTTCTCCCCAGAGAGAGCTGGGGGTGAACTTGGGACTGAAATCTCACAGGGTACTACCTGTTTTCATGGGACATGCTAAGCTGCTTAGTTCTGAAATGCTCATTGTTCTGATTGATTGGCTAGGAAAGCTTCTCATTGCAGAGACCAGGCATGGGGTTTGACAGCCATGTCCTGTAGCTAAACCTAGGCCAGGTAATCCAGCATGCTGCAGTCCTGGAGAAGAACATACCCTCCTTGAAACGTTTGGGAAAAGATAAGATGCTGGACTTGGTGGCCTTGACCAACAGAGGGAATCCTGTGAGTTCCACAGAATGGTGTGGACTTCAGTATAGAGCACAGCGGGTGAAAGAAAAAGTAATGAAGTGAGACCCCATAGTGAAATCATTTTCCAAGTTCAATAACTAGCTCTAATTAAGTACTGGGAGAGCTTTTCAAATTCCAAAGGCTTCTGGGTGTTTAAATTTTTCTGACATCCTTCTATTATCTGAGACATTAAGGTAGTTAAAGCCTGAGAAAAATGTAAGCTATGTCTGCGTATTTTGTGTGGTGATATCAGTTAATCCCAAGGCTTTCTCAAGGAATCTGGTTCTTAGTCTGGGATTTAGAAAAATGACATTAATGTTACTTTGCCTCCAACCCAACATCCATTAGATTTAAATTATAGTCTCTCCCAGCTTGATTGCTAGAAGTCACTGCTCTTGTGTCTCTTGGCACATGTTTCTCTCATTAGTCTGCACAAATGCTGCTGCCCACCTTGTCCCTCCCTCTTGCTCTTACTGCACCAGCCCCATCTGAAGCCATCCTGTGACCTGCCTTCCTACCTGCCTCCCACCTAACTCCATCCTGGGCCCTTTGCAACCCTGTCTCTCACCCACACGTTTGGTCTGGGTCTCCACTTCAGATCCTTCTCTTTCTTGGCCTCCTCCATGTCTTCTGAGCTGTGAGGTTTTGAAGGAGACTAACTCAGAGAACATGACAATGTGGCACATAGCTTGGACAACAACAAAAATCAGATGTCAGGGGCTGAGGCTAGGGTGCTCCTCATGGCTCAGGAAGTATTGCCTCTGCACCTTCTGCTGAACCCACCAGTGATCCAACCAGCCACCAAACCAGAAGTTGAGTGAAAGGCTGTCCATAAACTCTGCAGCAGGGTTATTCTTCAGAGCATACCAGAGTCCTGGCCTGCCATCCTGCAGCCAGAGGGACCTGCTGGGGCTTGCCAGGCTCCTGTCTGGTCTGGGTATTCTGCTCTCTTCTGCATAAAACCCAGCCCACAGCAGCTGAACGGTGCACCCTGGTATGTGCCAGTGAGATGGAGGTAAACCCAGGACCTTCCCAAGAGCTACCCCCTTGTTAGTGAAGGCAATAAATGGCAGAGGAGAACATGGAGAAAAGAGGGGAAAAGGGAAAAGGGAAATACAAGAAAGTGCAGCTGAGATTAATGTCAGTAACAGGAAGAAAAGGTGCAACAGAAAATGTCCTTTTAAACTCTCAGAAATGCTGCTAATAAAACAAGAAAAAAAGAAAAATAACAATATATAGCATTTTTTGTAGTACTGAGGAGGTATTGGAGGGACCAGTTTGCAGACAAAGATTAAAAGAGCTGGAAATCCATTGCTCATTTTAAACTTAGCGTGGCAACAGCTAGTAAGGGATTCCAGGAATGGAGAGGAATTGTTTAAAGCTGACTGGAGTAACTGGGAGCCAGGAGATGAAACTGAACATTGGATTGCTCATGACTGATTCTGATTCCCTTGAGTCACTGCTTGTGTCAAGGGAAACCAAGCCTCTGAGGTTGAAGGACTGTGTCAACAGAAGTGGGCATCCTCTTCTGGGAAAGGCTGAAAGACCTCACCAGAAAAGGAGGTGAGTGCCTTTGGCAGGGCCTTGAGCCAACCTGCCCAGCAGACTATTGCATGATGCCAAAATATGCAAAACTAAAAAAACCTGTACCAGGCTCTTCTCCTCTCAAGGGCTCCCAGAGAGGAAGGGGAAAGTGTGTGTTTGCAGCAGGGAACTGCTGTCTCATTGTCATGGCAACGCACCATGTTGATGTCTAACACTTTTCTAAAGCATTATGTAAAAACAAGGAATAATAGGATTAGCTGGCTAGTTACACTGGTGAAACCTAAATGTGATTAGTAATTCAAACTCATTCTATTTCTGGGTGAAATTCTTAGACTAGAGGTCACTTTTCACAGAATAGAGATGATGCCCATCATTTCTAGGGGCTGGTAATTCTATATGTCTAGTTTCATGCATGCTAGTAATATCTCCTGCAATTAGAGGGGCTTTCTGTCGTGGTCTCAAAGGTTGCATTTACTTATGGTTTCTTCTTTGTTGCAAATGAAGTTGCTTAATTGAAAAGGGCAAAATATTCAGTGTTTTATTACCACTTAAAAAGGACAATTTTTTTTTTACATGACAGGGTAGAATTGAACTTGATTCAGAGATCCAAAGTGAATGAGTCCTCACATTTATGCCCTCTAAGCTTAGTTTAACACAGGCTTCAGTTGCACACACACAGAGCATTTCTGAACATTTGGGGGAGAACAAAAAGGTAAAATGAAAACCATCTCTAAGTGATGTTTTATATACTCAATATTGCTATTGAGGGGGCTGCTTAGACCAGGCAGGACACACTAATGCATTTGATTAATGCACCGTGTGTAAAGTTTCCTGGTATTTCTCTATTTCAAGATACGTCACAAACATGATTGTTATCTGACTGCAGCCTATGACATCAGAGAAGCAATCCAAACATATTCCTTCAGTAGTATCTTGGCATAAAATGCTTTTGAGAGAGACCTTCTGCCAAGGGAAAGATATGTTGAAGGTTCTCCAATCTTTTACAAGAGAATGCAGTAACATTCATGAGGTATGTGGTCTTAGGGAAGCTGCAGTGGCCTTAGTGGTTAGAAAAGACTTAGTAGTTTGAAAAGAGGTGTCAGTGCTTTTAGGAGCTGCCACAGAGGCCAGGACCACATGGGAGCAGGAGCCCAGAGCACCTCAGAGGCAGCAGGGGAGGCTGGGAGGAAACGAATCACAAAGCTGTCCAGCCAGGGCTGGGGAGAGCACCCCAAGAGATGCCACCTGCAATCAGTAGCAGCAAATGGGACAGCCCCCGTCACCCCTTGGGTCACTCTGCCACCAGCATTGATTGCGTTTGTGCCCAGCACCAGGCTGCATCTCCTACCAACCTGCGAGGCAGCCACGGGGACCCACCACACCACTTCTCACCGTGCCGACAGCACCAAGGCACATCACTTGAACTTCAGCCATGGGGTACAGACTGTTTGAATCGATGAAGGAAGATTTTCATCAGCTCTCCTAACAACAATGAAAAGAATTATGCATTTGCTTAACAATCAGTCTTGCGTGAGATGTAATAATTTTCAGTTCCTGTTTCTTGTCTATCTTCCTGTTTTCAAACAATATTCAATAAAAAGGAAATACTGCTGAAAGGAAGGATTTAATTATAACTACCTTTTTCATTGCCTTAGCTAGAGTGCATAAAACGGAATTTTATGCTGTGATGTTGATCACATTTTTGGATACTAGTGCAGATAATTTTATATTATTCCAATGTAAGTGGGTGGGTATTAAAGAAATTAGTCTTGGTCTATACTTTTATAGATCAGAGCAAGATTATTTCAATTAAATAATTGCACAGCTGATATAGTTGCAAAACTGCATAATCCAGAAAAAACAGTTTTGATTAAACAAACATTTTATTTGACCTAGTATGAGACATTTCATTTACTTTGCATGAGATAAGACCTTTTCAAAATAATTTTGCTGGCTTTCAAAATGAGTTTTTGAAAGAAAAATGCTGTTTCATTTTAATAACATCAGAACAAAAAGCTTTGACTTTTCTGATCTCTCTCTAATCTCCATTTCTGTTCCAAATTATTAATCTAATTTTTAAAATGCACTCTTTAGCAAATACATCATTATTCAGAAACATACCATCTGGCCAAATCCATGATGGATGTCTTTTTTGCTTCTGTGCCCCATTATTGTATTGACATGCCTTGCACCATGCTATTGGGGAGAAGGAGAGATGAACGAAGGCTGTACGAAACAGAGGATAATTTAATGAAGGGAATTTTTCACAGAATCCCAGACAATATATCTAAAGACCCACTAAATATAGTATCCTTACTGACTACATCATAACAAATTCAGTTGTAGGGCTTACTGGTGCCTCCACATCATAAATCTAGGTACAAGCTTAATTATTTTACCAAAAGTGGCAGAACACGATACTGCAATTTTTAACAGAAATGGAAGAAGCGGCTGCCATGCAGAAAGGATTTGTTGCCTATATTTAGACCATACTATATCCAGGAAAATACAGCAATATTAAAGGTCCGATGTTTGCAACTTGCAGCAGCAAGATTGATACTTCTGCAATGGACCTTCCTTTACTGAGTTGTGTGGGCTAGCAATTAATTTTGTGAGAACACAATTCCTGACATTCAAAATTTAATTAAAAGTAGCATTTCATTCTAAATCGCAGAACAGCATCTCAAAAAATAAAAAAAAAAAGGGTCTAAAGGACAGGTCTCCTACAACATGAACAGATTTCCAAAATACCGGAAAGATCCTGTGGTTTTTTTAATTTTAACTTCATAATGCACATTCCTTTTCTAAATTCAGGCTCACCACTGTGAGACTCACAGACAGAACTAGCACCTTAAATTTAAACTTCTGTGTTTTGACAGTCCTGACCTGGCTTTGCATTGCAAACTTATAACCTTTTTGCAGGTGTTACTGGGATTGTCTATGTCAGGGGAGGGGAACAGCAGAACATTTTTGCAGCATTGAAGATTTGGAGGCTTTTTGGGCCAGTGTGACGGACATAGGAGCTGGATATTGCTGTTAAGTATTTAATAACAGACCAACTTTCAACTTGTCTGATTACTTGGTCCTTTGGGCGATAAAGATAACTGCTCACCTCAGAGAAATGGGATACCTGTTGACATATGCTCCCCATTTGCAGGACTGGATGCACATCCCACTTTAATTAGCACTGGGGGAGAAATGTTGGGTGATGTTTATGGCTGGAGGCAGGGGCAAGCGTGTCTGCACAGCGGTGTGCTGGATGGGGGACCTCGCACAGCACTACGGGAGCACTAGGAGTCCTCACTTCTGCAGAGAAAGTGAGTGGCATTTGTCCCTGGCAGAGAAAGGAGGATGTTCACCCTGCTAAAGCATAGACCTTTAATCCAGGAGGTTTCTGCACAGGGTGTGGAGAGCTGACCTCTGCCTTCCCCAGGGAGGGGTGTGAGGGGCACCTCCTCTTCCATCCCCATGGATGTTGTTGGGGCAGCAGGAAGTTGGGCTTTTAAACACAGCACCCAAGTTACCTCCTGCAGCCAGGAGATTTTTTTTTTAAATGCGGTGGCTTATTTATGGTGGTGTTGGTGCTTGCATAATGCTTATGGAAATTCTCACCTCACCTCCTGCGGTCTCTGCCAGCCAGTGCACAGAGTCATTCCTGTTCTTTACTTCAGACCACAAGCACAGGAGAAGGTCCTGCCTCCCACGCTCACAAGCTTTGTCTTACTCCACTTTCTCTTCTCCATTCACCAGGCTGTCTCTCAAACTCGTCTGATTTCCCCATAAAAATTTTCCCACAAAATCCATTCCCCCATTGCCCCACTGGTGTTACCAGCCTTTTTCCATGCCGTGCTTTTTCCACCTACCTTTAGTGTTGCCCTTTTCCTGGCAGCTTGCCCATGCTTCTTAGCTGCTGAACCTGGTGCTGCATCCCAGATCCTCCCATTTAGCACCAGATGGGACCATGGTTCTGGCCACTGTCACAGCAGTCAGTGACGTCTCTAATGGTAACACACATGCCTTGCACAAGACAAGGTCTTGCACTTGCCTGCAGATACACGTTGCTTTCACTCCTCACAAACAAGACATTCCTCCAGTCACCATCAAAAATCATGAAATGTGGGGAGGGCTGCTCTATTTTACTGTTTTCTATTCTTGATGGCTACTGTACGGCCGTCATCACCACAGGACCCACAAACTGGGCTCACCTGTGTTATGTGATGTGACACATGCCACATGCAGGTCAGCATCTTTCATCCTTTCCCTCAGAAGAAGGAGGGTGTGTGCATGTGTGTGCATGTGTTGGTGTTTCGTTGGACTACCTGTGACTCAAGGTTCATGTCAGGTCAAAGAAGTGCATCTTAACAAAAAGCAGGAATGGGGAGGTCTGTGATGGCCTGTGAGTGTCTTTGTGAGCTTGTACTCTAAGGTTTGCTCCTGAGGACGTTCTGCTTCTGACGGAGACATAGAGAAAGTTAACTGTGGCAAAGAAAAGGTGGTATTTACCAGTCTTCAGTCAGGCTGCACCCAGGACCATACATATGGCTTGATAGCCAGCACAGAGAGAAAATAATTTTGTGCTTGAGTTTGCATTAACTTATGCTGCTTGCTGCTGTGTGAAGTTTCCAAGTGGCTGAAGACTTCAGGTCTGGACATGCTGTGCTGCTGCAGTGCAAACAGGATACTTGACAAGTTCAGTCTCCATTAGGTTATGATTTCTCAGGTTGATTACTCTTGGCAGATAACAGGATGACCATCCCATGCCTGAATGGAGACAGGGGAAAGCACTAGTCATGGATACTTCCACGTGAAAGCTTTGTGTGTGAAATGAACTGAAAAAGAAAAAAAAAACCCAAATGAAATTAAATGAACGCACAACCAGCACACAACGTGTGGACTCAAAGTGAAGACTGCAGACTCTTATCTGCCAACCCATACATTCACATTCTGTTCAAAAAAAAAAAAAAGCCCTTTTCCATGCCTGTGCTGATTTTGACCCTGATCGGGATCATCTTGCTGATTATGATCCATATATGGCACTGGATTGGAAGGACGTTCTGCAATCTGCATGTTGCTGACATTTGATTCATGCCTGCTAAGGCATTTCCCCAAGAGGAAGTCTTTTGGTTAATTTCTTTTGCGATGTCTTGAGGGCATTTTCCTTTCTGTGATCTCATCAAACCTCACAACAAAACGGAGCCAAATATGTTTGGCATTTCGCTGGGAGACTTCATGAAAACCGGTAAGTGAGAATGGCGTGAAGTTCTGCCAGTGAATCAGCAGGGGTGCTCTGTGCTGGCCCCATTGGTAAGCCAGTGCACATGGATGTGCGTGAACATTTAAATGTATGCAAATGTGGAGAGAAGCCAAATTATCTTTTTGCATCTGCAGAACCCCATGCTTACTGCCTTGCAATACTGCTGGAGAAGCTGCTGGATGCCTAAGAGTGAGCTGGCAGGTACAATACATGTACAGGAAGTTGGGTGATATTTGAAAAAGGCCTGGTTTCCCAGGTATAAGGTCTTCAGTCTCAACCATTATTTTGTTTTCCCAAGTCCTAGATACCAGGTTTTCTTGCAATATCATCCAAAAACTCCTGTCAGTTTGCACACAAGCAAACTGGGACCCTCTGGCATGTGTTGCCCGAGTCCATTGTTTGTTTGTCTGGCCCTTGTGTCCAGGCTTAGAGTAGGGCATTGATAGAAGACATGAGAAGCCTTCAGTCTTGTCCCCACAAAACACCACTGTCACACACAGACTAAGGAGTTAACAGATCATGGAGCTTTCCTGTAACAGATTTAGAAAAGCAGAAACCAAGGTTATTTACTGTTCCCACATTCTGCACTCGGAGCAGTTCTAAATTGCTAGGTTAACTACCCATTCCTGAAAGAAATTTTCTGTGCACCAATGTATTCTTTGTGGTTGAAGCAAAAATTACTTACCGAGAGTGTAATGTTTCTTGCAAAGGAAAGCTTCAGCCAGTGGAATATTTTCAAATTCATTTGTGATATCTGTTAGCTTCTTTCTGGCAGGGGGTTAATACTATCTATACCTTTTCACGCAGACAGTTAGAAGAAATGTCTCACTTGCTAAGAGACATTGGCATGGAGATATAACAAAGTAGAACATATTCAAAAATAGCCCTCAGTTCTATTATAGTTACTGCTAATGGCACTGAGATGTAGTGTAAGCACACTGCAAGCCAACTTCTGATGTCAATTACATCAGTGTAAACGAGATTAGAAATTGGCCCAAGTCTATAGGTTTAAACATGACTGTCTTGAACTTTATTTTCAGGACAGATAATGTTTTCGAGGAAAACAATACACTTGTTAATTTTAGCAGTTTTATCTCAGTACAGTTTGGCAACAGTTCTAATATATTCCTAGCACTTGGCTTTATTTTATTGTTCGTTATATTGCCTGAGCATCAGCACAACTCAGCCTGTCAGATGAGATATTTCAATGAACAAAATACAGGTTTGGAGGCTGGGGACTAATAATGGGAGAAATGCAAACAACTGTCATTAGGCATGGATTTCATATTTTCTGAATGACATATTTTCCTCTCTGGTAGGTCTGTACCAGATCTGCTTCTATCCCATCTGGTATTCAACACTTAGGCTGCTTATTATTAGATGTAGAAATCCGTAACACATTTCAAACAGATCAACGGTATCAGAAAACTTGCCATCATGCGGGAGTAAAACAATCCAACAAGATAAGAATGAATTTATTTTGCCTGGCAGCTGTTATCTTTTTGGATACTCAAAGAACAACGTTTCTTTGACCTCTTGATTAATTGACATACTTACAGAAAAGAAACATTTGTCCTACGTATGAAATATATGAAATATCTTAATACAAACCTGAATCTGTCCCAAGGAAAAATAGTTGGGACTGATACTATTTAGGCCAGCAAAAGTCTAAGGTAACTTTTAAGCATCACTTATGCTTTCCTTTTGAGACTTGGCAGGAGGCTTCTGTGCTGGCCTTTACAGGCGTTGTTGCTGCTGTGAATGTTACTGAGCTAACCTGAGATTCAGGCCAAAGATGTGGACCTAAATGTCCTTTCCAGACAAGATGAGAGTTCGCAAAGTTCAATTTTTAAACAAAAAAAAAGCAATCAAGATGTCTGCACAGAAGATCAAGGCTCTTAAAAAACAATCTGCAAGTGTTCCAGTCCAGCCCAAGTCAACTGAGAGCAAGGAACTAACCAAGGAACACAAGTATGCAGGAAAACATGTGAAAGATCTAATCACTAATGAGAAACATTTACTCCCTCACTCTCTGGATTGTGTGCTGATCTTCCATTCACTTTTTCTTTTTCTTTTTTTTTTTTAAAGTATTTTCTGTGCTATAATTCGCAACAGCTGGAACCATTTTGTGTGTGTGTGTGTGTGCGTGCATGTGTGTATGCGCCGGACAAAAGAACATTACCAACTTGAAAAGGAAAAGGATGGGCACTGTTTTTGGAACTTGGCTCCGAAGGGGGTGTATAATGATATGAGAAAGATTAAGTAAGTGGAGGAAGCTGGGGGATCTTCTAGCCGCAAGGCTGCTGCAACGTGGGTGGGCTCAGCAAGGGTCTCAGCACATCCTGCCCTACCAGTAATACCCTGACCCTGGTTCAGAGATTTCACAGCGCTGTGGAGCAAGAGGGTGGATACATTCACTGCGAAGCCTTCTTCAGCCAAAATCTCTTTGGGTTGAGGCCTGGCCAGTGACTGATAGCTATGCACAGTAATTTCAATTTCTTTGACACAAACATAATGAGGCGTTGTTTGTCGTGGTCCTGAAAGTTTTGGGGTTGGGATATTGGGGGAAACAAACAAAGAGACACTTTGCGAGCTCCCTGAGCAGTAAATGGTTCCCCTTGGCATGCTCTGACAGGCCATTTCGTTTTAGCTTTGCTGAATCAGCTTAATGGGGAAAACTCAAAACTCATTGCCAAGCTCTTATGGCAATTTCTCTTTACCACAGTGGTCATAAACAGATGTTGTTATTCTCTATACTGGGAACCAAGTATTCCTCGGGGCCAGTTTGTGTAGGATGTGCAGATTACTCCAAAATTAGGGAAAGGCTGAGGGTTAGGGGTATACACAGCAGAAGTGAACATTGGATTTGTCACATGGAACACACAAATTCCATCAAAAAGTCACACGTGTGACATTGGCCAATGTGACACCAAACACGTCAGCACCTATGTTAAATCAAATGCAACTCTGTGTGTGTGTGTCAGGAATTCTCAGATTTTTATCTCATAAAATATTGTAAGTGAAAACATTATATATAAGTTAACTATGTCCCTTCCACAAGGCAGCTACAGCAGAATGACACAACCAGGCCATTAAGTACAAGTTCTAAGCTGACTTCCATGGAAGGAGACACATCAAGAAGTTCGAAGCTTGTGCTGAGTTAACAGGGTATCACTCACAGAGGAAGCTACTGAGAGGAGAGTTTGGCAAAGGCATCTCTCCAAAAAATTATGGCCAGAGTCCCATTCCCAGCCTCAAAGGTAGGCAGAAGCCTTACATCATCCTTTTGCTCATGGACATAGTACCAATAGGAGCGAATGTTCCTTGGGACAGATTCAGCTCTAATTATGGTAATTCATATTGGAGACAAACAAATTTTTTCAAGCATGATATTTTGAATTGCATACAGATATGCCTTATTCAGTATTCAGAAGAGTGTATAATTATGTCATTCTACACATGGTAATCTTGCTAATGCAATCAAACATGGTGCTTGCATTTTATGACACAACTTCACATTGCTGAATGAATCACTATAAACCTCAAAAGGTACAGCAACTACCATAAAACACATGTGAAAAATTACTTTTAGTGGGACGCTTTTCTTATGATCATACATTGAAGCCATTGGGATAAATGCCCCAAGAAACAACTATGTCCAAACTTTGGACTGGAGAAGAGCCGCAGAACAAAGTTTTGGATCTCTTCCTGCCTGCTGAACTTTGGAAAAAATATCAGAAGTCTTTGGGCCACCTATGTTCTACATGTGTCTAGTTGCAACTCTCACAGACTTGAAAATGAAGTATATCTTACTCCAGTTGAACTTTTCCCCCTCTTATTGCAGCAGCCTGCTCCTTGAACACATTCCCAGTGTCACTGCATCCCTGACCTGCCCTGTCCTTGCCTAGAGATCAGGCAGCAAACTCCTCTTACCCTTTGAAAGAGGTGCGGGTCAGAGACGTGCCTGAGGCACAGTCCCTAGCGAGTAAACCTGAGTCTTAAAGAATTATCTGCAACAAATAAAGTTTGAATGCCAGGACACCCACAATGCGGGGCAACTTTCCATTTGGTTCTTTTCAATCCAGGGCTTAGAGCAAGTTGCAGCACAGAGGCAGCCCAGTAGCGAAAGCCAAATTGCAGTTTCCAACTGCTGGAGTGGCTGAATGACGCTGAACCCTGGCTGATTTTGCTGTACCCTGCAAGGTTACTGGTTTCCCCTGGCTGTCAGCACAAGAAGACCGCTGCTCAGAAGGCGAAATGTGCCCTGACTACGAGCCACCTCATCAAGGCTGTGCAGAAAGGCTACATCAAGGCAAGAACTGGATCCTGCAACATGTCTACCCGTGTCCTTTTGTCCCACGATGTCCTTCCCAACCAGTAACTCCCCGCACCTCCAATTGACCTTCTTTGCCATTCATTTTGCCAGCTCTGTACCAACTGCCCCCATGTCCGGAGGAGCCGTTTCCTGCAGAGAACCCATAATGTGGACCATGGGTTTTGATTAATAGATCCGTACATTCTTTATGCCTGAATGCATGCCATAATTTATGAGTAACAACAAGGATGTGTTCTCCAAAGAAAGTAATACTTGACTAAATTGTTCTCTTGACGTAAACCTGTAATTTAAAAATTATATATATTTAGAGTGCAAGTCAAAACAGGAAGTGCATTCCCAAAGCGGATAAAGATATTTCTGAACCTAAATATCTAGTGATACAAAATTGCCTTGAAATGTCTCTCCCTTCCCCGCCTAACAAAACCACCCTTTACCAAATAAGCCTGCTATTTATGGGAGTGCTTTGCTGTATAGACAAGTTAGTTATCGCTGTTTCTTTCGATCGTGAGACTGAGGACTTTCACAGTTGCAGGCTGTCCAACGAGGATTCTGCCACTGGAAAGCAAAAGTATATCCATCAAAAGCAAAGCAAATCTGGCACTCAGAAAGCATTTATGAAGGTTCAGATAAGGAAGAATTTATGGTGGAAAATCAATATATTTCAGTAGCGAAGTGCTAAATATCCAGTGGGAGATTCATCTAGCTAAATGCACATTTTTTCATCTCAGCCAACACTGGTTGCTATTCGCTCCGTTCATCTTCCATGGAGAGCTAGTCAGCTAGTAGGCAAGGCGGACTGGGCTGTGGCACATCTCATCTTCAAATAGATGTCCAAAATAGAAAACCCTAAAATGTACTCAGAAGGTACCTGGTTCTCTCCATTAGCTATAAGCTATCTGGCACAGCTGGTTTGGCTGCAGAGACCCACATGGTGAGTATCAGAGGTTGGGTGCTGTGATGGTACCGCAGGAGTGGATCTGCACGTCAGGTGAGAAGCACTAACAGCAAAATAAAACAGGTCATGAATGGGTCTGGGGCTGGGGGGGGAGATTAATGATGGCAGGTATGAGCTGATAGGAAGCAGTTGCTGTGTTGTCTGACTTGCACTGTCACTTGCACTGGGGGAGCAGCAGCTTGTGTGTGATCAACCCCTTTAGCAGGAGCTGTGCCTGTGTGAAGGTGACAGACAGCTGTGGGAATCGCTCCTCTCCTTCATTAGAGAGCTGTCTGCTTGCAGCATACACCACTAAAGTAGCCTGTCTCTAAAAGCATTTGGTAACTCACAAGGTAGCAAAACCTTTATGTACGTATTTTGGTCTACACACACACATATATATACTTATATACTACATGCTTTATTTATAACTCAAGATTTTGCATAGGAACTGGTTGTACAGATGCTGAAGCAAGACCTCATGAAACATGTTCCAACGAGAAGAGTAAGTCTGTCATGGTAGCAACTAGATACAGGAACACCAGTTTTGCTAAATCCCAATGTAATTTCTGATTCACAGTATTCAGATATGTAATAGCTGAAGTAATGACTCAGAAGAGACAGGGCTATTTTCATTATTTTATGAGGCACAAATTAGCACGGAACTATAACCTGTAATTAATTCCATGGCAAATGCATATTATTATTGTACTGTTCTGTGCAGTTGCAAACCAGCAGATTTTTTTGCTGCTGTATTTCTACTAAAACCATTTACTCCAGGCATTGTTGCATGACTACAGGTTGTTCTTTTGGTAGGTAGCCTGGAGGGATCACCTCCTTTGAGACCTGAGCTCAACCTGGGCTCCCTTTATTTCCCAGCAGATCTGGACACATTTCTCCCAACAGAGACAGAGTAAGGGAGATGACCTGATCCATGACCTGCCTTGGTAACTATTTCCCATAGCTTCAGAGTCATCATGCTTTGCTCTAGGCTAAAGGGATAGCATGACAAGAAAAAACAAATAATTCCTGTAGCAGTACTGCCACAGCTGGTAGATACAGGTGAAATATTCATAGGTGATCAAAAGCTGGGCAGTGCAAGGCCCGCACTGAATTATAATTCTGCAGCAGCATGGTTTTTAATTTATTTAGTTTTATGTGTAGCCCTGTATCTACCGAGCAGCCCTGTGGAGCCATAGTTTTTACAGTATCTCTTGTGTGCACCTATTTGGTTGTCAGAGTCCACACTTGTCCATTTGATCTCCAAAGCAGCCTTGCAAGAAGGCTACTAAACATCCTCATCTCTTCACAGCTGCAGAGAAGATCTCAAGGATGCCTTATGCCAACATCTGCTCCGCAGGTTGGTTGTGCTCTGGCGAAACGGGTTTGTCAAGGCGCGCTGTACCACTGTGGTCATGGATACACAGGCGTAAGAGATGCCTTAGGCCAATCTAATGCAGTCTCCTCCTTTCTAGAGGACAGCTTCATTAGTTTAATAAATGTTTAAAGAGACCACGTTAGTGCTGTTGCCCAGCTCTATTTACATCAGCATAAGGAAAACACCACCAGCCCTGTCACCTTCTCCATGACACACGTGCCTCAGTGTTCACTATCTCCTTTTGATGTATGTTACTGTCAGAAGAATACATTGTTTTTGAAGTTTCCTGCCTTCCTAACTGATGTGACTCATCCAACTGTACATAATCGTTTTCTTTTTTTCATGTAAGTGAACAGTATTTTGCTAACTAAAGTTACAGCATGTCTTCAGCATGTATTAGAAAGTAACTACTCAGAAGAATGCCAGAAAATAACAGAAAAAGACTTCAGGCACTTTATTCAGTTGGTTTTCACTTAAAAAAAGCTTACACCCTTGTCTGATGGTTTTACAGTCCATTGCGCAATAACCTGTTATTATGTGATTTTTTTTACCATACTCACCTAAGGCAATATGAGCTCTTATAATTGAAGTGAAATATTGAAACAGAATTTTCTACCAACTACACCATTATGAGTAATACTGATCTCCAGCATTCTGCTTCCAGTTCATTTGTAGGGGACAATAATAAAATAATCCTACTAACTCGATTGTTTTATGTCATGAGACAGAAATGCCAAAATCAAGGTCAAGAGTATGTGAGCATTTTAATTTCCCTGGTGCTAGCCCACAGTAAAACTCCTCAGGATACAGTCTCCTGGTCTCCTGCAAGTCATTACGTATTTAATTTTCTCCCTGTAAAGTGCTTTTCTTGAATGCAAAGTCTGTGTATTCTAGAGGTAAATGCATTAAGATAAAAGCTTCAAAGAGACTTTCTAAAGACGTCTTATAACGTCTCATAAGCTTCCTTATGAAATTCCAGTGCAAACCCCAACCATACTATCTTCAAAAGAATTCCCAGTGCATTTTCCTTATTTGCACAAAGGAAGGAAGGAAAATTAAAGGGGAGAGGGAGGGGGAAACTGCGGTCAATGTTACTGCCCTGCAGATTGCTGGAGTCAGACACGCTGGACCCTCGGAGTGAAAAAAGGTCTATTAGGCAAGGCACTGCATGGGAATTTGCTTGTATCTACTTGTCTTCGCTTCCATGGCCTTCAGAGCATCTCATCTCTCAGAGGCTACTGTACTGCCTACTCCATCACAATCCAGCAAAGCCCTAGCATGTTTTCCGACAACTTGCCGCTTCCCTCCCAGACTGTCTCCCACTATGGGAGGAACCCCCATTAGAAACAGCCCTAAGCCAACCTCTCTCAAATCACTCCTTTATCAGCCACGGCTCCCCCAAAACTTACACTGGTGTGCTGAGATTACTGGCTGACGTGCCGCCCAAACCTGTCTCACTGGTTTCTCTTGCCACCTCCCAATCTCCTTGTTTTATCTACCCATAACTCTTGTGTTTTATAGCATGGGCTCTTTGAGGTAGGGATTGCCTTCACAGTGCTTGCACACCTCCCAAAGCCCTGGGATGCGGCACCCCAAAGCCCTGGATGTCCTAGTAAATAATAATCCAACCAGTAACACGGGGAAGTCTCATCTCTTTCCATTAGAGAAAGTGGTAGGGAAGATAAAGATGAGGTAGGCAGAGCAGACTGCAGCAACTGGCTTAACGTGCAGCTTGGCTTTATATTGTCTCTCTTCCAAGACTCCACCACAGAAATTTTGAGAGACTGCAGGCAGCTCTGCCTGCGAAGGAGCACACCAACTGCTCTGCTCAGGCAGGCTTAATGGCTCTGCAGAGCCTAGTAAAAGGGTGAAAAAAACCCTCCTTCCTACGCCTGTGGTCTCTGTTAGGCGGTTTTCATGCTCCCAGGGGCTGACTCCAATTTCAGGTAGGATGCGCTTCCCTTTTCCCGCACCACTGGGGACCAGAGTTCCTGCTGAGGTCTGTCATCCCTGACTGTGACAGAGCGTTCCTGCCCTCAGCTCAGCCCAAACATCTACTGGGGGCTCAGATGGGCCCCAGTCTTTACAATGCTGTTGTTCCCACCACAACTGGGCACTTGTGTATGGGGCGGACACTTATTTGCACTCAGCTTTTGGCTAAAGAAAATAGATCTTGCAAATTTGCAGTCTGCCTCCATGAATGACAGGCAAAGCCTGCAATTGACAGGAAGAGCTCAGAAAATCATACCCACTCCAGAAAAAATACATTAAGCTTGCTGGCGTATGTGCTGTTTGCCTGGCCATGGCACACCTGGCTGTCCTCAAATCCTGCTGCTCTGTAGCACAGCCATGGGAAACCACTAAGGTTAAACCGTCAGTCTCTGTCCAGTACCAGACTGGACCAAAACAGCTGTTATCCAGGCTCCAAAGAGATTGTTCATGATTTGGTAAGCTGAAAGGGAGGCGAAGCATGTTAGGGGTAGAACGGGCAATAGCCAGGTGCTCTGTAGAGTACTCGGTAGCACGATGGTGTTACACCTCTGCCTTCTTAGTGCTCCCAGAGAGTGAAGGGGCTTACATTACCTAAACTTAGCATAACTGGGTGATTTTTGCTTTTTGCATGATTATTTAAATCTGTTCTTCCATTGAGGAAACACGGAGAAGATAGCTGAGAGAGAAAATTAAATCAGAGAGTGCCTTACCGAGAGACTGAAATAGACTGGACATTAGCAGCAGTGGACATTAGAAGGACGAACACAGTGGAGCTGTTCTTTCAGGGAAGGCAAATGGGGACAAGCAGTGTAATATCAGAGCAAGCCTACACAGAAGTCCATAACAAAGACTGGGTCCTCCTCTGAAGACACATGATCCAGCCATAGTGCATTAGTCCTGGGTGGCTCCGGCAGGGACAAGTCACGCAGGGGGAGCAACGCTCATCCCAACAGTACTGGCAATCGTATTCCATAACGGTGGGTCACAGAGGACACAACAGTTTTCAAAAGACATGCTGTTCAGACACGTTGTCATTGCTTTGTGGGTTACAAGAAAGAGTTGGCTTTGTGCTCGCTTCTCCTGCATCTGACAGCTGGTTGCTAACTCACCTTAGGGGCTAACTCATTTGCCAACACAATCACACAGGGTTTGTGCTGGTGGTGCTTTGCAAACGCACTCAGACCAGGCTTCCAGCAGCCTGTGGAGGGGATCCAAGCGCACCTCCACCAAACAGGTGCAATGGCATTCACTGGACCTTGACCCTCCCCTTGCCACTGAAAAACCTCTGGACATTTATGTGCTGAACATTTATGTGCTCCAGACTGTGAGAAAATGACTCCAAAGCGACCTCTGTTTTACCTGCAGGTATGCTGCCCTGTGCTGTGATCTTGTCAGATCTTGTTAACTCATCAGTGCTAGGGCAATCTTGGATGATAAAAGCCAAGGAAGACCTCACTGCTGAGGGAGGTTGTGCCTGTGGAATCATGAAAACAGGAACAATGAGGTACCAGCATCCTTTTTTTCTGTCATTTAACAAAGAACTTTTCAGAAGCCTTTAACAACATATTATGGATGGCTTGTGAAGAGACCCAGATCTCAGATCTTGCACTGGCTTTGGGCTGGACTGACCTAATCTACTTTATAAAAGCTTCTGTGTATCCATTTTGTCTTTTTTTTCCTTCTTTCTTTATTTCCATAACTTTAAAAGAAACCATGTACACTGCACTATACAGTCTGCAGTTGTTTTCTGAAACAGATTTTAGGACACCTTATTTAACGGTGATGTTGCCATGCCTTCACCTGGATGTTTCTCTGTCTCTGCAATGGGTTTCAAATGCTGTGCAGCCACCTCCAGAGCTGCAAGACCTCCAGACTTCCTACAATGAAACCCAGGGAGCAGGAAGATGGTGTGCCAGGCTGCATTTTAATTCCAAAGCTAGGCGATGAGCAGGAACACGAATATTGTCAAAGTATCATGATGTCTCTGTCACCTTTCAGCAATGCCATGCCCAGTCCCAGGAAGTGCACTTGGAGTTCAGACAGGAGTGCCTATCCTGCTCAAATCTATCTTAAAATGCATTGCCTGTCAGCTCAGGTGCCAGGGTCTCTAGGGAAATGAAAATGGTTTTTGCTACTAAGCACCACCTCACAGGTGCCCCAACACAGTGACACCAAAATAAGAATTGCTCTCTATCTCCACATTTTTCAGGCTTTGGAAATACGGCTAAACACTACCGCTGTTGTTTTACCCCATTTTGAGTCCTAGTGACAACTTAGCAGAGGAACAATGTAAACCTCTGCAGCAACCATGGCTCTGTAAACCTGTCCCTGTACCCAAGGAGGAGGTTGCAGATTTGCCAGGAGAATAAAGTCTCAGGTCTGGGACCTTACTCTGAGCTCTGCCAAGGTAAGCTGGCTGCACAGGTGTTAAGGGACGTATTTAACATAAACTAGTGTGTGGCCAGCTGCCAGTCACCCCCACAAAAAAAATGCTTTACTACCTTTGCAGAAAAGCAGATATAACTCTAGAAGTCATGTCTGGCTACAGCAAAGAGAGTACCCTCTCACAAGCTTCTAGCAAGGTGAAAAAAAAAATAAATAAAATCAATATAGATATATAGATCTATAAAGTAATAGCCCCCGTGTGTGCTGGCCAATCACTTCTGCTTATGGAAAGAAGACCTGTTGAGATCCAACAGCCCTTGTAACACAACGAGAAGGAAATCCAAGTCACCTCACTTAGTTCAGTTAATCTCCACTAATTGATGGAATAAAAGCCGAAACCCTGAGCACTGGGGTACTCCAGATTCCAGATGTTTTAAATATTATGGGTGGTTATAAAGCTACCGTGATCCTTTAATACTGAATCCAAACAGTTATTTTCTACTCAAGCTTGAATATTTGGAATTCACTAGGTTAGGGTTAATTACAGAAAAATAAACGAGGAAATGTTTGTGACACTGGAAAAGACACAGAAGTGAATGTAAGCCTGAAACTTCAGGTCCTGGGTCTGCTTCTGGAAATACTTGTTCAGAAACCCCTGATCCTCTGAACATCCAAGGGAAACCACCCTCCAGGTGAGCATCAGGCAGCCCATTTCTGCTTCCAGTCTGCAGTCCAAGAACGCGAAAGGATGAGCTCCAAAGGGAGGTAATCCTGAGGAAAAAATGAAGAATAATATAGCCCGAGGAAGAAAGTCTGTAAATGGAGCACAGAGATCACTCCCAAAAGGAAAGACAAAACCATAGTGTTAATGTGTCCCTCAGGACAGGGCAGCAGGGGTGAGTCAGTGGGTGGTGGCCAGAGAAAGAGAGCACGGATTCAATCGGTGGGATGATGTTTTGCAGATAGAGTGTCTGAAAATGAAGGTGAAAGCAGCTTATTCATGTTTGTCATGGATCCAGGCATAAATGGGAGAAACAGCACATATGACATTATCCTTGGAAACTGGGCAGCGGTGCTGCAGTTTAAAATGCTGGAAGTGTGAGTGTCTATAAGATACCCATGTAAGATTTTCCTCAAGAGGTATTTCTAGTCAGTAGATCTTGGAAAATGAAATAATTCAGTTTGTTGATGCCATGTTGAGTTAGCTGTCATTAAAATTAGCGGTTGGTGCTGCGTGGCAAGCTAGTTCCCAATTTCTCTGGGTATAAACCCCGAGTGATGGATCAGCTCATCAAATGCTGACGTCAGCCCCAAAAGCCTGCAGAAACACAACAGCAGGGTGGGATCTGTTCCATGAGGCTTTTCTGCAACACTCCTGAAGCTGGTTGAAATATATTGAGCTTGCCAATAAAAAATATTTGGTGCTGCTGACTCTCAACCAGCATTCAGTGCTGTTTCTCCCACGTCTGTGCTGTCCTGGTGAGGTGGCTCCATGAGGTGCAGATGGCTGCAGGGCTGGCATGCTCATCTCCTCCCCACAGGTCCCTCTCCTCCACTGCACAAGACACAGACCCCCTGAGTGAAGCAAATCTTCACTTACACTCAGTTTGCACAAGTAGCTACATCAGATTTGTTCCTTAAGGGTGCAAAGAGCCCATGTTTATAACGATTGTGCAAGAAATTTGACTGAGAATAAAGCCTGAACTTCAGAGGGTTGGGGGTTTTTTTAGGTGTAATCTGAAAAAAAAAACTTTCCACAGCTATTTTGGATTTCCAAACCAGGCTTTCTGTTTGTAAACAGGCAGCAGAGAGGCTGTCCTCCCTCCCCTCTCCCACGAGGAACCATCTCGCCACTTACCTCCCCCTCTCCGAGCTGCCTGCAGGCTCTGGAAGCTGCCCTGGGAATGAGACAACATGGGCTGCATGGGCAGCAGCTAAAAATGCCTGGAAAAGCAGTCCTTGATGAGCAGATGAGAAGACGTTGTCCATTCTCCCCGACTGTGACCACTGCACTCCTGTGTGGTGGGGAGCCCTCCTGTTCAGAAAGGAAAGACAAGCTACAAGCCACCATTCTAACTGCCGCCGATGTTTCAGCCACATTTTTCATGATTAAGTGCTTGAAACTAAAGCAGGGGGATTTTCTGTGGTACTGAGTGCTAAAGGTTGGGGTTTGTGGGTGCTCAGAGAGCTGGGTAACAGCTAATCAACTGAGGCATCACTAAATGTGGCTGCAGATATATGAATTCTAGGTGTTGAGATTTCACCTTTGACCTTTCCTTTATTAAAGGCATTCTAAGTTGGGCCAGATGCTAAGGCTGCTGGCACTGGCTTTGGGCACAGTGCATGCAGTTTCACGATAAGACACTCCCTGTGAGGCCAGGCAGCACTGCTGGTTTGGTGCCTTCCCTGCAAACCATCCCTCAGTGGCTTTTGCAGCCTGGGCTCTGCTGTGCACAGGTATTGCATGCCCACCTACGAGAGCGGTGTGCCTCTAACTGCTTAATTCAGCGTAGGATGCCTCCCTGAGACAAGCTGGATCTCTCTTTTTTTCCCTTTGGTATTTTTTTTTGGTTGGGTTCGTTTGGTTTGGGTTTTTTATCTTCCTTTTTTCCCTTTGCATTTTGCTTCTGTGGCTTGCACATCAAATGACAGGATTGATTGCACAGTAGTGGGATACATGAGCCGAGGGGAGTCCAACTCTGCTCCTTGCCCTGCAGAAGACTGGTGCCAAACTGGGGAACCGTGGCCAGACCCCAGCAGCCTCCGTGATCTGTTGCTCATCAGTGGAAACTGGACAGAAAGGACAGAGGGATCCTGGGGCTCTGCAAGTGTCTCCTAGGACACAGAACAGGCACACAAACCAAATCATCACTGGGAATCACGAGGAGAAGGGCTCCATTTTGGAACGTTCCCCTCTCCCACATGGGAAGCTGTTGGATGCTGCTAGTGAAGGGTCTGGTGGGTCATGGTGACATCTTAGCTCCAGACATCCTTTCACTAGTGTGTCTCATCTGTCCTGGTCAGGAACTTGTGAGTCAATTGAGAGGAAAGAGGTTTTTCATCATGGGAGTTATACCCTTTTATTACAGCTTTTAAAAGTTTATTATTAATCACTTATTTCTTTCAACTTTTCCCAAGACATAAAAAGTAGGACACAGCTCTAGAGACTAAAAAGTTCAAAGACGAGACTGGAGCACACAGGCATATGGAAAGCTCAAATGAAGGAAGCACCTAAAGCTTTAATTTAGATGCATGATTTTTTTATCAGCTCCTTTTGCGGACATTATAGGAAAACTGGGCCTTACAAAGACCCATGAACTTGAACGTGTTGTCGGCTTGGTAGACCAGGGTGGGAGTAGCAGTCAGTAAATAAAGGCAATGTAGAGAAAGACAAAAAGAAAGGGAAAAGGGAGGAAAAATGGTAACAAGAGCAGCAGCCTCTATGAGGAAGGTGAGAGCAAAGAGAGAAAGGGGATCGAATCCCACTCACAAACACAAAGGCATGGGATTTTCATCTGGAAAGGATAATTTCCTAGACTTTCAAAGTCTAGGCGTCCAACTGAGGTGATTTCTTTAGGAAGCAGCATGGCATCAGAATTTTTCCTTAGGTACCTGGCATCAAAGCACAAGCACAAGCGAGAGATCTGAGGCTGGCAGGCAGTCCTGAGCATCCCCAGGTGAACTGACTCTGAAAAACTGGCTCTGCATATTTGGACACAACTGCAGCGACAAGGACTGCTTCAGCAGGCTCGTGTGGGCTGAAAAGTCAAAATGAGAACTCAAAGTGTGGAAGTGCTGACAGGATAAAGGCATCCTCACAGCATTTGAACCCAGTCCAAGACTAACATAAGTGAAAATCTCTGGAGAAGCTGTTCTTGTTGAATTGCAAGTTGCTTTTCCCCCCTATTTAAATAAGCCAAAGTAGTTAAATTGAGATGATAAGAATCTGAACCTTATCAGTGAATTCTACCTTTCAAAAATAGTTACTCAAATTCTTACTTCATCAGGCTTTAGGAGGTAATACATTTAAAGAAATAAAACATGGAAAAAATCCATTTGAAGGTGCTGGCTTCATCTGCATGGCAATGAAACGTTCTCAAGAAAGGCGTTTACTTTTAATTAATAATAAAGTAAATGCAAACCACCACAGGCCACAGATGAGAAAATGCTGCAGTTCAAAGTGAGAAAAGACTTTTATTAAATGAAAGTGCCAGTGAGTACCATTAAATGAATGTCAACACAATCATTAGAGCAATCTATCAACCAACATAAAGAAAGTATAACATCATACAGGCAAGTTATGGGCATAATAGAAGCTTGATTGTATTTTTGCACTTTGACTCCAGGAAAGAGAGGTCTCTCCACAACAAAAGGTGATCGTCTCAAATGTAACCCCAGCCCTAATCAGTGGGGGCTGGCTCCAAACTAGCATGTTTTGGAAGAGCCCCACTGCAAGGACTTAGCACCATCCTCCTCACCAGTGGGGTTTATTCATGTTCTGACATGATATGCTGTACTGTCATGCTTATAGCCCATGCCTCCATTAATGCCTACCACTATTAAATGCTGCTTATTGTGAATAAAGCCTCAGATAAGGCACATCCTTGCATGAACCAGTGCTATGCCTTCTGCTCTGTGGCCATGCTGGGGGTCCCACTGTCACCCTGCTCTTAGCTAGGCAACAGCCCACAGCTGGGGAGGATGTCTATTTTGGGGTTAGAGGATGGGTTGCTCCTGTTTCACCCATGGATGCACACAAACCCTGCAGGTGACCAGCTGGGGTTGGAGGGGGCAGGCGATGGGTCACCCACGCAACAAGGTGCCATGATCTGCTCCCAGCAGCACCTATGTGTGCTTTTTTAAAGAAATTGTTACCCTTCATTTCTATTCTCTCTTTAGTCCACTTCTTGAGCTTGGAGTTATTCCTCAGGGCTGGGACTGCCCTTTCTTGAACAGTGGAAAACCTGTAGTACACCATGGGTGCTGTTAGCAGCCAATATATACTAACTCATAGTAACAACAAATTTCTGGGCTGATTTCCAACCCCACTCCCCACACAGCTAGCACAATAAGGAAAACTTTACCAGGAAAAAACACAAAGAAAGAAAATAAGGGAGGGTGCTTGAGCATGTCTCCCTCCAGGAGGTGCAGAGCCAACCTCCGAGGTGTGCAACCCAGCAGTGCTCAGCAGGAGGGCACACAACCCCCAAAGGGCACTCCTGGGGGAAAGCTGGTGTTCCCTTTCATAAAGAAGATGCTCTTTATTTTATTTACTATTGCTTAGAAGGAGAAAGAATTGCACTGCAATGCTGCCCATGTTTAGCTGCATCAGAGAGAGGGAATGATGCTCAGTCTATTTTCTTGCTTTGCTCTGCTCCCCTTCCATTTGTAAGTGCCTCGAAACGATGGGAGCCGCTGTCCTGGAGGAGCAGGGGGTGGTGATGCTGCAGGAGGAAGTGCTAAATATAAGAGTGGCTAAATGGGAGTTTGGTGATCTCAGCTCTGTGAGAGATAGGAAAAACAAGAACTATGTTCAGCTCCACCGAGCTCGACAGCAAGGGCACAAAATGCCTCTGAGTGGGCTAAATGGCTCCAGCTCCAGAAAAAGACAGTTGAGTCGCTGAGATTATACTTAATTGGTGTTGTGGGAAGGCAGCCTCTCTGCAAGGCAGCCTACGCTGTCCCCTTGTACAAAGCCTTTTCATGAGCTACCGGGGACACATTGCCAAACATCTCGGCAAATACCAGTGTTGTAATGTCATCTCAGGAAGCAGAGGAGCCCAAAGCCACCAGGACAGTCCGACTGCCCTCATGGTTTGTCCTCGCCACCCCTGCCCTTTCCCTCCCTGGACAATTTGCTCCTGTTCCCCATGCCCTGGCACCCCGAGCAGGCTGGATGGGGACCTCGTCCCACTCCCCATACCAATGTCAGTAATAACACGGGAAATGTTTTCATCTTGGGAAGGATTTGGGTCTGCTCCCATGTCATTGTGTCTTGTTTAAGTATTTATTCAGGATTTGGCCCTGGCTGGAAAGACGCAGAATTACAGTTACACAAACCCCCAAAGAGTGAAACAGTGCAGATATCTTGTCCAAGACAGTTTTCCTCACACCAATGACACACACACTTGTGGCTTTTCTCCATCGTACCACAATGTCAAACGTCCCACCTTGTCTGTGAGTGCATTGGGCTGGTCTGCTAGTGTCTAACAGCAGGATTTTGGCCTAAATATACTACTTCCTCCCTAGCAGTGCTCAAGCTGGTGGAGCTCTCCTGACTAGAAGTTACATTTAAAATAGGGGGCCTGGAGTACGTTGCTGAGCTGTTCGTAGAGAGACTTTTGCCCACATCAGGAGTCCCAGGGAATTAGTTGATCTGTTTGTGTCTGTGTGCTTTCTCCACTGCTAACATAAAATTTCACACAGGAAAATGAAATCTTGGTCAACTTTGTCATTGATAGTTTCCACCCCGCAGTGTACGCCACCAGGAACCACCATAACCATGTGCCATGTAGACACGGACATGGCATGTGTC
The DNA here is from genome assembly GCA_026413425.1 of Tringa solitaria. Lineage (NCBI taxonomy): Eukaryota > Metazoa > Chordata > Aves > Charadriiformes > Scolopacidae > Tringa > Tringa solitaria. The sequence continues at coordinate 16,224,642 of JAOXJM010000012.1, forward strand.
ATGAAGGTGCTCAGGGCTTCATGTTACACAGGAGAGATCCAGAGCAAAGTAGGACCCTCACATTACACTGAGGTACTGAGGTGGATGGTCAAGAGCATGGTCTTTTTCCCTTGTATGTGTCTGCCAGTGGTTTTTCTGCAGGGTTTGTTATGTGCCACAAATGCAGAGCGGGTCACTAATATTGGCAACGCTATAGCAGTGAATTAACAGCGCCCTGAAATAGGCCACGAGAGAGCTCACCTGCAGGTGCAATCCAGCAGGCCATGCAGGGAAGGGGTCTAACTTCCCTCAAAATTTTTCACTTCCCAGATTAACTTCTCCATGGGATATTAGGAGCAAAGGCTCGGCTGGGCCTCATTCACGTGACTGCTTATGTGAGCTTGAGGTACAAGTGTGCACAAATGCATGCATCACCTATGTTTGTGTCCAAATGCCTGACTTATACACACAAAGCAAGTAGAAATGGACCAGAAAAAAATTAGAATAGTTTCTGGGTTGGATTTTTTGTTGGGTTTTTTTCTGGGGGGGTGGCGTTGGAGGGCTTTTCTTTCTTTCTTTCCTTTTTTTTTTTTCAATTGGTCTTTTATGTGTTGAAGGTGTGGTCCAGTTGATTTAGCAATTTTGTTCTCCGAAGGAAGTATTTTACCATTCTTAGTTTATTTTCTTAACTTTGAAACCTGAACCTAAGCCTCTTTTCCTAACCATGCCTTGAAAATAAAAGGACTTGGAGCCAGATGCTGAGCTGGTATATCCATAGGAACGTTTCATTTTGTTTCCTACACGCGGCTTTTTCAGGCAGCCTGTTCTGAGGCCAGGCATAGCAGAGCAAGTTCGACCAGGCTGCTTCCAGGGGTCATCCAAGCTGAAATTCGTGGTTACGCAAGCCCAGCCTAGTGGCTCCCAGCTGGTGAGACAGTGGTTCCCAAGGGAATAAACCCTGATAAATCGGCTTGCTGGAGCTGGGAGCACTGGGAAGGTGCCCAAGCGGTCCTGGGAGAGCCAGCCTGCTCCAGCCATGCCTCCTGGCCCCTGCGGCCGGACGAGGTGAGACGTGGAGCTCTGCCAGAGTCCTCCTGTGAGGCCCAGCTACCGTGGGCTGGGAGAAAGCTGACGCTGGGGGCTATAGCTGCCACGTATATGTTGTGAAACAAAAGGGTTACTGCATATAGTGCAAAGTGAGGGGTGCTGCAGATGGCATGAGAAAAGGTCCTCAGAGCAGAGCGGTAGAACTCTTTGCCTTGCTGTGTTGTTTTCACCATTCCCACAACACTTTGGCATTCCCACAACACTGTGCCTTTTGAGCTCAGCCTTACAAGCTTCAAGGCAAATCAACAAGTTCAAGCATGAACCTAATTCAAGCTCTGAATAAAACCCATACCTGACAACTTTAATTATTAGGCTGATGCGTCATATTTACATTAATTTGAGCACTACTTAGATTCAATTACAATAATTCTCCCATATATTCATTCCAAGAGATTTCAATGACTTAGCAGATATCATATATAATCAAAGCTTAACTAAAGAAACAGGTTTGCTTTCTACAGACAAATTGTTCCTGTACCCAGGTGCTGACTACAGCATCCTGTGCATGCGTCTGCGTGGATGTGCCTAAAATGGTATCAGCATTTTGAATACGGGTGAGCCAAAGGACAGGGACTGGAAAGCCCATGAGCCTTGGCCATGTTCCCAGGACCAAATTGCAGCCCCTGTGAGGTGGGGGAGGGGGGAAGATCCGTGATCACCTTGGCATGTGCTTTTGTGGTCTGGAAGTATGGCTGGATTCCTCTTTTGCTACTCATTGATCACCCTGCAGCAATGCACCGCACAAAACTTTTTTCACCATCAGTTGGCCAGAAAGTTTATTGCAGGAGGGACTTGGCTCATTCTCCCCACCTCTTTCCCTGTGCCATTTTCAGGGACTCGGCTTACATCTGTTGGATGCAGAATGTGACAACGCACTCAAGCAGAGTGCCACGTCAGCAGCTCCTTGCACCATATCACAAGCTGTTCTAGTTGTTTGATAACTCCTAGATATAGCCTATGCTGTTTGTGACTGATAAGGTGTTAAATCATCTGCATCCCCAAAGTGGGGAACCTGTCTCCCCCTTTCCACCACCAACACCCCAGGACAATAATCCCATACTCATGAGCTACAGAGTGAAGAGTGAAAGCCTCTGCCCAGGTATTCTCCACCCTTGTATTTGGGTTTCTCTCACTCACCTGGTACAATATCGACAGTTGAGACACAGGGCAAAGAACTGTTCTTTTCCCAGGTGTTAGAGATGAGGGCATACCACAGATTTTAGAATCCGAGTTCTGTTTGAAGACCTGTGTCCTCACAAAACTTCTTGGGATGTTGTGGGGGAACAGCAGTGAGCAGAAAGAACCTCTCTTTGAACATGAATTTCACTCTCAAGGTAGGGGACAAGCAAATAAATTGGGGCTACTTTAAAATCCAGCAAAAATCTGTGATTCTACAGTTTGCAGTGGTGGGGATTAGTTTCCTAAGCAGTTTGTCTGTCTTGAGGAAGGTCCTGCTTTCAAAGGAAGCAAGATCCAGCTCTGAAAGTTACTGTATTTCATCATTTACTTCCGTGCTGCTTATTCCTTCCAACATATTTTTCTTCTTAGATTGAGCTGACCAAGCCGATACCGCCTGTGTGTGTCGGGAAGCCCCTGTCCCTGCGGAGCAGGCGGTGGCAGGGGGACAGTGTGAGCGGGAGGGAGCACCCCGGGTCCCCACGCTGCGCCCCATCGGCCCCTGCAGTGGGGTGTTTGCTCCACTCGAGGGAGCTCATGCTTTTGAGTAGCTGAACTTAAACCCTCGCAGCATCTTTTTGTTTGTTTTTGTTGGGTTTGGTGTTGGTTTTTTTTGTTTTGTTTAATTGGTTGGACTAGGTGATCTTAAAAGGTCCCTTCCAACCTAGGTGATTCTGTGATTCTGTGATCTTCAGGCAATAATCCTGCAGGTGACAAACCCTGTGACAGGGGAGGCTGCACCCACGGAGGACTTCTTCCCTTCTGGAAGGCTGGGGAGATGCTTGTGCCACTCCTGGGTAGAGTGTTTTCAAGTCCGTTGTGTTTCAGCCCAGGGCTCCTGTCGCCCATGCTGGCTGTTGGGGCAGCCACGGCACCCAGCACACTCCCACCTGTCCTTGTCACCGCAGCCACCATGGCCCAAGTGCTGCTGGATGAAGGTGTGCAGCATGGGGAAGTGTGGGAAGGGGCAATTTCCCACTGTGGCTGATAGGATCCCTGAACAACTGAAAAAAAGTAGACTTTAGGAATAAGGCCTGCTTTGGCTATTGCTTTATAAACAATGATTGGCCTTACTGCGTCCTGCACAGTGACTTGGCACAGCAGAAGTCTGCATTTTCCCAAGAAATCACTCTTCTAAGGAAGCTGACTGTATGTAAAGGCAATGACTGAGGAGATAATTTCATTCCCTTAAAAAAGATAAATTAAAATCCCTTATCTCAAACATCCACGCCTCATGATATCAAGACAAAAATAGTGTCTAACCAGATACTTAGAAAGCATCTGCGCCTTTGAGAGGATAGCAGAAAAGGAGCAGCTCCTCACATCCCTGGTCAGCCAGAACTCCCAGAAGTGCAGATGCTTTTGGAGAAGGCCAGAGGGCAAAATCCATCCCTGGCTTCATTAGAGACAGTTAAACCTGATTCATCCTGTCTCCAGCCACTCCCTGCCTTGTCTCCCGAAAGCCAGCACACACCGAGGCGTTCCCCAGCCAGGGTCAGGTGTCAGAGGCAGCTTCTCCAGCGAGCTGGTGTGAGTCAGAGTGTTTGGGAACCGCTCCAAGCTATTGGAAAAAAACAACTCCCAAATTAGCTGGGGTGGCTCCCAAGCGAATCCACCTCCGCGGGGAAGGAGGTGATCTAATGAAAGCGTGCGGTCAAAAATCAAAAGAGCCTGGAAAGCATTCCAAGCTGCATAATAAGATTTCACATTTCATATCTTCAAAGCATTAAGTGAACATTATCTAATTAATCCTCACAACACTCCTCAGAGATATTATCCCTATTTTACAGACAGAGAAACCAAGGCACAAAGTTAAGTCACTTGCCCGGGGCCAGAGCAGGGAGTGTCGGAGCTGGGATTAGAGTCCAGGAGTTCCTGGCGCCCAACTTTTTCCTCAGACTACTGGGTCATGTGTCTTCCCTGCAGGGAAGATAATAATGAGCCCATAATTACCCATACAAATTCCCAGTGACCAGGCTAACCCGTCTGTATAAAGCTATTTGTAATTCCAATAAACACGCCCACAATTTAGCTGCCTCCATGAACTACCAGTACTCTCCCAGCCATAGGGAGCCAGACCTTCAAATAAGGGGTGTTCTTTGCCAGAGCGAATCCCAGCCCAGATCAGCATCAAGGGTCAGTGGAGAACATCTTCCCACTCGTAAATCCCTGGTGACCATCCATGTATGGCATGAGCCCTGTGGGAGCTGTGGTGGCAAGGCAAGGTTTGCGGAGAGAGGGAACAGAGCTGGAAAGAATGGACAAGCCCTTCGGGCACGCATGCCCTTTTCCATGCCTGACACAGAAGCAGAAAATTTGTGCTCAGCACAGGCTGGGAGGAACTCCTCACCATCAAAAGAGAGGTTGTGTGGTCAAATGTATTGCCCTGCTCGATCTGTCTGTCTCGTAAAATAAATGACCCCTTCCACATGTTCACATGGGCCCTTGAACTGGCCTCGAGCAGACTCACTGCCGCGTCACTGGGAGACTCAGGGCATCCGGAGTGTCCCACGCCTTCGGCTCATGCCCCATCCTGCCCAGGGGAAGAGGGGAGCAAGCCATCACCCTCTCACTGCTTGAGCTGCAGCATATGTCTGGGGTAGACAGCTCTGCTCTGAGACACCCATTGTGGATGGTTTTAGCCTGTTTTTCCAGTACGACGAGGCCTCTGTGATTATGCCGTGAGTGTGTGCACGTGTGGCTGTAAGTGTGCCTTTACCTCTGTGGTGCTGCATTTCTTCTTCTACCAATATATTTAAACCCAGCTAAGCTCATCTTCCCAAGCTGAGGCTGAGGCATTGGGTGCCCAGAGCCCACCATCACGCAATGTCTGTCTGCTAGCATCTCGGCAGCGACCCCTTTCCACAAAGCCTCTGTCATTCCCACTCAAACACAAGTTATTTTTACTCCAGAGAAAGGATCACCATGAAATGCCCACGTGGGCTGTGATGCACTGCTGTGAGAAGCAGCGCACACTATTTTAGCTGAGACTCGCATGTCTGCTCCGGCTCTTCTCCCACACTGCGGTGTCTACCCTTGCTTGCCATGTACTTTGCCAGGGCCACCTATGGTTCCTGTCACAGGCCAGCAAAGCACCATAGTAGACACTGTGAAACACAGGAATAGCCCCTCTTTCTGCCATGCTAGCCTTTGTGCTGGGGTCACACCACTCACAGCGATGCCAATAGTGTGCCCAGGTGGCCAAGAAGGCCAATAGCATCCTGGCCTGTATCAGGAACAGCGCGGTGAGTAGGACTCGGGAGGTGATCGTCCCCCTGTACTCGGCACTGGTGAGGCCC
>JAOXJM010000012.1:16230331-16254256 GCA_026413425.1 Tringa solitaria
AGAGTTAGGTTGATGGTTGGACAGGATGATCTTGAAGGTCCCTTCCAACCTAGAATATTCTGTGATTTTGCAAGAACTAGTAGTTAATAAAGATTTTAGTGCTCAAAAACTGAGCTGCCTGGGTGTAGGGTGGCCCTTGGGATGGGCAGGGACGCAGAAAGCAGTTCTGTCACCTCCACTGGGGCCAAGACTCAGATTCACTCCTCCAGAGTACTATCGTGGCAGTGATAAGGACTTATTCACTCCTCCAGAGTACTATCGTGGCAGTGATAAGGACTTATCCGGGTGCCTTTTCTCTAGGGACACAGTCACCGTTTCCCAGCCAGGCTACACCACGGGCAAGTGCCTATGGCTCCCGGGCCAGTGCCAGAAATGCTACTGCACAGCTGAAGTGCTGTTTAGTATCTCCTCTGATTCACAGTGACGTGGAGGAGCCCATCTGCTACTTTTCGGCACCTGAGGCAATATTTCAAAACCAGGGCAGGCCAGCAGCAAAGCTGAGCTCCAGATAATGCGGTGCTGGCTGAAAGCTGTCTCATGCTGGCCACGCTGCATCCTTAGACCACTGGCCCATTGCCTTTTGGGGCCCTGCAGTTTAGAAGGGGCAGGAACAAAGGGACACCTTGGGGGGAGACACAGGAAGCTGTGGGTGGTGTCCTCAAAGAGGGAAAAGAGAAGAGTGAAGAAGGTACGGCAACAATGAGGTTTCCTCCAAGAAGGGTTGGACACTCAAGATCCATGTGCTCTTTGTATGGTGGGATGGCACCTTGTCGTTTAGAATAGGAGAATAAAAGGGCATTTCAGTGACTTAAAAAAAAAAAAAAAGGCCATGTCTGTCAAACCCCAGGGTGCCACATCAGAACCCTGGTGAGCTGCAGGGCAGACCAGCAGCAGGGTTATGATGGAGCATTTGGGAACATGCACAACTCTTCCTGAGCTGAGAGTTGCACAGTAAAGCTGACCACTTAGCAGCAGAAGAGGGACTGCCCAGCATTTAGAGCCATATTTCTCATACTTGATCAAAACCTGCTCTGGTCCCGGTCTTTTAGTGCACCCAGTTGTGGAGTCCAGTTGTAATGACTGTGCTTTCAAACTCCAGGGCCGTGGTTTCTGCTGAGGGCTAAGTGCTTCGCACAGACAGCTGCTTCGGTGCCATGGTGAAATGAGAGATGTTGCTCTTCGGAAAATCTGGCTTTTCCTTTATTTTTCATTATTCCTTTGATTTTTATAACTGCTTTTATTTGTATATCCGGAATTATCATTAAAATAAATTAAAGCCACATTTTGTTTACTGAAATACTTTGACATGATTTTTTTAAAAATAATTATAGTAAATGTACACATACACATTTTATTTAGCCCTTATATTTATAAGCAGGTTTACTCTTGTGAGGAATTAAATTGCCTCTTCCTCATTTTTTTCTTCGAGGGACCAAGAGCTCCTGTGGAAGAACTTGTGTAATCAGGTTGTCAAGTCATAGAGATGTTTTAGCTGCAATAATTACAAGAAGTTGAGATGAGCTTTTTATTGGCTCATCTCCTACTGAGCTGTAACAATAAAAACATACAAAATATGTATATGTATGTGTATATCTCTCCCCACAAATGCAAATCTTTGTATAAAAAAGATTGACAGTAGATGTTGACAAAGAGGAATTATATTATTCCAGAAATACTGCTAACCATACAATAAAACATATCTTTTTCTGTAAGGCGTATGGATTAATGACATAAAGTGATAGTAAGAAATGGCATGTTAGAGGCTCATTAAACATTGACAGCTGTAAGCATTTCAGGATGCTGTATTAAAAACATCTGCATAAAGGAAAAAATAGCATTAAAAAAAGAAAGGAATGGAAAGCTGAGAATAACCTCACATCCAATTTGTTGTCTGGTAGCTGCTGAAACTGGGAGTGACCAAGACCTCCTGATTTCAATAAGCTAAATATAACAAGGGCCAGATCCTTGCGATCTGGGCACACTGTCTCTCAAGTTACACATTTTGCCTTATATTCCCCATCTTGTGGGGCATGCATTTTGTGAAATGCCTTCACATGGTTATCACATGGGAGGTGGTTCCAATAAGCAACGTAACCGCTGCACCGCCGATTTCTCACCAGCTGTGGTCTAGCAGAGTTTCACTCAACATGTTCAAGACAGGTTTTAGACATGAAGACATCCTGGGCTGCAAAGGAAGACTAAAATGTTTGCTTAGGATATTGTGCAGTAACAGGGAAATACATGTGGAGTCGATCACCCAAAATCCAGATGCAGCTACTGTTTGGCATCTGCTTCTGCTGTTTCTAATTTTGTTTTTCCTGAAGCTGAGTTGCCGTACCTTTGGTGCCCTCAGCTACCAGGTGCTGGCACGTAGACAAGGAATCCAGGAGGATGTGACCTCATGGTACCTCTAAGCCACATAACACAAAAGGGTTTAAAAAACCTGATAAACCCTAGTTCCCCCAACCTCCTAAGCTGGAGCCATGACCTGGTCTGAGCTCCAAAGAGGGGTACTTCAGACGCAACCCTGCTGTTCTCAGAAGGCTCTGGAGCCTCTTGGCCATTGCAGAGCAGAGAGCTGAGTCTCGCTTACAGAGGGTGGGTAGGAGGAACACTCCCAGAGAACCTAAAAGCAAGACTTGGTGAAGGACTGCAGTTTCAGTTGCTAAAGAAATGACTCTCATGGATGAAAGCTATTCCTCCTATTCTGTTGGACAAAATACACCACTGCAAACTGAAACTGGAATTGTAATACTTTCGGAAAAGCCATTCTGTTTCCTAAACAGAGCTGTTAGTGTTAGAAAATGGGAAGTGTCAACAAAAAGACATCTATGTGCAACTTTTCCTTTATGGAAAATTTTCAAATTCAACATTTTTCACTGCCATTTTATTAAAAAATCTTTCTGGATTTTCCAGCTAACTCTGGAAGCTGGACTGACAATAAGCATCAAAGCAGATGTTCTCCAAGCATTTCAAGTTAGTTACTCCTCACAAGACAGAAAACCTGAAAGAAAAAAATGTCTCTAAAGGAAACCTATTGAAATGTAGGGAATCTGAGCAAGGAAGTTATGCCATTGAAACAAGAGACTCTTTTTCTCTCTTGAAAATGGGATGAGTCTGAAACGTTAAAAGCCCAGCAACATGGTCAGGTTCCTGAGACTTCAGTTGCTGAGCATCAGCTGAGCTGTACACACTCTCAAAATGCCAAGTAATGCAACTACACATAGCCTAAGAGAAAGAAGGTTTGGGAAAATCAGATTACTTCGCATTTTCTGTGGCCCAACCTGCGTACACCCATGGACAATCTCTGCCTCAGCTGACATGGTGACTTGGTCAGGTGTAGTAACATGACTGAGCCAGAATCACAGCTGCTGTTTATGTATTTATCTGGTCCAAAACCTGTAAGGAGCTCGTTGTGGCTCTCCTTTTACTTCAGAGGATTTTGGCCCAAGCCACAGCAATTACTTAATTGTTACACCTATATGGTGCTTCTGACACGGAGACACATGTTCCCCTTTGCTTTAAGCGCGATACAGGAAGAAAGCATCAACACATGAACACAACATTTTTGATATTTCTCCTTTTCAGATGTTCTCAAGCTGTTGGGAAACAAAACAAAATCTCACCAAACTTTTCACCAAACAGTTTTGCTCTTCAGCAGCAGTTTTGCTTCCAGCAGCCCATTTACCCAAAGCCATCCTTCGTCAGATATGAAGTATCCCTTCTTCTTGCCAACCCGCAGGGAATTTCATGGGCAATTACTTCCTGCCTCCATCTTGAACCAAGGACTCACAGAAAGATTTATTCCTAAGCAAACATCTGAAAGCTTCACCAGTTGCGTCTAAATATTTATGTTCATGCCTACATAGTAAAAGATTGCATCTCATATAAAGGAAAGAGGTAGATACAAATAAAGGAAGTCTTAGTGACAAAGGAAAGTGATGAAAACCATCAACCAGTTTGAAGGTTAGACAAATGGCTCCCAAGATGTGAGCTACATTCCTCATAACACTGTAACTTCATTGTTAACATTGCTAAATGCAATTTTGCACAGTCTTAGGAGAGAGACTCTGTACGGTGCATCTTTCATAATTAAGAAGAAAACTATTGTCTCTTTTCCAAGTCAAATAAACCTTGTTTATCTGGAGAGGGAGTAAGTGCGATGAGCTGCTCCGAGAGACAATTTTGAAACTTTAGATCCAGAGGAGTCTGAAAGTCTGAGTTGGGGACAAAGGACTCATCTGCCGCATGGTATAAAAGGCCCTGGCACAGAAAGCTGTCAGGATCCTGGCTGTGAACACTTGGGGCATGTTGAAAGCCTGAGGACAATAGACCTGATCCAGCACCGTGGAGCCAGAGGGCAGCTCGGCAAACCCGCAGCGCACTGCGTCAAATCCCAGTAGACACAAGTGGAAGGGATCAAAGGCAGTGTGAGCTTTCCCCACCTGCTGCCCTGCCTGCACATCGCTGCCCGCACAGGCTTTGCACTGGCCCACGAGGGGCTCTTTGATCACAGCTATCATGGCATTGACTGACAACAGTGAGAAAGCACAGACGTACTGCAGGGAGGGATGGGGTTTGAAGATGGAGAAGTCTGTATTTTGAGTCTTATCTGGTGGCCACTGAGAGACGGTCTGAGTAAACCCAATGGGCTGGCAATCCCATGGCAGGGAAGGCTCAGAAATGAGCGGGGCTAGAGTTATCTGCCTTTCTTCACTGATGGTCTCCCCTGTGCCCTTGCTACACTGCCACACACTGTCACTGGCTGTGCCGACCACGAGCAAGAAGAAAAAAGCTCCAAGCAAACATTTTTGTTCCGAAGAAATCTTGCAATTACAAAGATTCATCTTAAATGTGGTGCTTCTAGTGATGTGCTTGATGTTGCTTCTTTCATCTTCTGGACTCCAGCAATAAAGTCAGTAATTGTGGCCACTCACACAGTAAGTGTGGCAGGTTCACAATGCCAACCAAGATGTATCGTTTGCAATGAGCAGCAAGGTCTGTGGCTGGATTTAGGCTAAGTTCCTGGCAAATTCCAGTGCTGACTCTGTTGGCAGGTCTTCAGAGACAGCCTCTGGGGCTGTTTTGGATTCAGGCAATTGCTGGTTTGGCCTCTCTCTCTCATGTCTTCTTGGACATGGCTCCCCTTTGTCTTTCTCTCCATGACATGTATTCCCTCTGAAACAATTAGGACCTTCACAAGCTCTTTGTTTCTAACTCTGGACAGTTTAGCACAAAGTATATTTATGTTAATTGCATACTGAAAGTGCACTCAGCTCAGCTTGGCTTTCCCTCACCAGGACTCTCTTAAGAAGACATTTTTCATTGCTGGGAGCGACATTGGAGGTGGCAGAGACACAAACCTAAAGGATCTATCCTCCCACACTTTACCCTCTGTCCTGGAATTGGGTGTCATTGGATATTGATGTCTTGAGAGTTTTCCAGCTCTTGTTCCACTTTAAAATGTCAGCTCTAATTTAAAACTTCATGGTTCCCATCCAAGCAAGCATATCTGCTGTGAGCCTGAGTGATGTCAATCTCCCCTTCAACAGAGCAGATCTCCCCTTCAATGCGACAGAGCTCAAAGAGAAAAAAAACACTTGTGTTCCACCTTTGCAGAGGGTGTCCCAAGGCTGAGGCTGTAGCTACAGTGCATGAAATGAGCCCTAGAACTGAAAACTAGCTCGGGTATTTCTTCATAGCATGAAGCACATTCAGGTTTTGCACATAAGTGGCCTCCAGTGGACAGAGCACTATCCTGAGCTGTCAGAAACTCTGCTTTGAGTCCCTGCTGCCCCATAGGTTCCCGAGTAAGTCATTAGGGTGCTGTTAATGCTGTAGCTATATTGCTAATCCTCCTTGTCTGTGTGCTCTTACCCTGACACATAAGGGACAACATGGGAAGTTATGATCCTGCAGTTATGCTGTACAGCTGCCCATGAAGAAAAGCCTCTAGATCCTGCTGTGCCTCAGTCTCCCACTTGGAAACTGCAAGTAACACCTTTGTCCCTTCCAGGACAGGCATGGGAGCAAATCCTCTGAAGATCTCGGGTACCATGGTGGGATGGGCCCAGCATGTGCAGGTTCCTCTGGCCCAAAAAGAGATCTCTTTGCATTTTTACCACATTCAAACAATAAAAAGAGATAAAAATATATTTTTAGGAAACTTCCAGATTGCTGTAAAAAATTTGCTGTTAAGTAATAATAAAATATCTATGAACAATGTTTGCGTTCGTGCTTCCTTTCTTTCTCCCTCTTTTCTTTTTCCTACACTGTTTAGCCCTTTCCCAGCAGTAAGCAGTGTCCAGCATTTCTACTTCCCATTGCTCCTTTCTCAGGGTCTCCTCAAGAGCAGAAACTAATGTTGTGATGCCAGCAATTAAGGTGTAATTAGAACTAAATTGTAAGAAAGCTACGTGAGACAACAGCATACATCCTTGCACCCTGTCTTGCACAGTCTCTCTGATATGCCATCAGGAAGCTGACAAACCAAACCTTCCCAGCACGATCCACTCAGACCCCGGTCACCAGCCCTTCAGCAAGGCACGCTTGTGGATCCAGATGGAAACTTTCCATCCAGGCAAACGTCCATCTCTCCCAGTGCTTGGGAGCATGTAAGGAGATTTCATGAATAAAACTGCCTCTGAACCCTGCTGTTACATTTCACAGCTCATTTTAAGTTTGCTGCATGGTAATGGCAGCAGAAGGCTGAGCACGGTCTGCAAAAGCCAGCCCAGAAACAGGGTAAAAGGCTGAGTTTCTGGCCTCTGTGTCCTGCCCGCTGCTGCTGCAGTGCTGGGGAGAGCTGGTGTCCCTGAGCCTCCGAGCTGTGGGACAGGAGGTAGAAAAGCTTTGTGGTCATCTCCTATCTTCAGCTCATCTCGAGGTGGAAGCAAAACCAACATCTGCTGCCTGAGGAGCCTAATGGCCTGGGGTGGGATGGGCTGAAGGGGATAAACGCTGGCCGTAAGCTTAATCCAAACCAGCATCCGCAGGCCCTGACCCCACAGGCTGACGTGCTTCCTGCACAGCCATCGGTGCCAGGAGAGAGCAGAAAATGGCTGGCACCAGGATGGCCCCGCACACCCTGGGGTTTCCCGTCAGCGGGCAAGTCTGCGGTTAACATGGCTTCCTGTTTGCTTTACCCCCCAAAAAGATACAGTCGGCATCCAGCCCAAATATTCTGAGGATATTACTTCAATTTATCTTTCTATTTTAATTTCCCCAACTGCATTCAGACCCACGACAGGAAAAAAAAAAACAAAAACAACAAAAAAAGGCACCTTATAGAGCGAAAGGACTCATTTGTTTAAAAAAAATAAATGGCAGTGGGTGTGTGCTGCTGGATTTATGGCTGAGAAGGTAACGCACAAGCAGTGCCCAGCACTTTGATAGCTTAGCACTTGTGTGATGTGTGAATGAAGTCCAGCAGGCCCAGGACTGCGTTAATCTCAGGGTTTTGATCTCCGTCCATAATGAGACGCCGGCAGCCTGTACTTCAAAGCCTGCACTGATACAGATAATCTTGTGAAAGGCTCTCTGCGTTTCCAGCCAGCTTGTATTGGGGATTACAGCGACAACAGGAGGAGATGATGGAAAAGGAGGTGCTTGTTTGATGCTCGCTTCTTCACTCTCTTTCAAATATTTTTTGTTTTTAATTTCCGAAGGGTGGTGTGATGTGTGTCCCCCCCCGACCCAGCTCAGCAGGACTCGTTCCGTCAGATGGACCCTGTGTGCTACGGGGCAGCCAGGGCGGCCAGGATGCTCTTCTGGCCGGGATGTCTGTGCCATTCGGCACTGAAGCGGTGGATGCTACAGCATCTTGGCTGAAATACGGGCAGGGATTGCATTAGAAACTGCACAGGCAGTTAAAGGTTACACTTCCAGACTTCTGAGGTTAGTCCTTTCTTGAAACAGTTGTAAGGGAGGAGGGGAGAGAGTAAAGATGACAGGAGACCACAGGCTAGGAGAAGCATGTTATAAAGCAAAATGAGCACTAGTTTCGCATACACAATTATGCTTTATGTTGAAAGTATATAATTTTCAAGGCGTGCCTGACCAGGAAACAGAACTGAAATATTTTTATGTTGACAAACCTTACTGATCTAAGAGAAAAACAGTGGCAAGGACATATTACAAATGTGTATCTTGACTGCTCTTTCAGCAAGAACATTTACAGAAAATAAGACCAGCACCAGACTATAAAATTAATTATAAACTATAAAATAAATAGAGGTTAATATCTGGGACCCCAGTAACAGCTACATTGTTCTCAGAAACCTTGCGGAAGACTACTCAAACACAAATTTAAGCACAGTTAAACCTATATTTTCCAGGCCTAAAAAGGAATAATGTGGCATTAGGTCTGTATAACTGTCCATCTTACAGGGACAGCAACACTGACTGCAGTATGGTGAGGGAAATTAGAGGTTGCAAGTGCAGAAAAGTGATTGTACTAGATGAATTTAGTCAATCCCATGTGCACTGGCTCTTTGCTACATGGGGACACAAAGCTCGGGTTATTTTTTGGGATACTACCACTGACAGCATCCTGGCATTAGCAGGTTAATGACTCCACAGAGGAAATCCAGCCCTGTCCTCAGCGATGTACAGGGTTGGTTTGAGATCTCGTACTGGAATATCCCTCTGTGCTTTCACCATCACGCTCTTAGATACTGCATCCCTACTTGAGCAGCAGAGTCCCAAAACTCTGTATACGTGTATATCGTGCCTGTGTATACGCAGCTGATACAGAGCAACTGGGTTACTGCCTCTGTCTTACGCTACATTCTTGTGGTGAAGCTGATGTTTAAGACATGGCATGTCAGGAGCTGTACCTCACAAACGGACTGGGGATATTAAAACAATGGTATGAGATAATTACTGCTCATGAAGACATATGTGAGGGCAGTGGAAGAAAGACTAGATGTATCCAGTAATTATAAGAGACAGAAGGGCATACCTGTTCCCAGTGAAACTGCAGGTCTGCACCGAGAACCAGCAAAAAGGGTTTGACTGGTTCAGCTGGGAAGCAGGCAGAGGCTGACCGGCTGGGAAGAAAGTTGACTGGAGAAAGTGATGAGAGTGCATTTCTCATCTGAGCAGGGTTACAAGGGACAGAAGCTGACTCTGTACTGCAGGGAACAGGGACACTCACAGATGGCCTGTCTCACAGGGTGGGTCAAACATAGTGAGGGGGGCAAGGAGGCCTACGAGGGAAGAGATTTCGAAGCAGTTAATTTTATATTTACTTCAAAAATATACTTTGATGGCAGTAGCCAGATGAGATGAAGGGGGTGGAGTCAGTGGGGGGAAGATGGAAAGAGAATGAAAGAGCGTTTAAGACTGAAAGGCTCAGAACACAGTCTCTGTACAAGAACAGAAAGTCCATAGCAAAGACAGACCCAGCCTAAAAATATAAGAAAGAAAGCAACAGCAACTAGCAAGTTAAAGGATGAGTTACAGTCCATGGAGTAAAGCACGGGCATGAAGGCAAAAGTAAGAGATACAGAGGTGAGGACTGAGTTTGGTTTCAGTGATTTGTTATGGACACATCTGCTATGTCTCATACTCAGCTATATATTAGCTCACTCCTCCTTCACACATCAGACTCGTCTTGTATGAAAACTTCTGGTAAATAGCGGAACTGGGACCTTCATTTTTTCACAAGTTGTGTAGTGTTAGTCCTCCATGGAAAAAGTGCTGCATACATCCCTGCCCCAGCTGATTCCCCTTGGTCCCACGGGCGCAAACACAACCCGACAAACTCCAGGGCATCTCAATTCCCAAGAAGGGTTGGAGATCCCAGTTCAGAAATCTTGGTGGGCTCAGGCTCTGTGTTCACCTTCAGGCCTGACATGCCCCTAGGGCCCCAGGAGCCTCCCAGAGAGCTTCCCTAAAGGCACAGTTGGTAGAAAGTCAAAGAATATGGAGAAATATATTTTTCCAAGTTGGGCTGTCTCAGAAGCAGCACGTTGCAGCTGTACTATCAATTATAAATTGAAAAAAAAAAACCAGAGGAACGCTGAGGTTCATAGTCTGTGATTAGGCAGAGACCTTAATTTATGCTTGCCTGTATCCAGAGGATGTCTGCTACTCAGGGCTGAGCCTACCAGCTTTTGCATGGGGAGCAAAAAAGAAGCAGATGCCATCAAAGCGGTGTACTGACTTACTTCATTAAAACCAGCAGCTGCCACAAAGAAAGTTTCCTGCGGGACCACTAGTCAAGCAGCATCCTCTCTCAGGCAGGCTTGATGGAAAGAGGAGATAAATCCCCATTTTCAGTGCCTCTCACTGACTCAGCTTCCTTTGGACAAACAATGCTGTGTTGAGTGCGTGACACTGTGCACAGAGAAAGGACGGGGCGTGAGGAGGAGGATGGACACAGTGTGAGGAAGCCAGAGAGGAAAATCTCCCTGTGTTTCCCACTCCTCACACCACCAGCGTTTCTCCATGCTGAGCATCCGCAGACTGATTGCCAAGCGAGGACTGGGGGTATCCGCTCTCCCCAACAGATGCAGAATTCCTTTCTTCACCAGTGCAGGAGTGCAGGGTGGAAGGAAGGGTATATAAATAAATAAAATGAAAAAACTCCCTGGCTCAAGCAGCAGCTGGAGATGTTCTGCATTTGCAGTAGCTAACCGCCCTCTTCCAAAAGACAAAACACAAACAGTAACAAGAGATTCTTAACTATTTTTAAACCAAATTACTTAGTATGTAAGCAAAGAAAACGCATCATCAAGACTACTGGCCTCCTCTTAGTCTGGGAATGGTCAGGAATCCTACTTCATTAATGGCAGGAGCAATGACTTCTCCTCTGTGAGGCACTTAGACGTCTCTCTCTTAAGCAGGACAAGAAAGGCAGTGAGTTAAATGAATATCTCTTGCTTCAGAAGGCATCAAAGAACATTTTTTTATAGCACATGGTAAAGAGAGAATTTGTTTATGTAGTGTAATATGTTATTATATTCTATTAAATATACTTTCCAAATATATATCCCTGTGCTTCCCTGTGCTTCTACAAGATGTCTACGTATACTAATTCACGCACCTCCAGAATCATAAAATGCTGCTATTCTTTTACTTCAAAGACTTTCTTGAGCACGAGCTGGAGATTTTCTTTAGGCATTTTATATCACCTAGAAGTTATTGCTTTTAAGTATCTTCACCAGAATACTGAAGAAATCTCTCTCCAAGCTTT
This sequence comes from Tringa solitaria, assembly GCA_026413425.1. Lineage (NCBI taxonomy): Eukaryota > Metazoa > Chordata > Aves > Charadriiformes > Scolopacidae > Tringa > Tringa solitaria. Next base: position 16,241,532 of record JAOXJM010000012.1, read on the forward strand.
TATTTGGTTGAAGCAAGCACCTGCAAGATATATGTGGAATTATTTTCCTAGGAGACAGGCTTATCATGCCTTCAGCCAGAGGGAATCTGTGTTTTATCTCACCTGATGCACTAGCCCATGTTAGTCTTAATTCACACTTCACTTCGGGTAACCTCTAGGGCACCTTTAATAACTACTGGAAATCTTCTCTAGCAGGCTGTATGTTTCAGGAAGAAATCCTTTGACTGAAATCAATGGTTTCTGGCTTCTGGAAAGGTTTTACTCCTTGTTTCCAGCTACTACATACTTGGAAACTCTCCCAAGTGCTTCTGACTATACAGTGGCTGTAGAAATGCAGTTCCACTGCCAGAGGTGCAGCCTCAAAATCAGGCCAAAATCTCAGCAGTTCTCATTCCCTGCTGCTTTATCTGCCTCGCCTGCCACCCCATACTACTAGTACCATAAGACATATATTGTATGGTGAGTATAAAGTCATACCTGACGTAAGACACCAGAGAATCAGTCTTGGTGGCTAACAAACAGGGTTCCTGCCCAAATAACAGTCTTCTGAGAGGTCCCACACTGCCATTGTTTTACAGAGAGATGTTAACACATTCCCAGGAGGTATCAGCCAAAGGCATCTTCCAAAGTTTCCGTCAGGGGCAAGAGTCTCTCCTCCATTTGGAGCACTGCAAAAGCATGTCTGAAGAGTCTTGAATTTCATCCACCTGTGGAAGAAGAGGAGGTACTTCTAAATAATAGCAGTACCTTTGCAGAATTATAAGATAAACATTTCAAAGCCCTCGTGCCTCTATGGCATGCCTCTAGTTTGCAGGTGAAGGAATAGTGAACCAAAATCCATTGTCTGTTCTGAATCAGAGAAGGTCAATGCCAGAAATGAAGTCAGTTGTTTGAACTCCCTGAGCTAAGACCATGCCTGGTTACTCTTTTAGACCAAAAGGCTGCTGTTAAGTGAGAAAGAAGGAGAACCAGAGCTGTGTTACTATTGATCAGATCTTGTGGTCTTCCTGGAGCAGAGCGTGGGTCTTTCCATGGCAGCAGGGTCACAAAGGCAGCAATGCACTGTGGTGCCTGCCAGGTCCAGCCAGCAGGCAGCCCTCCTGAACATCAGGGTGCGATTTATACACATTTTACTGCTATGCAAAATGTCTTCTCGGTGTGCTTCCCACCTTTAAAACTGATGCTTCATAGAACCAGTTTTGAAATGGAATCCTAGAACTAAAAACAGAAAAAAAAAAATTAAGAAGCCCAGAGATTCTGACAAGGGTGAATGGACATCAAAACTGGTATTTATGTAAATAAAGAATCCACATAGAGTTTTTCTTTCATGATTAATTTGTGAAGTTGTGCTGGTAAATGAAGGAAGATATTAGAAACTAATAGAGGAAATAGTCTGGCACATCTGGGAAAAATGAGAGAATTTTTCCTTTGGAGACTTCTATTTTATAAAGAAATAGGGGATATCTGTCAACTCAGAAGATTTCTATGTCTCTGTTCTGCATCATTAAAAACCATCCCTCTTGTGACAAGGAAGGAAGGGTCAGAGTTGTTTAATTTTCAAATTTGCTACAGAAGATGGAAGAAAATAAGGAACGTTTTTCTTCTTTGGCAAGTACTGGTATAATTCTGAAAATAGGAGGTCTCCATCAGTTCTTGCACCTCTTTGTCTGCTCTGAAATGTCTGCATTTTAAAAATAAACTACTGCAGCCTTCTGATGTGATGAAATCTTGTCACCACATCTCTGCTGTTGCTCTGCTGCATGCTTCCTTCACTTTCAGGAGCACAGCAGAGCTCTTCACACCTCTCTCCTGCCAGATGCGAAGAGCCTTGTTCTTGGCCGGCTTGCGGGTAGCTTAAGCCCACATTTCTAATCTGACATCTCCATGCAGTATGAGAAAGAACGGGACAGATCACACATTTGTACAGCAAAAGGATAAAGAAAGAACTTTATAACTCAGATATGAAATTGGGGAAAAAAATGTGGCAGAAGTGACTGCATTAAGGCTGTCCTGCAAGTCTCTGTTTTCACCCCAAATTTCAATTTGCTATTTTCTAATTTTCTTTCTGAACGGACGTATAGTTATTTAGCTAGAATAATGTTGCAGACAGAGATAATTTATCTTGTTTTCTAAAATTGCCACCTAAGGAGAAAGAGATACTTCTGGTATGAAAACAGACTGGCACTTAATGACTCTGAAGTGGCCCGTTGCATGCCAACATACACAGTTTGCACAGACAAGTGCCCATTGGCACTTGCACAATTTTGGCAGGTGTGACACAGATGCATGTCTTCAAATACTCACTGCAGACCAAATGTATTACACATTTAGATGAGTTTTCCTTGAGTGTACGAATGAGGGAAGTTATAGCACAGCTTTCAGTCTGACACGGAGTCTTGAACTTTACCTTGCAGCTTTACCGTTATAGCTAATGCAAAAATAGTTTTACAAATTATTTATACTACCAAAAGCCCCCAGTAGTCATTAGTTACTTTATATTTCAAAAATCTCAGGTTCATTTTTGTAGTATTAGTGATCTAGAAAGGGGGACATTGAGAAGCAGGGATAGAACAAATCTGGTCCAAGCTTGTAAACATGTCTGATAGTATCCATCACACAGCTATCTAAAATATAGGATCTGGTTCACCAGCAAGGGTAGATCTCACTAAAGGATCAATTATCCTATCCTAAAACTGATGTTTATGTAGGGATTCTGGTGGAATGAACTTAGTCAAAAAGTCTATTATGACAGTGCCTAAGTAGTGTATCCTACCTCTTTTCCAGAAGATGTGATTTTAGGAATCCCATTTTTCAGAGGAAAGTTTGGCTTTCATTGAGCCCCTTCAATGCATGTTACAAACTTGGTATTTGAACTAACCCTCTGGAGATAACCTGAACTTGTCACAGCACTTGAACATAAGACACTATACAACTATTTCCTCTCTCTTTTAATGTTTTGATTTATTTATGCATTATGATTGTTTGATTTTTAACTCCAGTTTAACTTTTTGTTGTTGTTGAATCAAAACCTTATGCTTTTTTCCTATGCAATGATGAAGGAATGTAAAAGTCATTGGACCAGACTTGTAGATTAAGCTTGTGCTATTCTAGCACAGACAGAAATAGAAGAAATGTTTTCCATGTAAGGCCCACATTGTAAGTCTGGGAGCAAGAAAATAAACTGCATGGGAAGCAAGATTTCTGAAGTTACAGCACCAAATAGAACAAAATTACACTGACAGGAATTTTTTAGAGCAGCTCGATAAGGATGCTGGGATTTCCATGTTCTAGATTTTCTCTCTTACTTTTGGAACCGTCTATTTACTACACAGTGTTCAATAATGTTAAAGAAGCATTTGTCCCATTCTCTAGAGCTGAATCACTGGTTGTTTCTTCTCTTCTTGACACCCCACTGCAAATTGTGCCCAGAGCAGAGGTTATTGAGCAGCTGGTGATCTGATTACAGTCCAAAGTATTGCTGCAGATCTGCCTTTGCAACTCAGAGGTATGTTATATACCTTCAAGGTGATATTAATACCAGTGCTACTAGAAACCGCAAGAAATGATTGTGGTTTGCAGTTTCATTCCAAGGTCTCAACTCAATCCAGATGTATGTTTCAGGTCTGCACATTTTTTCAGGAAATCTGGACAAAATTCTTCAAAAATTGAGTTACTTCATGGTTTGTGACAAAAAAATAAAATAAATAAATAAATAAATAAATAGAAAAAAAAAAAAAAAACAAAAAACCCAAACCCCAAACAATGGAATTTACAAAAGAAGGCAAAACCTGGTGACTTTAATCAAATTTCTGTACGCAATTCCTGTATGCGATACACATCCTCACACAATATAAACTTTTAATACCTAGAACCAAGTACAGTGATGTTTGCAAGGAGAAATAATATGTTTTATTAGAGCAGCTGATCTGGTTAGAAAAAGCTTGGGGCATGCAAGCTCTTCACCAGCTCTAAAACAGAGACTTCAAACTTCAAAGTTTCAAAGCTGTCGGGTTTGTGAAATGGCTTGACTCTGCCTGAGCAACAAGCATGAAACCTACCCACACAAAAGGCCCTCCAAGGCCACACCATACCCTTCACCCCATGCCTGACCTGGTGGAAACCACCCAGGGAAAGGGAGCAACCACCGTGCACCACAGTGAACTCACACACGGGCAATGGATAGACCTCTTACCAGGAGGAGAGCTTTTCTCATGCAACAGCTGTTCTAGCCCTTCAGCTCTAGCTCTCAAGAAAAAGCTATAAATATTTTAAACTGGTGGAAATATACTGGATGTTACAAACCATGTATTTAGCTGGTTATTTCATTCAATCTGATTCCCCCTTCTAACCTCACTCTGGCTCCTGCTCTCTCTGTCTGCCTTGAGATAACCATGATACCACCCTCCGCCTGCAGTATCCCACCCTTCTCTCTGCAGGAACAAGTGAGGTCTGTACGCAGATGGGTCATCCAATTACCGTATCTAGTGAAACATGAACAGGTTTGCACTCAGCGTTAACAGTTACTGCCTCTACTTCAAATCAGAAGACATAAATACACAGGAATACCTTATCTGCCTTGGAAGTTTGTTCTACAATATGATCATAATCACACATTCAAATTCGTGTCTCTCTCTCCTCTTTACATGTCTTTCTATGCTTTGGAAGAGCCCTTGAATATCCTATCAATGTAATTCAACAAAATGATCATGCCATCTCTGTCCTCCTTCTGAATAACCAGCCAGAATGAGCAGGTTAAAGTATCTCACTATGAGGCATTGTCTCAATCTCCCAAATCTTTTTCTGGTTCTTTTCTGCACTCTGTGAAGTCACCAGACCTGGAAAGGCCTTTGCAGGAATGGTATAATCAGTGCTATACTTAGATTTGTAACCTCCTTTCTCATCTTTTCACTGTTCTTCCTTATATTCATGTTAGGTCTCCTTGCTCTACAACCCTGCTATACTGAGTTGCTTTCAACCACAGAAACCCTAAATAATTTTCATAGATATAGCTTTTAGGACACGACCTCTCCTTTTGTTGTATGGTTTTGTTCCTAAATGGAAAATTCAAATTTGATCATGCTAAACAAACTAAAAGTTCTGGATTTTTTTTGTAATTGAACCAAGCATCAGTTTTACCGTGATATGATATTCAGATTAACAGCTGTCCAACCCATCAAAATATCTTTTAAAATATCATCAAATTAACTTTCTTTGGCACTTTTGAAATTAACATGGTATTTCAAGATTTGTAACAAATAAGCATCAGCAAATGAAAGATTTAACCTGCCAGCTGTTCAAAATATTTATTTATAATAGCTGTTGTCCAACAGCCTCCTTAGTCTTTAGCAGACTGCAGTCATTTATCATCCTCATGTGGTAGTAGTCCATTATCTTGCTCTTTTCTAATTAGAAAACATTGGGGTTTACTGAACATTTTTTTCTATATCTTTACTATTTCTCTTTCAATAAATGCTCCTGTATCATTACTTCCACTTCTCTTTCTGATACAGGTAAAAACTTTTTATTTTTAGTGTCCTTTGCTTCACTAGTCACATTGGTGCCAGTGTACCATGCCAGTGATGGTTTCATCTTCCCTCTTCAGTGTTTTCTACTACAGAACCTGAAATTTCTGTTCATTGGCATTTGGAGGGAATACTTGCTATTTATTTTATCTTTAACTTGTTCTGAGTTCATCAAAGCACCAGAATGAGTTTTAACCCAACATTGTCTTCACTCCTGACCAACTCCCCTAGCTGTTTATTCTGTCCATCTAAGCAGCTTCTTTTAAAGAATACCCAGGACCCACTCACGTTTTTTCTGTCCACACTTTTCCTGACAGGGTTTTCACTGTAATGCTCCTCAGCTGGAAAACACCAGCTGGTTGGAGCATAGGGTAACTCCCAAGTGGATCCACCTGGCTGACCACTGGCCCCAGCTGCCAGCACCTACATCTCAGGGAGGTGGAAAGCTTTACCCTGATGGATGAACTTTTCCTGTGCTCTCTCTAGCACCATTTGACACACTTCAATATATGGAGTTCATCTTTCAGACACTGCACTAGGTGCTTCTTCGGTTGAGGCAAAGTAATTCAAAATATTCTTCCATTTTGTGTGATTCCTACAGATGCTAACATTAAGCCAGAGGAATTCTCCCCGTGTCCCTGGTGTGGGAAAGGTAAGAAGATTACTTAAATTTGCTGACAGATGACCCTCTGCAGGTAAAAACAGAGGTGCAAAGTATATCCATTACAAGTGTAGCATGTAGGGTTTTAGGAATTTCTTTGAGGAATAAATAATTTTCGGTCTCAGATGGTACCTTATTTTTAATTTTTAGCTGTAAATCCTCTTCTTCTTCCTGCAGAGATCAGACACGAAAATAGTTTGTTTTCTTGGAAATTCAATTTTCCGTTAATTCACTAGAAGGTGGTGGAAGATGCTCAGTCCGCCCCATGGGCACAGCGGGTTTCATTTAAATTCTCATTAATGAAAGGAACTAGAGATGCAATGCAATTCTGTGCAAAGTCCTACCAAGTGGCTGTGATCCCCCCTCCCTGCCATGGCCCCGCAATAGCTAAATGAGTGTGATCTTCTTGCAAGCAAGATATAGTAGTGCTTGTAGTGAGCCAGGAGCTGTACTTGCATGTCTATAGGCAAGAAAAAGACCAGGCGATTTAGTTCCTATCTGGGATGGACTAAGAGCCTGCTACAGTGATATTTGGGATTATCCTGCAGAAAGATTCCAGCACAATCTTATGCAGAGTTATCACAACTCTGGAGTGCCTAGGCAGGAGCAAACACACAGGCTCATTAGCACAACATTGCAAACTGGCAGGTCTGGGTAGGTCAAATGACTGGGCAGGAATAATTTTGTCTAGCATTTTTACGTGATCTCAGAGCACACACTCAAACTGTGCAAAATTTACTTTGTGATATACTGAAGTCTAAACACTTCAAACATTTTTAAAGTTTCCAGAGGCTTGTCAGAGCCCTGTCCCATTTTATTGAGTAGCATGTTTATGAGTCTATCAGATGAATTCTAAAGTAAATAATATTTGAACAAGATGAAGAACATAAAGTTGCAAAATAAAAAGCTTTTTTAAAAGCACACTATTACTCTGTTCAAATATCCCAGCATTAGAGTGCTTGGAAACCTCTTAGAGCTAAGTGTGCATTTTTAAATAACATAAGTTGTTCAGGCTGCAGTTACTGAATTCCAGCTTGACACTGAGCACTTAAAGAGTTTAGAGAATCCAGACTCTCTTATCAGCTTGCAGACAAGGGCACTAAATGTCATGTGGGCTTCCTTTTGGCTTGTAGCCACAAGCTGCACATACTATTTAATGTAGTCTCTGGTTCTTAAAGTATTAGGAAAACCTGAAAACAAAGTGCCTGCCATTAGTGAAATTGGTGCTGTCTTTTGACATTCTACAGTATGCATTTCTGGTTTGGCATGCCTCAAAACTTCCTTTAAAACAGAGGTGAGGGGGTTGCCTGTATCTTCCTCATAAGATACAGAAAAAATTTTCAGTGAGGGTCCTGGGAGCATGTGTTACCATTTTTCATGCATGTTGATTAAATAACCCACTTTGCTATGTTTTTATGTCCCACACTTTACCAGAAAATAAGATAAGGATCATGTGCATTACACTAATGATTTTGGCATTTCTTCTTTACACATTTTAATTATGGAGTTAAATTCACCATAACTTATTGCTTAAACACAAAAAAAATAGTAAGGAAAGATGATAAAATAATTAAATCTGGGTTTAAGAATTATTTTTTTTACATCATCACATGCACAATATTATAGAAAGGAAAGCATTATGCCGAAGCACTAGCTGTCAAACATCAATAGGTATCTATAGAAAGATTGGCATAAAAAGGCTGCAAACTGATAAAAGAAATGACAAAAGAAAGAAGGCCAGTTTAATCTCAGTAGTAGTATTAGAATGAAGCAGAAGAAAAAACAGGTCGGAGATATCCACTAAATTATACAATTTAAGAAGGGAAAAAAGCATATTGTTCTCAGCACAAACCTAACTACAAACAGTCTTCACCAACGTTGGCATTTCCAAAGGTTTTGCAAAAGTAATATTCCAGTTTGCTTCCAAGAACCTCTGTGGTATTTCTGTCTCCTTTTAAGCATGGTGTTATCAGATCTAATCCATAATTTCTGTTCTGGGTTTACCCCAGGTTCTCTTCCACCCAAGCTGCTTCACAGCATCCAGACCTACTCTAGCCATAGGATTTCCCCTGCTCTATAATAATCTAGGTATAATCCTCATTTCTAGTTATGTTTATCTACATTCCTCCTATTTGGTCCCTTTTCAGCAATATGTGATCTTTGCCTGTACAAGAATATTCACCCTCTTCTAACCAAAGGGAACACAGATGAGGAAAAATATCTGGACTTTCACAGTGAAGTCAAAAAACGATGTGTAAATTTGGTACTGCTGGGAAGCCGGTGGGAGACTTCCAGGCATGCTTTTGGGGCAGCTTCCCACACCTCGGCCTATGATGCTACTGCTGTGTTGGGGTTGGCGACAAGGGAAAGGTGAGTCTCCCAGAGAAACATTCAATGTGTGGCTGTTATATGCACCCTGAGTGACCAGTATGTTGCATGATGTGGAGGGTCCATCTTTGAGGAACTGGAGAATATCCCTCAGGTGCCTTCTTGGGCTGGAATTTGGTTTCCAGACACTGCTGTGAGAGCCCCTGCTATGTTGCAAATAATTATGAATTTATTCAGCTTCCTATATCTTTTCATGGTGCCAGCCTGACCATCACCCAATGGTGAGAGGCTGCCTCAAGGACCAAAGTGGCATGGATGCTATATGTCTCTCTGGGTCCCTGGTCTGATATCAATGGCATCAGTGGCATCCCTAAGCCTCAGTTCATCTGCTCCAAAGCCTCCTGTTGGGCTTTAGCCTCACTTTTATGCGTCCCAAGGCATCTCAGTAGCTCCAGATGTGCTGAGTGATCCCTTGAGACTCTGGAGGGCTCAGAGTAAGTTGCCTGAGCTGTAGCCCCGTGCTGCATCCCAGCCTGGCTGTGAGCTTGGTACTGTGCTTGGGCACCATGTGGCTTGTCAGTCCCCAGCCCCAGTGGCCCTCTGCCACCTTCCATTGCAGCATTCCTGCAGATGGCACTCCTCTCAGCCAACCACAGGCACCTAAACCGGACTTGCTATTGAGAGTAAAATAAAATACCATAAAATGCAGTGAAGTTCATTGGGGAAGCAAGTTCTAGGGGTAACTCATTGCATCCTAAAAGAGGGTTCTTCCATCACCTTGGGAGCTGAAACCCAGACAGAGCAATACAGACTGAGCATTGTGTTTTAGCTCAATCAGAGGGTGAGCATGTAGCTGTCAGCTGTGCCTTATGCAAGAAAGTGAGTAATTGTCTGCATTTACAAAACAGGCAAATTTGTAGGAAACTTGCATGTTCTGAAACTGATTTTGTTGAAAATCTGTATTTCCTTTCCACATATGGGTTTCTTACTTTCTTTTATGCATTTTGACATTATGTACACAAAAGGGCTTTAATTCAATTACTTCTCTCAGTATTAAATTATTCTGACATTGTTTATTCCATTACTTCTTCTACAAATTTGAGGAGGGCTGAACACTGGTTTTAATTCTGTCTGTCAGTTCCTGATTCATTGCCATTGCAACGTACATCATTTGAAGTGGGAAATATTAGCAAAAGCTGGAAATTGCTCAAGGACATACTACTGGATTCACCCAGACTGACAATCTGGTGAGAGAGGGGAAAAACTGTTATTCGGGCCACAAAAACATCCTGGTTAGAAGGAGATCTGAACAGAACAACAGAAGTGAAACATTTATGTTTCAATATAAAAGGAAAGTTAACAGCAACACGTGAGGTACAAGTTGAAATTGGAGCCAACTGATAAAATGGACGAAAGGTAAAGAAATGAATGAAAATTCAGTCATCAGTAACATTAACGATGTGGTGCACAAAATGTGTTTGGAAGAAAAAGAGTTCAAACAAAGGGTCTGTCTATATTTAATAGATGCTTTTGCCTTCAGAACAAAGTGGGAGAACTGATTTAACTCATAGAACGTACATACACTGGAAAGTTAATCAACTTTCCTGAGGAGGATTCAAGCCAGAATCTACTAAAATTAAATGTTCTGAAATCAAAAGGACCAAATGACTTACCCCACAGGGTCCTAAAGGCTGGGGAATTGCTGAAATTAATACTTTAGGAGTAAACACATTGGTATTTCCCCTGGCTTTGATATGTTCTTACTTTTCCAAGACTGAAAAAGGAGGAGAGGATCTACCCAGGAACTATGTTACTTCTCTACCCAAACAAAATAATGGAACATATTCTCAAAAAAAAAAAAAAAAAAGATGTTGAGAGTAATTCAGAACCAGCAGAGGCGTGTACAGTTTCGTGGAGCACAGATCTTGTCAAACAAACCATTTCTGTTTGGGACAAGACGACATTTCTTGTTGATAAAGGCAGCCATGTTGACTGATGCAGTTTATTTGAACTTCTCCAAAGTGTTTGGTTTGGTACTACACTGAATTTTAACTCAAATATTTATACAGAAATAAATGGCCACACCCCAGATTAAAAATCTGGCTCTCTTATGATCTCTGCTAAATTAGTATTTTTATCAATGCAATGCAATGGTGTGGGCAGCAGGACAGGCACCAAAGCAATGTAGGCAGGGACAAGGCAGTGACAAGGGAGGCTCATAGCAGGTGGCCACTACAGGGATGAAGAAGCTGCAATGGTACTCGACCGTGATTGAATCATCCCTGGCAGAGATACCTGAGAGTGAGGAGACCATTTGATGTTGCTCACAGGCAGCATGGGAAAGCTGAGGGCTTCCTCACTCTTGTCACTACGTAAGAACTAGTGACTGCCAAAAAGAAAGAGTAGCTAAACTTGGCCTGACTTACCAGCAGTGGTAGGCTCATCACCCTTTGTGGTCTTTGCAATGAGATTTGGGCCAGTGTGTGTGTCTATGCCTGTGTTTGTTAGAAACACGCACAAAATCAGCCTTTAGGAGGGAAGAAATCTGCAGCCTGTGCATACAGGAGGCCACATCAGACCACCTGAGCGGTCACTTGTGGGCACCAGCTCTCTGAATCTGTGAATTGTTCTCTGAGTCCTCATGGCTTTTATCCCAAATGCCCTCACAGGCTGAATTGTGAGTATGAATGCACGTAGTAACGAGGTCTGAAACGTTTCATGTAACGTCCAAAAAACTAACTCAGAGTTAGTTTTTCATATTCCATACAGGTTAAAAATTAATTTTATTTTTTTTAATGGGTATTTTTACTTAAATATTCAGTCTTGTGAGTTATCATAGACCTAAGAAAGATCTGTCAAAAACTAACTTTACAGGATATGTTTGTACATATACAGGAACGGTGAAATCTTTGTCACTTTCATGTTTAAATACAGTGCATTAATAGCACAGATGAGCCTGATGCACACAAGATTGCATTTTTACAGTCATTTCTTTCTGTTGACATCAAATAGTTACAATGTTAGTAAAACAGGTACTAAAAACTAGTTAAACTTGGACTAGCAATGGAAACAACATACACATTTTCACCGTTCACTTACTGTTGATCTTTAAAAAATAGAACAAAAAGGCATGTGAACATAGCTGAATCAAATAACAGCACATTGCACAGAAAAAAATACATGGTGCAATTTCCATGATTCTGGATTGTAAGGAACAGTTGTCCCCCACACCAGGCTTCACATTTGCAAACATGGTAGAACAAGAATAATTTCCTACTTCCTGGGACTGCTGTGTTTATTTTTTTTTCATTCCTACAGCAACATACAGCATTTCAAGGGCAGACTATGTCTACGCTTCTAATGGAAAAAAGCACATTTTTATATACCACAGAGGAGCAAAAAATAACCTCACTACCTTTCTGCTTTGTCAGTCATCTCTAATACACAAAAACAGGTGGAGTGCAAGAAAAGTAAGCTGATGCAGATTTCAGCTTTTGCCAGAGAGATGCATCCAGACACATATAAAGCTCCAATAGCACTTAACCTTAGAGCCTAAAACAGGAATATTTTTGGTTAAAAAAATCGTTAACACACAAAGGAAGTAGACATTGGAATTTGAAAAATGTGGGAGTAAGTAGGTGCCTTTTGCCATGGAGAAAGGTGGAAAAATTTACTGGAAGAGAATTTCACTCATGGGTGTTCAGTATGTTCTATCCAATTATAATTTTTAATATATTATTTCATACTGGTAAAAAAGCCAGTTCCACTGGGCACTATTCAAATGTTTCTGGAGTAAAATGCTTATCCTCTTCAACCTTCAGGAAAATAGCATAAACCAGTGCTAGTCCCAAAAAAACAAATCACATATGCTTGGGGTCACCACCATGCACTCAAATAACATCATACTGCTGCCATACCCTCGATCCTGGGAAGCTGCAGACCTATGGATTTGGCAGCCTGGATAATAAATAGGCCAATACACCTGCCTGACCATCAAAGTAAAGGAAAAAAAAAAGTTGCATAATTAGACAGTTTAGATTATTTATGATTTTTTCTTTATGTGATTAATAGACTTCTGATCTCTTGTTTTAGATTCCATAAACATCTGCACTGGACCAGAAAACCTGAAACGAAGCTGTAACCAAGTCCTGGTAGTGACCAGGATAACTCAGTTCTCTAAAGACTTTCTTTTTTTTCCATCTCCCTGCAGTTCA